>CM056207.1:5495000-6095000 GCA_029692085.1 Gymnothorax javanicus | reverse complement strand
CATTAAAAAATATATGTTGAACAGTAAGTGTGTCTAATCAAATGAATGAATGCTTAAAGCAATCTAGTTGTGTTCATGAGAGCCAAGTGTATACCTATAGGCCTACATCAGAGTTGCGTCAATGATTGAACTGCTTTCCGGAAGAATCTATGACCCTAATGTGTTAGGGTGTTTACTAGGCATGCAATGCTCCAGTGCTACAGCTTGTCCCTGGGGGTTGAAGGTTGTTTGTTACCACGGCCCACCAACTGCATCACTCAGTACTGTTGAACAGAGAAGCCATTTTAATACCCTAGTTTGATTAAAGACTGTATTCATTCCTGCTCCATTCGATTAAATATTTTGTTTGTGGATAAAAATTTATGTCACTGGGCAATTTTAATGACTACCAGAAAGCATCGTTTCTGACGCCATATGTCATTCCTCTGATTCAAATGGAGGAATGAAGTTTGAATGACTTGCTTAAATTATAGCGCATATTTCAACCGCAGGGTGAATTGGATTGCCATTAAATACGTGATTGCATTTATTTAAAAAATAATGGTCCTTGATCAAATATTCATGATGATGACTACAGCAAGTTCTCAGATTCTCTCATCAGAGGGATACACAGTATGACACTGCCCCTAAAATAGGTAATTTGATGCTTTTATTATTATTATTTTATGTTTTACGTTTAGTCATTACATCATTGATATCAAATGAAAATTAATGAAATTTAATGCTCTCCCCCACCCCCACCCCACTATTGTCATCACCCTACTAACTGCTAAGATACATAATGTTTGACAGTATTTCTAAAATTAGAATTTTTGTCAGAGTAATTCTTTCCCAGCAGGCAGTGCACCCGGCCCAGATCCCTCTAGTCTCAATAGAAAGGCCTAACTTTCAAATACCGGTTTCAAATACACAGTCCTCATTATCTACTTACTCGTATTCTGCACAATTAAAAGTGTGAATCAAAAGCTACTGATGACGCCTGTATGCGGTAACTTTCGCAAAATAGTGCTTAATTAAGGATTTAAACCAGCGACCTCCCACCCTCGAATCCCAAAACTGCCTTGAGTGAAGAGTTCTGTGTATTCTACTGTACAAAGGATTTGTGGCCTTTCTCACGCTGGAGAGGCTCTAACTGTTGAGAGTTTATTTTTATTTTTTATCAACAGTAGCTTAGTCCGTTTTTAATCCTGGGTTGAGTCAGTGTTTGCTCAAGCGACTCTGCAGTGAGCACAGTTTGGATCCTCTCTGTGGGCATGTTCTCCCATGGGTTTCTTTCTGCAAACCTCACTCGTGTTCCCATGAGTTTCCTCCAAGCCTCACTTGTAGAAGAGATGCTAATCTCACCCTGGTCAAAAAAGATGTTCAAATAATGTAACACACACAGTAGTCTTTGCTAAATGTTTGTAAATGCAGCAGTGAAGACCGTGAGCATCTCCTGTTTTGCACTGTCAGAACAGCCCCGAGAGGCCGTGGCCATTAGGGACAGGATATTTCTGTCTAAGAAAAGGTCAAACTTCGGCATGTTTGAGCCACAAGACCTCATTCGACTGGCCCTCTTCCTGAGCTGCAGTGGTGGGTATCCCGTCCACTCCAGTAGAGGGTTTATATGACTGACAGGGGAGAGCTGGATCTGTGGATTAGGCAGCGTAATGAAGGGACTAGCTGAGAGGGGAAGGAAGGTTTCAAGTCCCGACCCTGCCGAATCCCAGACTGATTCTTTTCCTTCTATTAGGAGAGATTCTTTCCCTTCTTCTCATTTGAAAGCTGGGCGGTGAGAATAAAGGGGTGACGGGCTGGTTAAGTTTATATTTTGGCCTTAAATTGTTACCATACAAGGCTAGGCATGGCTGCATGAGGATGGAGAAACGAAGGCATGAGGATAAAGGGATGAGGGACACAGAAGGACGCACACAAGAGGACTCGCTGGTTTCTCCATACATATGTCGCTGTCATGTACCTCAGTGTCTCACTTTACAGTCCATAAAATGTATCTTCCCCACATGAGCTTTTAAGTCAAATTCAACCTGACGGCTGGCAGTAAATAGACTGGAAGCTCTCAATATAGAAGGAATAAACATAATGTATACATTTTACAGGTCTGACTCATTTCATGTGTGAATTCAGACGTAATTGGCTTCGAGTTAATGTGAGAATATTCATCTGAAATCCCCCAAGCCAGTAATCATACTGTTCATATTTGTTTCTCCCTTTTGATCAGGAATGGTTTAGACCTTGGAAGTTTGGTGATTTAAATGTCTGGATAGTAAGTGACATTCATCAATCAGTCCACTATCAGATAGAAAGTAGAACCAGCAGTAGTACTGGCGTTAAAGGCCATATTTGAGTACGCCTTCCTAACATCTGCCCATTTTTACTCAGTAGGGGAGACTGGGGTCTGATGAGCCATGGAGACCAATGAGCCATATCACTATTTTGCGATCAATCGATGCCAAAGGTGTTTAAAATAGGCAAAATAGTGATATTGCTCATTTTTCTCCATGACTCATCAGTCAATGGTCAAATATTTTGCCTATTTTAAGTAGCTCTGTCATCGATTGATCGCAAAATAGTGATATGGCTCATTGGTCACCATGGCTCATCGGACCCCAGTCTCCCCGACACAATAAGGACGTTTCAACCTAGTTCAAAGGAATCTGGCTGCGGTCCTGCAGGTGTTCAGTCCAACCCTAACGATGCAACGACCCTAAAAGTTACAGTTTTCACGGTGCTTGTTCTGGTGCACCCAATCCAGTTTCATATGTAAATGTTGTAAAATCACCAGCAAATTCGGGCAGCGCTACCCATCAGATATGTCCGGGATCTGCCGAACCACATTCCAGGACAGTTATTCCTGCAATAGTATTGCTTTAATCAAGGAAATTCTGACTTTTAGGAGAGATTGATGCGTCCCAGTCCGACTGTTCACTCCCCACACCATAGTGTTGAGGCATCTGAGGCGATGGGATCAGGAGTTCGGCATGTTCTACACCTGAGAACATCGCAGCGCCTCAGAGGGTCCCCATGTACCTTCAAACCAATTTTCCATAAAGTTGCGGCTCCAAGCACCTGATGCTCGTGAGGCCTAAACTCACTGAGAGTGATTGCGAGGGCCAGGACCCTGTGGAGAGTAAGTCATCTGGCCTGGTGGCAAGTTACGGACATAAAATGGCTTCCAGGGCCTCACACATACTATATGAATGATGGAGTTTGGGAGGGAAAACACTTTCTTTGCCTGTTTTTGCTTAAGTATAATCAACAAAAAAAGTTAAGGACCACTGGATTTTAAACCGAGTATGAGAAATATACAAACTGAACGTAAATCCCAGGTGTTATTTATGTCATTGGTGTTAATCCAAGATGCAGAAATGCGTCAAAACATTTCACCAGACGACGCCATCACCCCAAATCAGGGTATCCACGGGGAAGACCAGAATCACACCAAGTTCTGACCATTAAATCAAAACGTCAAATAATGTCAAAAGTCATTTCAATATCTTGTGTGACCACCACGTGTTCTCATCACAGTTTAATAGTGTTTTGGGAAGCTCAGAACAAGAGAAAATAATAGAGAAAAGATTCAGTGGTCCTTAACTTTTTTGTTGAGTATATATTTGCAGAGGATTGCAGTTCGGTTTGCTGCAGGAGAGCACCAGCACATACACAAATGCATTAGCATTAGCAGGTGTACAAACACATGCCGGCATGATGGCGATACACGCGTGCAGTCGTGAACATACACACAAGCAACCGTGTGCTCATAATACCAACAAAACGAATTTAAATACACACGCGCATGCACGCGCACACACACATGCTCATGTGCACGCAAACTTTTTTTTAAATCTTTTTTTCTGTGTGTTTCCTATCATGTCAAGGGAAAAAAAAGAGATTTCTTTTTATAGTTTAATTCAACAATAACATTTGCTATCAGGGCCTTGGGTATCTCAAGGGCATTGCTGGTGAAATTACTGAGCCTCTGCACCATTTATCATAGCCTGACATGTGTCATGTCCCAGACTGTGGAGCGGAGGGTTCACAGCCGAAGACGGCTCCATCTCCACCGAGCGCCCATCAAAGACAGCATCTCGTATTTATTAAAAAGCCGCCCAACCCTCAAAAAAAAAAAAAAAGGGGGGGCAAAAAACAAATACATGAAAAATAAATCCTAAATTTTACACGGTTTTAAAAAATAAAAACATTTCGCCAGATGTGTTCATCTGTCTGTCGGGAGATTTATGATTGCTTTAAAATGTGAGCATGCGGATATTGGTTTTCATGGGAAGACGACGTGAAGCTCTGTCGTTAGCGCATTTGTGTCACCACGCGAGTCAGCTGGGGACACGGATATTATTAAAAATTACGCTTTGGTTTCTGCTGTGACAATTAGAGGTACTGAGTTCGAGTGTGAGGGAGTCAGAAGTGCAGGAGATTATACAAGTACATGTGCGCGCGCGTGTGTTTATTTTCAACTAGATCACCGGATTGACAAACATACTCCATATTAAAATTGTATTCGAGGACACCTTGACTCTTCAGCAGACTTGTATCGCAGGTGAATGCAAGCACAAAAAGCCCACGTAACATGTATTAAGGAGGGGCTACATGTACATTGTTCCACTAGAGTGAGAGTTTCAGAACAATTTATTACTAGAAGGGCACTCAGCAGAATGCATACCTCTGCCACATCATATGTCAGAATTATTGGTTCTGGACCCACAAGAATATTATCCAGATCACCAACAACTATGATCAATTCGACATTAGTGTAGATTCTATTTAACGCTGAAATTTTATCAAAATCTGTTCATTACATAAGGGGCAATCATTCTACTCACACAAATTTTAACTTCTTCGAGATCTAGAATCCAGAATATGTTCCGGAACACCTCCAAAATGGAATCAACTCATCCTTGGACTACCATTTACCATCATACCAAATTTCGTGCCAATCCATTCATAACTTTTGGAATTATCCTGTTAACAGACGGACAAACGAATGAAAACATAACCTCCTTGGTGGAGGTAAAGATGAAGTCAGGCTGGTGTAAACCAGTGTTAGAGCTGGAAAGATCCGCTCATTCTAATTAAAGAAGCCGCTCATTACTATGATGTGGCTTTCCGGCATAAGACACACGGCACAAACAGTTGTCTATTTTCTGTAGGCGCCTTTCTGAAATCACTGCAAATAGTATATACTGGACAGTAGACTGAGAGAGAGAGATGGGGAGAATTGCTAACCGACAGAATCAAGCTGTAAATGTGTATGTTGGATGGAGGATGGAGCTTTGAAGAGAGTGAATTTCACACTGTCGCGAAGGCCTGTCAGTGTCGACTCTGCACTTCTGTCATGTGACATCAGGCACAGGTCATGTTTTCATCCCCTCAACTGGTGAAAGGGAAATAAGGCAACTGGGAAAAAAATTGAGCGTACGTATACAATAATGTCTATATGTAGTTCGACCGTAAGAATTTTTTTTTTTAATCTATGCTCAAATTGATTGAGTTTTAAATGAAACACAGACAGTAAACAGAGTACAGTCTGTCCGCTTTTATTTGTATTTTCAACATCCACAGTTTATAGCGTTATCCAAGCATAGAAGTTCAAAAGCCATTGAACATATCAGACGTATTGAAGATATCATATCATCAATTAAATCAGGCGACTCAGTTCCAGGGGCAGTCATACCTAAGGCTATCTCCATCACGATTCACGGACGAGGGGGCGCTTTGCGTCATGAGTAATTCCTGTCTCTCCGCGCACTTTCATCTTTCCACTGACTTGATGAATAGCATGTATGGAATAGTTCACAGAAATCGCCTCTGTGCCTTTGCCAGATATTTTTTTTTGTACTATTTTAGTAAACTGTAAACTCTATTCTCTTTAGTTGGGTCATCAGAGCTTTTGCTGTGGGCGTAGTCTTCTTCTTAGACAGTCATTGAGAAACTTGTGCACACATTCTGGAGAGTGTGGAGGACAACCTGCTTTCCTGGAATTGGGCGAATTTGACTGGTCACGTACGAGGAAGATGAATAGTCCGAACATAAAATTTACCAGTCAAATAGAACAGATGTTGTTTGAATGGTCACAGTGATAGATCTACTACTGTAGGCCTAGCCATGTGAGTGACGCAGGATTTCTATCACCCTTCACCACGGGACAGTTGGCATGTAAAATTTATGGTACTAAATTCTATTTTGTCATCTCTCAGCTTTTAGCGAGTACTTTCCTTGTTAGTTTACAGAGGAGATTGATAATTTTTCATGACTAGTTCTTGTTCTTAAATGAAATTCCAAGAGATTACGCGCACATCCAAGTATTACAGCAGGTGCAGTTCTTGTTGTTACTCATCAGAGTTTGCCGCCGCCATATTTGTTCTTGATTTGACAATGTTGACAGAGCCCTAACCTGGCATCCACATTGGTCAGAAAAATACGGGCTAAAAAAACTCAGCTCCCTGGCAAATGCACTGTAGCTTGCTGGCATTGATAGCTAGAAGCGTTGAGTTGAAGACATTGTGAAGACCTATTCAAACAAAAAAACAGCTAGTCATGCGGCTCTTTGAGTTGATGCTAAAAGTAGCTAGCTACCTTCCCTAAACTGTGATTCAGTGGGATACACCTAACATATTTATATTTCATTTGTGCAAGCATCGACTATTTACAAAGACACTAAGTCAATGGTGCTTAGCTGTTCATGTTTCATTGTTCTAATTGGTTGTGGGTCTATCCAGTTACGTCCAGAGTCGTTTTAGGCTGAGCCCATTGGTAAAGCCCCTTCGAAATCTAAAACAAACTGAGAGTCACTAGAATAATCTGCATGTGAGAATTGATTTGGCGATGCCAGATTAGTGAATACCCTTGAACTGAAGCTGAAATATGCTGTATATGATGAAATATACTGCTGTATATAATGTAATATACTTTCAGTTCCCAAATGAAATGCTTTAAACTTAGAGTGATGCTGTGACTTTTTCAGGGTTGATTCTGAGTGTGTAGGCTGTAACTTACATGGATAAATTAGTCGTTATCTGGGAGTTTTATCTTTGTGTTGGGTAATTCCATCTGAAATCACCGGAGGCCTCCCAACCAACAGCCTCAGATTTGCTTCATATTTACAGAACATAATGTTCTTGTGTCCAGTATATTATGGGCCAACTTATAGACCCACATCTCCATTGATTTTTGAGATATTGAGTATATTGAGAAACATCAAAATGCTACAAAAGAATAATTATATGACTGGTGAATTCTCAGATTAGACAGATATGTTTCTTTCCAGGAGTATTGAGGGCTAAACCTGGCTCCAAGTGCAAAACCAAACTTTTGTGAGTCATTTTGGGAAACCTACTTATTGGCAAGTATAGGGGCAGTGGCACTGAATTTTGGTAATCTGAGACATGTTATACCAAAGATCTAATACTGTAAATTTCCCCCTTTTTGAAGTCTCAATATCTCAAGAACTACAGTAAGGAAGATATAGATCTAAAATTTTCCTCATAATCTACAGGAAGCAAGAGCATTTTGTTCTTCATATTTGAAGCAAATCTGCGGTGGTCAGTCTGGAACTTTTTTGAAATGTGACGATTTGAGATGGAATTACTTTGTAGTAATTGACTGAATCTTGCCATTTATGCAAACTTCCTCATTATGACGGTTTTTTAGCTTTAAAATTATTTTACCTTAAGTGTGCAAGAGGGTGCACATGCGCACATACACAAGCATACACGCGCACAAGATTGCGCAGTTATCCTTATTAGAACAATGTATTAACTTCCATTCACTGTTGACACCCCAACTCTAGCCCTAAACATAACCATATCATGCCGATCCCTAACCTTCACCCAACGTGAATTCATACCTGACCCCTAACCTTAACCGGACGTAAGAAATTAGGACTAAGCTTTGGTCCCCATCAGGACAACTGCTGCCACCAAGATCAGTGTTTATACCGGAAAAAGAGGGTCCCCAATAGAAAACAAAACCACACACCCCCTCCCCACCTCCACAGACACACACACACATACACACTCACACACACACACGCATACTCACTCACAAAGGCATGGAGGCATGCACATATGCACTCCCAAATATTAAAGAAATAAATCATGTAATATGGACCAAGCCTAAACCCGACTATTTGTCACAAAGCACCAAAGGGCAGCATTTAGTCCCCATGAAAGAGTGTGTTAGTGCAAAGATCACACAAAATGGCGCCCTTTCGAGAATGACTGGAAGTTAAAGGATGGAGCCGACTGCTGCTGAGTGCAGGCCCTGCTTCTCCTGCTTTTCTTTATTTATTTTTTTTCCCTGTGATTATAAATGATAATAATTAAAGGCAAACACACAATAATTAGTCACACCAGGCTTACCCATCTGCTCCGCCTGCACCCTGTATGTCTTTGAGAAAACCACCAGTGAAAGACTGCACAGTATGCAGTAGCGCACTGTAATGCAGAGCAGAACCACGGAGAACAGCAGATATTATTTTTATTATTATTATTATTATTATTATTATTATCATTATTGAAAGGACTCATCTTTGACCATGTTGCATTGGGGTTGAGGGTGTGGGGGTAAAAGGGAGATAAAGGTAAATAACTCTATCTATGTGTACCTGCCAAAAAGTCACAGATCCAGACCATTTTATCTGCCTGTTTCATTTACAGTACATGAAGAGACATTCCCTCAAACAGTCTCTGAAAACACTACTAGTCACCCTCATCGTCATTTCTCTGTATGGCTGGCTACTTTGCCATTTGTAATTCCAATCAAATTCGTCATATTTCAGCTCTGTTTTCACGAGGTACAGTAGTACTAAACAGATGCATCCTCTGTCGCATTATCACATTCTGCACAGCTATGATAAGTCACATGATTTTAGACTGAATCTAGACTATACCAGTGCTGATAGCTCCATTGCAAGATGTGTTACTGTCCTGCACTGCCTAACAACATACAAGGTGTTCTTTCCATTGTCAGCACCCCCTTGCTGGTCGTTCGACCAACCATGGAATGCATTAATAGAAAGGTCCTAGCTGCAGTCAATGGTGTGAAAAGAAGACTGGTTATATCATATTTTAAGCAGCACCATGGTTATCTACATCCTCACAAATTGTCAATATGGATTGTGAATGAACTTGCCTGTGGTTGCAGATAATTGGACACTCCTTAATAGAATGAGGAAACTATTAAATGAGATTTAAACTTCCCCTCAATCTTAACGGTGACAAATGGCTCTTGCTCTGTTGCCAATCAATTGCTGATGCACTTTCTTTGAATAATAGTCATGTAATCATCTTGATTCTGCGTGGACAAACTATTGCTTCTGAAAGGGTCATTTTTAGTTGTCTACTTTCATTTCATAAAGCTTATTAATTATCCACACAGTTCATCTGTATTTGTCAGTTGTTGAGGGACAACCCTATATGCACAGTAAAACTTGAATACAAACTTGACGAACAGTATATGCACATTCAACTTGAGAAAATGTGAAGCTGTGGCTTCCCTCTGTTGAAATACGCATTCAACTTGAGGAAATGTATATCATACATAAAGCTAATTCATTTGGATAAAACTCAATTGCTTATTTTACCAAAAAACAATTCTTGGTCAAATCTCAAACCGCTAAACGGACCTCAGTGTTAAAAAAAAAAAAAGTTCAGCACAATCATTTGCCTCCCATGTCAATGACTGCCGGCACAATTTGATGTAAACCAAAGCACAGAGGGAGGGGTATATATAATTGAGCTCCTCCACCGACACGTTATCTGTGACTCGTGAATTATGGTCGTACGTTACAGAGGCTCCGAGGGAGTGCATCCTCAACAGACTATTCAGAGAAGAAATGAGACCATAATCTTGCCTTAAAAGGGCCTTGTTTGGAGAATGTGCGTGCACTACCAAGCAAGGAGGGTTCTCCCTATCTACCACATCAGCTTTAACTGTGGTGTGATGTTATGGATGGATTACCATGGTGACCTGGACTCACCCACGATCTTTCGCTCTCAGTTGCACGTTGTCCTGTACGCTGCGCTGCCCCAGCGCGCTTAATGTTGGGTTAATATATTTGGAATTGCTGAGACGGCTCCCATTGTGTGGAGAAGAATAGGAGAGAACCTTTGTTTCCCCCCCCTGCTAACTCATGAGTGCTATCAAAGTGGGCCTCATTAAACAGAACAATAGCGGGGCGGGGAGGGTGCGGCCTACCGGGGGGGCTCCGCCCCTCCCAAAACAAGGGCGGGCCTCGGAGGGAGTGCAAACTGTGCACAGCTCGCAGACCGCTCCAGCTGGGTTTGTACTCTGACTCAAACAATCAAAATATTCCAAATAGAACTTAAATTCTGGACAAGGCCAAGGCTAGTTTAACACAGGTACAAAGCATTTCACTGTAAGGCCCTCTCAAATCCCCAGTCTTACCACAATACTAATAGATGAATTTGCTTGCTGAATTGTTCTGTCAGTAGTATTTCCTTTGATTATTCATATCGATGAGTCACAAAATGGTTGTGAAATGAGTTAGGCCCGCTACGACTTAAACGTAGGCGGGAGACGGGGGCCGTATCTGTTTCTGGCTTTCATGCTGACCTCTGACCTTCAATCGCTTAATTATCCAAACCATTTATTAAATCTCACATTTTAGCCGCATTTCTTGGAAAGCTCATGATTGACCACCAAAGACTGTTCTAGTGTCCCTAAATGAAACGTTTCACTCTGATTTAATCTAAAAATAAAACCGTGTTTACTTCTAGAGCCAATTAGGTTATTTAGTGAGGTGAAATGAATGGTAACAAAAACTTGCATATGGACCAGCCCTCAGGACTGGAATTGCCCACTCGTGCATTAGAGGAAGGCAAATTGTGGTTAAATTTAGGGACAAAGTGTACCGCGGACAGATTAACTCTTTTCTGTGCTGAGTAAAAGGGCTCCCGGTGAAGGGCAGGGCAGCAACCTGCCGACCCGCACACCTGTCACTCAGGACGAGCAGGACGTGCGATCCTAGGCTGTTCCACTAAACCTCTCTTCCCTCTCCGCTCCCAGTGGATTCGGTCAGCTCGGTTTAAAGGAAACGATTAGTTTCATGTCTCATTAATACGCCGCTGAAGGCATCGCTTTTAATCCCCCGCGCAATCGAGGATAGCACTACAGAAGCCGTAAGCTGGGGGGTGGGTGGGGGGATTTGATGAGCGGACCTTCTGTCCGACGACGTGGCGCGCTCCCGTGCTCTTCATCGGACCACTGTGTCACGCCGTCGCGGATTGTGTGGATTCAGCTGGACCCTAAAGGACACCTGATTGAAAGACTTGCTTTGCCTTAGCGGAGTATAAACTTCTTCAGATAGGTTTTTCTAGTGGTGTCAGTCATTCTCTTCCTCTCTCTCTCTTTCTGACTGTCTGTATTTCACTGTTTTTTGTTTAATGTAGGCAGAGTAACGCTTTAGAAAGAATATGTACTTCCCTGAATCCACTCAGGTTGCCTCTAATTTCGAAATGTCTACCCCAGCATTGTAGTGAATGTATATCAGATTAAATCAAACATAATATTATCTTTGCCCCATGAAAATATAAACGCTTTACCAAATCAGATTCTTTGGATTCATCATGTTACATAAAGAAGCAGATGCCAATATGACTGTACATAGGACCGATGCGTTGTACTACTGTACTGTTAGAGTATAACGTGAGACTCTACTGCCCTCTACAGTCAGACTTTAGAACAGCCTTTCCTACTCCAGAGGATTTTTTTCCTCATTTCAATACCTTGCTTTTCTCTCCAGGCAAGATGTAGATCCTCTAATCTCCAGCACTGGTCTCGTCGGCTACCTGCTTTTCTAGTTCACAAATTAAATTGCCTTATGAAAAGCTGTTATCAGTATAATTATTCCTCCGCGTCTCACTGTACCTAAACCAAGCTCAATTTATCAACTTAGCTGTGATATTTTTCTCTTAATAATTAAAGGTAGGCCTCCTATACCCGGCAGTTTTGCAGTCATTAATACTATTGCAAGCCGTTAATAACATTAGCAGCAGTATCAGCTACAATGGTTTAGCTGGTAATGGTATTCGCAGGCATAGTAACTATAATAGTTGCAGTTTGTCATAGTTGCTCCTCAATATACCATTAGGTTGTCTGTGCATAAGGTCCATAGTTTGCCCGCCCCCAGGTATTAACCTCTGCAAATGTTTTGCAGACTCAACGTGCGCAGTAGTTCTTCGAAAACCCCATCAGCCGACAGGTCACGTGAAGTCTTTACCATTTTAAAATGGTTTCTTTTCTTTGGGTCTAGATCTTCCGTTATTGTCCTGCATTTGAGCAGTATAGAAGTTCTGCATGTCCAAAGAAAAATCACATCATATAACTGAAAACATGCATTGAACAGCATCTGACTCAAGAGGACCTTTGCTGCTGTAGAATAAACTACAGAATTTGAAATTCACCCATGTAATTCAAAAAATAAATCTGCAGTCAGTGACCATGGTAGAAAAATTCAGAGGGTTAAATATAATAATCTTGTTTGCTTTATTCTGAACCACTCAAAGATGGGCTGAAATGCATTTCAATTAGTCTAAATGGGAAAAGAACCATAGCTAATGCGGGGAGCAATAAACATAAAATGAAACAAAATGATATCTCAAATGTTAAGCAAATAATGATTCATCTGACGAGAGCAGGTGTACATGTTCTTATTGCCATCTGGTAAATTTATAGGAAATATTCAGGCCGTATATGGAACCCTGTGTTGTTCAGCTGAAAACTGGCTCAAAATGCAGGTAACATAAGATCTTTTTTTTTAACACCACACTCACACCAAACGTTAAGATTCTGGTTACTGTTTTTTTTGGGCTGGGGGTGTTTCTTTACGCCAGTATTTAAGCTAGCGCTCGCCAAGCCCATAGCCGAGGGTGGGGTGACACAAGGTCCAGCCAATCAAGCAGGAGTAGGGCGGGAATACGAAGAGCTGTGGCAAAGGTGACCTATGATCTGGGAAACAGTTCGTCAGATGGGCCTGAGGCTCTTTGCAACTTCCTCATTCTTAACATATCACTCACAACAGATTGGAGTGCCAATCATCCAAAACTGCTGTCTGTGAAAATCTTCCAGCAGCTCCAAAATTCAACACACACACACACACACACACACACACACACACACACACACGGACGCTCATGCGCATACACACACACACACACGCACACACACGCACATACACGTCCAAAATCTCTTCACAACCCCCTCTGGGTTGCCATGGAAACTAATCCTTCATTTACAGAAGTGGACATTTAACCACAGATGGTATGAGGTTGAGACACTGGTTGAGTCTGCTTGTTGTTTGGCTTTGGAAAACACCATTAAAGCTGCTTTCACACCGGACGCGAAACAAATTTTTCGCATGACAGATTACATTCAAAGTCAATGCAAAGACGCGAGTACGCGCGAAAATTCGTTTCGCGTCCGGTGTGAAAGCAGCTTAAGCCGTGATGTTGCTATTGAGCTAAAGGCAAACTCCAATTAGTTTCTGCCGACTGGTGGGCTGATAGCAGCCATGGATCTAATTAAGCATCGCTCTAAACTGAAATGCTAAGATAACCCATCCCTGCTGGGATTTCAGACTTCAGTACCATAGTATTATTAGTAGCACAGAAGCTCACAGTAAGAAGGCGGAGCCTTTGGTAATTTGAAAATATTTCTTGTTGTCATATCAAGAAAAGTCAGTTCATGTAGTTTATATCAAAATTTTAATTTGTTCTAGAAACCTGAAACATAAATTGACAGCTTGAAGTAACAAACTGCATAACTATTTTTATTTTCATCAGCAGTATTAGTGCTCGTAGCAGCAGAATTGGGACTTGTTATGTGAGTATCAATCGCAATTACAGCGAACACAGTACAACACATATTTTTTTACAATTCATCAAAATTCTTATTATTGACTGACCCCATATTGTTGCCAGTTAAGTAACACACAGTTACATCAGTAAGAGAGTAACAACTAATTGCGTTAGTAGTAGAGTAAAACACAAATAGATTAGGAGGAGAGTACCTCACAGTTACATTTGGTGGAAAGTAATTCAGTTACATAAGGGGAAATGTGACATAGTTTGAGTAGGATGACTTTAACACTCAGCAGCATTAGCAGGAGAGTAATACAGTAACAATAAGAGAAAAGTAACACAGTCACATTAGAAGACAGTAAAAAACAGTTGTAGTTGTAGGAGAGTAACAGTAACATTGGGAGGAGAGTAACACAGTAACATTTGGAGGAGAGTAGCACAGTTACAGAGGGAGAAGAGTAACACGGTTTCATCATAATGAGAGAAACAATCAGTTACATTAGGGGGAAAGTGACACTTCTATAATAGGAGAAGAGTAACACAGTTACACTTGGAGAAGAGTGACAGTTTCATTATAACGAGAAAAAACATGGAAGTATAACGGGGAGAGTAACCCTGTTACAATGGGAGAAGAGTAACAATTACATTAGTTTGAGAGTAACACAGTTACATTAAAATGAGAGCAACACTCGGTTACATTAGGGGGAGAGTAATACGGTTAGATTAGGAAGAGAAGAAGACAGTTACACTATGATACGAGGATTATACACATACATTAGGACTGAAGTACACTGTTATGTTAAGAGTACAGTAGCACACGGAGATAGAAGAGAGCACTACAGTTGCATATGGAGGGCAGTTGCACATCTTTAGATGAGGAGGAGTGGAGTGGCATTACATCAGGAGCGGAGTAACACAGGAGATTACTCAAATTTTCTGTGTGAAGAAAGGACGGCACTTTTTCCTCCTCTCTGCAGTCGGCACAAGGACTCGGCGGAGCTGGTAGCAGCAGCTGACGTAAGTGAGCACGTGCCAAGCCCAGCTCCGCAGCATGGCACTGAGCTGCGCGCACCGGCCGCTCGGGATCCGACCTGGCCGGCTCTCCCCAATTAAATATTGTGACTGAGGCCCATCCTGTTTAACCCAACTGGTGTTGTACTTTTCTTCGAATTCCCAAACCAGGAATTCTTTTGTGCTCAGTTGTGCGCTGGCAGAGAAACAGACCACATGAGACATTCCACAACGAGCGGCGGCAGGAGTCTGAACAGCCAATGGGAACGGCTGCCACACAAAGAGGGTTAAAAAAAAAGGGCAGGGCTGCGACGGGTAAAGTGATGCGCTTTTTCTCCTTCCCGTTTTTTGGATGCTGACTGATTTTATGGCTAATTGTGCTTAAATTAATCTGCCATCTCTTGTATCTCAGCAAATCGCTCTGTGTACCGTCGAACACATGCTGCACATTAGATGGCTGGCAGACACTGGTGCATGTACTGATACAAGTGAGTATCAGAGAGCCTGCGAGCAAATTGGCTACATGATCGCAAAACTGCACACTAGGCCGACTGAGCTGAACAATAAATGATTGTTATTGTTTTATTTTAACTATGATCAGATTGCTATCTTTGATGCCACGTCGACAGTATTTTCCATTTTCACTTTCAAAGTGACTCCAAATGTTTGAGAGTGCCGAGGTGGACTCCCAATTTGGATGCCATGTGGGGCATTACGTCTGACGTCGTGCATCAATGGCTCGGGTTAGGCCTAGTCGCATAATAACTAAGCACAGCACCAGTCGCCCCGCAGAACCGAAAACTGAGTAATGTTAACGTTATTCACCTTCGACTGTAACAGGAGTTGGTAGAAATTAAAAAATAGGAGTTGAAAACTGCACCAACATACAAATGTTTGTGAACGCGTACACTCTATGGACACTCAGCCCTGATGGCATTCAGGTGAAATGGCGTACAAATAGGGACTCCCAGGGATGAGGCAGGCTGAGAAATCAAAGAATAAGAATTGAAGAAAGGGGAAGGGCAATTTGAGAGAGAATTTTACTATTTTATCACCATTTTAATTATTAATAATAATAATAATAATAGTACAACCCCAATTCCGAAATAGTTGGGACGAAGTGTAAATTGTGAATAAAATCAAAATGCAATGACTTTCAGATCATGTGAGCCAATATGTTATTTACAATAGAACATAGATAACATTTCAAATGTTGAAACTGAGACATTTTACATTTTTATCCACAAAATGGGCTTATTTCAAATTTTCTGGCTGCAACAGGTCTCAAAAAAGTTGGGATACAGACACAAAAGGGCTGAAAAAGCAATTAACATATAAGAGAATCAGCTGAAAGAACATTTAGCAAGTAATTAAGTTAACTGGCATCAGGTGTGTAACATGATTGGCTATAAAAGGGATGTCTTAGAGAGGCTGAGTCTCTCAGAAGTAAAGATGGCCAGAGGCTCTCCAACCTGTGAAGGCTTGCGTAAAAAAATTGTGGAATACTTTAAAAACAAAGGAGACCCAAAACTCTCCAGCAGCTGGAAGCCTGTATTAAACCAGAGTGGGATCAAATTCCAATGGCTAAACTCAAGAAACTTGTCTCCTCAATGCCCAGACGCCTCCACTCGGTGTTAAAAAGAAGAGGGGATGTTATACCATGGTAAACAGGCCCCTGTCTCCAACTTTTTTGAGACTTGTAGCAGCCATCATATTTGATATGAGCTCAATTTGTGGATAGAATTGTAAAATTTCTCAGTTTCAACGTTTGCTATGTTATCTCTGTTCTATTGTAAATAAAATACACTGCTGGTGTGATTTGAAAGTCATTGCGTTTTGATTTTATTCACAATTTACACTTTGTCCCAACTATTTCGGAATTGGGGTTGTAATAATAACCTATTATTATTATTTTTATTGCTAATTTGTTGTTGTTATTGATAATTTGTAACAGACTGTTCACCTGGCTGTGGGTGGGGTGGTGGGGTTGAAGGTGAGCTGCCCCTTTAAGATGAGGGGTGGGGGGGGATCAGGAGACATGAGTGACCTCACTGCCAGTCTGAGTGGCTGCTGTCACTGTTAATGAAAACCCTGACGGCTGAGGGAGCGCTGCACAGCTGGGGTCCCGCGAAGCAGCAGGATCCGCCAACATTTTCCAACATTCATGCTGCACCATGCAATACTCACACCTGCACTATACCCAACAATACTCCGCACCTTTGTTCATATGCCAGATCTGCTTCTGATTGCGTCATTCCCTTAGCTGGATCAGGTGCCGCCTTCTGTAGTTCTTCAGTTATTTCCGTCAGATTATCATTTGTGAAGAGTTATTCCTGGCAGGATCGTGCACACATAGGGCTCTACTGGTTCTTAAGCACCAGCCCTTTTGCCTTCATAGACAAAAGTGCCCTATTTGGTTGTAACTTGTAAGAGCCCCTTTCATGCCCTCCAGCACCCTAATCATTGTTTAATTCGAGGCACACTAAAATCAGGATAGATACCAATGGGCACAAGCCTTTGAGGCCATAACTTTACGGCCCTCCTTATTAGTATAGTCCCTGCCGTCTTGTTCAAAAATCTGTGCCAAATTCTGCAGTGCAGTTGTGATAGAAAGCAGCAGCATTGTCAATCAGTTCCTAGATCAAACTCGGCTGTTAAATCATTCAAGAATAATCACTCAGGTATGTGGACAAGCCTTAACATTACTGTTCATAATATCCATTTTATATTGGTGTTGTCGACTTATTATCAGTGCTAATTTCACACTATTGGCAAACGACGTTACCAGTCTTGAAATGGGCTAGCGGTAGCTAATGTTATAGAGCTATCAAGCGCGATGTAGGCTTGATTACAGTTTAGAAAGTTGTTTAAAGCTGGTAACATGAATGGAGAAAAGCCAAAAATGCTAGTAAGTGAGAAAGAGAGGGAAGTAACAATGTTCTAATGTTCTATAATTCTACTTCAAGCCCTTTATTTTTTTCAGTAATTTGGAGGAATGTTAAACAGCTGGAATTCTTATCTTGAATCAATTAAAAATAAAGCAGTTTTTAATACATTCTATCTAAAACTTACGTGTGATTTTTGTATGATCACGGATGCTCTTCACAGGCTTGGCAGTATGATATGATATGTGAATTAGTTGGCATATAGTTTTGTATATTAGCCATACAATATCAGCATGTTCTTACATGTTATTGCTGAATCATTTATGCCTTGTAGAGGCAGTAAGAGAAAATGGTGGGAGAAATGGGTGGAGGGTTACTGATATTGTCGTGTGGGTGTGTTCAACCACTGCTGTACATATATTATACATTATAGCCTACTTGTAGACGAGTAGCCTACACATTCTTCAAATCAAGTAAAAAAAAATACATGCGGCCGTGCGCAGGCAAGGTGTACTTTTTATGAATGTGGGCACCAGCCCTTCTCGAATCCTGTGCACGAGCCTGATTCCTGGACTACTTTTCAGGCTTCTAAAAGAGAGTGCAACTCATTTAACATGCTTGGCTCTGAACACATTGCAGAATTATAAAAGCATTCCACATATTATGTATAATCAGCTCATTAGTACACAGTTAACTTATATACAGCAATACAGTCGTATCCTAAACGCAATAAAACATGCGTAATAACCTTCACACCCAAAGCAATAAAAAAAGTACAACACACATTGTTGTAAGCAGATAAATGGGTGAAGAAGAACTCCTCAGACTTAAAAGTGTTATAAAACTGTTTTTACAGTTGCTACAGCCATGTTTCTGCCTGTTCCCCATCTCTCTGTTTTGGGCTCTCGTCCTGTAGCTGTTGAGTTTTTGTCAATTTGAAACGGTAAACGACTAAATGATGACTTCCACCTTCAAATTCATGGCCTGAAGTTATTTTCTTTTACTGTCCTGCTGGCGGAGGCGTTGGTGAGAACGATGCTCAATGCGCTGCAACCTGCTCTTCACACCATGTCTGAAATTCGCTTTAAATTTCCCCACGTTGTTATGACAACCCTCGGACTGCACCAGCTAGCCTGACTAATCCAACACAACAGCGTGTTTTTTTTTTTTTTTTTGTGTGAATAGATGAAATCCCTGCCTTACCTTATTACTGTCCTCTGAAGATTCAATGTGCCAAAAAGTGTGCCATTCAAGATCGGTTTACTCTCCCCCACGTCTGACTTACGTAATTATGGGCAGAACACTCCAACTGATCTCAGGCCAGCATTTAACTAGTATTTTAGAAATCTGTGTCAACAAGTTTATACCCTGCTTGAAAAATTGGCCTTGAACCAGCTGCAAACCACAGCTGGTCGTTAGCTGATCTTGCTGGATTTAGCGGGTAGACCAGCTTGCTTAAACTGGTTTAACTGGTGGTCAGCAGTTAGACCAGTTTTGTGTAGCTGGTTGAGAGGTGAGCACCCATGTTAGTATCACTGGTCAGTTGATAGCAGACCAGCGTGGCCATGCAGGCATATCTGCTCAGGTGGCTTCAGATCAGCAACACCATGGTCCTGTAACAGGGCAGAGGGTTGCAGATCAGCATGAACAGGCTGGTGTACCGGTTCTGGTCTGAGCTAACAGATAAATTACATTGTAGTTATGAAAGAATGGTACAAGTACTTAAGTATTTTTTTAAAGGGACTTGAGAAGCTGGACAGGGCTCTTCCTCTGTGGACAACCGTAAGCCAAAAGAATAGTTTCTACAAGCTGATGAATTTTAGTAGGTGCTGGTCTCACCAATATGTGGCGGTAAGTGGTAAGAATTTATACTGGTGGCACGTAAAAATAGGCGCTGGTAACTGGTATGAATTGGTGCTGATAGATGATGTTACCAGTAGTAGCTGATAGCTGGCTGAGCAACTGTCAAAAACTTCGCTCAAACTAATCAAGCTGGTTACCAGCTTCCAGCTCAAGCTGCTATCTCCACTGGGGCAAAATAAGTGACCAAGTTGGAGAGGGTGTTAATGAGACTTAGGAAGGGAGGGTGGGGTTGCAAAAACAGGCGAAGTAAATTTACCGTCAAGCTTTTCCTTTTTCCAGAAAAGTCTGCTAAGCAGGAATAAATATCGCCACCATCACTACTCCATTTTCACCACCCTTCAGAAATAAAGCAATTATACAAATGTTGAGCCACAAGGACCTTTTTTTTTTTTTTTTTTTTTTTATTTACACCTTCATATATGTACAGAATAAGAAAACTATCAACAGGAGCGGTCTGGTTGGATGGACAAACTAAAAACTACACAACTAGTTCTGTAATTTTATTTAGTTTCTAAAATTGCACTATTGGCTTTAAATGTGGAGAGTTTCTGAAATTAAAAATCTCAGCATGATAACAGAATGAGAACCCTGTTCAGACACTGTTGAACCCGCACCCAAGATGGGACAGTTTATCTGGCAGGCAGAGGAAAAACAAACAACAACAATCTAATTTAACCTCTGACTCGGCACTCATAATCTCATCCCAGCACTGGATCTGGGAGGGCGGGACACACTTACTGTATTAAGGACATTGATCTTAATTTTTCCTTCTTGTTCCGCACTGATTATTCTTCACCCCGCCAGCTGTACCAAGGATCTTCAAACTTGAACCAGCCCAAGCAAATGGGTCAAGGTCTATATCTGCGACATCCTTTTTCCTCTATTTTTTTTAATCTACTCTTTTCCTCTAAATGTTGATTGAAGTCACCCACCCACTAACTGTCTGTTTCTATGGCTCTCCTTATCCATCCATCTCAATTTTGGATGAGCATGCTGGACTCTGCATACTGGACTAGTTCCAACTGTCATCAACTGTCTGTCACTCTGGTGTGTACAACCAGGCGTGATTGGTCAGGTATTTGATTTGGCAGTAATACGTACCATGGCAATATCTTGCAAGAAAGTGAATTTTACTTTTCACATGTGAAAATCACTACATCCTGCGAAAGCATAAAATTTTCATGTATAAAATGAAATATTTACATGTGGCCTTGGCGTTTTCATTTGCATCTGACTTTTTTTTTTTCAATTACAAATCTGGAGCACAGTATATACATGTGAAAACAAACCTTAAATTGGTATAGGTTGCCACCAGCAGCGCTGAATCTTGAGCCACCTCATAATTTCATTTGCGGATTTTATAAGGATTTGTCGAGAACAATGTCATGCAATGTTGTGAGAACATCAGCGGACAAAATTGGACTCAAGCCAACATCCAGCGGAAGTAGTAAGACTTCAACTCAAAGCCCAATAATAGCGTATTTAGATTATTCAAAAGAAAACCAACTAATATAAAACACTGAAAAAATCGGCATAGTTGTCCATGCAAATATTTTGCTGAGTGTCAATAAAATTTAATGACATTATTTGGAATTACCTTGGTTACAAAAAATTCTAAATATCTGCATGTATGTAGTTACGTCTACTCTATCATTCCTGTTCTCTATTCTTTTAACCACAGAGTTGGAAGCTACTGTGAACATGTCATTTGTTCAGAAAGACAAGTACCATTGCTGCTCAATCAAACATATAATGTACTGTTAACACTAATTGAGTGTTTCCTTCGCGAATGATAATAATAATAATAATAATAATAATAATAATAATAATAATGAGCACGTGGAATAGATTTAGACATACCATCGCTGTTCTGAGTGCACTGTGTTTTCCTGCTGGCCTTGGTTCGTAGACAGGCCTCGCAGACTGCAGCAATACCCTCACTGCGCTTCAAATCAAATAAGCTCATAATCTTCCACTGCCTTTTATTTACAGTGGATTTTTTTTTCATGTTGGCTTTTCTAATATCCTGTTCCAGCGGACAGTCCTGACCACTGATTGACAGGTGAGTAACAAATACAGCGCCACTTTCAATCACGGTGTGTGTGTTCAACTTTCATTTATCAAAAAATGCAATATGTGCTCTACTGCAAACACAACTTTGCATCATTTTTTTCAAGGGCCGGGGAAATCACCAGCACTGTTTATGATGAAACTCATTGACTACTGCAACTTGCAACTTCCACCAAGGCAGAGAATGTGTATATTTTATAATCTACTTTCTACCTTTGCATCCTGACACACACAGTCAGCAGCCACCTTCACACACTTTTCTATTTATTTATTTATTCTTTAAATCATTCCTTCTGTCCAGTCCGAAATTAACCCTCAATTACCTATACTTATAATAAACTCCGCCAAGGAGGTTATTTTTTCACCCCTGTTTGTTTGTTTGTTTGTTTGCTTGCTTGTTTGTCTGTCAGCAGGACTCAAAAAGTTACAAACAGTTTGGCGCGATATTTGGCAGGATGATAGGTGGTAGTCCAAGGATGAGTTGAATCAATTTTGGAAGTGATCCTGAACATATACTGGATTCTGGATCTGGAAGAATTAAAATATATCTGTCTTACACGGGTCTGTGTGATATTTCTGACCGATAACTCAAAAAGTTATGAATGGTTTTACATGAAATTTGGTAGGATGATGGGTGGTAGTCCAAGGAAGAGTTGATTTAATTTTGGAAGTGATCCGGAGCATATTCTGTAACCATAAGAACAAATATATGGTGTGCCGGAGGTATGAGCTCTATGCCCTCTAGTTTTACCTTCGGTTTGTGGGTAAGTATGCTTGTTTGTTTGGCCACAACATTATGGAAAAAAGGTATGAACAGATTTTTATGAAATTTCTTCAGAGGTGTGTCTTTGCCCAACTGAAAAGAGATTTCATTTTGGGAGTGATCCAGATTGAATTCTGGATCCCAGAAATGTTTGGTTTACTTGTGTTCTGGACACATATGTGCCAGAACACCAGACATGCGGGGGACGGTTGGATCTTGCACTCTCTGAGTGCTCTTGTTTTATTAACCAATTTGACATCTAAGCTTACTTATCATTAATTCTGGTGATAATAGAATGGAGACTGGAGAATTCTAAATGGAATGGATCTTTTTTTTTTCCAATTAATTGAGTATTTAATGAATAATTTAGTTTGTAATTAATTTACTGTTAATGCATGACTTCTCTTAGCTTCACAAGGTTTAAAGCATAGGCCAGTTGTCACAAATTCAAAACCTAAGAGCATCACACAAATCACAGACAAGCAGCTATGCCGTCTTTAATAAATAGAAGATAGGAGGTTCAATACACTCAAACAAAGAGGATTGTCAGAGGACGGTCATGGGTCCGGTGGAAGTGAACAGGTACTCTGGAGGTCAGGCTAGGTGGCGTAGAGGGCAGGTCTGAGGTCAGTAGCCAAGGTGTCAAATGTTTCAGGGCACTCAGGGGAGATGCACACTTTTGGACTTGGATGAAGAAAGGACAGAGAGAAGAACTGCTATCTCACCAGAACTGCTAGCACTGGGATGGAAATCCCGAGTAAATAGAAACTTTGCAGCTGGAGTTCAAACACTGGAGACAACAGTCTAGCAAAGGGAAGATGAAAAGCAGGAACTTAAATTCAAAAAGACGACAATTAAATAAGTGGGAAGATGTGTGCAGAGCACAGGGAGGAGTCAGAAGGGGAGCGGGGATGAGCTAGACTGAGGGGAAAAAACAATTATGACTGCATTCAGGACGCAACACTAGTTTCATGATTGCAATGGTTATGGTTCCTATGGGAAAACTCATGGCGTCAGGCAGGAATTCAGTCAAAATATGTCCTCAGCTTTGACGAAATGGTCGCATATTGCTTTATCACCTTCTTTGTTGTGTGATTCTGTGAAGTATAATCCCATAAATGATCACTGGCAAACTTCATCCAATATTTTCGCAATGGTAATGTGACCGACCTGCTGGTAACTGCTAACCATCCCGAGCCTTAGCCTTTAGTTTGTGGCCTATTCAAGTCAATAGGATGAATAATTTGCTAGCTAGTATGGTAACACTTGTTGCCATTAAAGTAATAAGTTACTTGTGTAACTGCCATCGTAGAAACTTGAATTTATTTATTTAATGGGCAAAAGTATTAGCATGCTAGCGAATTATTCATCCCCATTGACTTGAATAGATGGCAAACGAGAGGCTAATGCTTTTTTTCCATTTTCCAAATAATATGATGCTGACATTCATGGGATGAAAAGGATCTCAGATTCGTGAACCCGAGATATCAAATTTATGAAACTCGAGTCATAATTTTCATTTGTTAAACCATAACGTTACGAATCCTGCTGATAACTGTTAACCATCGCTAACATTAGCTTCTAGTCGGTAGACTATTCAAGTCAATGGGATGAATAATTTGCTAGTTGGCATGCTAATGCTTTTCACCATTAAAGTAATATGTTATCGTGTTATCGTGGAAACTTGAATTTATTAATTTAATGGTGGAAAACGTTAACATGCGCGTGAGGGAATTATTCATCCAATTGACTTGAATAGACCACCAACTAGAAGCAAACGCTTTTTTCATTTTCCAAATAATACAATGTTGACATTTATGGGAATAAATAGGATCTCAAAATTGTGAGCCCAAGTTATCAAATTTATGAAACGAGAGTCGTAATATTTATTTGGAATGAATAAAAATTAGGACTCTTGTTTCATAAATGTGATATTTCGAGCTCACTCATGAAAGATCCTCTATATACACGCACAAAATCAAACAGTGCCTTATGGCGACTGTCGTAACTTTGTGTGACATCAGTATCGTTCTCGCACTATTATGAGATCACTTGTCATGCTGGAGCTGAAACAGATTGAAGTTTTCCCAGTAAAAAGGAAATAAGAGCATAAGGAAGAGGAAATGGAGTGATTCCCACAAGGTCTTGTCCACTCAGTGAACACTGAAGTGTATTCCATACCAAACACTCCCCTGGGTTCCCATGACAGAGTTAGTAAACATCCTTTCCCTGTTTATGACAATATATACTTTTTTTTAAACCATTATCACAATTATACGTTTTCCTTGTGGGGTGAAAGAGTGGAGTGGTGTAATGGTGTAAGCTGAAGGAGGCCAGGGTCGATGAAAGCCAGGGCAGGAATGGGTCACCAATATAATTGTTTCAGGGTCAATGATTATATCATAATAAAGCTGACCTACTACATAGGGGGGTGATGGAGGGTAAACAAGAACGTTTCAATCCCTTGCCAAGAGCTTCAAACCCCGAAAAACCCAACCCACTGCACATGCCTGTCACAGCGACCCCCCCCCCCCTCCATCTGGCCATGGTTAATCTTGGTCTGGTGTGCTAAAACAACAGCATCACTGCTCCACCTTCTCCTCCCCCCACTACGGTAATACCCTCCAGACATTGACCTATTTTACAGGATTTGTGGGAAACGGAGTGCTGATCCCTGGCCCCTGATGCCGGCAATGAAAGTGATCTAATGGTCCTAACTGCTCCCTTAAATCCCAGGGAGTTCCCGCTTCGCTGGGCCTTCATTAGAGGAATGCAGCTGTACTGATGGGATTAGTTCTCAGTGGTGCCATCAGTTTCTCTCTCTCTCTCTCTCTCTCTCTCTCTCTCTCTCTCTCTCTCTCTCGCTTACGAGCACGTGCACACGAGTTGACTTCCTCTACATGAGAGCTCCATTTTAAACCATCTGTTCAGGGCATCCGTTGTCATTCCTTTATTTGCATGTTTGTTTTGTTAGGATCATCTGTTTATGTTCAGCTGCTAAGTGGCTTATTTTTCGTCCTGCAGATGACAGGGCTACTGCAGATTTGGGACATCGTTCAGAATCATCCGCTGCAGTAAAGACTGGACTCGAGACGAAATGCAGAAATTACAAATCAAGTCATGAACATTTTTATAATGTGTATTCAGTTTTTTCTAAACCAAGTTAAACAGAAGACTCATCACGAAGATTCGGTGTAATAATAATAATAATAATAATAAATATTATTATTATTATTATTAGTAGTAGTAGTAGTAGTAGATAGAAGTAGTAAAATTGTGTGTTATATATTAGAATTCTCTGTAGTGCAATTGCTGTTAAATAATTTATTTTAAGACCTGTAAACAGTGATGTGAGCTCAAAAGAAGAGGATCATTGAAATGTAAGTTATCCCATAGATCTAATTCGCCACTAGGGGTCACTTGTTTCCACAAGGTGTGAAACTGCCTGCGTCTGAAAGATTTCTTTCATACTGCGTTATCTGTCAAAAATCTTTCTCATTTTTGCAACCCTGTTGCTTTACTAATATATGATTAATTTTGGACACGCTGACGGAAGCGCGTTTTCAGTTTTTGTAAATTTAGTCAATCTATAAGACTTAGCAGTGCGTCCTTCAAGTGTACAGATCTACAGGATACGTCATTATAAGTTTTAGTTAATTTTTTTCACATTAAAAGACTCTGGCACTGTGTCCTTTAAATGTAAAGAACCACAGTATATGTTATAATGAGCTTATATAAGTATATCCAGTATATTTATGGATATAAGTATTCCTTGCTCCTTTTTATATTTGTATTTTTAAATCCTTTACCAAACAATGAGACTTCCAGAGCCCTCTGATGTTTCACGTTTTTATGTTTGAGTGATGACAGTAGTATCTCCCCGCAGCCTGGGGGACTGTGAGGGTCCACGTCTGTGTGACGCTGTGTTTACATCCATGCTGAAATGTACTGACCACCAAAATGTTCCGGAAAAAGAACTGCATGTGTTACGTGTCCTAGAGTGGGAGAATAACATGGCATGAGAACACAACACAAACCCCCTTCCTCTTGTTCTTTCTTCTAATTCCAGCCTGTTTACATGCAGAAAACGGTGCCTAGTTTCAGATGGCTTATCAACCCTCGGCGATTGAATCATTTATTTGGCTTTACATGTCTCTGTAGACATGATGACAGACTCATTAAGACTCCTCTCAATACTGCTGCATGGAGATGTCTTAATTAATGCAGCAAAACAGTCCACGCGGTTCGAATCGGCCCATCACCGCAGAACACAGGACTCGCTGTCCACGCTCCGTTGGCCATTGTATGGGTTTATTTAATGCGGTGAACATATGTTAGATTAAAATCTGATGTTTGACAGCGCTAGACACTTCTGGGAGTTTTCTCTTTACAGACGGTTGAACACGTAGACTGTTGTGTATTGTTTTTTTAACCCTTTAAGTCCACAGCACATATGGCTGCTGTTGCACCAGATCTATAAGGTTGACTGTCGGTTGGCAGACCGATGTTGCCAGACTGTGGCTTTATCTCCAGGGGATATGTTTGCTGTTATGTTGTTTTTTTAAGAGGGTCAAGCTCTTGCCAGGAAATTGCTATTATTAACTATAAACCGGTCACTTCAGCCTTATGTGAATTGTGATTCATTCCCAAGCAGTGCTGAGAGATCAAGGTTCAACATGATGAATGTAAAATTACTGCAGTGTGGATTATTCTGACAAATGCAAGCTCTCAGACTTAAGGTGATTTTCTGAGCTGGCTCTAGGATTTTGGTGGCCCTTAACGTGATTGAACTTGGGGGAACGGAATGGAGACCTTTGGGGGGGGCTGGATGGTGCCAGAGGTTCAATTGTCAATGATTATGGGGGTTGTTGGTGATTGAACAATATGGTTAAAATTGTAAATGGAGGAGTGCATTTCATTTGATATTTTGATCCATATTGGGAGATGTGTGTTGGAATTCCTGCAATTTTTCAACAAAGGCTAATCTAGTTTACAACAACTGTGTCACTATTGCAGTACTTTTGCATCTAACAATATAATAAATACCTGCCATTTTAAACTGTTCCACATTGGCTGAAGGACCCCTGCTGTGAAGAATGACACCCCACCTGGTAGAAAATGTGAATGGAGAACAGACAGATGAATTCTGTCATACAACCAGTATCTGGAGGAAGCGCAACCTAGCCACACAGCTCCTGTCTCCAACAATCGACCAAGCAGCAGCTAGCGTACCGACGATTCCCATGGTGCTGATCAAGACCGTAATGGACGACTGCATTTAAACCTTTTACATTCAAGTTCAGTGTTTTTGTCCCCTGGAGGTGGAGTACTGAATTATTTGCAGGAAGAAAAGGCACGATGCATCTTTTAACACACTGAGCCGTCGCAGAGTGCAAACCCTACAAATGTCACATTGCTTTAAGATCAAAAGAAATTGGCGACAGTGAACCATGAGACATGGCGATAGCAGCAAAGTTCGTCTGCGGAACAAATGACGCGATACTGAGCTAATACACTCGGTAGCACGCAAAAGAGCCAAGAGGATTGGAAAAGCTGGCCCAATGGCGGTTGGAAATCTTCTCTCAGGCCGGTTAGCAATTTTTGTGATTCTCCAGTTCATCAACCTGGTATATGTTGAAATAACCATAATTCAGTGCCCTACCTGCTCAGTTGGCGGGGGATATGGCTTTAAGTCTACCTCAATCAAGATTGAGCTGGAGTTTGGGGTGGGGGTGGTTTCGATTTTATGAGAGCAATTTTATGAGCAATCTTGTAAACAATTTTATAAACAGTAAGTTTACTTTTTTAAATCATGGATATCTATTTTGAAACCAAATTCCTCAAGAAAAGATATGGATAGACTGATGGACAGACAGATTTATATCACTAGTATAAGAATGTTATCAAGAAAAATACATTTATTGGTCGTATCATGGCGGTAATATCATTACTTTGCACTTGTTTACTACTGCAAACAACAACTAACCTTGCACAGTGGATTTAATATAGCAAGGGGAGCTTGACACTACTTCTGAAAGCAAAAATAAAAAACTGCAAGTGATTGAATACAAGCGAAGAAGAAATATAGTTGGGCTATAAACACTTATCCAGGGAAAGTTCCTTAATGAGGCTGATTTATTCATATCTATTTGCCCAGCTGAACACATTCCCTTGGGCATATAATTAAATAACACATTCTGGCCAAGCAAGTACAGAAAAAAATTGTGTGTTATCAATGGTAGCCATGACCAAGAACTCCTAAACCTGGATAAAAAAAAAAAAAAAAATTGAGCTGACAAATTCCACATCAACACTTAATATAGTGTTGAAGTCATTGTTCATCACGGTTCGCAGTTCACGCGGGCGTAGTTGTGAATAAGCCCATATAAACTGAACCTGTCAGAATGTGTGAATTAAAGGCTTATTCCTATTTTCATTATATTAGTTTGTTCGACTCGACGCACGGGGAGCTGTCTATGTGTGTAATGGCTCTTTTAAGGAAAATTGAAGACTGAAATGTCATGAGTGACAATGTACATTCTTTTCTGTAACAACAGAATGTGCCGTATTTGTTTGTGGTAAGGCATTTCATCGAATAAATTAAATAAAAAAAAAAGGTCTGTGCGATCAGTTGTTTGTTGGAATTTTTTGTGTGCGTGTGTGCATGAGGGGGATAGTGTTTGCGTGCATTCTTGTGTAACAACATGTATTTGTATGCATGAATCTCTGAGTGTGTGCACATCAGTATAAAAAATGTCTTGATGAAGGCATTCAGTTGGACAATAAGACTATACAAGAAGGATGTACACTCGTTTAATTAATTAAATTTTGTCAGCACACTGGTTAAACTTAGAAATGAAAGTTCGCCGGCTGCCTTAAAAGTATGAGTTAACTAAATGTAAGTAAATTCAATTTCACAATAAGCTTTGTTCCAACTCACAATTCACCTATGGCTAAGCCCCGCCCCCTCCACAAACTCAGACAAACAATCAACATTTTTGAACAGGCACTAATGGCGGGTATTGCAGTCGGAGATATTTTTCAGGATGCTATCGATGATTTTTGGCGACAGAAGGCTCAAATATCATCAAGAAGTCAGCAAAAAGGGTTACACTATGCATTGGAGGGATACATTAATGAATTTAGAGTGGAGAAGGTCAACGAAAAGTTTAACTTAGAAGCAAAAATTCTCAGGTCTCAGTGCAAACGCGATCAACCGCATCTCGTTTCCGTCACCCTCTCACACAACAAAATAGAGGATCAGCATTGTTCGTACACTGCAGGGTAAGAATTTTAATTTACGTTATTATTATTATTATTATTGCTACCGAATTTAAGAAATCTAACCTGAAGTGACTTGCAAAAAGTTAAACGTCAGTCTGTTTGGTGCTAACTTACTGTATCATTCAGCATAACGTTTGCAAACCTTTGCCATCTCAGATTACAGTTAAGCTGATGAAGGTAAGATCCAGAAATGAAGTTTTTAACTAGAGCCCTTTGGACAACAGCTAATGCTGAGTTATGATTACCAAAGTACAAAAACTAGACAAAAATACTGAACTCCTAGGTAAACGAGGTGATATGGTGAACAATGCAGCTAGGAGCTCACGTTAAGCCAATGTCCGTCAGCACTGAAGTTAGCCATAGAGTTTACTAACTATAGTTAACGTTAGCTAACTTAGCGGTGTAAAAGATGACTTTACATTTATTTCCAGCACAGTGACAAGATGTCACCTAAAACATGATGTTGACTTACCTTGGAACAAATGTAGACATCCTTGTTGATCTTTGTTGCGTTAAGCTGATAGTGGGCTTTTTCATAAAGCTTTGTCCAGGGGAGACACTTCTCTCGGGTATGATGTGGCTTTGGGAAGGGTATAAAATACACCCCATCGCCCAGCCTTCCGGGATACCTCGTATCAGAGTTACATTTACCCCAAGCACAGCGTTTGACCATTTTTTAACTTAGAAGGATTTTAAAACCCCATAAAAGCGAATGATACGGAGTTTCCGTACCGATAATGCATTTCAATAGAAGTTCAGGCTCAGAATGTCCGAGTATATGGGGAGAGAATATGCACTGTGATTGGCTCATCGCATTTGAGGGCGGGGCTTAGCCATAGGTCAATTATTCAAGACAATGGATAACTTTGAGTTCAGCTTTTGAGAACTCATAGACTTGAGTTCAATATTTAAAACTTGTCCTGACAAGTGGCGTTAAAGGGAAGAAATAAGTTCACATAATTTAATTGGGCTATCATTTTATGGTGCATAAATGGACCATCCATCCTTCTAATGCTGGCGTAGTGGTAAAAAAATTCTCTCTCAGCTCTTCAGCATCAAGATAAGATTCACGTCATCCATTACGTTCTCCATAAATTATTCCAATTAGTAGCATGTTCTCAATTATAGCCACAAATAGATATATTTTTGCTAAAATACAGCTACAGATCCAGAGGGCAGAACCAAAAATGAAGAAGTTTGAAATTTTTCATTGTGGAAATTTGTCAAGAGTCCTTTATCACTACACTACAAGCGGAATTACCCAGTCCCTGAGTTGAAACAACCTAAAGACGATCAAATATGCCACTACCAGCTTTCAGGATCACCAAAACTCAATTCTAAGATGGTCTTCACTTTGAAATGCATTTGGCATAATTTGGCCAAAACATGGCCTGCATGCAGCAGTAAATGTGATCTTACTGGCTGGGACAATCCAAAGAATCTTTCAGTGAAGTTATTCTGGGGAACAAAAAAAAAAAAACTTATCAGGGATATTTTATCTGCGCACTTAGATGCTCAGCGCCGTAGTGCCTCCAGAAGGTTCTGCACAAATGAAAACCCTGATGCCTGGCTTCTTTGGCTCTGGATCATTTAGGGCAGAGTCCGAGGTCATGCTTACATATAATGAATTTAGTCATGGAGCTACTCTCATGGACCTTTCGCATTGTTAAGTATGGTTCAACTGAGTAATGGAAGTGCATTAAAATGGCATGTGCTACTTCCAGGACAGTCAAGACAATTTTCATGAAAATTCAAAGACATCTGTACCTGGTGTGGCTTTAAAACACTTTTTTTTTCTACAAGTAAGAAAGCTGCTGTAAATTCATGTTGCGGATGTTTTAAATTTGTAATACATACAATACACAGAATATCACCTCAGTGTGGGCCATGGAGTTGTTCTTGATTCTTGAGTATTCTTTGTTATGACCTGAAGTATCCTCAGGGAAAACATTTGAAATTTTCTGCTTTACCTATTTACTACATATTTATAAATATACATTTATCAGCCCTTTATCCTAGGGAAAGTAGCAAATTGCACTCCATTTGTGAAAATATAGCACAATTTTTGTTTTCATAATTATGCTTTTTTGTCTCCTGCTGTTGGTTATGCAAACCATAGCCGAAGGTACCTTTGTCTTTTGATCACGTGCTTGTAAAGTCCATATTGGCAGTCTGTCATACGCACCATTTGGTGGGCAATAACCAGGTGGGCAAAATGCTGTACCGAGTCACAATCTTGAGTCATTGTCAGGCGGGCAGAGTTTGGTAACCAGGCAGGCAGAATGCAGGACAGAATCAGGTTCGGAGTCTGTCATCAGAGGTGGGTGCATGTCAGACTTGAAAGCTGAGAATATAGACTTGGCACAGGAACAGAAAGTAATCTCAGCTGAATTGTAAACACACCAGACTTGGACAGCATAGAGGCAAAAGGGACAACCACACACTGAGAGACAGAACAAAGGTACAAATATATTTGCAGGCCAAATGAACTAACATGAAACAGGTGGGGAGAGACACAGGAACACAGTGAGGGCAGGGCAAGAGATGAGGCCACAAAAGGAACACCAATGGAATAACAAGAAACAAGTAAGGAACACGGGGGACAAGATGCAGAAAGGGAAAGGTAAACAAATATACACAAAACTGAAAATATGGAAACCGAAACCTCAAGGAAACAGGGAAAATATGGAAAAATTAACTGGTACTTAAGTGACTGCCCTGCCGAAAAACCGTCAACAGACAGCGCACCATATAGTACTCAACACTGTGGAAAAGATAGAGGGCTGAGGGCAACATTGGGGCAGGGGCCAGAGCACTGTGAATCACTGACACAGGATGTTGGAGAAATGTTACAGAGAATTCGCTGTAGCTGGAGCTGCATAGCTTCTGGTCTAATGACTTTTCAGACGGGAAACGGGTCGATAAACCTGGGCATCAGCATCCTGGACTTCACTTTCGGTGGCAAGTCCTGAGTCGCACCCACTCACTTCCCATTCTTGGTTCCAGACCAGTAGGATAGGCAGGACGTGGGCAAAGAACAAGGACAAGCGTCCTGAGCAGGGGTTTAGACACTTAGCAGAACAGAGGTATTCAAGGTTCTTATGGAAAGTCACACAAGGAATAGGAACTCTGTACCCTCAAGCCAGTTCCTCCATTCCTCCACGGCAAGTTTGACCGCCACAAGCTTGCAATCCCCACAAAGAATTTGCATTCTGTGTGTATAGCACAGTGGGAGTAGACAGCACAGGGAGGAAGTTCTTTGTTATCTGAGGAAACCTGAGACAGGACTGCACTGACACCAATGTCAGAGTCATCTACTTCCACTATGAACCGATGAGCTGGATCAGATTGGATCAGGATGGGAGCTGTAGTAAACCAGTCCTTAAGAGCCTAGTCCACAACCAGGCACTAAGTGTACTTTCTGGCTAAGGTGGTGAAAGCAGCAAGGGGGGCAGTTACCAACCCATAGTTCCAGATGAATTAACAGATGAATTTACTTGAACAAGCGCAAGCTCCCTCATTGCATCAGATTTGGACTAATCTACCCCTATTTTGACCCTCTGCTGATCTGTATGCCCTTGCATGAAACTATGAACCCCAGGAAGGAGACAGATTTGCAGTGGAACTTGTGCTCCTCTCCTTTGATTAACAGATGCTTCTGTAGCAAGCTCTCGGGGACTTTATTGCCATGGACAGTGTGCTGAGCTCCAAAACGGGAAAAACAAGGATGTCATTTAGGTAGAGATAGATGAATCAGCCAAGCATGTTCCAGCAGACATCATTGATGAGTGCCTGGAAGACTTTAGGGGCGTTGGTAAGGCCAAAGGGCATGAACAGGTATTCTTACTGTCCTGTGGGGTTACTGAATGCCTTCTTCGACTTATTTCCCACCCTGATGCTGATGAGGTGGTAGACAACCTGGATATCCAGTTTACTAAAGATCTGTGCCCCTGGGGGATTTGAGGGCTTTAGAAATGTGCGGCAGCAGATAGCAGGTACTTCTTAGCTGTGATTTTATTGAGACCACAATAATCAATGCAAGGGCGGAGACCACCGTCCTTCTTATCCACAAAGAAAAGCAGTGCTTTTGCAGGGGAGGAAGATGGGTGGATGATGCAAGCAGCTAGCAAATCCTGGATGTACATTCCATAGCCTCAGTCACATAGACAGCCCCTGAGGGATGAATTGCCAGGCAGGAGGTTTATATAGCCGGTGTGGTGGTGGAGAAGTTGCCCAGAATTTACTAACATCAGCCAGGAGGGCCTGGTACTCTAGAGGTGTGGAATGCAGGTCAAGGTACTCCTCCTCAGTCTCCGATCTGGGGCAGACAGATGCTGGGGCATCCCGCCAACAATAAGCAGAGCTGAGAGGACTCCATTCCAACATGTAGTGACTGTTCTAATCAATCCGAGGGTTGTACTTGAAAAGCCACGAGAGTCCAAGCACTATGAAAGCGTGAGAGACTTGATGATGTTGAAAGTTGTTAGCTCAAAATAGTTACTTGAGATGAGGAGATCCACAAGAGGCATGACATGGGTGATCTTGATCAAGGGGGCTCCAGTGATCGCTAGGGCATTAATGGGTTGCTGGAGCTAGGCAACTGAAGCTGGGAGGCAAGCTGGACTTAATATTACCATTAGCATCAGGATCTATCAGGGCAGAGATTGCGTCCAGGTAGTTGGTAGTCTGCAGGAATGCAACAAGCTGAGGCTGGAGACTGGACCGGAGTAGACTGGCCAGGATAAGACAGGACTGGACAGGACCAGACTGAGTCAGGCTTTTATCCTTTACATCGTTAGTCAGACCGTGGAGGAAGGCATCATATTGGGCTTAGTTGTTCCAGTATGAGACAGCCACTTGGGTGCAAAAGTCAATGGCATGGTCTGATACCGCATTATTACTTTCACGGTCCCCTAGCATCTTCCAGAGTACTCTATGCCTATGCCTGGATTGATCAAAACTATCTTCATTTCTTCTATGAAGTTCACCAGGGATGAACACAATGGAGATTAGAACTCCCATGCAGCCATTCTCCACTCTCTGGCATGCCCTGTGAGCAGCGTTATGATGTAGGTGATCTTGGTCTGGTCTGAAGAAAAGGATCAAAGATGAGCAAGCAGTGCACCAGGAAGAAGTGGTAGGTACCCGAGTTACAAGAAAAAGAGCTGGGAGGAGGCTGATGGGCTTCTTTTACGGGATTGGTGAAAGTAGACCAGGGTTTGGAGGTAGGCACTTCAGATTGGGCTTCTGCTCCGTTCTGGATCTGCAAGAGCTGGGCAGACACGGTGTTCATCCTTGGGGCAAATGATTCCACTGTCTTGGATACCAGCTGGGCTTGATGGTGCTCCAGAATTGTGTGGATCTGACTACTGTCCATTGAGTCTACACTGGTGCAACTGTTTTATGAGGACATAGACAACTCAGGCACAGACAACAGCACAGATGATAAACCTGAGGTTATTCACATAGGCAGCAGTACAGAATCAGGAGGGGTGATCAGTCAGGCAGAGCTCAGTGACCAGGTGGTCAGAATGCAGAACAGAGTTAGGGTTTGGAGTCGTTACCAGGCAGGCAGAGTTCAGTAACCGGGCGGTCAAAATGCAGCACAGAATCAGGTTTAGAAATCATAGTCAGAGGCAAATGCAGGGTCAGACCAGGGAGTACTGGAACAAACTAGAAAACAGACTTGGCTTGGGAAGAGTGAGTAATCTCAACAGAATTGTAAATCTGGCTGACTTAGACGGCACAGAGGCTAAAGGGACAACTGCACACTGGCAGAAAAAACAAAGACAGATATATAGATGCAGACCACATAAACTAACATTCAACAATTGGGGAAGGACACAGGAACACAGGGTGGGCGGGGCAGGAGACAAGACCAAACGAAGAAATCTAATTGAATGGCAAAAAACCATTAAGGAACATGTGAGACGAGGGACACAGAGGAGAAGAGAAACAAATACACGTGGGACTGAAAACATGGACATTGAAACCACTTGAAACAGGGAAAACACAACATGGAACAGAAAACAGATTACAGAATCCTAACCCGACCAATTTTAGTTGATTTTGTTGAAACTTTGTGGAAGGTTATTTATGACTAGAGTTAGAGGTGATTAGACTTTCATAGGTCAAGATCAAAGGTCAAGGTTAACATTTAAGAAGAGGTCAAAAACAATGGTGCAAGCAGAAATATACGCCCTACCAAATGCCCTCCTACTTAATTCAGATCTTGAATGCTCTATTATTCAGGGGTTTTTGCGGCTGTTTTCATTCTTATTTTTATTTTGCAGATTATCTACTTTCTTTGGTTGCTTGCTTAATTTACTCTACACTTCTGCTGAATCAGTTACCTGGAAAACAAAACATTGGTTTACAGTAATGCATCAAACTCAGAGGGCATTAATTATGGTTTCTCACGGAGACTGGGGATGTTGTTTTATTTGTAAAACAAAATCTACAAAGTTAAACAAAAAATGCTTGGCTATTTAACATAATTATTGCAAATAAATGGTTTGGTGAGAGGGGAGATGTACCCCCCTGTATGTGTCTGTTCTATTTTGTTTCCGCTGACTTTCTCAGATGGGGACAGTGCCCTATTACGATCTCATCTTTGCCACATTTTGCACTTATAAATCTTCCTTGGCTCCACAAGATGCTTACCAGAAGCACAGGATATTTGTGCTGACCTCATTGCAACATTGGATGTGGGGGTACAAGCTGCTCTACTTTAAAAATGAAATCTTTTATTTTTACATGGTGCAGAGGGGGGCGAGGGGTGCCGCACTGCTATTATAAGAGTTCCTCTGTCAAACATTTTATAATGTTTCCATGGATACCAGAGGGAAGACAGTTAAAAAGCAATTATTCAGTAACAGGAAGCAGAATGCACCCTTTTGTCAGAATTCCATAGCAGCTGTAGCGACACTGAGGCCACACAACTAATGTTAAAGAAAAAAAAATGCAAAAAACAGCACAGTGATTGCGGCCAAACCAGAGGTCAGACAGAACATTTCTTACGAACAGGCACAGGCAGCTATCTGTGCTGTAAAAAATGTGTTAATCAAGCTATGTGTCGCACAAAATCACTTCCACTGCCACCCGTCTCCTCATTACTATTCAGCACCCACAAATATCCAGTGCCTGTTGACTGCCGATAAGTAACATTTTGCACGTTTTGAGTTAGGTTGTTAGAACTAACTAAATCATCAGAGAATCTATACGACAGTGTGCGCGCATACTTTCTAAACTGTGAAAAACTACCATATATCCTTGGAAATGTCCGTAAATGGCATTTCAGGTTTGATCCATCTGTTAAATGGAGTTATTCGAAGACTAATATATATATATATATATATATATATATATATATTTTTTTTTCCTTTTTTGTCTTTACATCATGAAGAATATTGCTTCGTTCAACATGAAACAGGAACTATTTTTTATAAAAATTCTCTAACGACAACAGAGACTTGTTTGTGAATATGGATTAAAAAGAGTATCATAATATAACAAGCATTTGAATAGGCCCACTGAATAAACAAATATATTTCAAAAATAAAATCTGAGTTATCAAAAGCTCTGTCGGAGTCTTACATACTCCATGCTAGTTTTTTCCAGTGCAGTTGTAAATGTGACCTGAGGCAGAATCGAAGCAAAAAAATGAGAAATAAGAGGTGGCTCATGCAAACAGAACTTTAAAAGAGCCCACTCTATACGGGGGAGTGAGCTCTCAGGTAAGGCATAGCTGTCACTCGGGCATTGTGCCCGGTCGTGCGGTGGCTTTCTGCTTTCTTTAAAAGACTCTCCCTGCCTGTCGTGAACTAGGAGACCGGGTGACAGTCGCATTACAGTGCCATTAAAGTGTGAAATAGGAACACGCAGCGAAAATAGATTTAACCTCCTGCACACATCGATCTCGCACCTGTGCTTGGGCGAGCGCCTCAGACACGGTGCTCTGTAATGGCTTTCTCCTGGACGTATTCGGCTTTTACGGAGCCCCACACCCCACAACTCACCGCCGACTGAATTAGTCCTGAGAGCCGCCGACAAACTGGGGGTTTGGGCTGTGTGTGTGTGTGTGTGTGTGTGTGTGTGTGTGTGTGCACGCTTGTGTATTCATATACTTGCTACACAGTGAGAACCAGACAACATTATATTTTTCCTTCAGAGTGAGGACATTATTGGGAGGTGAAGACATTTTCACCTGTCCTCACAACTACAAAGGTAAATTGTTACTTATAAGTTTAATTTAGAATTTGGGTGAGGTCAAGGTTATGGTAAAGGTTAGGCACGCATAGTTTATTGTTAAGGTTAGGGAAAGGCTGCAGAGACACACAAAGAACGAATGGAGGTATGGAAGCCGATGTAATGTCCTCACAAGGATAGAAGTGCAAGGATGTGTCAGTGTATGTGAGTGCGTGCGTGTGTGTGTCTGGGGTGAGTGTGTGCACGCACATGCTTTTTATTGTTTTTGTGGGTGGAGGCTAAATTTGCATCAACACAGGTTAAAGTTTTTATTCATATTAAATATACAGCAAGTACAGTACCAGTGAAAATATATTCTCCAATCAAAATGATACTTTTTGCCAAATGTCAGTCTAATACAATTCAGTTTCTTCTTAGAAATTATATTGAAGACATGCTACTACATCTTTAGTAGACTCAAATAACTAGAGGATGTAAAACACACGAGTTCCTTAAAACTTTAATTTACCTGGATAGATCTGATTGCGGAACCCTATATACATGTTTTGAGGTAGTGTTCTCTGCCTACAATATAATTTGACAGACATGTTCATGGGTACGACCAACTTGCTGCCTGCTGGCTCCACTCAACAGTTTCATGACTAAAAACATTCTGTTTCACTCGGCATATGTTCAAAGTCTTCACTCTGGCCTCCCTGCCAGTTCAAACTTCCAACAACACCACCAATGATTTGATGCAAGTGCAAGGTAGTCTGAGATGCTCTGAGGGCTTCTTCTGCTGTATGTTACCCTAATATACTGTATTTCGGCTAAAAAAAAGCAGAATTGTTAAGGTATCTCGTTTTCTGGTTCTATCCCAGTCCAGATTTCCCAGGAATGCAGGTTTCTCTTGACATTCTGCTACGCAGACAAACACATGATATTTGCGGGCCATAATGTAAGGTGAATCCTGCTCTGTGTCAGTGTCGAAGCATCCACACTCTGCCCTCTTTATTTTCAAGATGGCTGGAATGGCCTGGCTAACATATCGGATCGTTAGAGCCACACTGAATTACTCTTCCCTGATAAGTTATATTTTAATTCGCTCCAAGCAGGCCAATCGAGCGCCCGAAAACAATTAGCATGAAAGAGAAGTGAAAGCTGTTATCAAACCATTTAAGGGCTTTCTTTTGCCTCCCAGCTATAAAGTTAAATGTGGGGATTGGGGGTCAGTTGAGGGGTATAAGAATTTCTTCCTAATTAATTCCACTGCCCTCTCTGACCCTCAGACGATTGCTAATCCAGTAGGGAGCATCCTTATTGATCTTAGGAACACTCGAGAAGCCTCCCTACGCTTATCTCTGGGTTTTAAACAGAGGGGAGAAGGAAAAACATTTCTCCTGATGAGCTGCGATTTAATTAGATGACAATCACAGTTAACAATGTACAGCCAACGTCACAAAATTTGCACATTGGTGCTGGCAGTGATAAATCTAAGTGCCTGGCGGGGATTTTCCACTTCTTTTGTTTAACTCTTTCAGGGCAATCAATTTATTGTACTTCTTTTTAATGCTACTTTTTTAGGTTTATTAAAATGATTAATTAATTAATTAAAATTATTATTCATATTCATTTAGTGACTTCTTCTTCCTCTTCTTATCATCATCATCATTATCATCATCATCATCATCATCATCATCATCATTATTATTATTATTATTATTATTATTATTATTATCATTATTATTATTATTATTATTTACTTCTATTGTTATTAGTAGTAAAGGAATGTGCCCCCTTCTTCTTCTTTTACGTTTTCCTATTCTGCTTCCTAGTTTCATGGTCTTCTTTGCAGTGTTTTTATGATCATTATTATAGTAGTTTCTATTATTGCTGTTCTTGTATAACAAAGTAAAGTAATTGACACAAGCATTTTAAAACAAAGTAATTCGTTTGTGTCTTTTCAAAGATGATTGCTTTGCTCAGAAAACAGATCTCGACCTTCGGTATGATAGAGCTATTATACGGCCAAGTGCTGCAAATAGCGCTCGCTTGAGCTTTCTGCAACACATATAAATCTCCACAGGGGGGCATTAAATACAATCTTCGCCAGTTAAAATCGTTTTACGCGGTGTTTCCCAAACCTCTCCTGGCGTACCCCTTGTCCTGCATGCTTTAGACCTCTCCCTGCTCCAGCCCAGGTGATTCAAATGATTCGTTAATTATCAAGCAGCTTCTGGGGTTAATTATGACCTGATCATTTGAATCACCTGTGCTGGAGCAGGGAGAGGTCTAAAGCATGCAGGACAAGGGGTACGCCAGGAGAGGTTTGAAGTTTGGGAAACACTGGACGGTTTTATGGAGTGAATGTGATTTCAGCCAAGTAACTAACAACTATGAAGGCTCGGTTATAATTTGAGAAGAGGATTATCGTGTTCATTGTAGAAATGTGATACAAATGCAATAATAATAATAATAATAAAAAGAAATAAAATAAAAAAGGATACCGGTAACCTGCTGGCATGCTGTAAAATGACAAATAAATTTAGACTTCCATGTTATCTTATGTAGTTCAGTGTCATGCTATTTCTGCCTTGTATGAGATTACATCAGAAAGAAACCAAATATTAAATGGTTTTCATTTGCAGTTGTTATCTCTGGGGACCACTGTAATTCAAATTAAACACCATGGCCTACATTATTAAACACAGTTGAAGATACTGGATAGATTTGCAGTCAGCTGTTCTTATACATAAGCCTATTTAGGAGAAGAAACAAAGAAACCCAGTGATATCCCTCTTGAACATGACAATATGTATCAGTCAGATTATGGGAGAGGACATGTGCACAGACTGACATACACTGCATACAAATTACAGGTGTGTAACATCAATGCAATGAGACCAATGAATTATCCAACCCCACGCTGGCTAAGCCAATTAATGCAGTACAAAGACTGCACACCACCTGTGCTGAAATAGCATTCTCTCCTGGGCTTGAAGAATGTGCACGGGACCGATGCTTTGAATAATATAATCAACCCCACCACCAATGGGCAATGTGAACGAACACCCTGTCAGTAACCAATTCGAAACTAGATAAATGCTTAACATGGTGTACACCCATTTTAAGGAAAAGATACTCAGGGTTGTTCATGGAGAATAACTGTCAATAGACTGTTAGCATAAAATACTCAGGGCTTTCATTAAGCTTGTTAAGGGCATAAACTGCAAAGCACTGAAACATTTTTGGATGAGAGAAGGGCATAGGTGGGGCGAAGGGCTAATGGCGATGAAGGATTTGTCAGTTACCCCCAAAATTTAATAATCGGCGAACCTCCATTTTCAGCTGTTTGTTTATATTAACCTCTGTTTGAACCCACTTTAGAAGCTGCGTGAGCTCGAGAGAGTTCAATGGAGGGTTCAGCGACCGCTCAGCCGCGTAGAGTAGCTACAGGGTGTCATATCTTATCCATCAGATCCGCAGTCTGTAGAGAGGGAGCAGCATCCCGTGGTCCGCAAGCCCGTTCAGCCACACGGGGTGTGAGACATGAGTTTGAACTCTGCGCATCTCTGAGCACTGACAGGGCTTGTAAGTGAGTTTATCGTTTAAGAGATCTGATGCCAGCTCTTGTTTTTTCCGCTCACTGACCTGAAAATCCTTCCGCTGGCTGCACACACTGCACTAGATAATATATTTTATCATTGCATTCTCAGGGGTTTAACAAAGAATCAGCATGCTTTACAGAAGATTCACTTTGAACAAGGGTATTAACAATAACATCATAGCTGAGACAAAATAATTCATGAGGAGGGAAGTAGGTTGCAATCAGGCCATTTTCTGCTTAAAATTTTTCGCAGAACATATAGCTGTAACAATATTATTCGATAGCAGTGGAGTGCTCAACTGTCTACGAGAGAGTGGCAAACATTCATCAGTTATTGCAACAATCATGTATAATCATAGAAAACTGATCCAAAAAATAATCGCTTGACAGCAAAAAAAATTACAGTTCACTTAAACTCAAAGGTCTTCTTTTCCTTCATCAATGATGTAGGCTTAACATTTAGAGTGATCACTGGGGGCCGCCAGAGGGCAGTGTTGCTTAAACTGATGCTCACTATCAAAGCAGAGGGATTGTATGTATTCCATATCACTGTTTCTGAACGTTGTTCTGAGGGTCCAATGTGTATGCTGGATTTTGTTCCTACCACAGTTGCATCATAAGATTTCTACAAGCTGGTAATTTGTCTTAATTCGTTGCATTTCATGTTCAGAGCAGTTTACCCTCTTAAACCATTTTTACTGAAATCCAAACATGCCATGAAGAATAAAAATTCCATACCCACACCAGAAACTACTGCATGGAAAAGGGAAACACAACCAATCAAATTTAAGGAATAAGTACGTTCTTCATCGGTGAAAACTACTTGACACATAATCACGAAACAAATCATTTCTGATGCAAGAAAATGGTAGAGAATCAAACCTGTTTTATGTCATGTTTATGTAATTAAGGTCATGCAAAGGTTTTTTTTTGTTTTTTTTTTTTTTTGTTTTGTTTTTAAAGAACTTGAAACACTTGGGTTCAGCAACCTAACTTGGAATTAATGAGTTTCTCATGGTCTAATTTTCATCTGTTTCATTACTTCCAATAAAAAAGCACAGTAAGTTCAAGGGTATTTAATTTTTCACTGCTTACATCAATATTTCTGTCAAAATTCAGTTTAAAGGGTAAATAACTGCTCTAAACGTGCAATTCCTCTAATTAAGACAAATTAACAGCTAATTAAAATCCTACAGTAGCAATTGAGGTTGTAACAGAAACCAGAATACAGTGGGCCCCCTGGACCGACGCTGAGAACCACTGCTGTATATCACTGGGTTAACCTGGCAAGAACAGGCAAGCATTCAGATATTTATTCTATATTGCCATTGATCTCAGATTTAAGTACAGATTTACATTTATTATTTGTTCAGAATACTCTTCCAGTCCCCGTTTATTCCTGAAACCGAATTTGAACACTTTTTTTTTAATTAAGAAATGGACCCTGATTAATATTTATTTATTTATTTATTTATTTATTTTTTATTTTCGTATAATTCCAACGCCAATTTAGCCCCGTTATACAGTATTTCATAGTACAAAGTGTAAGTACCTAACCTGACCGGATGCAGACGTATTTCAAGGTCCCTATAATGCCACCAGGTGCACAGCTAATTAGCCATTATGAGCCAGTTCAAAGTCTCCCCTACCTGACATCACAAGGGGGAGCGACCACCCAGAATAATGAAATCTGATTGACTGCTTGGCTGTGGGTGATCAGTACTTCTTGCCTCTGGTTGGTTTCTTCCCCATGTGATGTCAAGAGGGAAAAGATTTTGAAATGGCTTGTAATAACTAATTGGCTGTGCACCAGGTGACATAATAGGGGACCTTAAAGACAACTCAGTATTGTGGCCGACGGCATGAAAATTAATCAACTATTCCCGAACACAGGAGCAACCAGACCAGGACCAACATTTGAGATATCTTGATGAGAGACTGACGGACACGGAAAAAAACATAACATCCGCCACCTACTCAGCAGAGTAAAAGCTTCACTAATTGTACTCAATTGATCTGAACCAAGGTGAAAGTCATGTGGCCCTGTGCTGATGGGTAAATAAGCTAATAGTTTTTTTGTTCGAATATTTTCATAAACTTACCTTCTCACTATTTCCTGCCCCTCATTTAACTGTATGCTTTTCGTCAAATTGAAAGCACGCGACACTGAGTGCCTATGAAATGCAATAACAAAGTGGGCATGTTTATGATAATTCTGGAAAGCAGGCAGCGTACAGTTTGGCGCCTGTAGCTCTCCATAGGCCAATTCGTCGCCATGGTCACGCGTCCATTCAGCACTGGCGCTGTTTGGCCATCGACTGAACCGCTGTGTCATTGGTTGTTAGTTTTTATGTCCTTTTAATATATGGTAACCAGCCCAAGATCGCGTTTCATGCATGAGAGAAGACATCAGCTGTTCCTCCGCACATCTAACCTGTCATTGTGTCGCTCTCAGGTTTCATTGAAGGAACGAGTCGTAAAGTTTTAAAAACCCGCCCTAATGTTTATCCAGACTGAAATTCTGGCCAATCATTTCAGAGCTCACAAATGATGGGTGTGTTGGGATCCCTTGCAGTCGCAGCTCAGCGAAATGTGCGTGTCAGTTCAAAAAGATAGCTTGCAGAAATATTATGCGGCCGGACCTGGGGTAGGGTTGTTGTCAATATTTTTCTCAAATAATCTGACAGTTATACCTAACACTTCATTTTGCAAATGCCGCGTTCAGTGCTTAATTCTAGCGAGATTCTTCTCATGTTCAAGAAGAGTGAATGACTTGGTGTTTTGGATTGACAGCATGCTAACAAGTTAGCAAGCAGAACTTACAGGCGTATGATCAGCGTGAAAGGAGACGCAGTCAGCAGTGCGCTGCCTGGTTGAGAAGTCATTTATCATTCTGTGAACTTCAACTTGCTGGTTCGGTTACAGCAGTCTAGCAACAGTGCTCCTACTACGAAAAGGGTAAGGAAAGAGATTATTATTATTATTATTATTATTATTATTATTTGTTTGTTATCAGTAACGTACGGTGAGGTTAGTAATAAGGTAGGCACTGCCCATTATAAAAGTCAGATTTTCTCTTGACACACGCATGTGTGGGGACGCAAACACACTGTCCGATTTTAACCAAGTTCTCATCAGTTATGGCACAGGAATCACACACAACGTCATAAAAAAATGACTGCTTCTAGAATTGAACTATTAATGCTGCGTGCGAGACATCCTGAAGCTGGGATTTGTCCCAAGTCTGAGAGGGAAAGTTCTGTTGGACGCCTCTCCAGCTAGGAATTCACCCTGAGGTGTTCCGGTATTATTTCTGGACTCCCAGTTCGCCGATTGACTGTACGTGACGTCAAAACACGATGCCTGACGAAAACATAAATGACTTTTTTTTTTTAACTATTTTTTAATAATTCGGAATCGAGTCAGTGGTAACTATGCTTTTGGGAGCACAGCTGAAGCATGGAAACGGTTAATGTGAAATATTAATGGCGACTACATAGTCAAATTGAACGCTCTCGTCATCAGTGTGACCTGCTGTTTACAGAAGTCCTGCCACATTAATGTGAGCTAGCGAGCTACCAGATAAACTTGGTGCGCGATGTTAGCTCATGCTGGGGGAGTGGGTAATGTGTAAGATCAGGTAAGAAGTGTGGATGGAACAAACAAACCCTGGGTGTCCATCTCCTAGGTCGAGCTCTCAAACGTGCCTTGGTGGAAACTGGGGAGTTGAACTGAAGCTCCAATCCACTAATTCTGACGCCCTCCCGCGCTCCCCCTCTCCATATCTACTTTGGGGAATCCTTTCAGAAACCGGAAGGGCGGTCCAATCCATTAGCCAAGCACGTGAAGAACCCCTCAACTCGCTATTTGGTTCAAGGGAAAGAGTCGGTTACAGTGCAGACTTGGGATTTTCAGAATGCAAACATATGCCTCTGCGCATCCTCTCTCCAGTCCCCCTTCGCCATTATGAAAGCTCCTCCAGTCTCTTAAATGCAACGTGAGGAGATGTGACGCAAGGCAAGAGGAGGCCTCTGGAGGAGCTTAAAACAAGGAAACGCGTAGATCCAATTTGGATCCTTTTATCTAGTGGTGTGACCTTTAAATACCACATCTCTACGTGTGACGTCGCTTAATGGAATAAAGGATTCCTCATTTGGCAGATTTTGGCCCCTCAGTCCTTTTAGCTCTTCCTCGTGTCTCCCTCTCACATCCTTGCTGGCAGGAGGTAAGACGCAACAAAGAGACACAATTTAGGGAGGCAAGGAGACACGATAGCGTAATGAAAGGCATCCTTTGGCTGCATTCCAATTACGTCTTCTCCTTTCACCTTTATCTCCCCTCCCTTCCTAGCCAGAAGAATAAGATGGAGGATGGCAGGAGAGGAGTGGAGGAGACAAAAAGGGAAGAATGAGGCAAATGGGAGATGGGCAGTTCACTGTCATCCGTATGCAGCATCCTCTAATGAGGAAGTGACCCAATCACCGCTGCCATTGCTTCATTAACACAGGCAGCCGACTACATCCCCCGTACCATGAGGAGATATTGGGCGCATTTGACCGGGCTTCCACGTCCGAACAATGGTCTTGGATCTTAGTTTTTCTTCAATCTGTATTTCTCTGACTGATTTGGACGGCAGGTTAGGGCTCAGTCAATACAGTCAAATCAAGAAGAAAGGTTGCGACGACAAGCTATGATGTGAACTAATCATGAAAAATTATCAATCTATGCAGTAAACAAATAATACAAGTATTTGCTAGAAGTTAAATGATGACTACTGGTGGTACATTGTGACATAAATTTTACATACCAACAGTTCTATGGCGAGGGGAGGAATCCTGTGTCGCTCTCTCCCATGGCTAGGTTTAGAGTGGTAGATCTATCATGGTGACTGTTGAAACAACATCCGTTCGATTTGACTGGTAACTTTCAAGTTCGGACTAGTCATCGTCCTCGCATGTTTATAGTTTACGGGCTCTAGGAGGCCAGTCAAATGCGCCCATTGTTTTTGGCTCGGTTCTTGCTGGCGTTGTTGACTGCGTCTACGTTCCTGAAGTCTTTCTGGACCATAACTCCGAAACAGCTCAATATTTCCTTTCCAGATTTTGTCGGTACATTGTAACTGACATTTCTATGATTTTGCTGACAATCTTCCGAGCACAAGTGCAGTTCAATTAAAAAATGTGTTACTTTTTGTCCTCCTTCCTCCTCATCGGTTCGAATGCCTACATGTCTTTTGCGTTCTGAATCACATCCTCTGTGAAAGTGGCTAGGGAAAGTGGGGTACTGTATTTTTGAATTGGACTGCAGCCTGGGACCTTCAAGGTTACCGGGACGTCTCAAACGCAGCATAAGCATCAGTATGTTCAACATCAGTAACCGATAGGAATACACATATCTTTATCCTTAATTATGGTACAGGGACCAATTATGTTTCTGTCTAGCAATCAGTCACTAAGAAACATTCATAAATTCAATAGAAGCCAAACTTTGAAAATGTTGACCAACCGGTACTGCTGACAAGCATGATAGTACGGCTACAAATTATTTGGCCATCAGTTTAGTGAACAAAAACACCCAAAAGCTCATAGAAACTGTTTAGCTTCATCTTGTTTCGTGAGGCTTATTTGACATTGTATGAAGTTGCAGTGCAGTGTGCAAAGGCTGTTTATGCTGCTGTCCTGACTTTTTTTTATTGTAGTGCATCTCTTTGCAATATAATTGACATGTTCAGTGATATTTAATCGCTGACTGATGGCTTGATTCGACCCAATGCAGTTTTGATTGTTAATGGAAATGCGCACTTTTCTGTTCGCGAAGAATACCCCATGATGATTGACACCGTCAAAACGCTGGGCATCGTGTTCGATGACGAGCAGAAGAGCGGATACTGTAGCGGTGAAATCGTATCTGGACATGTGCTGCTTGAGCTACTGGCTGTGACTGAAATCAAGGCCGTTATGATGACGGCTCGAGGATGTGCGCAAGTTTGCTGGAATGAGGGACCCTACGGAACATCGTCGCCCATCAGCGCTCCCATGGCAACGCCATCACTGGGATTCTGTATTAAAGAGGAAGTGGAATATTTCAACGCCTCTCAAACTGTACTTGAATCAGCAGGTTGGTTTGCGGAATTAAACCGTTGCCTATACTGAATGTTAGTGTTACATAACATATGATTCAGTTTTTCTGTACATTTCTGGCTGTTGTTATTGCACTGAATCATCATTGCATCTTCAAATCATACCTCATAAAGAACACATTTCTTTCACCAATATATCATGCCAACACCAACTAAGTAGTCCACTGGTCTACATGAGGCGGAGGTGGCTAGGTATTGGGATGCCAGTTGGGTTGAGTTTGGGAACCAGTTGCAGTTTCCTTGAAGTACTGGCCTGGATGAGATGGAGTTAGGCATAGTGCACTTAGCCATGCTTATTACCTTCACTGCTCCTGGTAAATGTGATTTTGGCTCTTTGGATGTGTGGGGTTCTTTGCATGTTTATTATTTTGGTGTATTCTTAGAGACGGCCTTATTTATCAGTATGTCCCTGGTGTATTGTTTGTTCTCTCCTTGCACCAGTCAAGTTTAAACCTTGGATGTATGGGAGCCACAACGGGCTGATGCCTCTCCATTGGATTTCCAGGCTATTTCTGTTTCAATTTTTATTGTTGTGACCATTTAGCTTGAGCTGTTGCTTGCTACAGCTTAGAGAAGACTTGTGATATTGGGTGTAACAATTTGTGGTTACAGCTTGCGCCTTTCTCATCGAAAGACAATGTCATAAAGTCAGAGTCTTCGCACACAGACTGTATGATCATGCAGACTGGGGATCTTGCAGAGTGCACTGTGCACCTCTTGGTTGTTGACAGCGTTCACGTCTTTGAACTTCACAGCTTGCATGGGCCAAAACTAAAGATTTCTAGTAATGTTCGACAGGTTTGAATTTATCGCAATGTGAAGATAGGAAAATGACTGAAATGGACTGAGTTTTTTGACCACCTTACACCAGACGATCGAGATGATGGGCGCACGCCCCAACTCGAGCAAAACTTTCATGACATCATTCCAATATTAAACATTTGTCGGCAACCATGAAATCGCTTCAAAAGGTGTTTGGGGTGAGGTCAGTATTAATCAGCAAGATATCAATCTACTGCCTCAAGGGCCTCTCTATCTCCCAAAATTCCTTTGATTTCACAACTTTTGTACTGAACGGAGGCTTGAATCGGTCAGAACTTAATTCTGAAGACGGTGCGTAATTTTCGGCTGGTTTTTCCATTCACTGCATCTGCAGCCTTGAGCCTCGGGTGAGTCTGATGGATTGCCATTGCTCTTGTTGTTTCGAGGCAAAATGATATAAGCCTCTGCATTTTGGCTACAGACAGCTTGCTCATCCCAGGATTTCACAAATCACAAGCTGGTCAGTAGGGATGAAATGGCCTTCCCAGGGGCAGATATTTTAGTTCATTAATTACGCTGATCTCTACATGATGAACTCCATCACAATTAGAAGAGTGGTATGACTATATGGAATATGTTGAAATGTAACTGCATGAAGATGAAGATACAAGGGCAACATCAACACAACTCATTGTCTTTATCTTTGGCGTGTACATATGGTAGAAGCAAAGTTAGGGCTGGGTATTGCAGCTTTATTTATAATTATAAATAAATTATATATAACTTTATAACACCATATGCTGTCAACGTAAGGGAAAATCTACAACCCTGCGGACTTGAAACAATGGAATTGCCCGCAGTGTAGTACATAAACCCCAAGCTTCCTGTTAAAAAAAGTTACAGTGCTGTCTTTCCTGTCACTACCATAAGTTTTGGAAAAATACTACCAAGGACAATAGAGTGGGAATTTTTTTCTAATCCCACCACCACCCCTCCCATTTGTGGGGTCATCTGAATGAATTCAGTCACAATAAACTTCTCCATATTTCTCTTCCACTGGTGAAGAAATCTCACCTAATTTCTGTTGCGCCGAGTTCAGTTATGCTGAACTTTGACACAAAAATTTGCATGACTCAGTAATGCGGGCAAACAAAGATGAATTTATGAGAAAAGGGAATTTGGTCTCTTTAGCCAATATGTGACGAAGAATAAACTAAGGGTGGAGTTGACCCGGTCTAAATGGCCCTGCTTTTTTTTGACGTGGAGGAGATGCTGATAATGGATGTTTCTTACTTTCTTCCTATTTCAGCCTGCTGTACCACCCATCTTTGCCACAGCACACCTCAGATCATTGCCTTTTTAATTTCATATGCGACTGCTTCAAAGGGGAACTCGCTTGATTAGGCAAAAGACAAAACAATCAACTGGCCTGAACCAATGATACAGCAGCCTGGGTCAGTGGGCCTTCATTGATGCCCAGTTTTTGCACTGATGCTGTGATCACTATATTTGGCACTACAGCCAAATCACAAGCATTTCTCACGCTATACCCTTATGAAAAATTACAACAAAATACTACAGTAAATGGTTTTCTATAGTAACTATGGTATTTTTGTGGAATTACTATGGATATACAATAGATATACTATAGTAATTCTGTAGTTTACTATAGTAATGCTAAAGTGAATCACAAAAGTCAAACTCTACTATAGTAAACTATAGCAATGATATTCAAGTATTATAGTATATTTGCAACAAACTATAGTTTACTGTAGTAAAGTGTAGTTTACTATGGTTTAGATCAATTTTACTGCAGTAAACGATAGTTAACTATAGTAAATTTTTATAGGGTATTGTTGTTTACACGAGTATACTGCTCTCTCACCTGGCATTTATGCCTCGGCAGTGTTTACAGCATTATAAGTTGTAGTGACACTTTGACTGTACTCTTGGCAAAATGGCTTAAAGGGCCAATTTCTTCAAGAAATTTTGTGTTTTGTCTGCCTTCCCATTGTTTGCAAGCCAGCTTTATTCGGTTAGGTTTGAAGTCAAAAGACGAGAGACGTCTTTCACCCAAAATTACTGTATATCTCTTAAATCAGATGTTGTTTGCTGTAAAACAAATGTATTGACCCATTTGCGTTTGTGCTTTCAATTTATCCTTAATAACAGCTGTACATTGTGGAATAAGCATCGGACTCTGATGCTTTCTGCTTTGGGTAGGTGACTCGAGGTTTTGCCAAGTGTAGACTTCAGCTAAAGTCCTTGTTTTCAATGTTTGAGGAAGTAGAATAGATCGGCAATGCCGTCAATGCTGCTGCCAGTAAGCCTTAATTGATGACTGCTGTTGGCTGGCCATTTTATATCATCTGAATGGTCAGGCAATTCAGTTTGTCCAGATTCAGTTGAGCTGTTGCTGGTTAGCATAGCTGCTCCACTAAGAATGTCCCAATGCTTTTTTTCAAAGGAGCAAGGAAGAATAAGTCATTAGGCTCTCATTTTGGTCAATTGTGATAACGGGACATTCCATATAAAATCAACAAGTGCCTCCCACCTGACCCCCCTCAGAATCCCAGAATAGTTGCTAGTCACACAGAAAAACCTACTGAAATGTCAGGCAGGTAAATTAAACTGTATTAATCACAGCTGACCTTCTAAAACAATCAAAAGTCATGAACCTATACTCAGCAAGCTTCTGTGTATTTCACAACAGAATTGTGAAAAAGTAAATGTAAGGGGGGACAGGTGAACATTAACCATTTTCCTTATGAAAGAAGAAATAGGTGTTCAGAATTTGAGGGATTGCAAATAAATTTCCAAAATTGCCACCAGTGGTGCTGCTGCTATTCTCTACAAATCCTTGCGTGTGATTGGCTGATGCGCTGGAGGTTAAAGGAGTTGGGGGGGATTATTATTTTGCATGAGTATTCTGTGAGAACTGTTTTAGCTCACAGTGGGTTATTTTGTGTACTGCTTGAGACATAGTATTCTGTTTAATGGAGAAGCACCGGGGCATGGAAGGTGTCAGGTGTCCTCTGATCAGTGGAAAATGCAGAGTGGTAGAAATCAAGTGTTACTCTGTACGTGTGTGAGAACAAAGTTTTTATTTGTCTTTGTTTACAAAGAAGGAGAGCAAACGTCTGGGACATACACTGCAGAATGAACGCCCAGAATTTCCTGCGGCCAAGATTAAAAGACCTGGCTTCAGCACTTAGACAGATAGTGAGGAACTGGACAATGAGTGTGTAACAAACAACAGCCCCCACCTCGGCCGAAGTGTATTTAAGCAAACTGGAAAAGTGCTTTAGGGAGAGTCTCTCTGAACTCTCAGTGACTCGGGTGACGCTCTCCATTCTTTGTTATATTGCTGCAGTATTTAATAAAGTCTTAAGCCGCTTTCACACTGGACGCGAAACAGTTTTTTCGCAGGACAGATTACATTCAAAGTCAATGCAAAGATGGGAATTATTCGCGTCTTTGCATTGACTTTGAATGTAATCTGTCGTGCGAAAAATTTGTTTCGCGTCCGGTGTTAAAGCATCTTTATTTAGAAAGATAGCCATTGTGTTTTCATGCTCTGTGAAAATGTCCTAATTTCCCCCAACAGAGGTCACTTCCGGTAAACATAACAACCGATACTCGTCTTTAGCAACGCAACGCCAGGCCGGTGTATGATATACAGCTGCGGTATTTGCTCCACGTTTACATACAGGATTATGTCCGCGGAAAAAAAAATACATTAGCAGTTCCAAAATGGTAACCCGCGTGCGTTGCCTGTAGGATGAACACAGGAAGGGAAAACCAGCCTCGCATGCCGAAACCATTGACTGTATACAGTCTGTGGCTGAAACCAGAAATGTGTATCACCACACCGATATCCTAACCTTTGGGAAGGTTTAGACATTAAAATGTGATCCCTCGACTGGATCCTTTATAGCAGTGGTCTCCTGGAGAGCTACCATCCTGTTGGTTTTTACTCCAACCCTGATTCAGCTTATTAGCAGCTCATCAAGATCTCTAACTGGGAAATGAGGTGCGTTTTGCTTTGGCTAGAGTGAAAACATTTTGGCTGGTAGCTCTCCAGGAATGGAGCTGGAAACCACCGCTTTAATAGCATTGTAATAATTTTCATACACACAGAAGACAACTTTATTTCTTTGACTGCCCAATTCACAATGTTTGATTCGTAAGTTTAGCAAGTCAAGACCATAGAAGTTAAATTTAGTTTTTGTTCTGTTTTCTATCATTCTATTACTTTAGGACTTCATAAAGCTGGGTACTGTTCAAAATATAGCTCTCAGGATTAATTTGGAACTTGCCATGAATTCCTTGTTCAGTTTATGAATAATGCCAATCGAGGTGTTAACTTGAATATTTTCATGCAGCTGCTTGTGCTTTTGGGTGGGTTGAAATTCATATGGAAAGTTTTCCAATAAAATTCTACATACAGCAGACAGCAAACCAAATCACTCCTGCCACAGCTTGAATGACATTTGGGGACGCTTTTTGAATTAGTCACATTTCAAAACAAAGCACTAACTTGTCAACACTTGTAAGGCTGACGTCCTTTAGTCGACTAGTGGACTGGTTGATGGGCTGTTGGTCGACCGCAAATAGTTTTAGTCGGGGACAGCCCTACAGACTTGTCTGTCTATGACAGTTCTGAGGTTGCACTGTAGTGACCGTCAGTGGAATTTTACTGGCCCCCGTCGCAGACTCTCGGCATTTTTTTGAGTGGGAGGGTTATGGCTTGACTTTGCGGAATGCGAGCAGAACAAGACATGGCTGCCTTCCTGCTCCCCTAGAGATCTCTGTTTCTGTTCAGAGTTATTTTCAAACGGCGAAACGCAGGCACTCGTGTTACATGACCTTATTTGTTTGCTCGGCAGGCAGCCTCTCAGGGAAGCACTCACGTAGCATTGACTTTGCATGTCGCCCATTTGCAAATTTATCTCTCAGCCATTCTTAGGAGAATCTGCACCTCTCTTAGCAGCGCAGCATTTGCACTGTATGTGGTTTTCAAACTCACTGTTAGGCTCTTGGAGATCTTACTCCAAAACCAACATACAGCACATAGAACACACTTTTCTTACAGAAAAGAAGATGTCATCTAAAGTGAGGGCTACTGAACTGAAATGGTGCCTGTCCGTCTGTGGCCATGGCTTTGCATTTGAAGCACACCTGCTGCTGGCGGTCTCTCATTTCAATAAACATGTTTGGCTGTCGTTTTTGCCATAGCATAATGTTGTATTTTTAATGCAGAAAAGTGCATTGGTCATATTTATTTATATTTATTAATTGAAAATTATGTTTATATCGAAGCAGGTGGTGAAGACAGCGAGTGGGTCAGACTTCATGCAGGGAGGCATGAATTTGCTTTCCGGTTCGAGCTCCCTCAGCGGTGAGTGAGTGCAGCTCTCGCCCCTCCCCCCTCCTCGCCTCAAGAGAATGTTCCGGTATGACTGGTCAATAGAGTTACTGCATCCATATTATTTTTTGACTGATTTGGAGGCGTGGTTATGTCTGTTGGTTTTTCTTTGGTAATTTCAGGTTTTATTGTACATCAGTTGGTGGCGCATGGGAAATTGAAGGATTAATCATGGCCGTCATTTCCTGGATTAAAAAAAAATAAATTATCATTAATTAGTTGACATCTCAAAGCTGTCACCAATCGGCTGCTAATTTTATCCAAAAACTGTTGCTTAAACCTCATCCCAAGTCAATGAGAGAACCATGGGCTCCCTGCTTGAGCAGTCTGGCTTTTCCCAACATGAGTGACACAGCTGGTGACACCTGTGTCCCCCCATCCTCTTCCAGGCCTTTGGTCCCGTCATTCTTCGGTAAACATGGGAAGGTTCTGTACTGGGTGAGCGCGGTCCTGCAGAGGCCCAGTTCCCCGGACCAGAGTGTACGCAGAGAGTTCCCCGTCCTGTGCCACATCGACGTCAACTCCCCATCTCTGCTGGTAAGAGTGGAGGGGAGGGATGGAGCGTGACGGGGCTTCTGTGAAGATCCCTAGGAAATGACTAAGGCCTTATTTAATTCCGCTCACTTGTCTGCTATTGAGTATGCAGTGTATGCAGAAGTGTAAAGTCCGGGTTCAGAAAGTAAAAATCCTCCCCAGAACTTTAGTCCAACCACCTGGATTTACTTTGGTCAGGAGATAGAGCCAATATGAGTGATCAGCTCATTCTGTGGGAGGGAGAAAAACTTGGCAGGACTTTTACTTTCTGACCCCTGGATTTTACACCTCTGAGTGTATGCAACTCGTATACCCAACAGTAGACAAGTGCACCAATGTAGACTTGGCCTAGAGGTTCTCAGATTATGCATACATTTTTTTTTTTTTTTTTTTGAATTTTAGCTTCTTAGAAATAAATTCACCGATTTTTAGATCAGATTTTTTTTTTTTTTTAATCTGGCCACTATTCAGAAAACATCAAAATTTTCCTTGGAAATTAATCCTGGATGGAATGTTACCTAGAATAGTTTTCAGGGTGTGACATTAACGGTTGCCTGAATGCCCGGGGCAACTTCAAAAAGCTGACGGGAAAGTAAAACTTGTAAGGACATGCCCGATTGGGCAAGCACGACTCCGGGCGTTTTTATTCATCAATTTTATAATTTTCCTCTCTCGTTTCTGTTACTATAGAGCCCCCTAGTAGCCAGATGCAGTGTGTCGCTGCCTCCATTGGCTGAGCGTGTCTGCTGAATAGATTTATCTGTAGAACACTAGATTCCTGACAGGGTACGCTCAAGTGAAGCATCTGTCCCAGGAGCGTACACTTTAAACTTATATTTTCAAAAACACTTGCGTGCGAGTCGGTGTTATTTTGGTATCGTTGTGCAGAGCAACACTTTGTCTCCCCAAATATGTGCTTTCTGGGGGATGGAAAGCGGCACACTTACTGTAGGGAAGATCGAAATGTGACTCGGTGTCAACGTTAAAGTGCGAGCAGAAAAGAGGCTTTTAATGACCCTCTGATAAGATAATTGCTTGGAAGTTATTGCCGTCATAAGAAACGTCGGTGAATGTCAGTATACGTTGTCAAATTAGGAAGTGTCTAGAGATACGGCAGTTTTTAGTGGTACGGCAGTCGATTTCAAGGGATTAGGATAAGGATTCGGGATTATGGTTAGGGGAAGGGTTAGGGGTTAGGGTTAGGGAAAGGGTTAGGGGTTAGGGTTAGGGTTAGGGACAAGGTTAGGGCAGGGCTTGAAATGGGGACTGCCGTACCTCTCCACATTGAAATGCACTGAAAAACTGCCGTACCCGTAGCAACTGCCATCAAATTACTCTCTGGTTTCCTCACTTCATTGTACCCTGGTTGGCTATTTGCCATCAACCAAATTGTTCATATTGAATCATATGGGTAATGCCAACGTTGATAAAAGGAAGCGCTAGTTAACTCTGGCTACTCCATTACTAAGCGTCATCTTTGCCCCTGTCCTGTCAAAACACTGCTCTCAAAAATGATCACTGCACAGCACAGATCGAGGGTATGGAGAAGTTTTTTCTCCTGATTTCGAACAGCCAAGCCTTTCTTCCCTCCTTGTCTTTTGGAGCTCTGTATAAACAGACAATAAACCAAATAAAACAGAAGAAAAGCACCATTTTATACTTGCACGCGCTTGTCCGGACTTTTATTCCGTCGATTTTGTTAAATGTTTATGTGTGACTACCGTCACCACGTTATGGCACTGAAGTCCGGAAGTGCTTAATTGTAATTTCTGTTTTACATTGTCCTGATGCATAGAATAGCAGCTGGTGTTGTGTCCGATTCGGTTTCACATTAAATAACGTAGGCCTACCACCTAAAAACGCAAAGCAATGATATCCGTAAAAGGCCTAGAGTATTGATAGAAAAAGGCTATATATTTTCAAGGCATTTATGTACCATCTGTATTCCATAATGGAACTACAACCCCTGAAAAAAAAATGGAATCACCACACACCGAGAATGTTAATTTACCTTTTTCCCTTCATAACAAAGAAGCAAATAACATATGACAAAACAATTATTGTTTAATAGCTTGACATTCAGGCTTCATAAACATTTCACTTCGAAATTGAAGGCAAAACACGTAGCAAATGCGCGAATCGCAGGAGATGGTAGAGTATTAGAATTTATCGCTTTACGATGCGTCATCTCGTTTGTGATGCCTTTCGTCAGAACAAAATGCTTCATCAGCACCCGTAAAGTTATTTTCCGCGCAATTTTCGTAAGCTAGGGGCAGCATAATAACTTTATCAAGGGGAATTAGGGGAACGCCGTTGCTTCTAATTTCGCTACGAATAGGGTCACAGGCAAAGAAACGCATTTCATAAATGCAGCAGCTTCGGTGATCGAAGGCAACGCGCAGTATAGCCTATTTATTAAGCTGCCCAAAGCAACACACGTTTCAAAAACACAATTTGAAGACCTGTTTCAATGATGGCAAGTGAAGCCAGTTTCCTAGCGATAATGCAGTAGCGATTTGTCTTTCGCAGAGACGATTCTCTCTGATCAATCAGTGGGCTGCTGTGTTGTCACGTAACATATTTAATTTTACATTTTTTTTCAGCGGCCAGTAATAGGCCAGTCAGTTATAGGCCTGTAGGTTATTCATGAGTGGGGCCAAGTAAAACATTTTATTTATAATTTTATTTTATTTTATTTTATATTGTGCTTTGTTGGAATGTCAGTGCTTAATTAATATTTTCATAATTTTGTAATTGATTTATTTTTTGAAGCATGAATATTAATGTATGCTATTGCAATGCCTTGACTTTAGTTAGGTAAGTACACAGTCATACCCATAAATGCAATGGTACTAAAAATTGGCATAATAATTTCTTTCGGTGTTTCGGTTTTCGGCCAAGCGTTTCTCATTTTCGGTTTTCGATTTCGGCCAAAAATTTTCATTTCGGTGCATCCCTAGTTTGTATTATTACCTTATTAGTATTGTAAATATGAAATTCCTGAGTTTGAATTTCTTCAGAAAACAACCTGGTGCAGCTTTCACATTGCACTGATCTGTTCAAAGTTAAATATAATTTTCTGGGCTGACACATAGCTATAAATACACTTTTCGTAAGAAATAAGTTGTGTATTGCTTTCCACAGTCGACAGGCAATGGATTTTAGTTCTATGTATTTTTGTGAGTAAAATGTATGCACTTGAGAGCCAGAAAAAGTACCTCCTAGACAGGGCAAGTAGGAATTTAGACGGGGCAAGTTGATTTAGGAAGCACTTGCCCAGAAGGGCAAGCAGGCAAAAACCTTAACGTCACACCCTGGTTTTAATTTCTCTGATGAATCCGTGGTGATGGTTTCCCATTGTTACATCTTTTTCGTTTATATTTTTGGTGTTGGGAAAGAAAGGCGTTTCAGGTTTCTCTTTCCTGCTTGGGCACATGTTTCGTGGGAATGTTTGTTATGGTCTGTGTCCTGCCCCCCCCCCCCTCAGCAAACTGCCGTTCTGTTATCTGAGCCCTACCCCTGGAGCTGCGTCTGTAGGCCTTTACTTACAGGGCTTTTATTTCTCAAATCCCCTGCCCTCTTCAAGGCCAGGTCAGAGGTGACTGAGCTAAAACACGCACTCAAGACATTTGTGTGACGCCTCACTCTCTTCATCGCTTGTTTTAGGCACCCATGTCCTCCTGTAAAGATAAGATGATCAACTGTTGGATCTTCACCTCTGGCCCCGTCTCTCTGAGCGTCAACATCGACAGAACAGGCTATTGCAACGGTGAGATAATCAACCTTCTTTTCACTTTAATGCTGCAAAAAGACATGATTATCATGTCCTTGACTGAGCATTCGAGTGCTGATGTAAGAATCACTCTCATTAACTGAAGGAAATAAAGTTCTAGAACATAAGATTTTGGAAGAAACAAAAACATTCAAGCAAACGAAGAGTGTAAAGTATTCTGTAACCTGCCAGAAAGGATTTGTGCCCACAGAACTGGAGTAAATTCCCGGTTCAAGTGCCCTTGAACAAGATATTCCACCTGAATTCTTAGAATAATCACCCTATATCAAGCACGCTGGATTGTGGAATAAGCCAAACCTACTGTATGAATTCATACAAATAACTAATAATGTTTCTTGTAATATTATTAACTCAATTAGTTGTTGACCTGCTAAGAAGGTGCAAACCCCATCATCTGTCATCGTCGCCTGTTACCATCCGTTGTCTAACGTTCCGAAACAGTTCAATCCCTAACCTCCACCCGTCACAACTTTTGATCAAACTTGACAAAACTTGGTATGGAACATCTTTAGCATATAAACTACTTTGGGATTCCAATTCAGCGCTGCACCCCGAAAAGTGGGCGTGGCAGGGTGGTCTTGCCAAAAAAATGAAGTTGTCGGTTTGGGACATTTCAAGTATAGATAAAGAGCTGAAACATGACATGCATGTCATGTACAACTTGTTGCAAAATAAAAATGACGGGTTTTGAGCATTTTGGAAAAATGGCCTTTGACCTTTGACATTCCTTCGCCCATGGACACCTACTTGAACGACCCATAACCTCTAGGGGTGACAAATATTGGTCAAATTTTATGAAACTTTGCATGTAACATCTTTAGAATATAAACTGATTAGGTTTTTCATTTCAACCTTGTACCCCTCTCATAAATGGGTGTGGCAGGGCGGCAGACCAGGGAATTTCAGGTTCGCTGAACCTCTAGGATTACTGCGACATGCCATTCATACTTGGTTTTCCCTGTCTTATCAGGAGAGGTGATTCCCATCTATGCCGTCATCGAAAACTGCTCCTCGCGCCTTGTAGTGCCCAAAGCCACCATCTACCAGATCCAGACCTGCTTGGCTAAGGGCAGAACCAAAACCCACAAGCAGGCGGTGGCGAGCGTGAGGGGGAACCATGTCCCGTCCGGGAGCTCTGACACCTGGAACGGGAAGATGCTGAAGATCCCGCCCCTCCCGCCATCTTTGCTCAACTCCTCCCTCATTAGGGTGGAGTATGCCTTAGCAGTGAGTATCTGTAGAGCCAGCATTACATCATCCTGATCCTCTGGCTTACTGACTGACGTCGCCACCAGGACGTCATGGGTTCAGATCCCAAAACGAGTATTGTTTAAACAGAGGGATAATTTCCTTAAATGTATTGGGGAGTATGACACAAAGCAGGATTACATTGTGTTGAATTACTGGTCATATCCCAAAATGAATATCATTTAAATGTAGGGATAATTTCCTTTAATGTCCTAGGGAGTACGACACAAAGAAGGATTATATTGTGCTCAATGACTGGTCATATCCCAAAATGAGCATCATTTAGACAGAGGGATAATTTCCTTAAACGTATTGGGGAGTTCGACACAAAGAAGGATTACAGTGTACTGAATGTCTCTGTGGACTAAACCCTGAATAGCACTTTTTACTGTACTTCTCTAAGTTCTGAAATTGGCAGTTTTCTGGGTTGTGCACTAAACTGCTTTGTGCATTTACCCAGTTAAGTTGGCTCAGTGAAACAATTGCTATGCAAATATTCCCTTTGTTTATTAGTTAAGCAGCTGGGAGCGGTCAACAGAGGGCCATGGGTTCAAATCCCCCAGAGACAGCCACTATTGCTCCCGTTTGTGTAAACGTCCCACTTTGAGAAAGTTCCCTTGCTTGCTTCTAAAGCAGCTGGGGGTGGTCAACAGAAGGTCCGCAGGTTAAAATCCTTCTCCGAAAGGTGCTGCTGCTGCACTGCAAAAAACTGGAAAAAGCTTTTCAGACGGCCAGCTGTCCAGCTGAGGTGGCGGGAATGCACAGATGTGTCTGGAATCAGCTGCTGGTCCAGTGTGTGTGAGCGCGGACATTCTCTCCCACTCGCTGCGGCCTGTTGCCTTCGCCCGTCCATGGATCGCCCCCGCAGTAATTGTTTATCAGGAGCACCATGTGGGGAAGATCAGTGGGCAGTGGAAGACGGGAAGCGAATGTTGAACTTATGAACTTTAAACTTAGAAAAAAAATTTGCTGCTTGCAAAATGGAGAGCTGCACACCAACTGGCGATTGACTAGTTTGGTCATAGCAGGCATAGAAAGTGATGATGTTCTGAAAGCATTGTAACCGCATTCACTATCCCAAATTATCAAGCATCTTAGATCTTAGTTAAGGTTTCAGTAGCAAATGTTATAATTTAAAGTCCGGGTAAAGTGAAATCTGAGGTTCTCTTCTAAATACATGATGCATGTTAGCAAATGGTTGCTGATAACATGTGACAAGACTGCAAACTAAACTAGAGCTGAATCGTGGAGTTAGACCGTTAAACAGTTTTTCACCATTTTTATTTTTCAGATTTTTTGGGCAGGACAAAAACATGGCTCGATGACGCACTCAGACCTTCCTCAACATAATCCGCCCCTCCGACAGTATAAAATTAAGAGCGCATTGCATCGGTGGTTATCCGCACAATCATGAACTACTACCATGCGTCCTGTATTTAGCTAGCTAGCTAAGTCACCAATGTTCAGTTTTCTAGCTAGCAAGTCTGCTGTGCCGCGTTCAGTGTCCCGAAAATGCATCTTCCCTGAATGCATGAATTTAAAAATGAAACCTGTCACCCTATTTCAATTTCTGAGAAATGATGACATGAAGGACGGGTGGATTACTTCTGTGAAGAGTCATGTTAATAGAGAGCTGAGAATCACAACTAACGCTCCTCTTGGTGGTAAACATTTTACACTGGGTGCTTTTAAGAGCTCTGCGGTAGAGCTGATTCTAGATCAGTCCTCTTGATTAAATCAGGCTTTGTGTCTGAGCATGACTCTTGTGACCAAAGATTTTTTTTTTTTTTTTTTTTTTTAAGGTGACTGTGCAGATCCCTGGAGCCCGGAAGCTGAAGGCGGAGCTACCCATTGTGATTGGCACCATCCCGTATGGGGGGCTGGGTGCCTGCAGTGGCAGCGTCGGCAGCAGCCGGGACATGAGCTGGCTCGCACTGGCACTGCCCGAGCGGCCCGAAGGTACACCCCCGTAACCGTGCCAGGGGTGGCGCACATGCGTGTGTGTCTGGGGGCCAACTAGTGTGGTCCAGGATCACTGGGGACAGTAAAACTTGATGAAATGCTTCCAGGTGTCCACTAATGTTGACTAGAGTGGCCCATTCTTTTATACTGTGACAATCCAGAGCCATTTTAAGACGACCTTAGTCTGCAGTGAACTACAAATGAAAGAGCTGTCCCTTTGGTGTTATAAAATCTGTTTTTGGTCATTTTAAGATAAAGGTGAACTGAATATTTAACACTTAAACATCCAGGCTGAAAAACTCACAGAATTAGCTGTTTTTCCTTGAACAGCAGCATCAAATGTCCAGTAGCTCTTTAATGGAAAGTGGTAAAAAAAAAAAAAAAAATTCTCTCTGAACACTCGAAGTGTCTCCTTTCCCATCAGTGCTCTGACAGCCAACAACTGAGCACAGCAGCATTTTAATGATCTGTGAAGAATTTTATCCACCAGTGCAATAAATGCTAAGCTATATAACGAAACAAACACGGTCCCAGTGTTAAGTAACCTATTGCGCATGGATAGTAATTTCTGATGCCAGCTAGGCTAACCACACAAGCTAAATCATAAATTAGTCCACTAAACATGCTAGCAGTGTGTAATGATCAAATCTGCGACAAACTTCCCAGATCCCAGAACTATAAAAGGAGCGACATATAGCTACTAACAATAATACCAACACTAATGTAAATATCCACTCAATATAATGAATACAAAAGACAGCTCGTGTTTCACTCACGTACTTTGTAGAAAAGAAACTAACAGTGAGAGAGAAAAAAAATGGATCATAAATGAATCTCCCGTTGTGTAACAGCCAACACACAAAGGGAGGGGGAGCACTAGCTTGTGCATTAACCAATTTAGTTACGGCTCAAAACAAATTTTAGTACAAATCAAGATCACTGCCAGTAGACTGCCAAAGTGTTCATCGGCCTCTAATTGGCGAAACCTTTTTTAAGGATGGAAAGATGGCGACCTTCAGTTTTTTTTTTTTTTGTTCGATTGCATTCCTGTTATTTGAGCCATTGTACAACTTTGCAAAAAATCTTGCATAAAATCCAAGTCCCAATATCTGGACTCCATATTGGTAATTCTTTTATTTAACACTGGTTTTGTACAAAAGTTTTATATCTTTCTACCTGTCTTTCTACCTTTCTATCTTTCTATTTTTCGATTTTAACATCTGACCTTGGCTTTATCAAGTAAAAATGCGCTCACAAAACTTGTAGTCAATCCACTTCCACTCCTGTGCAAATGCACTTGGCCATTTCCCCAGAGCGGACCCATTTTGTGATTTAAAAGTGCCAAATAAAACCAACAAAAAGCAGTATTGACACATGCTCTGATTTAGTTAACATGTTTTGTCTTTCCCTTTGTCCACCCAGCTCCTCCAAACTATGCGGATGTGGTGTCAGAAGAAGAGTTTGAGCTCCGCACTCCCTCCCTCGTCCAATCAGAGGATCTGGAGAGGCAGCTGGGAGGCCCCATCTTCGCTTACCTCCAGGAGTTCAGATTTCAGCCGCCCCCAGTGTACTGTGAGGTTCGTCATCGCAGTGGGCTGAAAAATTATTGGCACCCCTAACTGGAAATACACTAAAATAGAAAAATCAAAGCATGGCGATTAACTAAAAAAACCAGCATGTGAGAAATGTACTTTTTTAATGTTTTAATGGAATCAACCTAATGTATCCTTCTGATTAACAGTCCATTTCCTCCAAGTGAAAATTAATGGCACCTCTGACAATTATTGTCAAGAAACATTTACCAAGCTTAAACTAGGAATGATATTCAGCTTAACATCATCAAAATGTGAAAGGTGCTAAACACAGCACTTAAAACTCTCTAAATGTCACACGTCACCACCAGCGTCTCAGACCTAAATAAATGGCTGCGTTACCACACCTCCTCCCCCTCCTTTCATTTTCTCAGGAAGCTGTTGTGAAACACCTAGGAAGCAGCCCTAAATACATGAGATAAATAACTGAATGAAGTTACCCTTTTGCAAACAATATGTGCCACATAGTTTATTTCAAGTTTACCAAAACAGTATGGAACTTGAGTTTTTACGTCGTTGCATGTTGACTCAATTTGTTGGAATGCGGAGACAAATGGCATATTTTGCAGGTGGTCATAATGTTTCAGCTCACCGGTGTGCGCTATATGACACGTGCAGGCATACCTTCAGGGATTTTGGGGTTCAAAATAAATTTCTCATTGTGAGGTTCACCACCCCAAAAAACCCTACAGTAGTCCCAGATTTTTTTGGAGCTCCCTCCCTAGGCCTTGGGAATTATCCTGAGCTCTCCCTTATGGCTGCCCCGGACATATGCCATTGGTTTCTGCCACAGACTCGGCATCATTAAAATTCCCAATCGTTTGGTGGGGTGGGCGATGTTGTCATCCTTCAGCGGAGCATTTAATTGCCAGAATAATTTTCAGCCGCCGGTTTCCCTTTGAAACCAAGTCTAAGAACATGAACCATTCCAGTGAGAGTATTTGGTAGTGATCGGTGCTCCCCTGTGAAAAAAGTAGTACTTTGAAACAAAGCTGATGTGTACTGTTGTAGACTTTATACTTTTAGTTTTATTAAATTCGTTGTCTAAGCTGCTTCCAGTTTTTCGCTCACCTGATTCAGGTGAGCTATCGCCATCACTTGACATCCGTCGTTGTCTGTCATTAACATTTTTCAAAAATCTTCTCCTCTGAAACTACCAAACAGATCCAGACTAAAATTAGCCACAAGCATTCTTAGGATGTCTACTTTAAAACTAGTGTCGATTATGCCCGCTGTCTGAGTAACATGGCCGCTGTTACTAAAAATAGAACATAGGGGTAAAACCACCTATTTTCAGCTGTATCTCAGGAACTAAAGCAGCTAGAGAAAAAAACGTTACCTCAAAATGATCAGCAGATGAAACTACAAAAGTCTCCATAGGATCGAAATCATGCAATGCTTCCTGGTAGGAGTTATTGGCCTTGAAATGTCAAATTTGACGATTTTGCAGTTTTTTTTTTTTGGCCTATATAATGAAAACTATAAGAGATAGAGAAAGACTTTCAATTGCTAAAATGATCAGCAAATAAAGCTCTACAAAAGTGTCCATTACACTGAAATTGTACAATGGCTCTTTGTAGGAGTTATTCGCCTTAAAACATCAAATATGATGATTTTTGTTGTATTTCACTATAGCATCTGAATAAACCATCACATTCAATTTGCTCATTAGATTCTTGAAATGATAATCAGAATCCCCTGGAATTTGAAATAAATCAAACTGATTTATTTATTTTGTTTCCATTTAAAAATTGATTTTGCGAAATTATGGGACAAGGTCGGAATCGTAATCATGTTTTTTGGCGTTTCATTAAGATCCTGTACCTTGTTACTTGTATGCTGCAGTAGATTATGTTTCTGTAATTTTAAGAATGAGTTAATTTTCAGAGAGATCCAGGTGAGCGATTCAGGCTCTCTAGAGCATCTAGTTCTTTTTTTACTTTGGTGTCTTGGACCATCGTCCTAAATCGTCCTGTTCGTATTCCTTTTGCAGGTGGACCCACATCCTGTCCAAGCTGCGGACCCTACATCTCAGCTGGATGCTCCCTCTGCATCTCCAGCAGGTCTGCCGCAGTAAAGACGCCTGCGCTTTCCGCTCGAGTTAACTGCAGTTACCTCCAAGTGTGCTAGCCTCGACCGATTTCCAGATCGTCTTCGCTCTCTCTGGGTGCGGATGACCGTGCTAAAACCGTGACCTGTATGTGCGACAGTGGACCGTGAAAGTGCATGGCGACCATGGGAATGGCCAGCCTTGAACGTCAGGTTTTATCGACGATCTTCAGTCTGCCGATCCAGCCGCATTCCTGCAATGACTGGTCTTGCGAATGTGGGAAGCATATACTTGCGGACTGTGTTCAGAGGAGTGCGTTGATCATTTACATGGTTTCTGTTCCAGATTAAGCAGAAACAACGGACATTGCATTTCCTGAAAAAAAATGCAAGCTTTCAAAAGATTTATGAGTGCTGTTTTGTCCAGACTTGCAGATTGATTTAATTGTTAGATTTTTAAGTGCTCCGAGCTTTTTGAGTTACACAATGCAATATTATTTCCAAATTATTTTCTGAATTCCTGGCTTAAAATGCCTCTGAGAATGATTTTTCTTACTGTTCTTCAGTGATAAGTTAAAATCCAAGGAAATTCGAGGTTGTGCTCCCATTGAAGATTTTGAAGATAAGTGGAAACAGAAAACTGCCTAAGGAGAACTCGTAAGTCAGAAACAGAATCAGGATCGGTAGCGATGGGAGGGCTCAGGAATAATAATTGCTCAATAATGGGCTTTTCTGCTACAGTTGACGGATATTTGTGGTGCTTCACAGCAATATTAATTAACATTGAACCCGTACACATTTTCCCTGTCTTCTCGCAAGCATTCCCATCGAAATCAAAGCGCAATCGACGTGTCTTAAATGGAGACAGTTGAGTTTACACATCTAGTCTAAGGAGGGAGTTCCTCTTTAGGGTCCAAGCTGCCATTTAATTAAGGTTAATGTTTAGCAATTCTTCATAAAGGTTAATGTACAGCAGTTTTTCATTACTGTTCATGTTTAGCAGTTCTTCTTACAGTAAATCTATCAAATGTTTACTTTTATGGGATTACTTCAGCTCCAAGTATGAAGATACCTTAACGCACATTCGTAATTAGCCAGCCGTGTACTCTAACTTTATTTGTGCTGCTTGGGTTTGTATCTTACTTCCGACACAGTTGGGAAACGAATGTTTTCAGACTTGGGCTGCCTTCAGTACATTGCCATAAAGTGCCAATTACGAGTGCCTCTGGAGTGCTTGGACTGTGGAATATGATGTCTCTGCCGGAGTGCTGTAAACATTACAGGCCTGTATCCTCAGTTTACGTGTTTGCCTTATGTAAGCTGGGCAGCTTGCTTTAAATATAGAGTTATTCTTGCAATATTGCAGAATGCTAATTAAGTGCCATGAAAAGCTGCTATGTTGGGCTGTCGGTAGTAATACCCAGACATCCACCATGTGTATTATTGTTTATAGCCTTGGGTTTACCACCAACAATCAAAGCCATCTACTCAGACTCTTTTCCAATTCATTGAGATATCATGAGAGATTGTTGCTTCTTGTTACTTGTGTATGAATATATCTGAAGTGAATGATTTCCCTTTTTTTGATGTTGCTCAGCACATTTTGTAAATGAGATAAAATATATCGAGATGCGGTTGTAAATTCCGGTCTCTTTCTTTGTTGGGTGTGAAATAGATGCCAGAAAAATGTTTGTGCAGAATGGGCTGCCTTAACATGCCTTTTAGCTCTGCTAGCTCACTCCTTCATAATGGCACATTGTCCATTTTGAAGAAGTTGCTACACTTGAGTGTTCAGTATAATTTCCAGGATAATAATGCTGAATGAACATCAGTGCTGCAACCAATTGATTGCAGACATCCCTTCTACGATGAGTGACTGTCTGAGTGCTTTGTATAGGCTGGTTAATTTGATATGATATTACTAGGGAAAAGAGGTCGTTTTCACAGGGCAGCAATCTGTGCTGAGGCATTTTTTTTACTGAGACAGAAAATTGGATGCATTCCCAGCCTGTTGTAGTTGAGGTCCTGCTTTTCTGTCAGAGGCGTCTGTCCAGATTCAGCTCAACAACAGTTATATTTCTCCCTCAATTTGGGCATTAGATTTAAACAATTAATCTTTTTGACAAAATTGTGCTTGTTGGTCAAGGTTAACAGATCTTTTACATGAAATTGTTGACCGATTTTTAGGCCGCGTCCCAAGTTTTGTCTTCCCTATACAGAAGTCCGTTAAATCATAGCTGTGAGACACTCAGGGGGGGAAAAAAGTATCCGATTCTTCTACTTTTCTAGAAAACAATAGATTAAAAAAATTCTCATTTTGAATTTCCTCTTCTTTAGCAAAAAGTCAGAAATAAGATTTAGCCAAAATGTAGGAATTATACTTCCTACCAAGTATTCTTCTAAACGTAAGAATAATGCTTACTTGTTATTTTATTTATTTATTTCATTCATTTATTTTGTATTCTGCTGCGTTCATTTTGACAAATTCATAGATTGGCATATGTCTTGATTTGTGGTCACCACCAGCACTTCCATTTAACTGTGAGTCAAAGTTTCCAGGGTTTAAATAGGTTATTTAAACCAGGCTGTGATAACAATTGAAGTGCAACTGAACTGTTCTTTCCCATGGCAAAACATATTATGCAGTAAGCCTGTATAACCATCACATCCAGACAGATGGGAGAGATACAGAGTATAAAAATTACACAGATATTACAGATTATCTATCCTGGACATGGTTCAGTTGTGCAACATGGAAATGTGCGCATAATGGTAGGAAGAGAGATCTGTCGTACATAGGAACTTAAGGGAAAAGCAGTAGCGCATGAGGGTATATGTACTGTACTTTGGTTGCGCACTGGAGGGGAACGTAGTGTACGGCGCGCGATTCCATTGTTACGCAATGTCCCACACATTCTCGTGGGGGCATGTTATGTTTTTAGAAGGTTCCGGACGATCCGTTGCGCGAGTCAATTTCTGTCCGCGGTGCACGGAAACTGCTCGCGGTAAACAAGATTGTAAATAACTGTCAGAGCGGCGCGTGGGAACGCTGGGTACGCGGCGTAGACGGTCTGTGACCTCATCTGTGAGCAGGAGTGACCGCGTGCACTGAATGGCATATGAAAGGTTATTTTCGCAGTAGATTGGACTAGGAGGCGTAGCTGAGTGGTGTGAGTGGTCCGGGAACAATCAGAATTCAAAAGAGAAAAAGGGTGTTCGTGTTTTGGTTCGCTAATGAGACGTCGAGACGTCAATAGATTATTTTTTTTTTTTTAAATGTCATCAGAAGGCTTCGTCTTGAACATTTTACAAAGGGAAATAAATATGATTCTTTAATTATACCTCTAAAATACTTGCTGCGATTGATTTGCTTAATTTTAAAAGGTCTTAAGCTGTTCTGGCCTAATATTTTATATGGCCAATCATAATGTAAGAATTGATCTAAAAATCATGAAGAGATTAATCAGATACTATCTCTACGTTTGCTCCCCAATTGAAAACATGATGACGGAGATCACATAATGATGACACACTGTGCCATAATGACTGACGAAGAATGTCAGACTCTCTTCAATCCCACTGTATCCGGGCTTATCCACTTCTTCACATTTAGTCCACATTGGTCCACATACAACCATGAAGTTCCTGCTGCAGTAATTGGTAAACTGCCAGTGCATCCCCCCTCCCTCACAGAATCTCCCCTGTCCAGCTGGCTTTGCTTGTGTAACTCCCAGCTGGACTTATACATTGACCCCTCTCACAAAACAACAGCCCAGTGCCAGAGCAGCATATCAGGATGGTGCGGGGGCCCCATATGTGGACCCGTACCACTGGCCGTGAGCTATGTGACCTCCCAGAGAGAGAGCCACACTCGAACACCTCGAACTGTGACCCAGATACACTCTCAGGCCACACGGCCGCTGCACCCATGACCGCCAACTACACAAAGTCACTGACGGAGAGTGTTGTGTTTGGAAATAATGTAACCCCTGACAGCAAATGGCCCAGGCTCACAGAGATTGCTGACTGACCATGATCTTCGATGCGAATTCAGGTCACTTCATCGCAGCTTTGCCAGTATGGAGTTTTTTCTTACAAAGGGCATTCGTTACAAAGCATCTTTGCTGAGGTCTAGACCAGAGACCTCCAAGTACATGCCTGTAGGGTGACCGTGACCAGATAAAAAGCACGCTGGCTAGTAATTGCAGTTGCAGTAGAGGTAATATGTTGCTGCTATTTCAAACTTCACTGTGAACCCATGGTCGACTCGAGATAGTTGCTGATTTGACATTTGTGATTCAATTCTGAATGCAGAACAGCCATGACTCTCGAAATGGTCAAACTAGCAAAGAAAACACAGAGAATATTCCTAGTCAGGTGATATCCATGCAGCTATATGTACTTGTTAGCCACATCCCCTCCTCCAGCAAAAAAGTCATCTGACCATGCATTTGCAGGAAATGCCTGTCCCCAGTACATTTCACCTGCAAACCTGGGCAAATTATTGTGCAACAGAGCAAATTATTACATTGCCAGTAGCAGGACAATACAGTTACACAGAAAACATGTACAAATTATATACTGGAGTACATAGGTGCGTATAAATTGCAGCCGGCAGGAAACGAAAATTCTGTCATGTGATTCAACTTGGAGCAGCACAAAGAAAGGTATTCTCACGAGGCATCTCTAAACAACAGAAAATTGCGCAATTGTAACTATTACCAAATAGGACAGTCATAACAAATAGACAGAGCCGACCACAAGCTGCTTACAACAGACATAAAACTGGCAGTGATGGGGGAACCCTGGTCGCACATCGGTCAAAGCGCGTGCACCACAAAAGGTTGAGTCCTTCCCGCGGCAGCCCATGTTCGATTACGGCTCGGACCTGTTTGCCGCTGTCATCTCCATTCTTGTCCCACCTTTCCTGTCTCTCTCTAATAAATGCTGTCCAATAAAGGGGAAAACCCCAAAAAATAATCTTTAAAAAAAAAAGAAAAAAAAAAAAAACTGGCAGTGTTTCCAAATTCCAAGAAAGGGGTGGATATGTAATCATTCTCTGAGGAAAACAGGAAATTGGGAAAGACCAAGCCACACCCCCCCCCCAGACACACACACACACACACACAAATGAATACCAATAGAGGGTAACCCTTGTTTTGTTCACTTTTTGAACATATGTGTGTTACATATTATTAAAGATATTATTGTCTTAATACAATTTAACAAAATAAAAATAACCTCCTTAAGGGGATGGAAAGGAGGAGAGCTGGTTTTCAAACAAACCATAATGACTGGGGCTTTTCACAAGCGAAACTGTGACAGGTTGTTTTTTTTTTTAAGATATCGGGCTAATCCACCTCTCTCCCACTGAGGAGCCACTCGGGACAGCCCTCACAGGGGACACGAAGACTGAATTAAATCAAAGCACCACTCTGATACTATGGTCTGGATCTATAGGGCTGAGCTGGTACGGTACTGTGGTTTGCGCAAAAACGTGCAATTTGCCACGCCACGAATAACAAGGTCATTATGCTGAAATCAGTTTTGCATGCATATTTGATAGGACGTCGCCATGCACTTATAGCAGATGCTCTTACAGACTTGAGCAGTTTTCATTCTTTCTGCATTTGGACTATCTATACAGTTGCATATTTTACTGAAGTAATTAAGGTTAAATGCCTCGTTCAAGGTAGGAACAGCAGTAGGTTACTTTCGAGCCATCAACTCTCTGGTGGAAAGCCAAGCTTCCCAGCCTTATGCCCTGCTGGGAGAGTTCTGAGAATTTACCGAAATAATCCCACTCCCACATGTAAAGCATAGTTGTGAGGTGGAATTGAAGATGCAATTTGATACGAAATTACGGAAAGGCATTGTTTTTGGACCATCAGAATACAGCCCAACCACTCTTATCTTTTTCATTATCTCTCTGACTTAGTCATTTTCCCGTATCTTGTCTCAAGTGTTTCTCTCCCAGCCATTTCAACACCTGCCTTACCGCACGCTCCCTCTTTGGTTCACTGGGCAAACTTTCTGTGTACTTGGACCAGTGTCATCTTGAGATCGCTGACGTGCTTGTTTGCATGTCTGCGATCAAAACAGATTGGCCAATGTTATGATTCACTCCTATTATTTACCTCTTGTTATTGTCTAAGGCCATTTGGGGGTACTGTTTCTTGCCAGGAAAATTGAGCTTTGGAATAGGTTGCGCCTTCTCTGCTTACTGAGTATGTATTTAAACGTCGATTTGGTTCATGCTTTTGTTCATAAGATAATAATTTTTATGGACACGTTGTCTGCTTCTCATATTCAAGTTTTGCACCACCTTTAACAAGGAAAAATTCTTTTCTACCCCAGACCACATTCTCCCACTCAAACTCTTGATATTTTTACTGTTTCATTAATGTTCTATTTTACAAGCATATAATGTATATAATATATATATATATATATATATATTCTGCTTCATTTATTTGCTATTACGATGCATGATCAGGTCCATAAGTATTTGGACAGTGGCACAATGTTCATCACCCATCGTTATGCCTCTGTTCACTACAATCAATTTGAAATGAGCGTCATGAGCTTGCCATATTAATCTGAGTGTTCTGTCAAAATTATTACAGGAACCATGCAGAAATTTCATGCAAAGCCCCCCCCGATTTTTGGGGGCTCAAAAGTAATTGGGCATGCTAACGTGATCCTGAATTGAATTGTAATTTTACTACTTGGTTGCAAATCCTTTGAAATGATAGACATCCAGAATTCTGAAACCCCTAGATTTTGGGTTTCTTCCCTGAAGATGTTCTGCCAGGCCTTTGTTGCAGCTGTCTTGACTTCCTGCCTCTTCCTGGAACATTTTCCTTCAGTTTTGTCATCAGCAAGCGAAGAGCATGCACAAACGGACTCAGGTCAGGTGATTGACAGAACAGTTGCAGAGCATTTCATTTATCTGCTTTCAAAATGTCTCCGATTACTTTTTATGGAATGCTGTAGGTCACTGTCCAGCTGCACTTTGGCTGGATCTGAGCTGATGAAATAATCCTACACAATTCAAAATTCTTTCTGCTTTCCTCAGCTGTGGCATAATCATTAAATGCCCAGGATACCTGTTCCATTGGCGAGAGTTCCAATCTTGATTGTTGACTTTGGCACAGATATTTTACCTTCTGGTTGGTGCACCTGATTTGGCCAACTGTTGTGAGGAGATTTTTCTCAATGAGGGAAATAATTCTTCTGCCATCCGCCACAGTTGTTATCCATGGTCTTCTGGACCTTTTGGTGTTCCCGAGTTTTCTGTTGTGTTCTCTCTTTTAAGAATGAGCCAGATAGTTGATTTAGCCATGTCTGATGTTTTTGCCATATCCCTGATGGCTTTGTTTAGATTTTTTTCTGGCTGTGACAGCTCTTTTGAATTCTTATTGAGAGGTATCAGTGACAGTTTCCAAATGCAAATGATTCTCTTAAAATGAACGCTAAACCTTTAATTTGTTTACTTGTAAAGGACATGAGGTGGGAATGAACCACACTTGGCCCGGGAATCTCTGAGCAGTCATTTTAGGTTCTTTAAAAAGGGGGGACTATAGCGCTCTAATTCCAACAGTGCTTCCCGATTTGGATATAAATACCCTCAAATTATTGCTGAAAGACCGAATTCTGAGCTTACAGTGCTGCGAAAATATATTTGCCCCCTTCCTGATTTCTTCAATTTTTGCATATTTCTTTCAGTTAAATGTTCCAAATCATCAAACTAATTTTAATATAAGACAAAGATAACATGAGTGAACGCAATATGTAGTTTTTAAATAATGACTTCATTAATTGAAGGAAAAAGGCTATCCAACCCTACCTAGTGCTGTGTGAAAAAGTAATTGCCCCCTTGTCACTAAATCAACAAATCAAACAAATTAATTTAATAATTGGGTTCAATTTCAGTGGACACACTCAGGTATGATTACTGCTGGCCCTGTTGAATCTAAAGATCACTTAAATAGAACCTGTCTGCCAATGTGAACTAGGCAAAAAGCAGCACATACTGCCATGATCAAAAGAAATTCAAGAATAAATGATAAAATTTCTTAGCCGTTTCTAAGGCTCTGGAACTCAAGCAAACCATGCTAAGAGCCATTATCTCTAAATGGAGACAGCTCAGAGCAGTAGTGAACCTTCCCAGGAATATTCGGCCCACCATAGTTCCTCCCAAAGTGCATTGATAACTCATCGACAGTTCACGAAAGAAACCAGACTAACATCTAAAGAAATGCCTCACTTGCCTCAGTTAATGTTAGTGTTCACGATTTCACTTTATGAAAAATGCTGGGCAAAAATGGCATCTATGGGAGACCTACAAAGTGAAAACCGCTGCTGATCGAAAAGAACACAAAGGCTAGTCTCACATTCGCCAAAAAACATCTTGATGCCCCTTAACCCCTTTTCGCAGATATAGACACCAGTGTCCGTATATTCCGAAATACAATTCTTAAATAATTCTGTAATTGAATTTTCAAATGGCTTGCTTCACTGGAATAATTTTCCACAGTCGCTGTGACACAAATACTGAGTTATAAAGCCTAAATAGGCACAAGCAAAGCACGAAAAATTGGAATTATTTGTATTCTGCGCAAAGGGGTTAAGACTTTTGTGATAATATTCTGTGGACTGATGAGTCAAAAGTGGATCTTTTTGTGAGACATGGGTCCCATTCCACAATAGCCTTCCACAATAATGATATCATACCAGCTGTCAAACATTGTGATGGTAGTGTAATGATCTGAAAATGCTTTTCTGCTTCAGGACTAGGGCAACTTGTCATAATTGATGCTCTCTACCAGAAAATCCTGACAGAGAACATCCAGCCATCAGTTTGTAATCTTAAGCTCAAGTGCAGTTGGGTTATGCAACAGAACAACGATCTGAAGCTAACAACCAAGTCAACCTCTGAATGACTAAAAAATAACAAAATTAAAGTTTTGGAGTAGTCTAGTCAACGTATCTCAAATTTGATTGAGATACTAATAATAATAATAATAATAATTTTATTATCCTCCTTTACAGAAGCAATTAAATGTATACATACATATTTCTAAAATAGACAGAATAATTAAAACATCAATACATGATTAAAACAGGTTCGTATTCAGGCAGTCAATTATTTTAAAACATTGGGTGAATAAGATTCATTAACATCTCCCGCTCAGTGGAGTCCCTACGACGGAGGCCCTCACCCAGCAGGAGAGACCTTATAGTGTCACAATACCCGTCATCACACGGCCGTCTGTCCTTCTGTGGCCCTTTGAGAGCCGCAGCAACAATGTTAACACCTGATTCGACTAAGCGATTAACAAGGGAGCCTTCAGTGGCACCCACTTTCAGAATTAGGTCTCTGACGGGGCAGTCAACTTTAGCAATTTTATACAACAAAGACGACATTAAAAGTTTTACATGAGCCTTGGCGTCTAAAACACCAAGGGCTTTAAAAATTGGAGAATTGTGAAAACCTACTAAGCCCAAACGCCTTCTTAAACATTTGGCCTTGCCATCCATTCATCTTCTTAATGCAGCCATTACTGAGAAAAATAGAACCACACCCGCAGAAAAGGCTAGGAATACAAACGCACTTGATCAACTCCACCTTAGCCTGAGCGGCCAGTTTACTTGGGTGGCCAATACCACATTGTTCAAGAGTAAAGTAGCTGTTCCTATAAGAACGCACCCGTTGTTCAGCGTGACACATACCCCCAGAAAATTTATCAAAACTAATACCTAAAATATCAAGGGAGTCCACAGTTTCTATCTCTGCACCCGACATAAACCACTTCGGTCCATTCTTACACTTATACTTCTACCAAATGTCATACATTTTGTCTGTAGCATGACCTAAATCATGCAGTTCATGGTAAAAAACCTCCAGTCTTGCAGATTTAAAACAATTCTACAAAGAAGAGTGAGTCAAAATTCCCCCCCAGCGATGTAACACACTAATTGCTGATTATTGCAAACCTTTGATTGCAGTTGTTACCGCCAAGGGTGGCCCAACCAGTTATTTGGTTTAGGACAGCAATTTTTTTTTTCAAAAGGATGATATATAAGTTTTTGAATAACTCTGTACCTTCAATAAATGAAATGATCATTTGAAAGCTGCATTTTGCGTTTGCTCATGTTGTCTTATATTGTCGTACAGTATATTACAATTAATTGGATGATCTGGAATATTTTAGTACGACAAATATTCAAAAATAGAATAATTGAGAAGGGGTAAATTCATTTGCATAGCACTGTATGTTACTTATTTAATTTCCACTGCAATATGCCGTGGTGAACAGCTTAAATGACAACAGCTTTGTCAACGCCCAAATACTCATTGACCTAATTTATGGACCTACCCTCCTTTTCTCAGTCAATATATTGTCAATTATGAGGATGCTCTCTGAATAAGAGCACCTGTAAATGCTTGCAATGTCATGCACTTGACTCTAATTTCTTGAATCGTTCTTTGTGCTACAAAAGAGTCCAGCGGCTCAAAGTATTATTTGTATCACTGAAGTCTCAGGGTTAATACACTGGGTGTAGCGCATTCCTCTAAAGAGGCCACCAAGACACCACTGAGCTCCACCCCAGTGTGTATGCAGGGGTTATCTCTACACTGGCAACCTCATTGCCAAAAGTTTGCTGTGAGGTCACTGGGGTTAATTATGATGTGCGGGCCAATCTAAGCCCGTAGGATCCCTAACAGTTCTTTAAGGCGAAATGCTTTTTTTTTTTTTTTTTTTTATTCCATTAGAGACTTGGCTAGAGTTAATAAGGGCCAATTTGCATTTATTAAATCAAGGTGAGGTGACATTTTGGCAACCTACTTCCAGAAAATACAGTGTATGTAATACAATTTTTGACGCAAGTTAACTCACACAGTCAGTTGAATGCAAATACATTATGCAAATTGACAACTAAACCACACGGAACACCCCTTTAAAAGAGAGACCCTGCAATTCTGTCATGCGCTGCTCGAATTTATATATAAATTCTGATTAAAGGAGAAATATTCTCATTTTCTAATTTTCTACTTTTTGAGTTTTTGGGTTTTTCTAATTTTCTCTACCTTTATCAATGCCTCTGCCACTGAGAGGCATTTTTTTTTTTTTTTTTTTTCTCGGTGTTTGCTCAGGTGCTGCTTTCACACCTCTCCTTCTCTAGTGTGAAATCTACCATTGCTGTGAGATTCACACCTTCCAGGTCCCTCTAAAAACCCAAAGACCGCTTACAGCATCCATGCATGCATGCAAATGAAGTCAAGTTTTACCCCTGAATGCAGCCTAACCAAGAAGAAGGTGACCGTCAGAGGAAAGGAAAATGACTAGTGGCATCAGAATGATCTTCTGCCTGAAGTCTGCCTTCAACAGCTGCCTTTACGTGTAAATGCAGAGTGTGTTGGCGATGTGCTCGAAGACATGGCTGGGTTCCGCTGTTCTAGAATGTACTCGTTCTTTTGCATGCACTATGTTGAAAGGAATCTGTTCCAAAGTAACTCGCAAGTCTTCAATACCTATTCTTGAATCATTGATTGCTTGACTTGTGTACTTTGTTACTCAAATTTATTTTGTGAACTCAGCGGATTGAGAAGCACCTGGCACCAAGAACTCAAACATGCAGAGTCAAGCTTTAATAAAATAGAGAAGAGGATGAATCTTGGCTTGACTTATACTTCAAACATGTAATTGGAAGGCTCATTCTGATGGACAAAATTATCACGTTTGAAAACTAGAAATTCTGTTTCGGTGATCTGGGCCGACTAATTATTAGGGTGTGGTCACTCGGGGACTTGAACTGCACCAGTACCAGAGCTAATCGCAAATTCGCAGGCCACAGACTGTTACACAGCTGTTGCACAATACACAATCCAAGCTGTGGTCTTTTTTTCTCAGTGGATCTACTCGTGAATATTCCAGCCTGAAGCACCGATGAAGTTCTTTCAAAGCATCAGTCTGAATTTAGCGGCCTTTTTTTTTTTTTTTTTTTTAAACAAAATTACTGCAGTGAAAGTTTACAGAATGTATAGGTGGCTACTAGGCAAACAAATGGTGGCAATAATGTCCGAATATCGTCAACTGTTGAATGTGAGAAAGCACTAGAACAAACTACCAATGATTGAACTTATTAAAAACTTCAGAGCAATGCATTTAGCTATTGGTCAAGGTTTACAGCTTCAGTGGTACCCAGCTGTATTGTACAACAGATACTGTGCCAATTTTAAAGTAACCGGCCCTGAACTTTTATCAAAGCTGAATACACGGGCCCAATGAGGACTGTAACAGGGCTGTTAGCCTCTGAATGCGTCCCACAGGCATGGGAATGCTAGTGAATAAATAGTCCGTAGGAAGTAGAATAAAACCGTCCACACCGACTAGCTGCTCCTACCGCCAGGCTGAGCTGAATCTGTGAGGATAGCGATATGTGCTGAGGAGTCTGGTGGTGTGCGAGATCGGGGACGCAATCTGCTGGTTTCCTTCGGCGAGATAAGTGCTGAAAGAGCTACTTCTCAGGCACCGTATATTTCAATACGCGGCATTTTCCGAAGATACAACACAGATTAAATGTGTAAAAAGACTTATTGGGACGTTAGAGGTTTGAGCAAAGCTGATGCTTCACACAGCGATGAGAGAAGCACTTCAAACCGAGTGAAATGCGTAGGGATATTGAATACACGGTCCAAAGCACTTTGGCATGATGCTTCGTCAACCGACGTGGAAATGCAGTTTGTGCAGCCTGTAGTGAAAGCGCATAGCCTATACGCACGTGTACAATCTGTTCACCGAAACCAACGCCTGTTGGTGCACATTCGTTCGCTCTGCCACGCGGTTATGTCTGTGCGATCACGTATGTATGCATGTGGGATTTTGATTGGACAGCGTTTTTATGTGCATGTGTGTGCTGTTTTTGTCCATGTGCATGCACACAAGCGTGGGCGTGTGTGTACGTGTGAGGAGGTGCAGCATATGTGATTAGAGGAGATCTGACTTCACTCTCCCCTCCCACGCAGAGCTGTAATTGTCTTGTTTCTCTCGCTCACACAGCGCCTTGCTTATTTCATAATAATGCTATAAACAGAGTGAAGACATGCTCTGGGAAGGTTATGCTGTGGTCTACCAAGCTTTAGGCATTTGTACTGTAACCCTAAACTGTCATCCATTCTGTGCTATTGTATTCCAGTCAGTTACAGTGACTTGGCTTGCTCGGTCTGGGGCATGTGCATCAGGATTGCATGCTATCTTTGCATTGGACTACATTTAGTCGAGATAAACAATTGCGTCTCATTTGGAAGTTCACTTATGCCAATCACTAAAATGAGCCAAAATATTTCATAATCAAGACTTTTCTTTCTTTCTTTTTTTTTTTTTTTTAATAATTTTACTTGATTGCTGACATACACCAGTTGAGGTTCAAAAAGTGACTCAGAAATCGACTGATTCTCTTGCCAAAAACAATGTTGGATAAAATAAACTCTTATGGTAATTATGTTTTTGCATCTCTGGCGTTGTAATGTTGAGCCCAGCCAGTTGTTCCAAATTAATTGAAGAAACAGACATCAAATACAAAAATAACATGGTGCTCTTAACTTTTCAAATGACAGTACTGTCGGGATATATGATGAAAATAAAAAGTAGACGTGAAATAAATGATACAGAGGAAAAACACTATTTTCATGCAAAAATGGGAAAAAGCAGCATGTATACTAAGAAAAAAAAAATTAAAAACTGAACAACAAAAAAATCTAGGAAATAATTCTCAGGCTTGTCTCCACATTTTATGATGCCGGTGAATGAAAATTTCATCTTCATCAAAAGCGAGTTTTCTCTGATAATGAGGGGGATGTGTCATACGGATCACCTTTGTCATATCTTCATATGCTTTCTCCATTGCTTGAACAAGCGGAAATACAAACATTTTGTATCCCAAATGACAATTTGCATGGGATATTTGGTCCATCTTGCTCCCTCTAATCAGATATTGTGAGAGTATTGTAGACAAAAAAAGAAAGAAGAAGATGTGAAGCATTTTATTGACCCTGTGTGTCACGCAGCCAATATATGCAGAGAGCTTGACATTTCTCTAAACGAACAAGAGCAGTTCTAAAATGCCATACTGGCCAATGATGTTCCGTCATTTCTCTTCTTCGCTGCCAGATTAAACCCAGGCTCGTGTGAGTTTGGATGATAACTTCATCCATTGCATGGAAATCATTTTTAGGCTGGAAGCTGAATCAATCCTTTGTTTTTGTGCTATGACCACCCAGCTGTAGTTTACTCTCAAGTGACGAAATATACATATTTTTAAAAAAAATTTATTAAAAATGTCTATTTGTGTCAATTAAATAAATGAAATAAATAATAATCAGAAAAAATGTAAGCTACCAGTCAAATGTTTGAACACACAGTACTCATATATAGTACTCAGTTTACTAGTGAGATTTAAGTGTTCTAACTTATGTAAATAATTTTAAAAGCTAAAAGTAAATAGTCAGAAAAAAAATAATTTACTCCATTTGGCAAAACAAACAGCTGAGAAAATTCTTTCCGTTTTCAAACAAGTGAAATCAAATCAAGCTAGTGTGGAATTTATCGAGAAGGCCAATGAGAATAACATAGTGCAACACATCTGCACAAACTTCTGTAGCCATGTTGGTGTGAACATTCAAAATAATATGACTGCCCTTGTAAAAAAAAAAAAAAAAAAAAAAAAAAAAAACTCGCTCAAGACTAATGTTCTTTATTCTGATCAATTTATGATTTAAACTTTTTCAGATAAAAGGGGTTTGTTTATTTATGTATGTTATATCTGATTGCTAAAGAAATGTGTGTCCAAACTTTTTTGATTGGCACAGTACATCAAATGAAGTTCAATTAGTCTCTGCAAAAGTGTTGATTGAATCGTTAAACCGAGTGCCTCACCATTATAAGGTGCATGAACGATCAAGTTCAGTATTTTAGATGCTAAAATTTTCCATGTGAACATAAGAAATATCCTTTGAGAAGAATGCTCGTACTGAGGGCAATGTGAAGTGCTTGAGAGAAAAAAATGAGGCTGAAATATTTTTGAAACAAAGGACATATGCCAAGGCAATAGATTAAGAGATAAAATGTGCCTTTTCCCACCTCGGCTTAGTTTTCTTAATTGGGTGCACAACACCAGTTCTAGCGTGCAAAAATAATTGGGAAAACTGCCTTGGGCCGGCTGAAGGCGCTCGCTGGGAGCAAGTGACAAAAATTAGGTAGATAAGTCTGCCATCTACTGGCGAGAGTACATATTACGCTGTAGTTCCAAAACAGCAAGGATGATTAAAGTGAATGTCGCTACTGTGCCGTCCTTTCTGGACGAATACTAGTCACGTATTTTACAGTGACAGGAAGGCCTTTTTTAGGGGTTTACTAGATGCCACTCGCTTTGAAGGCTGCGGAAATTACCAAACATTGAACATTCGAGTTCTGTGCTACTGAATATCCAATGAGATCACGGAACTTTAAAAAATGTTCCCCAGGCCATGAAGCAGTTGGTTTTGAGTCTAGTTTTGCAGTGCACTTATTTCTTGGCTTATCTCAGGTCTGCGTCAGCTTGCGCCTACAGTGAACGACTTCTCGGTAGAGAGAGCTTTCGGCGTTCGACAAACTATCCTGGAGGGGTAAAACTTGTGCGTTTGGGCCTAAGCTCTTTCCCTCGAAGTCGAAACTTCAGAGGATTACTCCAGTAAATCCCCCCTTAGCTTTGAAAGGGAAGCTAATTAGTGCGAGTTCACTGGTGTTTGGGGAAGCTATTTCAATCCTCGTTATGCACCAGCTTTACGTTTCACGTCCCTTTATCGAAACGGAAGGTTTCGCTTATCTCACTGGGGGGTTGAGGGCGTCTTCTGAAACGGAGACGGCTCATCGCATCAGTACCCTCCCTTAGGAAAAGCGCACAGTGCCAGTCCGTGCCACGCCACATTGCCGTGCTAATTTCATATTCCTCACCTGCCGAAGCCCCGAAGCATTAATACCCACCCATTAAAATCCTCCACACTGGGACACCCCAGGTTTAATGCACTATCTTTATAAGACTATTAAACATTCTTTCGGACAGGAGGTGAAGTAAGTGTTAAACTTTTAATTTGCTCAATTTCATAATTGAGAGATCAGAGTAGTCATACTTGACGTGAACAATATATGGTTGGCATTTATGCCATGGGAGTTATGGCATGAGGATTTGCAGTCAGATCACAGAATTTAATCTTACCTATGATTATATTTCCAATGGATTTGAATTTGGTCCCGGCTAATGTCCAGACCTCATAATGTGGGGTTAATTCAAGTAGCCTATCCTACTGAGTTGCATCATCACTCGCTCTTTGAAATAAAAGCATGGAAACGGAGCGCATGAGCGGTGGGGCAGGGATATTAAAATCTACTCCTGGAGAGCTGCTTTGTCTACAGGTATTTGGTTTTTTTTTTTTTTTCAATCAGCTTTGAGTTAAGGCATGGACAGTAAGATGCGCTGACTCATTGATCGATCAATGACTTAAAATAATTAAACCTGCTAAAACATACCAAAAACCGACAGACGCGATAGCCCTCTGCCTCGGACTAGAGTTGGATAGGCTACTGCATTTGTTGGACCGTTGGGAGCGTTTGGGGATAAAGGCTTCGTACTATGTATGTCAGATGGGTTATAACAGTCTTAAAACATAACGCGTTGCTGAATACCCCTCGGCCCGGACACGATTTCCTGCCTCAAGGTCACAGCGTTAAGGTCAAAGGTCAAATCCAGCAAAAAAGGTGACGTTGCACATCTATGTGTCACAGTGAGTTACCATACCAAATTTGGTGAAGCTGCGATCAGTAGTTGCTGAGTACTGACCCATTCAAGATTTCCTGCCTCAAGGTCACAGCGCAAAGGTCAAAGGTGAAATCCAGCAAAAAACCTAACGTTGCACATCTATGGGTCATAATGAGTTACCATACCAAATTTGGTGAAGCTGCGATAATTAGTTGCCCAGTACTGACCCGGACAAGATTTCCAGGCTCAAGGTCACAGCGCTAAGGTCAAAGGTCAAATCCAGCAAAAAACCTGACATTGCACATCTATGGTTCATAATGAGTTATCATACCAAATTTGGTGAAGCTGCGATCATTAGTTGCCGAGTACTGGCCCGGACAAAATCATGGACGGACGACAGACGACGGACGATGGAAGACAGACGACAGACAGACACGCAGGTGAAGACAATACCCCTCCGGGCTGGAGTCGGCCGAGGGGTAAAAACAGCACTTGGGTGAACAGCTCTGTTTCATATGTGTCATTTATTAGCAGTTAAATGTACTGTGAATACACCGGGGGAAGCACACAAGTTTTGTGCGCAAGTCGTGTGCGTTAGTTTGGGAAGATGCTTCACAATGCCCTGTGGCCTGCGGGGACGGGTTAAAGTTCTTCCAGTTCTGTCACAACCAGCAAACTGCCATGGACAAAAGTAACGTTCAACCAATTTCTACCCTTAGTTTAAGCCAAACACAAACTGGGACACCAAAAACTGTCAGATATTATGGTTCTTTTGGACTAGAGTAACGTACCCCACATTCACTGGGACCTCGGGAGCAACACCAGTATTGGCTGTACTCCATGTGTCAGACAGGTAACGCTAGTTTGTGGTAGTATATATCCTGTTAAGGTCTCATGAAGAGCAGCTTTAGCAGTGGCTTCTTTTTACTGAATTTGATTTTATGTGGACAACCAATGTTTTTTTTTTTTTTTGTGGATCACTGAGATGTCACAATTCTCTTCGCCAAAATTGCTCCGACATCTTCGGTTCTAGTCAAGAGAAGCTCGCAGCTGAATGAGAATCTGCCTTCTTTGTGCTGTTTGTTCTCTCCTCATCCCATAAGCACTGAATAGTACCACCAGTGTCTTTAAAGTCAACACATAAAACTTTCAGGAAACTCGGAGAGCTTAAGTGACTTTCCCAGGCTTTGCATTAGCCTGCAGCGCGCAGAATGTCTGCTTATATTAATTTCATGGAGTTTAAGAGGTCAGCAAACTCATTTGGAGAGTCTTATTCATTTATGAACTCCAGCTCTCCCCCACTGTTCCAGAGTGCCGCCAGCTAGCCAGCTGCAGAATCTTAAATTTACATGGACTGCTACGCAGCCAGGTGCGTGAAAAGGTACCACGCTCTTCGAAGGGAACCAAGGCCCACTGGGTCCGCAAAAAAAAAAAAAAATCACACTCATGGATGACTGTTTCCCGCTTTTAATGAAATCCAGAGAGGGTGAATATGTGCCTCGTTCCTCTGTGCTATGTTTGTTGGAGCATTTTTGGGAAAGAGTTCTGTATAATATTGGTAAGGTTTTATAAGGAGACAATGGGATGAGTTAACTGCAAAAAGAGTTGGGGGGGGAGGGAGAGCGGACGGGTAGTGGAGGAGGTAAAGAGCCTGGGGGCAGCTCAAAATCTGTGTGCTTCAATTGCATCTGATTTAGTGAGAGACTTTGGCCGCTGCTAGCTGAAGAAATCACAGTACTGAGAACTGTAAAATAAGCACAGATTCCAGACTGCAGAATTCAGCGGGTAGCAGCTGAGGTTGTGATTTGGATTGTGGGTATGGGTTCTAATCTCTGCTCAGTAGCAGAGGTTTTGAGTTTGAATCCTTAGCTTTGATTGAGAAATACAACTAAACAGCCAATTAAATCAGCACTGCAGAGGAATGTGAAATGTAACATACTGCGCAATCTAACAGACCAAGGAAGTATATTTTTGATCGTTTGGGAACAAAATCTTTTCCAGAATTTGCTCGGAATGGGCAATAATGGGCAATAATGTTCCATTTTAGTATTAATATTTTGGAATGCTTAGAAAGTGACAAATATTGTGCATAATTTTAGAGCGTTTTTTTTTACACCTTTTTTCTGAAAGTGCAGGAAAATGTTCAGTTCCGTGGAAATGTATCCTTTGCAAAGCTTCAGGCCACAGAGGTGCTTTCAGAACACACCTTGATGGATCCAAGCCCCATTTCACTCAAATAAGTATTAAGACAGTCCCTGCACAGACCCTGAGGGACGGTGCCTTTACCTACACTTGAACACATTTTCATGCCCGGGCACATGTGGGATTGTCCGGACTCATGCAAACACTGCTCCGGAGGTGTATTTGGCCGAGAGCGGGGGTTCCCAAACTCAGTCCTGGGGCCTCCCTGTGTATGCTGGTTTTTGCTCCACCCTGGTTTGCAATCATAGGATTTTAACAAGCTGTTAATTTGTCTCAATTAGGTGCATTTTTGTTCAGAGCAGCAATTTATCCTCTCTTGACAAACAGTATTTTGACAGATATGCATACAAACAGTGAGGAATAAATTCTGCATCCACATTGCAATATCTGATTAACAACTGCATAAAAAGAGGGGAAAAAATGTACCTAATCAAAGGAAAAAAATCAATGGGTTCCTAACTGGTGAAACTGTGGGCCAGGGCCAGCGCTAGACTTGAAAATTTGGGGGAAAATATCCATCCCTTTATTGACTATAATTAGTCCTGGCTAATTCTAGATGGTTTTCCTTTATTAACGTTTTCCAATTCAAGATAATCAAGTGGCAATTGAAGACACGGCTTCTCCCCTCCCATGCGATCTAACAGCGACAAAATAATGGGCTACATTCAGTACAGAAAAATAATTTAATTATAAATAGGTCTATGCACTGGCACTCAGCAACGGTAATTTTTTTTCCAGCGAGAGCGGCATTTCAGAACTCTTTTGCTAATGAAGGTAATTTCGGCGACAAGTACGCACACCTGTTTTTGCAGCACGGTCATGCAACTTGCTGTAAAAAAAAAAAAATAAAAATAAACAGCTGTCCGATTGGAAAATGTAAACGGACGAAACCACGTACTTGTCACCAGAATTACCTTCATGCGCTGAAGAGTTCTGAAATGCCGCTCTCGCTGGAAAAAAAGATACGTCACTGAGTGCCAGTGCATAGACCTAATCATAATTAATTATTTTTCTGAACTGAATGTAGCCCATTTGTCGCTGTTAGATCGCATAGAGGGAGAAAAGCCGTGTCTTCAATTGCCGCTTGATTATTCTTAAATTGGAAAACGTGTTAATAAAGGAAAACCATTAAGAACAAGCCAGGACTAATTGTTGCCAATAAAGGGATGGATTTTTGCCTAGGCAATCGTCCTGCTGTGGGCACATGGCTGCAAAAACTAACAATTTACTAAACAAGCGAATGACAGAGTCAAACCTGTTTTATGTTATGTTTTCGTGATTGAGTGCAAGCAAATTATTTTGAAAGAACTCCAATCACCTGTCTTCAGCAACCTAATTTGGAGGTTACTGATTTTCTCAGTACCTGATTTGATTTTTTAAAAAATGTTATTACCTGAAATTGCTTGCCACACACACACAAAAAAAAAAAAAAAAAAAAATTATATGCAAGGATCTTTTATTCGGTCTTTTATTCTTCATGGCACAAATGGATATTTCTATTAAAATTTGGCTTAAAACAGCAAATAACATATTTAAACACAAAATGCACCCAATTTGGACAAATTAACAGCTTGTTAAAGTCCTATGATGGCAATTATGGTTGGTACAAAAACCAACATACACAGGGAGGCCCCAGGACCGAGTTTGGGAATGCCTGGCCTAGAGCATATCTTGCAGTGCAACTAGTTAGTGACGTTAATCGTTGACACCTTTCACAAGGTTGTTGATTTTTGCATTTATAGGTGAGGAAGGCCACTGAAGATTTCAATGTTTCTCTATATTTTACCTGTATCATCACAATGGTATTGTTCATGGGAATATTATGTTTGCAGTCTAAGTAAATTTGTCTGTTCTTAGCACACATGCAAAAAAAATTTAATACTATAGCTATTGAAAGGTGTTTTAGCACGAGAAATTATTAGAAAAGGTACCCATGAAACAATTTTTTTTTTAATTCCATTGCACAATGGCACAGAACTCACTCTTTCAAATGACAACTCTAACTTTAAAAAAGTTGGGGCAATATGGAAAATGCGCATAAAAACAGAAAGCAGCGATTTCCTAACTGAGGTGTTTGCATCATTGGAGACGTTGATGTTTGCTTACACTTGATGCTCAGTACGGGGAGCGATTTCATTCTGCCAGTTTTATCAACCTTATTCTTCAAGTTATCAAACTCTCTGCGCTTACTAGCTGTAGCTAAGTAGCTAATAAATGTTCGCATTTCATATTCGTGAGTGCCTGCAGGGTTTTAGCCTTGTTTAAATGTCTCCGGTATCATGCATATAGAAATATATTTCCACGGTTGTATTTGACATATTTTATATTTTTATTCACATTTAACAATGAATTCCACTGGAGCTGATACACTGCAGTCCCATTGTAAAGGCTACTGGGCAGTGCCTGTTATTAAAGATACAATAGATTATAAATGGCTTTTAATTTTCCTGATTAACATTTTCTATCTATTTTTTCTGGGTCAGTTGTGCTGTCTGGCTTGGCCACAGCACAGCAATGGTCACTCTTGGAAAGCACACAAGTTATGGGAGGTGGGTCACTACTAGAATATGCAGAGGCCCTTCATTCATACAATTGGTTGACATTACAGTTGGTGGGCGGGGCAAACTGGCAGGGTTGCTGATTGGTCCATGGCTGGAGCCCTGGTAACACCACGCTATAAAATGAATGTGTCCAGCTCACAGAGAAAAATCTTCAACTCGCAACATCATGTACAACTCCCATGACTTCATTTAATGGACATCTGCATCCAAAGCGAGATAGGGACAGCTGATTGGTTCATGGGATGGTCGTCCTCTGGTTCTCTCTGACATGCATATTCACCCCTCTATAAAAAATGCGATGGACTGCTCTGCTTGAAATCCTACAGTATAGATGATTTAATATTAACCTACATTATGACTTTTTGAAGCTTTACATGACAATGAATTACAGTATATGAATATGGTTATGAATAAATCAGGGATGACATTTTAAGATATGCTGTTAAAAATGAATGTTTAGGGGGCACACAGCCCTAGTGCCAGTTTAGAATACCCAATGGTACAGTTGACCAATGTTCACCTTTTGATGAAAAACTAGACTTGTGTGTTTATGATCTTGATTGTTCCATGTGATAAAAGTCTAGATTGCCAGCGAGGCTGGCTGAATAATGATTATCATGCATTCAGAGAAATTCTGGTTCTTGCTGTTCATCAGAGGTTCTCTTTTAGTCATTTTTAATGCAAGCCAGTTTCTGTGTTACCAATGGCCTCAGTGCAGTTTAGTTGCAGCCTGATGACTTTTCATTTTACACCAATATAAGGGGTCATGAAGAACCTCCCTGGTAAAAATAGGGTTTATGTGAACATAATAAAGTGAATCCCACAGATGCCTTGCCCAGCTGATAAAAGTCTGTGAATTTTTATCTCTCCTCATTAACAAAACATACTCTTTGTAAATTTCAAGTATTTTTTGTCATGTATTAAGATTTAAAACTAATTTCTGCTTTCAGCATTTTTGCTTAACAACACAAAAATTGTTCCAGAGAGGCATTTTGGAGTGAATTTGGCTCATTTCATGATTTGGCAGCGAAGATCACCTGAAATTGCAGCCTGTAATGCAAACACACACTTGAGAGGAAAAAAGACTAAACCTTTTTTCCTTCATTGGCCCTACTTCACTCAGAAAGATGGCCCAATTCAGGACAATGGGCTTAAATAATGACAACATTTGTTCGTGCTGCTAGGTTATGTATTTCATGTAAGGAGAAACAGGCTCCCTCTCTGGGGTTCAACCGGTGAGATTGAAGCCCGACCATCGGTGCTAGAGAAGTTACTTCTGCACCTCCATGGTTGCCGCGGTGACCGTGTTCGCTGGTTGACTGGTGCTCTGATGCAAAGTCGAAAAACATTGCCTGTGGTCCTGGCTATGAGAGCTGTTAAGCATTTACTCTAAGGTAGCAGTATTGAACCTCTACAGCTGAGGGCAAACAGAGTGCATGACATGGCCCAGGGCGCGCAGCCTATTTCACTTTTATACGTTATGGCAACTGTGTTGGGTAATGTGATGTATAGAATTTTTTTTTCTGTATCAGCTTCTCTCTGCTTGTTATCTCCCAACAGAGCTTGGAACAGGAGTCTTACCTCTCTCCCACTGTCTGTGGTAGCATTATGCCTGTATCTTTTTTAAGGTAGATTACTGCTATAAAAATACCGGTACCATTTCCACGTTTTTCACGCGCCATTTCTCAAAAACCGCTAGTCTGATTTTATTGAAGTTAGGAACATAAATGGTTTACAGCATGATGGTTGTCCTGAATCTAAAAAATATGGCCCTTTTGGTACTCTTTTAATTTCAGGGGTTTGCTGAATATATAATGAGGTAGAGAATTTTCAAGTCAAGAGCAAAATTTCTAAAAATCTTTGCATTTTGTTAAAGTATCCAACTTTAAGAGGTTTAGCCCATAGATGCTGGATCAGGCAACCTGTGTGCAAAATAAGAAGTTGATATGTCTATTAGTTACTGAGGTATGGTGTTTTGAATTGTCATGATATGCCCCTTTGCGGCGGCCATCTTGAACACCTAATTTGCATAATTTATGCAAATCACCTCCATCCCTGCTAATTTGAATGTTTGCTTCTCATATCAATAAAGCAATTTGATGTAAGTGATTAAATAAAGATTTTCATGCTTAATAGCAGTATTCTACCTTAAACTAAATTTGTTTATTTATTTATTTATTCATTCATTTATTTTATTTCACATATCCATTATGAACAGTATACCTTGTCTGTTCTTAATTTCATCTGCAGTATGTAATTGATCTATTTAGCTCAGTATTGCATCCTTTCAAATGGGTGGTAAATATTGATACAGTTCACTCGAGATTAGCACAACTGCGAACAATCTCACTTTGGTTTTCTCCTCTTTTTTTGTGTAACCTGAGGAGCATAGAAACACAGACCTGCCTTCACCGATCTATTAAATTGGAAAAGAAATTCGATCAATTGAGCCGCGTGTTAGGGGAGGGGGAGGGGACAGTAAGACACATCTCCTCCAGCTTTAATGCAGTTCTGCGTTGCGTGAAGACGAGAGAAAGGCATCGCCACTGAATTTCTCACTGATTATGCGCACTTCTTTCCTTTTTTCCACACTGTTCCTCCTTAGGCTTATTCCTTGAAGGTAGATTCATCATTCCAATTTGTCAAGCCGGCAGAGTTTTCAATTAATTATTTGCGGACCGAGGTGGGCGCTGTGGAGGCCCTCTGTCAGACCTGTGTCGAGGCTTCGTTTAAGGGCCCTGAATGAGGCGGCATTGGAGGCGGCCCGCACTGCACTAATTTGACGAATACCCAGACGGCTGAAACCGCTACAGTTTTGCATCGCTTCGTCCGGCGAAGTCACACTAGCTGTCCCATCTGCTTGGCAACATTTACAGTACTGTAACAGCTCTTATATTGTACTGCTTTTCGTCAATGTCAAGTTGGTTCCATTCAGATTCCTTTGAACTCAGTCACGCATTGCAAAAAGCAAGAAAAGTCCATTTTACCTTGTATTTTATTGTTACAAAAATATGTAAAATCTTATTTTTTGTTTATTTTGACAAATACGACAAAGCTATTGCCCAGAACATACAACAGTTTTACTCATTTCACAGTTTAGCAAGGAATAATAAAAACAAACTTGACAAGCAAGCTGTAATTCAAAACAAGGTCATATCTTCTACTTGGAATAACATAATTACAAGACAGAAATATCAAGGACTTACATTTTTGCAGTGTGTACTGTATATTTTACATTTCATTTTAAGGGCCAAGTTTGTTGCGTTCTGATGCTTTTAAACTCAGGTACAGGTTATGTGACACTGAACTGTACGGTGCTGGGCAAAGGGACATGTCTTTATAACACAAAGTACAGTTTCCTGTTCTCTTCCTGACTGACTCATAAAATGAGGACATTGACCTCTGTCAGCTTTGCCCTTGAGCCAGACAGCCTGCTCCACTCATGTGACTTTATAACCCCCTTTTGCAGGGTTACAGAAAGGTCTGCATGAGGTCTACAGAAGGACTCCCCCTCGTCCGCTGATGTCAAACAGATTTGACGTACTGGAGGAAATGGTTGCGTGGAGCTGTAGGTCGGGGACCGATGATACAAGGCGGTTCAGGTCATGACTTCCCACACGGAAAGAACCGATATAAACATATAGGTTTTAATATAGGGCCAGATATAGGTTTCGCATATATGCGACATACATAAAATTGAACGTTTTCATATATTATAGGTACATATATGTACCTATAATATATGAAAACGGCCAATTTAAAATTCTACGTTTATTCCTGATTTTATTTGGCATTTCTAATCCCACCTGAATCTGAGATATCCAATTAAGGAAGTATGTGAAAGTTTCTTGGCTTACACAGCCCTCTGTTGATAATTCAGGTGAGTGTACACAGTCCGCGACTTTTAGTAATTGATTTGTAAATATTGATGAGGCGATGCTTCGCAAGATCAGAATAAGGGCAGAAGACAAACAAACTTTCTGTGTGGTTAGAATCGTATTTATTAGCGCCCGTCTAGCCAACAGGACGCGCCTAGGGGAACTCTAATCTACATAACCCTTCCCAGCAGGTCCTTTGTAATTTGCATCCCTGTAGCGCATTGGCCAATTGCGCGCTACTTCTGAAAAGAGCTTCCGACCACTGCTGGTTGATACAAGGGATTAAAACCTATATCTTTATATAGGTTCTTTCCGTGTGTGAATTTAAGAATCCTTGTTATTTCATCCCTGTAGGAAAAAGTCTGGGACCTTTAGTAGCTATACAAGCATCTCAAATAAAAGACAAGTGTCTGTTCATTAAAACTGTGAACAGAAATGTAGACTTTGTCTTCAAATTCATTAACCACAGTGAAATGCTCAAATAGATGTGGGGATGAAAATGACTTTCGAAAGGCATGTTTACTTGAATGCATGTTCTTCTGTGTACTTTTATTTTTTTATTTTTGTTTTATTTTGCTACATTTAGAATAAGGACCTCTGAGCCATATTCATCTAGAAACTGCATTACAGACAAGATAGTAAACATTGCAGTTGGTGGATGTAACAGTGTAGTGTATTACCTTTCAGTGGATGTGTATGAGCTGTAATGATGTGAATCCAATTTTATCTAATGTGGTGAATCTGGCAGTGACTTAAACTTGAAAAAATGCTTAATTGATGAAATAAACATAATCAAACCATTTTGTTTTTATACATTTCCTTCTCTTCCACAATACACAACTCAGTCTTCATAGAATGGAAATAAGTATGGTCAAGAAAGAATTGATGACCTTGTTATTGTTAATGTTTCAGGAAAAAAATGTAACAAATACTATTAGATGTTTGTGTTGATATCATAGCTTTTTGTCTCCTCTCACTTGCCATAGTTAATAATGACTGGTACACACATAACATGTCGTTGTCACATGTCCAGCATGTATTTAGGATGAAATGTGATGCCAATTTCACATGTTCACATGCAATTAATAAGTTATTGTGTTCAATTCTTGTTATTTCTGTAAGGGACTTTGGACTAATATGCAGATATTACCTTGAGAATAAAAATATGAGCTAGGCATCATGTATGACAGTTGCAAAAGTGATATATGAGCTATACAATAGGTATGACAAACAGAACCTGCCACTTGGTATATGAGCTATATAGGAGACCTATATGCCCTCTATAAGCACATATATGTACCTGAATTTGGCCCATATGCGCATATATGTTCATACAGATTCTTTCCATGTGGGTTTATGAAACGAATGGTACTTGATTTTATATCTTTTAAAGACCAGGTCTGACCCAGTTATCCTTAATGTCAATTTAGTGCAGCCAGCCATCCACCTACTTTCAAACTTAGTCCACATCCACTCAGTTTTACTTCAGTGTAACATACAGTTCATTCAATTGACAAAAAGCAGTTGTAACACCCCCTGAATATAATAAGTGACTGTATCGGAGAAAAAAAGCACTTTTTCCATCCATGTCACGGTAGATGAAGTCATTGTGAGTGATCAGGCACAACCTTGGACAGCCACAGCTCTGTGATGCAATCTTACTGAGGTCTTAATGAGTGCTGGAGACTGGCATTAAAATAATTGGGCTGGTTACTGGATCCTTCCCTTGGTTCATGTCCAGGGTTTCATAAGCAGGGGGGGGGGGGGGGTCTCATTATGTGTTCGGTCATCTGCTGATACAACATCATAAATCACAGAAAGACACTTCTTGAACAATTAGATAATTACCAGGCCCTTGTGTTGCCTAGATCTTTCTCCTCAAGATTCAGTTCTCAGTTCTCCTGAAGCATAGGCAAACACCCCGTAAAGTGAGCCGTAATTAGTCTTGTCCCATAAGGGGAAAGACTGAGAGAGAAAATTGGAGAAATAAAAAATAATTGGAGGTGAAACCTCAGTGAGTTTGATGGGCTTAATACAGTGAGCTTATGGTTACCTTCCCCATCAACATGCCCTTACCAACTGAAGTCTTGATCATGCCATGCTGTTATTAAGGAGAAAGATAAAAAATATGTATCGTACATTTTAATCATTTTTACATTCTATTTTTCATAAATGAGGAGGTCCATGCTTTGACCTTGAGAGTAAAAGGTCCCAAACAGAGTTCATAATTCCATTGTTATAAGCGTAAATGTACACCATAATATTTCAGGTTATTTAAATGACCTTCGGTGAATGTCTCTCTTGTCCTCATTGAGATCATATATGGTCTAAATTAAGCTCTTCCAGGTTTTTTGTGCATCATGCTTCTTCAGCCTTGGGCTACTACTTGCCTTTTCCCCCCTCAAATACTTTTCATTGTGTTATGAAAATACCTTTATTGCTACGTCTTCATTGCCATAAATTGACTTTATCTGAGTAGGTTATAAACTACTGATGCTTAGTGTTTCTGTCACGATTGTGTGTATATAATTGAAATAATGCACATGGCGAGGGAAGACCTCTTCAAGCCGGCAGTGTTCTGATGCATTTGCATCAGTGCATTTCCAGTATATTCAGCACGAGTCTTTGTGTGGAGTACGAGTGACCCCTATCGATGTGGTATCTGTCTTCACTAATGCGACGCCATGTTAGCAATTATATCAACTGCCTATGAGCATCCCACCCCACATTGCAGCCCCCTGCGCTGCTGCCTGATACGCAATGCTTTGAGTCTAACTGACCCCAAATTATAGTGTCACCCCAAAAGCTAATGCGAAAAGTGATGGTGGATGGGGGGGTGAAAGGGACGAGGGCAGCCTCCAGCGGTACTGCTTCTCTTCTTCTCTCCTCTTTTAACCCACCCCCCTCACCCCCTGCTCAGTGTGGCCTGGAGCACACGGAGTCTCCTTCCTCAGAAAGCACAGGACAGTGCAGACCTGGTTCCTGGCATACGCGTGTTTATCACATCGACGGAACATCTGTCCTGGCTACGGCCAGCTCTTTGTAGCGTGAAACAAAACGTTATCGCTTCACCCAGGGTCGCACGTTTGAGCGATCGTCTTCCGAGAAGGCCTCTATCGCCCAGGTTTTGGGTGTTGCGAATGTGCGCCATGCTGAAAGAAAATTAGTCCCTTGCCATGGAACAATTGTCACAAAGCCCCTCTTGAGTTTAATGAGTTAAGCCACTGAAAAATCTGTGTTAGAGCGTGGAAGAGAGCTACTGAATCATCCTTACACTCCCTCGCCCTCATCCCCAGTGTACATTGTAAAGATTTACACAATTAGATGTCTTCAATTGTTTTCCATCAAAATTTTGCTCTCAATTTTCTTGGTTTCTTATAATCCCCTGCATGGTTTGCAGTACATCCAGACGTGGTCACACTGAAAACAATGCTCCAGGACCGAGCAGGTTCAGTCAGTGATCAGTAAAGCAGTGATGCACTTAACCCTTTCAGCGCCGTGGGCAACTATAATTGCAGAATGATGTAAGATATCAAAATCAGACTCTGTTGAAAACCTATCATGTGGCAACTTGTTTAAAAGAGCTCCCCCGGGAGCTCTTTTAAACAAGTTGCCACATGATAGGTTTTCAACAGCTCAGGATAACTGCATTTTTAATTTCTTGAAAATGTATTCAGCGCTCAAAGGGTTAAATCGCATAAGGGATGCGCCAACATTTGCTCACCTCACAAATTATGCTTCTGTTTATTTAATCCTTGCTTATTGCGTACGTCTGGACCTGGTCACACTTTAGCTGACCCCTTCCTCTCTGTTGGGAAAGCAAAGGTACAGGGGCAAGCTGGTTTAGCGGGTGATTGGGAGTGCTGTGCTAAAGCCTCATTAGCTCTCTGTCAGAAAGCATCTTTAGATGAGCTTTAAAGAGGCTGTATTTAAGCTCCATCTGTACTGGGCCACGCTCAGCTTCAGGGCGCGATTGACCTGTTAATAATATCATGACCGGCGCACGACCCCGAGTAGGGCCCGGGCTCATCTTAACAGAGCCCGGGCTTGTAGGTCACTGTAAACTACATTTTTAAAAAGGGAGGACCGAGTGGGAGGGGTTGCAGCTGTGAGATCACGTGTACATACGTGAGTGCTCTTGGTGCATTGGAGGAAAACTGACATAATGCAATAGCATGCAATAATACTCCGTATGGCTCCATTAGATGCTGCATTATTGCTGTCGATTTTACATTGGAGTTGGGGCAATGTGTGGAATGATCTGTGGAATTACCACTACCGTACCCCTCCCAGCTCCCCCTCGCCACTGTGTCTCATTGGATTGATATCTCGGTAAACAACGATTGCCTCCCTTTTTGTATGTCACTGCCAATTGTGACTCAGAGGGTGGAAAGGACGTGGGGTTGATAACCAGAGGAAAAATGTCACACCACGGAAGCCACTGGACCGTAAATTTCTGCCCTCTGACTGCCCGGGCGAGCGGGGAGGGGCGGAGTTGGTCCCCCCGTGCCCCCTGCATGCCCCTGGTAAAACGATCTAAGTGATCCTGGATCTCTGCCACCAATCCGCTTATCGCTAAGGGGAGGGGCCAAGAGAGCAGAACCAGGGAAGGGGTGGGGCATGAGGCTGGTTGTCCAATTGTAGTATTTGCTTTTGATAATGATGTTTGGGATGCCAAGCAAGGCATTCAGAGCTGAAGCACATCACCCTTGCATTTAAAAAAAAAAAAATATTCATTTTCTACTATAAAACAACACATTATTTAACATTCCAACTCATGAATTTAATTGCGTATTGAAGATATACACAGGGATGACTATAACAGAGTCTAAAAAAAGTTGGCACAGTAGATTGTTTACCACAGTGTGACATCAACATGTTGTTGAATCACGCTGTTGGTAAGTTGCTCTTGAGGAACTAGGCCTTTTTGGGGGTCTTCTTTTATATTATAATGCAATTAGCAGACCTGTGTTACATCGCCTTATTATTGCAGTTGAGATTATTAGTCCTAAATTGCACTTGCACCATCTTTTTTGGAGTCTTTCACGATCATCAGATTTGAAGTGCACGTGCATAAAAAAAAATAATAACAACAATAATAATAATGATGATAATAAAATGTAAGTTGAAGCATTATATATCAGGGTAAATGGACTTTTCAAATAACACCTTTTAAATTATATTTGCATTTTAGAAAACATGCCAACTAATTCAGAATTAGGGTTGTAAATTGTCCCCTATTTTTTGGGACCAGTCAAATGAATCCATGGAATTTGCACAGTATGACCAAGCAGACTGAGATATCGAGGACCTCTGAAAAATCAGACATGTCAACTTGTGTCTGCTGACAATAAATCTTGAAAGATTTGATGTTTCAATACTAACGCCCAAATGCATTCATGAAGGACTGGGGTCTCTCGGTTCTTTATGCTGGAGGATGGAAGTCATGGATAGTGCACCAGTGGGGAGAGGTTAAAAATCCTGCTCTGCCAAATAGCACTTTTTTAAAAGGGGAGAGGGTATATACAGGCAACCCATGTGTGATGGCTATGGTGCTTTGTTTAGGAGCTTGTGTTGAAAAAAATTCTCATCTGGAAGCGCAGGTGTCTAAGTAAACAACCATAACTGGTCTCAACCAGAAATGACCGGAATGTCGTGGCTTCTGTACATAATGAGTATTTGGTTTTGGTGTGCAAGCCAAGTTTAATTTTTCTTTTCTCCTGAAAACACTCAAGCATAAATACAAGGAGTTTCCATAAGATGCATGCCAAACAAGCAATAACTCCACAGTATATGCTGTAATAAACACATACAGTACACAGAAGTGATTTGCGGATTGAACAGCTGATGGTGGTGTAATGAGTCAGTGGAAAATCTCTGACTTTCGTAAGAGGTTTAGGAGATTCAGAGATTTTGCAGTAAGTTGCAGGTAAAGTAAGTATTTTCTACAATATTGAGCCGCCATTGCAAAGAGTATAGCCAAATGGACTGTGATGGAAGGCAGCACACTGGCGGACCGGACCGTCCCTGCAGAGTGGTCATAGGGTCAGCGTTAAAACAGCCGGAAAGTGTGTTTCCCGCTTACGGTTGCGGAGGGTGCGCAGGGGCGTGACCACAAGCCTCAGAGTCCAGACCTGTCGAGCCAATCGCAGTGAACCACGATGTGCCCTTTCACATTCGCTGAGTGTCAATGGGTGACTCGACTGGCGCACTGTCTATTCTGAGCTTTAAACGTTCCCACCCCCTACCCTGGGGGGGGGCTCGGCTTACTGCAAATAATCATGCACTTTGCAGAGTCTGCACCGTGCAGTCATCAGGAGGGAAAGCAGCTTCTGCATAGATGCGCGTCCCTCATCCTCGAAAGCAAAGGAACAATACTGCGCACTCAATCACTGAATGAACTCTCCTTAAGTTGGCAAAGTAGTGAAATGTTATCACTCGTGATAAATATCACAATCAGTTTAGTTTCATGTCCCACCCCATACATTACTGAAGGAGGATAAACAGCAACATTAGTCTCTGTAGCGCCAAAGTTGTCCTGTGCTCATCTTACATTTCCAGAGCTGATAAGTAGGCTACAAGATTGTATTCAATGCTTTTTCTAATAATGAGCAATTAACTTTGGAGTTGACTTGGTTGTGTTTATTAGCTGGTTATAAGCCCAAAATTACTTTCCATACTGAATATATTGTGATTTAAAGCAGACATAGATGCTCCAAAACAATGCTATGATTTGAAACCAGCATACTATAATTCTGAGCGAGTGCTAGCGAATAATCATTGCGATTCATGTTTGTTAGCTATGGTACTGCCCCATCCAGACATGAGCTGCTTTTGGTCTTTTAAATTTCTTTCTTTTTTTCTTCTCTTTTTTTTTTGTTAAACCAAGAACTGATATGCAAGTTGAAAATTTTACCTAAAAAAAATCCAGATTTTTTACTGTACTTTAAAGCAAATTATCTTTTTTCAACCTCAACTTAGAGTCAGCGCTGAAACTCAAAAATAATCATCCTTTGATCCCTTTATAACAAACCATCAAAAGTCTATCAGATCACAATAAGTCACATATTTTTTGTTTTCAAAGAAGATAAATATCAATCTTTATTCTCAATTGATTTTTATATAAGACATTTATAAACAGTCAGGTCTTTGTCACTGAGTCATTTCTTTATAACTCTATGGCTTTAAAGTTTAAGTAGCCTGGCAATGTTTTCATGAGGAAGAAAAAAATAGGTCTTCACTTGCCCAGCATTCTTTTACTAAAGTCTCAACACAATTATTTTCCTTTTTGCACAGTGCAATTTTAAAATTCGGCTCAGAAGGATAGATAATCAAGAGTGTATTTTATCGTATTTTTACATTTTCAACAGGCAATGCTATTTGAATTAAATCTGAACCCCATGTCATTAATTGGGACAATCTTTTTGAGGTGAGTGACAGTCCTTTATTGTCCTTTATTATTATTTATTTATTTATTTATTTTAATAAACCAAATTCAGGAAAGAAGAAAGAAGTGAAGTTTATAGAAAGAAAGGACGAGGCAGAGCAAGGAGTCAAGCTCAGAACCACATGGTGGGATGTTGGGGGGTGGGGGTGGGGGTCCTTGGGTTTCTGTCAGCTTCTCCACTGAATGACCTGCATTATCCCCCTACCTCAGTTCTCTTGTAACCTTTCAGGCTTATTTAAATTGCTTTATATCTTAGTTATGGGAAAGACAATCTATAAAAGCAACATGATCATCATTAAAAAAAATACATCAATTGATATTAGATGCGCAAATTGGACTGAATGCATGCAATCATTGAGTGATGGTCAGAGTCAAACCTGAAGCTAAAAATCAGTTAGCGTTTGAAATGAAAGTCTCATTGATGTTGCTCGAAAGAGCGTGATCAAAAAGCAAGGATTGCCCCGCATTTCACATGAAAGGCAATCATTTTCTGAAGGATTATTCAAGAGCTGTTTGTTAGCAGTGGAATGTGGATTTTATTCCTCGGGCAAACTAATTTTTTTTTTTAAATCATGTAGTATGACTCCCACCTACTGGTGGAAACAAAAATTACACTACTTTTCTGGCCCCACCTCCAAATTAAAATACTATCTGTTTCAGGCCTTGAATATTATCAATATAGGAACTATTCATCACTGACCGGCTTCAGGTTGAGATCATTTTGCCACAGATCAAGCATTGTCAGTTACTTTACTTTGCTTTTTCTGCTTTCTTTACGGGGGAGTTCCCAGAAGAACTATCACCAAGTGAATGCTCCACCAACTCTGTCACATAATGGCAAGCTTTCCAGAGCACTGCAGGGTTATTCAGGGTGGGAGTTCCCTTTCAAACAAAGCTCACCCATGGCTGGCCAGTTGCTGGGCTCTATCAGTGTGGTGTTGTGGCAAATGGGTCGGAAAGCTAGCTTTACAGGATTTTTATACTTGAGAAGCCTGTGCCTGTGGGACGCAGGCCTATCTTGACCAACTATACAATCAATGTGTTCATTTCTGGTTGGTAGTCTTTGAACTTGAAAGCAGGATTTTAGATTTGAGCTTGCAAGCTTCTATTTATAAATCTTAGTTCTTTACCAATCAGGCCATGCCTTGGTCTCTAGGAAGAGAGAAAGGGGGTCACATGATTCAACTCCCCTGATTCTAAATTTATGAAACCAAGGGTGAGGGGAGGGTAAATTTGAATCTGACCCAAGCTAATTCCAACTTCAATATTTGGCTTGTGCTAAAGTGGATTTAAAATGAGGGTTCAGTCTCCTTGTGTGTGGCTGTATCAGAGCAATTTGAGAGACAGATAAGGGGGAGGGGGGTGGCAATAGGGGTGCAAGTTTTTAATTAGGGGGCCTGGGGTTACTCGGCACTGGGCCACTGTATCCTACGGGTACTTGATGTGTCCCGTGGATATCCCTCGCCTCATTAAGGGAGAAAAATATTAATTGACCAGTTCACCAACTACAGGCCCCAGGACTCGATCGGCTTTGGGAAAGGAAAACACCAATTAGACCTGTCACAGCATGATCACTGCTTTGTAGCTTTGGAAGCTGGTTACTTTGTTAGGCTTGATCTGTTATGATCAGATTGTCATAGAGTGGAGAGCTGGAGTATCTTTAAGATGCAGCCCAGCGTGCTTAGAGTGTTTGAGTGGGTAGGCCTGGTGAGCTGGAGTCCTTTCTCCTCTCTTTTGGAGTGGAGTTCACCAAGAGACAGAAATTACCCTGCTCTTTGATTCCGTGTAAATTGTGGAGTCAGCACGAGGTTGTGTTGACACTAATGCATTTTCATTTTAAAATGCATAACTTTTGCTACGTTTTCTTCTTGCGTCCCCACTACTACAGCCTTTTCGAACTTCTGAAACTGAGACTTTTGAAAATGCTGCTGATCCTGTTTTAGTTTTACAACTCTGAGACTGCGTTTTAGTGTGGACGGGCAGAAACGGAGATTTTTGAAAATGATATTGGAGAGTAGATGATGTTCACACCGCCACTCACATGCCCAATGTAAATGTATGGTGATCCGTGTTTTTAGGTGTGTTAGTATGGATGAAGCTGAAATAGTGAGATGGTGCTTTGACATTTGTGAGGACGGACCTGGTTTTACTTCTAAAACGCCATTTTAGAATTTAAACGTATTGATGTGACGTAGCCCAAGAGTCAGGTTTGATGCAGGAGCAAGAGAGGACTTACAATAAAAAGCCGATGGAGCCCAGCAGCTGAAACACGCAACAGGAGCCTGCAGTAAGGCCGACCTTACAAATGAAACCTTTTCATGCGATTTGGTTGCCGTTATGAGTTTCGAATAGCTTAATGTTTGTGCCACAAAACTGTTACACAAAATGTTTCAAGTCCACAGCAGAATCCACAACTGCAACTCCCCTGACCCCAGTTCCCTGCTCACTGCCATCCTCACTTATGCCAAGGGACAGCTCTTCATCAGTACATTATTCGACTAGAGCTGACGGGAAAATCATTGACATCCAACTGGCTGACCAGCTGCAATGTCTTTGTCATCCTTCACAAAACCCATTGAAGTCTAGGACATCTCCAGAACACTATTGGCCCCCATCACCCCTGTCACCGACCTGGTGAAGCTCTAGATTTCTAGGAATCACCACGATGAGATCTCCCTGATGCTCATCCGCTATCTCTGAGCTCCTGTTGTTGTGGGACACCCCTGGTTCACCATGCACAACCCACAAGGGGACTGTACACAGTATCAAATCTTCAAGTGGAGTTCCTTCTGCACCAGCCATTGCCTCCTGGATGTCACAAAGCCTACCCACAAGACTCCTGAGTCAGCTGAGAAACTTTCTGACCTCTCCAAAGTTCCACCCTAGTATTTGGACTTCAATAATGTATTCAGCAAGGCTTAAGCTACCACCATGCCTCCTCATCATCCCTATGACTGTGAAAATTGACCTGTTTCCTGGCATGTCTCCTCCCTGAGGTCATCTGTTCTCCCTGTCATACTCAAATGAATCCCTTGCTGCTGGCATAATTCGGCCCTCCTCCTCTCCTACAGGTGCCAGATTCTTCTTTGTTGGGAAAAAGGATGGAGGGTACTGTCCATGCATTGACTACCCTGGTCTCAGTGACATTACTGTGAAGCACTGCTATCTACTCCCGCTGATGTCTATGGCCTTCGTGTCCCTCCAGGGTGCACAGACCTTCATCAAGTTTGACTAACACAATGCCTACCGCTTTTTAGGGATTCATGAAGGTGATGAATGGAAGACTGCATTCAACATTCCTACTGGTCACAATGAGTACTTGGTGATGCCATTCGGGCTTACTAGTTCAGAGTCTTCCAAAATCTCGATAATGACATTCCTGGAGACATGCTGGGACAGTTTGCCTATAAGTATCTGGACAACATCCTCACTTTCTCACTAAGCATCTTCGAGCACACCCTCCATGTCCACTGGGTTCTCCAATGCCTCCTGGTGAACCGATTGTTTGTAAAAGCACAGAAATGGGAGTTCCACAGACCTTCAGTCACCCTCCTGGAGTTCAATATCTCTGACTAAGGTATTTCCATGTGAAAACAGTCATCGAGTGGCTAGTACCAGAAGTCTGCAAAGACCTACAGTGCTTCCTTGGGTTTACTAACTTGCTTCCTGCAAGAGTTCCAGCTCTCTGCCTGCTGGATTGCTGCAGCTCTTACCTGTTTTGTGAAGTCCCTGGTCCCACACTGTGTTGGAGTTTGCCACTGACCTTCATCCATCTGATGGCAACACCACCATTCTCTCGGAGGTTGACTGCTTTTCCAAAGCTGTTCACCTCATCGCGCTATCCGAGCTTTCCTCGGCAAAGGAGGCAGCAGAGCTCATGGTCCAGCATGTGTTCTGGTTGCACAGGCTCCCGATAGACATTGTGTTTGATTGAGACCCCCAGTTCATCTCTCGCTTCTGGGAATCTTTCTGCAATTTACTGGGGGACTCCGAAAACTTCTTCTCTGGCTACCACCCCAATTAAATGGCCAGACAAAGAGGGCTAACCAGCAGACGGAGCCTCTGCTGACTTGACCTCCTAGAGCAAGCAACTTCCTTTGGTGAAGTATTTCATCAATGCCTTTCCTTCTGTTTCCACCAGACACCTACCTTTCAAGTGCTGCCTGGATGATCAACCCCTGCTGTTTCCAGCCCAGGAGGATGAGGTGGGAGTTCCCTGAGTGTCCCACTTCATCTGCTGGTACCTGTCAATGTCAAAGAAGGCCCAAGCAGCTCTTCTCATAGCCAGATTCCAGATGAAGAAAGTCCCCGCAATTCATTGGTCCGTGCCTTATGTCCCAGCGGGCTGATTGGCTGCAGTTACCCCGCACTTTTAAATGTATTTACCCCAACCTCCACATGTCCCTCGTAAAGCCTGTGTTCCAGTTGAATTTAAAATTCTTGACAGCATTTTTTGAACTCTGCTTCCACCTCCCAATAAGATAAGGTATGAAGATATTGAATGGGCTTATTGTGCAGCATTAAGAACAGCTGGTAACTGAAATAACGCACCTCCAGACAAAAATTATTGCAGGGCATAAAACTAAATTTTCGAAAACCATGATTTAGCCTGGCACAGGCATAAGCACTAATCGAGTGCACCGTCAGGTGGCATGTACCTAGCTGCATTTCTGGTGCTGTACTGGACTGTAAAACCGTACAATAACTTAAACTCTATGCAATGAGTTATTATATTAAATAAGGAAATGACAAAATCATTGCCTTTAAAAATACAAATATATAGCCTCTATTTCATGATGGTAAAACCTGAATTTTTATCACAGGAAAAGCAAAATCTTCTGACTTTATTGCATAAGAAAGCAGAGAAGCTGGAGGTAACTTATGAATAAGAAATATGCCCCCTCTAAGTGCATAGGGTAATATGCTCACTTTCATCTCTCCGTGTTCGTTAGATCCATGTATTATGAATCAGAGGGAATTACACACACACTCTTTCACTTTGACTGTACTAATTCATGAGGTGGTCTGTTCAAGCTCTGCAAAGCTAACGGTTGCCCGTAATGCAGAGTGAATGGAGAGGCAGCCCTGCATGCGTGTCCCGAGTGGTGGTTCAAACTGAAGTCAGGGACATTGCATCCCATCTCTTGCTTCTGATTGGCTACTTTCCCTTCTGACCCAGGGAACATAAATAATGAATAACTCTCATCTTCTCTGTGTTCTAGTAGCTATACGGTGCTCCACTGGGGCCTTGGCTGCCAACAGCTGCTGGGTGACCTGAGGACTTTTAACTCTTTATTACTTCTCAGGCCAACAAAAACAACCACAAACATCTGTGATCGCAGAGATGGACTGTCTTGTAAGAGCTGAAATTGAGGAGGATATGAAGAGTAAGGTTAAAAACCTTTCACATGATGGAGATACACACACTGTAACTATACTTCCACAAGATTTTATACATGCGTGTATGCACATGCATGCACACACCTACAATACAAATGTGGAGGAGAGTAGGGTCCAACGAGCCTTGGGGACCAATGAGCCATATGATGTATTTGTAATCAATAGATGTCAGAGCTACTTAAAAAAGGCAAAGTTGTGATATGGCTCATTGGTTCCCATGGCTCATCAAACCCCTGTTTCCTCAATGTTTACACATGAACATACTTGTGCTAAAAGACAAATGGACATGAATGCATGTTGCAAGTATTTCCCTAAATTTCTGACATATTTGAAAAGTGCTCCCCCTATCGTCCACATTTATTGTCTCTCCTATGTTACGTACATGAGATAAAGTGCTTTCCATGCTTGTATGAATCATTTTAATATTTCAGATGGGATTGGTCCTGCAGTTGATCCAGCCTTTTAATATAACTGTGTAGCTCTCACCCTTTCAGAGGACTGTTCTCTGGTTAACCCTAACTGTAAACAAAATGTCATGATCCCTATGTGTTCCACACACACCCTGCACACCCAACTAGGTTTTTTTATATCATGGATATCAATACTAAAAAAATATCTCCAAAGTTTGAATTCTGTCCTCATTTCATGACTAATTCTGACATTCCCTTGTGTGCCTGTCACAAATAGCAACGTGATTCTCAGATGCTTAGCTTTTCTTAAATTTAAATATTGCATGTTTCTCTTTGGTTCATCTGGTGTACTTTGGGAATGGAAGTAATTTACTCTGGCACAAATTCATTATTAAAGGACAAGATATATACATTTAAAGCTAATAAACGCTATGATTTATGTGCCGTATTTCAACTCATGAAAACTGTGCTTGCTTTTCATGGCTTTAACTTCCTGATGGTTTGAGTTTTAATTGTGCTACAGCTATTTCTGTTTCAGACAGCGCTCGTCAACATCATTACAACTTTACCTCATTTTCTTTTCCTTATCTACTACCTTAATCAGGCTTTAAAATAAATTGAAGTGTTTAAATTTGACCTGGAGGGAGAATGAGGCTTCATGAGCCTTATAGTAGAGTGGGCCATCATTTTATTTTGTATTGCTCATCTAAGAAACCAATCAAGAATCAAGAAAGTTTTTTTTTTTTTTATGCAGCTGATGAACTGACTGATTTCAATCTAACTTTTATTTGTGGCTTGAATCAATAATAGCTTCATTCTAGGGCTGTAGAACTCCTGTTCCAGATTTACACGATCTGTCTGTCAAAGCATGATTCAGTGTCAGATATATGCAGAAATGCAGAAGATGTATAGAAGAAAATGTTGATGCTGTTATAAGGCTGAATGAAGCATCAGTGTTATCACTCATTTTTAATACTCTCTGGGCTTTCCCCAACAGACCAGGCAGCAAACAGGGCACATTAGCATGTCGTGGCATCGTGGATTAACATTCGTGTCCATGAATGCTTGAATCACTAAAATGCATGCTGAACACATGCATGTATGCTATGGACATGAGCAGTGAGTGCAGTTTCTGATCGCTCTTGTCATGGAGAAGATATACGGCTCGAAATAGATGCGAGTTTCCGAGAGGGCGGGGACACGGAGCGAGGGTCCGCTTGAAAGCAGAGAGTGCCGAGGGCTACGGACTGTCGGATTCATTTTAAAGCAGGAAGATTCCTGCGTGAAGACATTTGCTGTAGATGGCCTCTGCGTGAACTGTGGGGGGAAAGGAGAGAGTGCAGGACGCATTTTAACCCTCTAACTGAACCGGTACACAACATGCAGCCTATCAGCAATATTGCACTCTCAAAAATTATTTTTGATGTTATTTTGTTTTTTGACATTGTGAACATTTTACTATTTCTTTGCACTAAAATGATTACTAAGAATAAATTATATGTATGTACTTTTAAGTGTTTTTGTTGTTGTTGTTGTTGTTGTTGCTGTTGCAAGTTTTCAAAAAAATAAAACCAACTGTGTTTTTCTGAACTTTAAACCCAGATAGTGTAGTGCACTCTTATACCAAATGCTATATATTTTGAATGGTTACTCTACCATGTTTTCAAGTGCTGTGAACACAAAATCAAGTTTGCCTTCAAAAATTGATTAATCAATTTCCATAAAATATTTGAGTGCACCACATTATGCAGGTTTACAGTGTGCTTTTGATCTTATCTTGTCCTGCATGATGACTTTGAATATTCTGGTTTGACTTCATGCCCTGGTCGCACCGGGAATCAGCATCGGCAGGACAGGTAATGGAGCGCAGAAATGTGTGCCCAGCCCCAGGAAATGGTGCTCCTGGCACAGGTTTAGATTCTGAAGTGGACTATGACTTTCTGTGATGGTAAAGCCAACATTGTGGTAGAATAAGTTTATTACTCACTGTTGCCGACAGGGAGAGAGCTGAGGGGGGTGTCGTGGGGCGGAATGACCTTTGGAAATGTAACATCTGCCTCCTGCAGAAGATTGCAGCCTCCTTTATTTTCAGGGATGTGATACACATGGGCAGGACTGACTTAGAGTCAAACTGAGGGTTAATTGGGGCCAGAATAAATGTCAGCCAATTGTATCTATTCAACCGGGAGAGGTAAGCAGCCTGCAGTCAGACAGAGCCACAAATTACCATGCCGAGCACCATGGATTCTAGCACACCTCAGACTCCTGAAATGAGCTGAGGTGACATAGCTTGCCTACCTCGTGTGTGTGTGTGTGTGTGTGTGTGTGTGTGCGCGCGCGCCTGTGTGCGTGTGTGTATGTGTGTGCGCGCACGTGCACATTTGCCTGTATGCTGATGTGAACTTGTATGCGGTAAGATGTAGCTTTGCACTGAAAGGCTGTAAAGGAACGGATGAAAATTTGAGTGCCAGTATGACTTAGGACACTGACCTCAGGGCAGCTGACTCTTGGCTGTGTGTGATTCCCCCGCGTGGGCTGAGATTGAGTCCAGCCTTTGCACTTGTTTAGCTGTGGTCGCTTTTGTACTATACGCTCCCAGCTGCATAAAGGAAGACACAAAAGAAGGATGGATCATCCCCATCTTTAAACTGGCAGCCACTATAAATCAAGAGCGAAGAACACATGGATCATCTGTAATAATAATAATAATAATCATAATAATATAAGAGGAAGTATTCAGTGACCGTATGCAACATTTATTACTGAGACTTATACAGACCACTGGTTTGTGCAGTATTTGCGTCCAGTTGAAACCTGTCTGAGGGGTTTATATTATGATTCTTTCCCTTTCAATTAATATCATGCTCTAATTAGATATACATGTAAAATTAGAGCTGGAAATACAAATAGAGGTTTGGAAATCCAATGAATATCTTGTGCGTAATTCACTTACTCTGTACAAAGGAAATAGAATGTGCTAGCCAGCAGAAGCTATCAAATACTCATGAACACACAAGTGGTGATCATTTTCAAACACTGCAGAGAAAGAGGTAACGTTGTGCATGTAATTTTAATGAATGTTTGGCTAAAATTTGACCAGGTACATTGAACCAATGGTGACTTGTTTGCCTGTTGTCATGTTCTGAAGTGTTTTTCAATGAAAAAAGGAAGTGGCCGGTTCTTTGTGTAGAGGAAGCCGGGGCACAGTGAATCAGAAAAGCTATTTTGTTGATTTTTTTCTATCCTGGGAGTGATTATAATTCCATATCATCCTACATCTGAAAGATGGCGGTGTTGTGCATTAATACAAGGCAGCAGATCTTTGCTAACTCTGCTTAGGGCGCAAGGCACACAACCCCTTGGAAAGTGTGCATAATTACAAAAAGTAGTGATTTACAGCGCCACCTATGGGCTGCGCCCTAAGTCAGCCGCCAAAATTTTCACATTTTTGGAGAGTCCATACCCGATAGACTTGCACCAATGGAAATCAATTTGGCTCACTCAGGGCACACAGAAATAGAAGCATTCAAAAACCTAATTTTAGTGCGATTTTGCCATTTTGGCTGATTTTGACCCTGATATTCCAGGACCCCTAAAAAAAGCAGACCCTATTAAGAATAGAAAATGTGATTTTTGTTCGTAACATATATCTATCAATAAAAAAAATTCCGGACAAATCCGAAGGGGTCATGAATCACCCACTAATAGAAATCTGCCTGACTCTTATAAAAACTGGCTCTTAAGGGGGAGTCAGGCCAACAACACCTACGATTTCTACTGGACCTCATGATTTCCTTGGCCACATTTTGCATAGTCCCAGAACTGACTATAGTTGTACTGAACATCACAATATCTGCCAATTCCCATGTTATTCTTTATTCAAACAGAATCTGGGCCCATGTGTTAAAGAATCCTACTGGGGTACAGTGAATCACCTTTCCAATGATTCACAGTGTCCCGACTCACTGTGCCCCATGTGCTTTCATTACCTAAAACTGTCTCCCAAGGTCACATGTTGCTTTGGTTTTAAGAAAACACCCATTCAGTATTGTGACAAATAGGTGCTCTAAATACTGCCTCATAATGGATTTATTACTTCCAGATGATCTATAAGACATGGCACATGATCAGAAGCCATGGAAATTTACTTTACATGCATAAAAACATACTTTACCTCGTTTTTCTGTCAGTAGATAATCCAAACGAATTAACTAAACTTTCACGGATGGGTATTCTCCAAACACAGTATAAAAAAGCTCCGCACATCGATAGCAGTTGAACGGGTGCGTAAAAGAGGCGTTACGCCAAATACAAAACATAAATTCCCGCACACCGTCTAACTTGCAAAAATTGTTTTAATTCTTAGAAAGCAACGTTTCGGTCAAAGACCTTCATCAGGCAAATTCTCCAAACACAAAAAATGATGTTGTCATACCGGTGATTCCTTTTGTCAATTTTCCAAAAATAGCCCTGATTCACTGTGCCCCGGCTTCCTCTACTATGTTGAGTTCCATGGACTGGCCGTCAATTGATCTGAGCTAGTCGGGTCTTGTCTTACGCAACATTGCTGAAAAGGAAGAGCATTGAAAATCTTTCCATATCTGAGAGAGGGTATATAGAGCTCCCAAGATGCCGTGGGGGCGGCCACAGACAAGGACCCATTGGGGTGATGACAGCGGGCATGCTCGCTGGGTCAGCAGACACTTATAAAGAATTGGCGTGGCCCATGGCGGTCCCTGCCCATTGCCAGTTTGTCCTGCATTTGCTCTGGGGGGTCACCTTAGGGTTCCAATGACCCTCCACTCAATCACTCACCACTGGTCGCTTTACCCCAGTCTCTTGTAGTCACTGACCAAGTCACAGCAACACAGCCCCGGGTGATGATGCATCACGTGGATGGAAACACAGTTAACCTTGGGTCTCGGAGATCTGGATAACACAAAGCCTCACACCATTCCTCATTCCTACTTGAAGCCAGCTGGTTAGAGCCTTTGCTTTCTAGTTTTAAATCATTTAAAATACAAAGTGTGTGTGTGTATGTGTGTGTGTGGGAGGGGGGTGTTTTGGGCAGAGTGTGATATTGGCTCAATTTGAGTGGTTTCCAATAGTGCAAAATTATTAGAGCTGCACCATTTGTTGAAAATACTGATATTTTTCACTCTGCATTAGTTTTCCTGAAGAGTGCTTGTTTTTCACCTTTTCATGTTTTGACATGCAATGTTCACGGTTCATAATGCACAAATGGACAAATGGATGGTGCAATCTTTAGGGTTCGTGTGCACGCAGTCACCCTCTTAAAGTGTTGACTCAAAGCTCAAAATTTCCATTTGACAGAATACTCAGTGTGCATGTCTCCACCTGCAGGTGAGTGCGCGCTGTAGCCTGTCACTCAGGTGGGATTTGTGACCCCAGTCAGGCAGCGTGTGATGGGGCTCGTTTCCTCATCAAAACATAACACAACACTGCCATCTACTGGTTTCAACCCCTCAGCCTCTCAATTTATGCCCCAGTTTCATCACATCAGTAATCCCTTAAATCTTTTGACATCATGCTATTGTAAGTATGTTTACTTGTGGTCTGATGAAAAGAATAATACTCACACACTCCTAAAGATTTATAGATTATTTCCAGTAAGGATATTATTGCTTTGGGAGAACATTAATGTCAGTAGGACAGTGTTTCAGAGGCAGGGACATACAAATGTGTACATTGTAAACAGGCACTTTTGTTCCATAATATAAATGTACTGGCACATATCTCTCTCCTTTGCACACACATTTGCACTCCCTCCATTGTGTCAAGCTCTGCCCCCCGCTCTCTCTCTCTCTGCTGAACTGTTCCTCGGTCGCCTCAGTCACACCGCATTTGATGCTTGACCGAGCCTCTTTCAGAGCTTTGGGGTCTGAAAATGATGTAAATGATCCGATGATTCTTTGCGAAAGACGCCAATCCGGTTCGCAGCCGGCACTCAGAGTCCTCTTTCACAAGGGCGGGCTGGATTACAGGCCTTCAATGGAGTGTGTATCCATGTGAGGAGAAAAACAATCTAAGTCTAAATAAACATTAAAAAGCCTCATGACTGCTTGACCTCCGGTAGCCTACAGCCTTCAGGAGCAGCTCTGTATGGTATGATATAGAGAGGAGCAGGACGGTATAGGGGGAAAATGCTATGGGCTTGGACTGAGAGAGAGAGAGATGGGAATGAGGTAAAGAGAATGGCTGAGAAGGTGGAGAGGAAAACAATATAAATCTTATCTGCCTATGATTTTTTTTTTTTTCCCCGGGTGGACAAAACACTTGGCCTGTTGCTCAGTAGTTGCAAGAAATACGGCAAAGAAGAAGAAGTAGGGCTGCATGGGACTGCTGTATGGTAATTTTACTTAAATTAACTGAATTTTCATACCTGAAGTGAAAAAGGAGATGGGTCAACCCTTTTGGCCTGCACTCAATGTACACTGACCTCTGCTAATAAAGCTAATAGCCTAGAGTTTGGAGCAGATGGTGCCGGTTGAAGCAAAGGTCTCGCTTATAGGTAAATATGGGCCGAAACTCCAGCGAGGAGGAAGTATCTCTGAATCGGTACAAGCCAAGGTCAACCATCCTCTCGGGTGAGAGCAGCGTGGGTTCAGTGGGCCTCTCGGAGCGTGAAATCGCAGACTCGCAGTGACCCAGATGCCAGTGAGCACGCTCATAAGATCATGAAGCGATCATCTCGGTGGCTGCACATGTGTCATGTTTCCGGAAGGATTGTGTGTGACAGGTTAGTGCTGAGAGGGCAGGGGACGTTGGGGGGAGGAGGGAGAGAGAGAACAACAATGGCTGAAGCAGGCGACTCTCCATTTTACCTCTGAACTAATATCCAGCTCTCTCAAGGACTTTTGTGTGTTTCAAGATCTATTTGAGCATGATGGTGCTGGCATATTGTGGTCCACTGCCTTCAAAAGGGAACAAGAGTTATTATGTTTTCAAATTCTGTTAAAAAAAAACGATATGTGGTAAATGTGAGTAGATTCAACATAAATTTATAGATGTTTGTGCCCACCTGACACTGATGCTGTGAAATTTCACTGTTTATATGGCTGTACACACGCATGAGGACCCATGTCTTTGCTTGACAGTACAAAGGCGATGCAGAGTGTTTTTATTCTGCCTGTGTGAGCGAATCGCATGTGCTCCCATTCACAAATCAGGGAACCTGCCCTGTGTTGTCACAAACAGCTGCATATTTTAGACATTTCATGAATAAGTCATGCTGCTGGTAGTTATGTTTGCATACACACGGACACGCTCTCTCTCTCTCTCTCTCTCTCTCACACACACACACACACACACACAGACTCTACAGGCGCACACAAATGCTCACAGTAGCACCTTGCACTGAAAGCAGATCTGAGGCAGTGGGTTTGCTCCGGCTAAGCCTGTTTCTCATATAATTAAAACTTGGTCATTTGAGACAAATAAGAGATTACTTATTAATGAAGAAGCGTGCACGGAGATGGCAATTTAATTACAAACTGTGTGCATTTACATACTGGTACATTTAAATAGCTGTAGATGCTCAAGGTGCTCTCGTGCTTCTGTGGTGCTGGGACTATCCACCGGAATAAATTAGACACCATATGCACTGTTGATCTCTGATTTGTGCCTTTCTGTCGTAGTGGGTGTAGGAGAGTGGGAGGAGTGCTAATTATTCAACCCAACATCATTTCCACTCTCTGCCCTTTAGCATCTGAAACCAACCCCATCTCTGCCTGATTATCAGGTTAATCTCACCTTTACCTCTTTTCCCCATAATGACCACATATGAGGCCTAAGTGCATGTCAGCTTTCAACTTCAATAGTATTATTGTGTTATTTCAGTTTTGCATAAACAGCAGCTTTAACTCTTTTCCCCATAATGACTACATACGACACCTATATGTATATCAATGGACCTTTTCCCTAGCCTCCCCTGGGGTCATCAACCACCCAGAATTATGCAGGAACTGAATAACAGGGCGTCTGAAGTCCTTCTTACCTCTGGGTGGTTTCTTCCCCCTGTGATGTCAAGAGGGAACATATTTTAAAATGGCTTGTACACCTGATGACATAATGAGGGACCTTTAATGCAAAACATCCCATGGCTGAATATATGCAAGGGTGGTTATGTTAAATAGCACTCTGGCTGGCATTGTCCACACATGCTCAATATGCTTTTGCAGAGATTCCTAGGGAATTTTTCACCTGGAAACAGCACCTCATCTTGTGTGCCACTGATCAAATTTTTATACGGGTTTTTGGTCTTGCCTGACTGTCATCTTTAATCTTTTAAATTTTCTCAATTATTTTGCATTTAATTTGACCACTTCAGTTTTCTGAACCTGGAAAAGCATGCAGACAACCTTTGGAATTGGTGGTAAATAAGATAGTCAAGTTTATGATCTCTCGGCAGCCACTTCATTCCCTGCTAATGACCCAGGGTCACGCCTGATGTGAAGCGAAATCCATCACGGCACTTCTGGGGTGTTCCTCATCTGACCTGCTGTGGTCAGTTATAGGAGTGGGATCAGCTTTCAGTTCATGAGGAGCTATTTTTGCAGGCTGTCTCTGGGCAGGTTTGGCTGGATTCCGTCGAGCTTGATCTCCTGATGCCTCTTCCTCCAGCGGCAGAATCCCAACACTGCACTCTGAGCACTTTATCATTTCCCTTTCAGTGACGAAATGCACCCTTCACTCAACATGCATCTGTCCTGAGAGGGTGATTGTGACATCATAAGGGGGCGGTTTGCAACCTTAATGCGGGGTCATGGTGTGTAAGATTTCGACTACATGCCAACAGCTGGGGGGGGGATCAACTGACAGGCAAATAGGGATGGGATCTTAGAAGGTCACTCGGGTATGTCAGTGACCCAAAAAAATCCTTAGAGGAAAGGAGGCCATGGATATGAAGATGTTACTCACTTTTATGGCAGGTGTTAAGACTGTGTCCTTTACTGGGATTTACTGTGTCTCACATTGAACTCTTTAGGACGCTGTGAATAGAGCAATTAATGTGGCGTGGGCTGGGCCAAGGAGGATGTGGAATCAGTGTCGCAATCCTGTTGTTCTTGTATGTTTCAGCAATGTCTTGCTCAACTATGACAAACAGCACTGGGTCATCTTTGAGTGTCAGATACGTATATCATTATCTCATCTCCCCAGGAAACATAAGACATCGTCTCATGTCTGAAAAATGCTGATTGAAGGATTGACTACTCGCTGTGTGGCATAGAATGACAGGTTTTAGCCTGTGGATTTCAGCCTTGATCTGTGCAGGTCACAGTTGTTGAGCCCTATAAGCAAGATACTGTACCCTCTCTGGTAAAGTCCCTATAGAATACATTGGCAACCTGCACATGAAAAGTATTGTACATAACCATCACCTCTAATAAAAATAATCAAAATATTTAAAATGGTCCTTGACCTCAGCCAGGAAATAAATAATAAAAGTTTAATTACATCTTATCTGTTCCCATCCATCAAACCTATATACCTGCCCCGATGAGCTGTGTGGGTTAACATCAATTAGTCAGCTTTCACTCAGCGATACAAAGACATGCAGATTATGACACCAGGGGAGGCACTAGCAGAGCACTGTTTTAAAAGAGAATGTGTGTCCAGTCAATCTCCCATTTATAAATAGAGCTTAAGTTGCCATTTTTTTTATACCTTGATGCTAGCTGTCTGAGAAAGGAACTAATATGCACTGTTATAAATCGACTGAATTTAACAGTTAATCTAACACAGTGTTTTCTTGTTTTCTTGACTGTACGTAGAGTCCTGCGCTCAATCAACTGTGATTTACAGTTAACATTCACGGAACCATGAAATTGGCACGTGTCACTGCAGTGGTCCAGGCTTTGCAAGCAGCCGAGGCTGATGGGGTACGGCTACACCCGGCTTGACTGACAGTTAATGCAGTTTTGACCCCTCTCAAGTTTAACAAGTGATACGCAGGAGCGTGAAGATTGGAATTGCCATTTGCACCCTGTTATAAACTGATTGTAAAATTACAGTTAAAATAACTGGCAAAAAAGGAGCCGGTTTATAACAGCGTGTAAGTGCATCTGATATTTTTACATTTCATCAAACTCATCTTGCGCTTCTGTCTCAAATATTTCCTCAGATCACTGGAGAAAGTAGTCTCCTGAATTTCGTGAAAGCACCTGAGGATGGATACAACAGTGTAGCCAATCCCTGGGGCTGACTATAATCTGCCTACTGAAGTACCCTTGTCTGAAATGGTATCGTGTGTTAAAGAGCCATAATTCAAATCAGCCCTCGTCCAAAAACTTCCCTAGCTGCTCTTTCAATGACCTACAGGAGCTGAACTGTAAACTGCTTTTCGCTCGTTGAAAAGGAATGAAAAAATTGAACAATGATGCAAAGCTTCTACTCAAGCGAGAGAGATATTTGATAGACTGTTTCAGAACCTTTTAATCTTTAGACCTCAAGGGAAAACATCTCTTCATAAATGACAATGTATATTGATGTCATGAAAGAACTGATTCTATGAAATTAGTGTCACTCACCCACTGACTGTTGCTCTTTCATTTCTGTTGAAGTAACATCATTAGATAGCACTGATGGAGATAGCTTTAGAAAACTGCCCAGCAGCACAGACCTTGGGGCATTGTTTGATCCGTGACCTTCTACTGGGGCTAAACCAAACACTGCCTCGTGGTACATAAAGCTATGATCTCACCCCAGGCTACCCACCCCCTCCCCACAACCCACACCATCATGTGTGGGAGGCATTACAATGTAAACTGATAGAATTACTGCACCGCATATAAGTTCCTCCATGCGGTTCACTTGCCTTGGCTTTGACATTGTGGAGGCTGGGTGTAGTACTTAGTGTCATCTTTAGGGTGGTAACTCTTGCGCCTGGCTGCATTGCATTTCGTTGGGGTGGGGGGGGACCTTATAGTACTCTCTTAGTTCAGCTGACACTGGTATGTGCTACAACTCACCTTGACCTCTCCCTCTACACCCTCAGCCCTAAAAAGAGAAGCATGCATAAACATTGTAATCAAGTAGCCTAAGATGATTTTGGATATGTGGTCAAGTTTGCACATGCTCTGATTGTCCAGTAACAGCCTTGTAAATACCAACATGCTGTCAAAAACCACACTCGCACAACCCATTCGCTGCCTGAGTGGGATGGGGCCTTCTCTCGGGCTCAAGCACACCCAAAATGAATGGGACACCCTATTGTAGGATAATGGTTCTCAACGTCGGTCCTGGGGGCCCACGGCATATGCTGGTTTTTGTCCAAACCACAAGAGCAATTGTAGGATTTTGACAAACTAATTGTTCAAGTTTGACTTGCATACCTGGATGCAGCAGCAGCTGGTGTTGACTGACAAAGGTTTATAAAAGTACAGTATTCTGAGCCTAAGTCATGTTATCCACTACAGACCAAAGTACAGTATTTCTGACCCCATGTTGTGATATCGACAACAGTCACATGATGCTCTTTCAGACAATGATATCCAAGTGATCATGTACATTCAGAAAAAGAAAGAAATAGAAAAAATCAGAGGCTCTTTGCACACCTAGGTTCAACTGGATTCTTGCCATCTGTAGTAGGTGAAATGTCCAAAATTCTACCAATATTCTCTTTGGAAATTGTTGTTCTCACAGTAATGGATTATAAACTGACTCATCTTTTGGCAAAATGAGCATTGACCCATCTTTGCTGTTGAGGGGACCATGCCATGTTTTGAAGGTTTAATACTATGACACCCGTTTAACATCAACTGTTTACATCACATTTTGCAACTTGTTGCATTGTCATGAAAGTGCCAAAGCACCATTTTATTTTATTTCATTTTTTTGTAGTTTGATGCAGTCATGAAATTTGAAATCAGTATGTATTTTAAATAAACAATTAAATGCACAATATGAGGGTGAATGGACTTTTTACATCATTCCTTTATAATCTTATTTTGCCAGGTTTTCCAGAATTGGGGTTGTAATTCAGTTGCTGTGAATGTCCTGTTTTTCAGACGGTTATCCATTCATAGTGTAAAGTGGTTGCATAGCGCCATCTAGTAGAAATAAATTGTGACACTGTTTAAACTCATTATTTATGTGTTTGTTTTTCCTAAATGTTTCAACAGCAAGACCTAGCTTACAGTAAGCTTATTTCAAAGATGCAACAGTTCAGTTTGGTTATCTTGGTCCTCGACCAGATTCATTCCCTGTTTTCATCAGTCAGAGCTGTGAAATTCTCACTCATACTCAAGAAATGTAGCAACTAAACACATGAACATTAAATCGCAACTAACTTCATCTGAGTATTTATTTGGCGTGTCATAACCAAGCTGTTTATTTTGTCTTCTGCAGTTTAAAAAATAGATTTAATGATATTTTGTATGGGACAATATAATGTACGCATGATGTTAGGAACAATGTGTTCTTTCCTTAATAAACAGATTTATGGACTTGATCATTCTTAATATATTAACATGTATAATTGTGAAGGTCACATGCAGTTCAATTTTCTTTCCAATAGTGACTTCATGAACAACATACTTTTTTTTAACCAGTGAATGCATTCCTGTTTGACTGTTTCATAAAAGCAAGGTGACAGTTATCTCTGCTTTCCCTTGAAGAGCAAGCGGTCCCAGTACAACTACCAGAATAGAAATGTTATCAATTGATGGCATACAGAGATATAATGGAGAATCAGAAGCACCCGTCAGGCAAGAAGTTATCCACTGGAAACCATAGCAAGTATCCGTAAAATAGACTAGTCTCGTAGGAGTCATGTTTCAGACCTTAACTGTGAATTTCAATACGAAATGATCCTTTTTGCCTTCTCCAGATTTCAATACAATTTCACCCTCGTGTATTGTATAAGCGCATATGCAGAAATTTACAGAACTTAATGTTGCATTTACTACGGGTGAAATTATTAAAGTCTGTCATGCAGAAAACTGGTATGCGCCTGATAATATAAATGAATGGTGAAGGAACGTGCCAAATATTTTTAGATGCCCAGTTAAATGATCTGAAGCTGTAAATTTACCTAGAACGTCGTCCCTTCTCATCTGCGCTGGCCACCTACCTTGAAAGGGGAAATAATTCTCACGCTTTATTGGCCAGACAAATAATTTACCTTTGAGGTGATTGGACTATTTCTCTATGACCCTCCCATTTTCTCTGAAGCGACAATCGAGGTTTCGGAACATTAGATTCAAGACAAACTACCGAGATGTGCAGCGATTTTTAAGGAACTATGGGGTTAGTTGGCACAATAATAATTTAATGCATTTACCGTCAACCACATAAATAGCTTGGTAAGTACTTTGGCCGGCTTGCTGATGTAAAATTGAGTTTACCGATAAAATGCGCTTTGACTACGATAGAAAGGCATGCTGTCAATTTGTTTACGCACGCACTTAAAAAGCATAACGTTACACTAGCTAGCTAGCTACGTTAGCTTAGCGAAAGCTTGCTAACTGACTAACTAGCCAGTAAATTCGGATAGTTACACTTAGGTGCAGGGACTTATTGTGTGTGACAGGTTAGCTTGCTAGCTTTCTCGTAAAAGTAGTTTTTGCGACTGTGCATTGCTTTTTTTAATTACATTTTATGGTGGCCAAATGTTTAACAGTTAACCAAGCACCACTGAACAGAAACCTAGCTAATTGCTCTGTAAAACCAAACGTAACGTAAGCTGTACTTGATGTTTGTTGGTGATTTCACTATAGATTGCTAGCTAATCATTGTTGCTACATGTGACAGATCACGTAGCTGTATCGGCCTTCAAGTAGCAGAGGTCTGTTCCAGTCATGTTGCTGTCATTACACAAGTAACTAACATGTTTACAACATCACAGCCATGATGGCTATAGTAGTAGCTGAGTCTCTGGTAACTTCGCTGGCTAATGTGCAGAGAACCTAACTTAAGTCAGCTGAAGTGTGTGGTTTCATGAGCAGTTTACAGTGGTGGCTATTTTGACAAGTTTGCCATGAGCGCGTCTTAAAATACTGAGGGTAGGGCTAATCTGCTGAAAAACTACAACCATCTATATTTTCCTTCATACTTTCTTATTGATAGATATACATCTCAAGAATAACTGGTGAAAATTTCATCACAATATATTAAGAAATAAAGAAATTATGAAGGAAAGTATAGATGGTTGTAGTTTTTCAGCAGAATGTTTTCCGCAGATTAGCCCTACCCGTAAATAAGGCTAACTTAAGTCCCCGGCTATACTGCAGTTCTATTGTTAGCCAAGTTAAGAGGAGTGCACGTAGCTAACATCAGTTCATTATACGGACAACTTCTGAGAGAGGATTAGGCGCGGATATGGATGAATTTGCCGTTCGGTAACGTGAAGGGCTCTATGCTATTGGTTTTAACCTGTCCTCTCTCAGTGCATTAAGATTCAGCGTGGGGCGAGTCTAAAGTAGCAGGTTCGCTGAGAGCTGAACCGTTCAGACAGCTCGTTTGTTAGCTCGGTAGCTTCCTCATAAACTTCAGCTCAGCTGCGACTTTAATAAGCTACTGTTCGTTGTGTCAGACAGTTCCTCCCAGGAGTTTGAGAATGAAGACTGTGTTAACACTTTTTTTTTTTTTTTTTTTTTTTTTTTTTTTTTTATTTTGCGCGTGCAGTCACCTCGATGCGGCGCGGGGAGCCCGTGCCTCGAGCCTTTCAGGCTCCTGTTGACGTGCACGCGAGCGCGGATGGACAGGTGTACCTTTTCCGGGGCGGACACGAGGACTCCGGAGGGTCCTCCGACGAGGAGTTCAGCCTGACCGAACTGAGGCCTCGGAGTCGGGAGTCCGGCTCACATGAGCGAGAGCGGACGGGCGACTTGTTGCTGCTGGAGCGAGATGTCGCCCATGGGGACAACTTGAACAAATTGGCGCTTCAGTACGGTTGCAAGGTGAATCTAGTTTACTCGCTCACCATAAAGCAGAGGTCATACAAGCATCAAACTAAAATAAGCACTGGAGCATACTTTAAAAATCGCTTGGCAAAGTGCGCCTCATTTCTACCGCTTACTGTTTTAGCTCTTTGGCATATTTTAACAACACTAAGTGTCTTATTTTTTTTTTTTCATTGGTTTCTTTCTCTCTACTGCATATACTCATGTCTGTGAAACCAGCCTATGTAGGTCATTCCACATGAAATGAATTGCGTTCCCCGGGTCATGGTCTCAGAATTGTCTCAAATTTATTTATTTATTTATTTATTTATTTATTTTTTTTTTACCTTTATGCCAGATGAAGAAAATCGTTTAATTCAGCTCAATATCTTGGTCCATTCAGATTTTATGGGAGTTTGAAAAAATGGCTGTTTTGAGGACAGATTGCTTAATTTTTTTAAGATGTTGTGAAATGGAAACAAATGGTTGCATTTGGGCTTTTTATGAGGTAAGAGCATCTAAAACGATCATCAAACTAGAAATGAGCATCGGGGCCAGGTGGCTGAAGACCAAGGTTTGAAAGACATCACTTGATTCCCTTTTTTGGGGCGGTTTTTCTCTGATCCAGTGCATTTTAAGCTCCAAGTTCTTTTTTGTGGTAGTTCACCTTGAGGGCTGTCTAAAAATATAAAAATACGTAACATGTTATAAATCACCTTGGAATCATGGAAGGCCTGTTTTTGGTGAATTATCTATATAGTGCCCCCCTATTTGAAGATGTAGGTGTGTTTTGGTGTTCAAAAAATTGGTTCTAAGTATAATCTCTTGTCAAAACTGTTAAATTGGACTATAGATTGCTAAATGATTCTGTATAGTTTATTCTTTAAAGCTATATTCTGGTCTGCTTGCGAGTTGTAAAACATGTACATATTTAATGCCTTTGTGGAAAATAAAAACGTGTTTGTCTCTCCTAATGCAGGTGGCTGACATCAAACGAGTGAACAATCTGATCCAGGAACAGGACCTGTATGCGCTCAAATCTATAAAAATCCCAGTACAAAAGCACAGCTTTCTGACTGAGGCTGGCAGACTTGGCGACCCAGCGGAACCGGATCCGGGCCCCGCCCCTGGGGCTCCTCCTTCTTCCACCCAGCCTGTGACCCCGAATGGCTGCGTCAAGCCTCACCTCCAGGGGTACACGGACTTCCTGAAAGGCGTGGACCAGGACATCGAGATGCTGATCCAGAGCACGGAGGCTCAGGATGAGGTTTTGTTGATAGGCCAGGAGAGCTCCCCCCAGGGGGCTGGAAGTGGACGGCCCAGCAGCTCTGGGGCTGATTGGGGCATCCAGTGGTGGAACGCTGTTGTGGTCATGCTGTTGATAGGGGTCATCATACCTCTGTTCTGCATCATCTACTACAAGAGGCAGGACAGTGGGGTATCGGCCACTGGGGAGAGTGCAGTAAGCATAGTTAACTCTACCTCACATGGCGACCAGTCAAACCTCAGTGCCCTGGCACATACGGGGAGCCTGCCTTACATGCCTAAAAGGTCGCTATTGTAACTGGCTGAGGACTACTACAGTAGAGAAGCTTGTGTTCCACAGTGGTACAGTGTTTTTCCTGAACCACTTTTTAAATCATCCTGTATGAGGGCAAGCTTGATGAGATGAGGTCTCAGGAGCAAGGTTTGGTCCTCTGGCTTCAGGACTTCAGCCCCGCCCCCACCAACCCCTGCAGCCCCGCCCCTCATGTCATCCTCATCTTAAGAGCTTATGTCGTCATGGGTGCAATTTGCTTACCGCCCATCATGTGTCCTGCTTTGAAATAGGCGGGCGGGGAAGTGTCGTGCTCCAAAATCGAGAAGAAGCTGTCGGACGGCATTGCTTCAGTGTCGTAACAACGAAGATGGCTCATGACCTGGGTGATTTCGGTGTTTAAATCGAGTTATTACTCCACCCACTTGCTGCACTACCAGCACATTGAGCGTTCGAATAGAGTGATCCCTTTTTAAAAGGGAAAGGACGAGCGGTGTCGTTAACATTTTGCACTCCTGAAATTAATTTATGAGTAATTCGTTAATTTCTATTTTTAAGACTGAATGTTATACCAATTGTGCCAATTCTTGAACACAACATTTTTTTTTGTCTTTTTGCATTGACTGCTTATTGGAAGGCTTATGGGGATTTTATGACTTAATCTCGTAAGAAATAAAAAAGGAATTGAAATAACATATTTGATTTAATTACTGACATGGTTTCAGTGATCTGTACATGACCTTCTGTGTTGGCGTACTCTTTGACAGGGTCATCCAGTAAGCATTTCTCACAGATTCCTGAAGTAATATGAATTACCTAGAGCACTTGGTGGTCACGACGATACGAGGCATCTGCTTTCAAACTGCAGCATGTCCTCTTATTCACTTACTGTGGTACCGTTTTCTGGTTTGGCAACTGCCAAGTAAATCAGTCTTTTTATTTTAATAACCCGAGGTAAACCAGGAAGGAAGCCTGATTGGAAAATTTTTGTTTAAGAAGGAATTTTACAAGTGGAAAAATTAAATGGTTCTCTCTGAGAATGTGGCAACAAAATGGGAGGAATGTTAAAATTGCGACATAGTAAATGATGTGACCATGTTTTTCGTGCATATCTTTCTGATGGATCAGAGAACTCAAGGATTCGGGGTACAGCAATCTCATGTCAGCCTAGATTCCCAGTATGCAAAATGTAAAAAAAAAAAACCATATGCCTCTGTTAGGCTAATTGACAAATTGAAAGAATGCAAATGACTTATTCTAGTTATAACACAAAAAAATACAATAAATGATATTACACAAAACATATTTTATAACCCATTGCACAAGGTAATTAACCTTGATTGCCCTAATTTTAAGGCAAAGAAACAAAATATACCAACAGATAACTCTGTTACCTGTTGGAATAAAACTGGTTATTCCTCTTCATGGTGCTTGTAGGTGGCGATATTTTAATATGCCCCTTTACAGAATAAAGATCCTTATTGTTGTATCACCCAGAAGACATTTTGGGGGTAATTATGGTTTTGGAAGATGGCCTCCTCAGAGTTAGCTGCTGAGATTTTTGCATCATTGCCGCAGAGCGAGAAATAATTTATGGATTTATTTTAATGGATTTCCTTCTTTCTTTGGCGCATGGCTGGATGAGAACCTAAACCAGAACAAGTTTGAGAAACCGTGTGATTCAAGTCTTGTTTTGGGTCTATGGAGGCTTAAATAGGCCCAAAAACGCTCTAAAATGTTAATTGCCCATTATAGTCGGCTCTTTTTGGTGATCTGTCTTAATCCTCGCTGTAAGAAAATGCCACAAACAAGGGATTCATCTTGACTTGTGAATCCGGCCCCTGGTTGGGCCCCTTTGGTAGTTTTTGGGGGTGGGGGGGTTGCTGAAGGGGAGAAGGGTGTGCTTCGGGGGGATACATCTGTGCTCTGACCGTCCCCTAGCTGAGAGCTTTAGTTTGGAGAGTGTTATGCACATAAACATGGTCAATGTTCGTCTGCAATTAATGAAAATGCCTTGTGTTGTGCTATATGGGTGTATGCCCAGGTGAACCTGTGATAATCCATCACCTTAACTGCGGAGTGCCATAAATAGTTAGTGAAAGATACGCTGTCATCGTTCAGCTGTGCCAACGACTGTGCCAAGTCATTTTATGCTGTCCTCTCAGTTGATCTTAAAAAATAATTTATTGATATTTTCTTATTAAAACTGAAAAGGGGGAAAAAAAAACTAAATTTGGCAATGTTCTTAAGTTGCAATGAATGCTCTGATGAAGTGTTTTGATAAATAGGCAATTTCAATGTTGTTAATTTAAATGGTGTGCCCACAATTTTTTTTTTTGCCCCATCATTGATTTTTTTTTTTTTTTTTTTTCATTTTTAGCCAGAGTACAGCTAACTTATTTGAGAAAGCACTGCCACTTTGTCGTAAATGGGAAATGATTACCTTTCAGAATAGTTGACACAGAATTTTGGTTTTCAGGTCAATAATTGTATTTGCTGCCATAAAGATGGCTAACTTGTATGAAATAAAAAAAAAAAAAAAAAAACCTGCAATATAGCTCACTGATTTTTTTTCTTTTTAATACTAAACTTTTGTAGTTGGTGATACATTTCAACTTGTCAGAAACACCTTAAAAAATAAATTTATTATATTTAATAACATGCAATAACATTTTCATGTATTTGTTTTCAAGCCATGACGTGACAAATTAAAAAATTTATTGTAAATTAATTAGGTGCAACAGGGTTTGGAGTATGATGATTCAGAGTCTGAACTAAAGAATAAAATCCTCAGGTATCTGTAAATTGAAAATAAGTTTGTTTTCATTCCATTTAATTGTTTTGTAAAGTAAATGGCTATACATGACTTGGAAGTCTTCTAACCTGACCTGTAGGTACTACTGCATTTGTTACCACCAGGATGCCAATGAGTATCTTTTATAAATTTATTCTCAAAATTATTTATTTTTGTGGCTTATCAATGACCGAAGGGAAGTTTATTTAAAGATGCATTATTATGTCTTCATGTTTAACTGAAGGTAAAATAATTAATGGAAGTGCTCCTGGTTTAACAAAGATTTTAAACATTTTAATATATGCATTGTAAAAGTTATTAGGGTCTCTACATCAGTGGGAATGTGGGGGAAATTAACTGTAACACTGTGGATGTGAAAATCCATCAAAATGGCGGAGTATCGATGGGGTGAAAATGGAATTCGAGTAGTCATCGCGAGTATTAGTCCTGGTACTCCTGTCATCGCAGTACAGGCGAGTGAATCACATTCATTTTGGTTTTAACGGTTGTTTTACGTTTGGATCAGTTACTATGGTTCTGGAATCTTAACTTTTTTAATCGCGTTAGTATGCTTTACATACACTGAAAACTGAATTACTCTTGCGAGTGTTAGTTCAAAGGTTTACTTCATGTCAGCCACCATCTTTCTTTATATTATTTAGAGTTTCATGACTGTTTCGTTGTTTTTGCTGTGTAGTTAACAGCATGAAAAAGATTTTTGTTTTAACCAGTCATGTCTTTGACACAGAATTCTGCATTCTTAGACTGAAATATCTCCAAAATATTTGGGAAAAATGCACAATGCTTTCTAATGATGCAAATATTCTGGGGTTTCTTAAAAGTTTACACTGGGGAGTGAATCAGACTTAAAATGAATCAGACGGTAAACACTCCTTTTTCTTTATGCCAATTTTTTTTTTTTTTGGACATTAGTGTTTATTATGTGTCTGCTGCACACACTGGGCAGGTGGCGTACTATTTTCTGGTTGTGTGTGTGTGCTTTTGTCCGTCATACCTTCCCTCACAAACATCTTATCCGCATGCTGTATTGGCAGGATTTTCACAAGATTGGACATTGTGTCTCAGGGCCTTTGAACTGATTAGGTTTGGGAGGTTATTGGGTCAGAGGTCAAGGTCATGTAAGGTCGGTCGTATGTGGGGCTAAAGATCATCTTTTAAGGTGTGTGAAGCCATGGCAGGTGGAGGCATAGCAGTCAATGGTTTGCATTGAGTTTTACCTTGTTGATGAAAATATTCACACAGCCATTGTAGAATTGCAAGGAAATGCTCATTTGAATGGAAATTCAAAGTTGAGCCATCTCCCTTGGACTATTTTGCTCAACACAATTTTATCTTCAAAAACAATTTGCTCCTAATTTTTGGCTGGATCACAGCATAGCAGGGTCTAGCCCTATTCATAAGGGTCTGGGGATACATCTCAATTCTCTTATTTGATTTTTCTTTCCTTGTTCCTTGATCCTGACTTAACTCTATCCATACTGTCAGTAGATTGTGGGCAGCCTCCCACAGACATAGTCCCAGCCTTATACTGCAGGTAGTTTGTAGGCTGCATACCAGAGCATTTTCAGGCTGCTCAGGGGACTGGGGCTGTTTGAGGTATTAGTCTTTATATTGGCAAAGTTCTTGGTTTGATAGTCCCTGTGACATGCCTTCTGATTGGTTGATTTGTCATTCTTTAGCAGGATCACCCCTATATGAACCAATCGTAAGTTGTTTGACAGACCTTGGATTTACACATATATGTGTCACTGGGGTTTCCCATAATGGTGGTAGACAGGCATTTATGCGGCAGTGGTATTCTACCTTATCAGCTAGCGGCGCATATATGCGGCAGTGGGATTTTGCCTCATGGGAATTCTACACATATCTGGGTCTGTGGTATGGATAGTGTTAAACCGAAAGTTGTTCCAGATCCCTCATCTTGCAGACCATCCCAAAGCTCTCATATCTGCAGCGCAGAGAGAGCTCTGAGGAGCCATGACCGAAGATACACGAGAGCAGCCGTCTCGAAGACGTACTGTCGAAAAATATGACATCAAACGGAAGTGATAGATGCTAGGTGAGGACGAGTTGATTCTTCACCTGCTGTTTTTGCCCTCAAAGAACCACATGATGTTTAAAATATTGACTTCTTATTGGTCATTTTGGATGTCGTGGTTCTTCGAAGGCGAAAACTGCTGGTGATGTGTCAATGTGATCTTATATATCGGCGGCAGATCCAGCTGTGCATCGTCATCAGAAACGGATGTCCTTTCACGTGATGCTTCAGAGGAAAGGACATCTCATTTCTCTTGAAAAACATTTCCTCGTCTCCTCTGTCCTCATAGTTTCCTTGCGTCTCTCAACACATCCCTGGTGGGAGGGACTTGGACGCAAGGAAAAGATGCAGGTGAGAGAAATGGGAGGGAGAGGGAGAGAGAGAGAGAGAGAGGGAGAGGGAGAGGGAGAGAGACCTGTGGCTGGTTGAGTGCTGGAGTTTCCCCTCATTGGCCCTTGCTCTTTCAAAATGAATAGCTCCGAACAGTCATCAATTACATCATCGGGAGGCTTTACAGTGAGGTGTAGACAGTTGTCAAGTTGTGGGTGAACATTGATTATCCAGGAATTCAAATTATAGAGACCTAACAGTAACCACTGACTAACTGCATTACAATTTAGCACATTGGCCATACATGGTACAGCCATATACTAGTTTTGAACCTGGTCTTGTTGCAAATGTATAGGCCTGTTATGAGTTGATCAGAATACCAAAACATTTTTATTTCAGCTCGCTTGTTACAGGCATTTTGGTACAATTATGAACACAGTCATTTTTCATTATTAGTGTGTGCATATTATGGGAAAAGTATTTTTTTTTTTATCGGCATGCAGGTGAATTCTTGGAAAATGCAAATTTTTAAATAGCTTGCATTCCAAGGATGCGGCTCTCCTTGGGCTCATTGTACCACTGGTTTACAGAACTCTGAATAATGCAGCCGTGCAACCTTGTGTCTGTTCTCCAGCGTGTGGAAATCATCATTTTGGGCTGTTTTTAGAATGTCAGAATGACTGTAGTGCATCAACATTTCAAAATGATGTCAAAACAAGTGTCTTTCCTACAATAGCCTTACTGAGCAGCCTTTGTTATGCTGTTTTTAGAATGAAATGTTTTTGAATTGACACCTGTGGGTTTTGGTCATTAGGTTTAACCCTTTGCATAAATCAGTTTCATACTGTTTACCTGTGTGCCACTTTATTTCCTGAGTAGAGTATTCTCACACTAGCATACTTGGAGTCCGTCAGAATGTTCACCCGTGGATCTGTCTTGTTCAATCTCTCATTACATTGTACCCTGTTATTTTCTTGAAATACTTTATATATATATATATATATATATATATATATATATATATATATATATATATATATATATACTCAAATACTGTGACGTACTGAGTGATTTATTAATTACACTTAGGATCCTCCTCACTGTTGACTTTTTGTTTTGCCACCATGGAAACGCTTCCTGGTTATAACCACAGAAGAAAGTGCTACTTGTACACTAATTGTCAAAAGTTTTTAGGATGCTTTTAATTTTCAAGCTGTTGGAGGTTGTGAACATAAATTTAAACACCTTCTATTTCACAAAAAACAAGCTAAATATTGGGTTAGAATCGAAGTGGCCACCTTTTCTCATAATTAGTGGGCAGATTTGTGGCTTTTTTTCTTCAAGGAAATGGACAATCACCGTGTACAATATACCGTATTCTACTTGCTATTATCATTATTCACCATTATTAACCTATTTCAGTAGTTTATGTGATCTGTCAATCTGGATATGTTTGTCAACCAGCTATAGATAACTCAGAAGGCTCCAAACATTTAAATTATTTTATTACATAATGGCATAGTAGACTAATTTTGCAGAAGATGGAAATGATCTACCTTAAACAGATGTAGTATTATGGCAGCTTTTGCTGTACTTTGAATGAAGTGAATCTTTGAGCAAGTTCAGGAGGCCTACTCCAGTCCTTCTGTCATCTCAAAATCTGCATTGTTTAAAAGGCATCTAAAGTCGATTCTCAGACGGGACGTTGAACATCCAATGTTTACAAACAAATCACTTGCTTTTGTTGACATCTTGCATTGTCACATGACCAGTTTCATTCATATAAACCAATGTTTTGTGTCCATGCGTAGATAATCCTTCTATTTCGGTTCGTTTGCGCAGGTACGGCTCGCTGGTTGGCTGATAAACAAAAACAATGGGAATCGACTTTAGATGCCCTTTAAGTCTGCCACAGTGTGCCCCATACCAATATGGTGGTCTATGTAGCCAGCAGAGTGTGCTAATTCACCCTCAGCTCCTTCCTGCTGGTGCTTACAGTAACCTACACTGCAGCTGCAAATTATATACAGTCATGCCCAAAATTATTCATACCCCTACCCATTTTTGGGTTTTTTCGAGATATTTTTTGACAAATCAAATTTATTCTTGCACATATGACACAGTAAGTTGACATAAGGCTGTAAGAATTACAGTAAACAATTTTTCAAGAAATACAATTCTTTTTGGTATTTTATTTGACAGATTTACACAAAAAATGCCACGTCCAGAATTATTCATACCCTTTTCTCAGTAATTGATGGCCTTAATTCACGATTACAGCCTCCAAGCGCTTCCTGTGGTTGATCACAAGGTTTCTACACGTTTCCACGGGGATTTTGGCCCACTCCTCTTTGGCAAACTTCTCCAGGTCCTTAAAGTTTAAGGGTTTCCTTGACATGACCTTGGTCTTCAGTTCCCTCCACAGATTCTCGATAGAATTGAGGTCGGTGCTCTGGCTTAGCCGCTCCAAAACGTTCACTTTGTTGTCCACAAACCATTTCTTGACGGATTTTGCCGTGTGTTTAGGATCATTATCCTGTTGGACGATCCATGTCTGCCCAAGACCAAGTTATTCGCTGGATTGCTTGATGTTTTCACTGAGGATCTGGATATACTCCCCAACCAGCTCTGACCTCTGAACCCCTGCCATCCGTCAGCCCAGACTGACCCAGGGCCAGCTGTTGACAGTACACGCAGCAGGACAGGCATACAGGAACCCCATTTGCCAAATTACTGCAACATTTTCAGACACCCAGATGTTCCTACGTGTGCAAATAAAGACATGCTTACGCGTTTAGAGGCAATCACACCCATGCGTACCTGCTCACAAGTGCTGAGATACAGGTATGTATATGTAAAGCTGTGCATGCATACACACACACCCACCCACACACACACACACACACACACACACACGCCTATGCTGCAATTTCTCAAGCCTTAAGTTAATCTCCCAGAATTCCCTGTGAAAAGGTTTGTTTCTCCTTTGCCGGTGACCAGCTATAAAAGATAATATCTTCAGCTGCAAAGTGGCCATCAATTGTGCCTCTGTACCTCCGTGATTATTGAATTTGGCAACTATAAATTCTCACAGCTGCCATATTAGCCTAACTGAATTAGTTCTGATGCTTCTAAAGTACAAAAGGACATGAAATAAGATCATCCTGTAAATCACATTTTACTAGCGCATGTAATTCCCCCATTGCTCGGCCTCCGTAACATGAAGTACCCCACCGGCCATTATTGATTCCGATGGTTAGTGACATCATGCCTGTCATTTCAGGGGAAATCGCCCACTAGAGGATAGTTCTCCCTACAGAAACCAAAAACCAGTACTGAGCAGTTACTGTTATACAGTATCTTCCCTCAGCCTGCTATAAGATTAAAAAGATTAACAACAATGGTAGAAATAGCAAGTGATGCTTCAGAAATTTTAATGAATAAATGTTATGTGTTTTTTGATTACTTATTTATTTATTGTGAGGCATTTTGGCTCTGGAATTGACTGGTCAAGTGCATCAGCCATCCATGGTGATGTCGCCTTGTCACTTCCAAAGCTATATGGGGACATAAATATGAATGATCATGGAAAATAAGTTTTGTACAGTTTCAGGCTTGATATCTTGCTTCATTTCGCTGAGTCTGTGGTGACAAACTTAATCCGCGCTTACATTTGGGGGGTATTTGGCAGTGGCTGACGAATAGACAGCCTTCTGAGAGCGAGGACAGAAAGAAAATAAACAAAATCTGCGGCTTCTCCGGCACTACAGCTTTAAGGAGAACACAGCTCGCTCCTACCACTGGCAGCCTACTTGGCCACATAAACGGCTCTAATCCTTTTTCCAAAGAGCCTTCACCACTTGTCTCTCCGGCGCATTCTCGGGTGACTCACGCCACGAGGCGCTGTCTTCCTGCCAAGTTCCCAGATGGACTGGATGGTCGCCACCAGGGGGCAGCAACACACCTAAATTGAACAGTTTTCGCGGAACTTTTTATTTTGCTCTCCCAAGTTTTTTGGGGAAAACCCAACGGCTAGTCCCACCAATGACGGACGCGTGCTTCGAGTAAGGCAAGGAGGTTGCCTAAAGGAACTAGATGAAACTGAATGTGTTTCTCCGAGCTTTGCCGATCTGCATTGTACAGAGCTAATCCTCAGTTTAAATGAATTCCACTCAACCCAAGTGTCTATAGCCAAACTGCACTCTGCCATCTTTTGTCTCAAACAAGAAAAATGGTGTAGTTCTGTTTTCTGTGCTTCACAGTGAACACAGGTTGTAATGTGAGACTGAGAGGAGGAGGGACTTGAGAAAGCAGGCAGGAGGTGGAATTTTCAGAGCGAAAACGAGGGGAACAGGCTTATCGAGGGCATGCGTTTCACATCTCTCGTGCCCACCCCCCACCACTCACAGCAAGCCCACTGCCCCAGGGGAGACTGATATGTTCTGGGTAATTTGTAGTGAAATTTCCAGCCAGGTGGGTCTTGCAGGTGGGTTGGAGGCTGTGTTGAGAGGAGAAACATGTTAATTTGAGCTGATCTACGTATATTACAAGACTGTTAAAGTGAAGGCCTACAAACCAAATTATGGAGCTATGCCAAGGAAACCAGGAGAAACTTTCTGTGCACGCCGTGGCCAATGGTTTTTGCCTGTTCTTTTATTAAGAGTTTAAATGGCCATGCAAACTTGTGGGTATGTTGAACACTCCTTTTGCAACTGTGGCTAGTCACAATCTGTTCTCTTTGATATTTAAAGATCAATTAGAATGTTTACTTACATGTTCGTCTTCGAGAATTGCACAATTTTTGCAATCAGTGCCAGAAATAATATCAAATTCATCTGGTTAATTTTGATAGCAGAGTCAAATCTCTCCTACGTTTCTGGAAATAAAGGCAACATTATTTAAATGGGCTATCTGCATTGCCGGGAGGTGTTTGGCTATTTTTGGAGAAAAATCTTTTTTTTTTTTTTTTAAATATCACAACATTCTGTGCAAGTGTGCAATGTTTCTTTCCTAATGGCCGAGGTGCACTGCACGCTTGGTCTGAGGATCCACTGTTTACGTTAACTTTCGGCAGAGCTAATTTGTCATGAAAATAAACAGGATTCTTATTTTTGTACAATTAGACGGCAGGCTTTTTGCACGATTGCAGGCGGTCCAGATTATTTTCAGCCCTGATGTAGTCTTTGAGAATGCTCCCAACAGCTGGGGCTGACTGGGTGATTATTTGTGAAAGGATTCCTTATTGCTCAGTCACCGGTTTCTTCCAGGAACATGGGAGAAGAAACACAAACAGTCCCCCAATGCTGACCTCTCCTCTGAGGTCCTCCAGCTGTGGCCTGACTGCCGATTTTACGGGTCAACATCAAACAAAGAGGAGACATCTTTGAATGACCAGCAGGAATCTGACATTTGTCACATACCCTATAGATAATATGACACCATGCTGACTGGGGTCAAGTCTGTCTGTCTATAATCGTGATTTCTGTTTTTTTTTTTTTTTTTTTTTTTTTTTTTTTTGGTCGAACTGAAGACAACAAGAGTTTAATTCAAAGACAGACCACAGGATGAAAGATGTAAGATAGCAAGATAAAGATGAAAAGATTTTAATAGAAACAAAATGGTGTTTTGCAAAATTAAATTCTTAGTGCTTTGAGTCAAATTCATGACATGAAGGTGGTTGGCTGGTTTTATGCGAAAGACTGTCTTTGCTCAAAAACTCTTGCATTTAGGTCTTGGACAATGTGAGTGGGGTATGCAGGGGGAAAAAAAAATTCTCGAAATTTAAACACTGAATATACAGAAATATATTTTACTCAAAAAACCCAAAGCTCCTTATGCAGACAGAGAGCAACAGACTGTGCTCGCACACAAGTTAAGTAGGCATTAAAACTGAGTATTATCACACCGCTTTCAGAAGACGATTGGCCCAAGTTCTTTGGAACTCCCAGTCAGTAAGAACTCATAATGACATGTTCTTTATACAGCATGTCCACAGTAGAGTCCATGGGTGAAGAATACCACCTAATCTGTGAGTGTGCTCATTTGTGGCCATGCATGGGCTAGTACCACTAGACCTAGTACATTGTATTTATTGATGATGTTACCCCTGACAGAAGTTGCAAGTGAATTCTCAATAGTAAAAGACCAAGTTATGTGCTCAGATTCACCCAAATGCTTAAAATTAATTTGACAGCACTTCCCAGTGTAGATGCCCAATGACAGGCATGCTGCCAAAGTAATCATAGATGTTTTTTAATGCATAGATGTGAAAACTCTACCATGGCCAGATCATTCATTCAACCTGAATCTAATGCTGTGTGCATTTTGTTTGCTGAAGAAAAAAATGCCCGAAGAACAAATAAAATCTGATGGACAGCTGCTGTGAAGGCCTAGCAGACCCATCACCAGTGAAGAAACCCAACATCTGGTGCTGTCCATGGGTTCCAGACTTCAGGCTGTAATTAACTACAAAAGATTTAATACAAGTATTTAAAATTGTAATTTAATTTACAATCTAGCTTGTTCAAATACTATACATGATTTTTTATTTTTTGGGTGAGGGATGGCTTTGTAAGAAATGGTGGTTATGTCTACACGGTTGATACCATATTAAATTAAAGCTCAAAGTCTGGCTATCAAGTACATATAGAGATATGACTGAATTTCAGTACAAAAAAATGTAAGACCACGTCTCCGGCCTTCAAACTCACCGGTCTATTAAGACCTGGACCGCATTCTCAGCCCCGCAATCATCACGTGCAGCTGCTGTTCATTTCCACTGTGTGTGAGTGTTGTACCATTAAAGACCAAGCTTCGCACACAGTCTTTGCAAAGTCTCATAAGCTACATGCCTGTGTGTAACCTACAGTCTTTTTCCTTCTTTTTTAATTTTTTTCTTCTTTTTTCTTTTGTAAATTTGGCATCTGCAATCCCACCCGGATCTGGAATGCCCAATCCGTGAACTATGTTCAAGGCTTGTTCGACACTGCCCCCTGTGGCCAGCGCAGGAGAGAGAGAGACAGCTTGCGGCTCTCCTCTGAAGCATGCGCCTGTCAGCCCCTACATCTTTACACTCATTGGTTGAAACTATCGCAAGTTCAGGACGAGGGCGGAGGATACCCGAACATGAGCAAGCTCAGAATCTCACTGACGAGCACCCGGCTGGCCAACAGGAGGCGCTTGAGCAACGAACAAGGCAATCATTTTTTATTTCCCCTCCCAGCAGTCCCTTCCCAATCTGCATCCCTACACCGCTTTAGCCAATCGTGTGCTGTTCTGAAAAAGCTGCCGACCACTGCTGGTTGGTACGACCAGGGATCGAACCCGCACCGTAATAGTCACTACTGCTCCGCAAATGTGGCGCCTTAACCAAGTGAGCTAACCCGGCAATGTAACCTTTAGTCTTGCATTGACTTATCTCCTGCATTTTTATTGTGTTTGTCTGTTTATTGTTAATGTCATTCCTGTTATTAGCAGGAACCTCGTTTCTTTTTTCTTATCTATTCATAATACATTCTTACTGTAGCTAAAGCCCAGTGTCTGTATTACTAATAGTGTCATTCAGGAACCTCGATTCCTTATTTATTTTGTATTGCTTTGTGTGTGCCTTTTACTGTGCCAAAGGCATATGAAATACAACCAAGTCCATCCTTGCACCTGAGTCCAGTCCTTAACTTCCTGTCCTCCGTGCACATCACCAGTGAGCGAAGCACAACCCTTACAAAAATCTACTCCAAAGGGTTCATTCTTCTTCTGCTCCCTGTAACAGAGGACAGGGTACTGAACGTTGGCCAAAATAAAAAATTTAATTTAAAAAGAGCCCAAAGCGACCTTGGTTTCCTAGTTGTCCGTGTTGAATTTTTTTTTTTAATTTATTTTTATATTCCCAGCAAGGTCTTTCCATTGTCACCCTGGAAAATCTTTTAAGATGACCAATTTCAGCCCAGGGCCTCTGAAGAACTGCAGATGCTTGCAGAACTTCACATTTTCTGCACACCTTGAAACGTGTCATTGCTTCCTCCAGCCCAGAAAGAGTTTGGTCCAGAGTCGTCATTCTGCCCTTTTTCCAGCGCGCATCGCTCACAGCTGCAAGGACCAAAAATGGAAGATCTCTCACCTGGCCTCCCCACAGAAAAAGCACAGCTCTAGATTTAACAGCAAAACAAATGGTCAGAGTATAAACTGAGTGACCTCGTCTTTTTCAAACAAATGAAAGCAAGAGGTACATGGCACTGAATGTTTGGATTGAGATGCAGGAAAAACAGAATTTTTTTCTTTGAATTCTTTGCTTTTCTTTACTTCCAGACTGGTCAGTTTGAGTCACTCTATCAGTTACGTGAGTGTGCGATTAGCAGTTTCATTCCAAAAGTTTTCTGTATTTTTTCTCTAACAGGCTTTTGGTACAGTTTCAGCAAATAACTTCTCATTGTTAACAGTCAAATTGTTGTGCAAACACCTCCATATAAAGAGTATGTATTTGAGATATGTAGAGTATGGAAGATACAGTACAATTTCCTCACAGAGGTAAATATGATTTTTTTGGGCTACATGTTGGAAAGTTAGTACATTAGCTCTCATTATTATGCAAAATCAGTTTTTTTCCTCTGAGAAGTGATCAGTCAGCTTGACTTACTTTCCTAGTCTATGAGAGGGCGTAGAGGGTGAGCTCACTTGGACCCCGATTACAGCAGCATGATAATGCCTCTGTCGGTCGCCTCTTATTTAATGGAAAAATTAGACAGCTGTCCGTGCGCAGCCTCGTAAGTTCGGTGCATGTTTCTGCGAAAGATCAGCAGGGACGCGGACGCAGCTGGCCTGAGAATGCAGAGGGCCGTCAGTTCAGCCACGGCCTCTGCGTGGGCCGGTATTTTAAAATCAACCCCCCCCCTCCTCCCCCCAACCACCCCAACACTGCTACCGCGGCACGAAGCCAATAGCGCAGCACCTGTTTTACATTTCACAAGGGGGGTTGTGAGAGCCAAGGGCTGGGCGAGGACTGAGCGTGCTCAGACACAAAGAAGGAAGCGCTAAACAAAAGGCCTTGTATTTTCTGCAACACACTTATTTTACCAAACAGAATCCGCTGTTTAGCTGGCTTTGTAAAATGATGGCCGAGTACGCTGGAGCAGGGGATTGTACACCAGGTCTGAGGTCCACCGTGGGTCTGTTTACTCTGATTAGACCCCTAGATTTGAATAACGGGTGCACCTTGCACATTTTAATTGCACACCTTTACTGTATGTTCTCATTATTAACCCTACACTGGCAGAAAAAGAGTTGTTCGGCTTGTCTCTATAAAGGATCATCTCCTTTCGAATTCTTTATGGAACCCTCTGTTATACATTAGGTGTGAAAAGTGTCAAAACACTCAGATTAGACCCTTCATCTAGAAGGGTTTCCTCTATGGAACCAGAAGGTTCCTTTTGGGACAGTTTTTCCAAGAGAGCTGGGGAAAAAAGCCAGAATGCTAACAGAATTTAAGATACAGGGGGCAATCAATTCAGCTGTGCATAAATTACTGTGAAATATGACCTGCAGGCTACTTTTCTCAGACCAGACCAGGCTTTCAGGATTAGACTGTAATGGATTCTGCACTAATCTGTTAATTTTCTTCTAAAGATCTCGTTCTAAAGAGGGATACCTTTCCTTGAGTGAGGGTAGTATCAATTGGACACTACCCCCCTGAATGGCCGAAGGACTCTCAGTGCAGGTTGTGTATCATCTACTCCTTATCATATGAAGGATTTCTCAGACACTGTAGGAAGTGGTTGGACATTCACAGGTGCTCAGAAAAATGTGTAAACCATGAGTACAGAGGTTGTATCTGATTGGTGCCGATGGTTTCAAACACTGAGCCAATTAGGAAGTCCAAAATTACGTGTGTAAAGGAAATGTGTCCCATGATATGACCCAGTGATTGGGGAGATTGACATTTTTTGGTTCTGTCTGTTAGTGGAACGATCACATTTCCACCATGTCATCACATTTAAACCAATGAAATGCTTTATTCTGGAGAATTCGAGTCTTGAGGTTGGAAAGCGTCAAAGCCAGATTTGGTTGCAGTAGCTCAGTGCAGCTCAGGTGGGCTAGCATTAGCATACGTTGGGTTAACTGTTTCTTTGGCAGGCCAATCCACTTCTACCTTTTTGCGCTAAGTCATTTGAGGGTCAGTGACTTATAAAATGTATTTTTGTCAGTACACTGGGGAGATCCCAATGTTTTTTTAATTTATTGATTTAGGGTGTTACTTGTTTTTTTTTTATTATTATTATTTATTTATATTTTGGAAACCAGAATTCTTCCTGGCAAGTTGACGCAGTCAGCGCAGAAAAAAAAAATGGCACAGGGGAAATGTAAAATATGTGTCAGGCGGGATTAACAGTTACAACCTCCTGGCTGTTTTTATTTGTGCAGCTGTGTCCAGATTGGGTCATGTGGGCCGTGAACTGAGTTGATTTGGAGAAGCTGCTCGTCACTCAGGGAAGGAGGCCAGAGAGAGCACTCTCATAAACATTCTGTGGTGTGGTTACCGTGGGGCGTTGTGGGATATTCACCGACTTTGTAAAGGTCAAAGGTCGCAGCCTCTGTTCCCAAGGTGGAGTTTTCTTGCCGTGCTCAGGATAGTGTGTAAAAATGCTAACTATTTAAATTGCCGCTGTTTAGGGGAGTCTGGCTGAGCAAGAAAATTGCATAAAGAGAGCTCACTGCAGTGACATCGCCGAACTGTGAGACTCCTGTGCTGCAGATACTGATCGTTTGGCTTCGCTCTGACTGAAAAATGTGTTCTTTCTGCTTGAGAAGCGTCCCAGGTTTATATATGAAGCACACGGGCTATTCCTGGTACTGGCAGCACTGTTAAATTTCTCTCCTGCGGCTTTCCTGAGAGGAAAGACTAAGTGTAAGGAGGTACTGTAAAGTCTTATTTTTCCCCTTTAGAGGAAAGTACCAGGTTGTTCAAAAGTTTCCAATCATTTCATTAGTTGCACAGCCAATTAATCATTACAAGCCTTTTCAAAATATGTTCCTTTGTGACAGCATATGGTGAAGTGACCCCCACTGAGGCAAAGAGGACTGGTCAACTTCAGCCAACCAGTTAATCAGTTCTTTCATTGTTCTGGGTGGTCCCTCTCCCTTGTGACGTCACAAAGGATAGATTTTAGAAGGGCCTGTAATGGCTAATTGGCTGTGCACCTGGTGACATAATAGGGGACCTTTAAATTACTGTGTGCTTGATAAGATACGTTGACTTACTGGCAATGCTTGTGATGATGCAAGATTTCTCAGTTAATTTACAATGTCTGTTTAATATAACAAAAAAGTAATAGATGTAAGAATGAGATTACAGTACTTTGATTTTAAAAAAAAAATTTATTGGGTTCTGCAGAGGAGTCACTTGGTTTAACAATAGCAGTTCTGCTTATCTTCCCTACAAATGTTCTTATTTATTTATTTTTTTTAACAGAAAGAAATTGTTTTTTCAAACCAGGTGCAGTCTGTTCATTTCTCGCTGAGACGTCGAGACAAAGTTTCGACCATAATTCCTGGCAGATAATTCTCGGTTTCCTTTGGCCAATTAAAACCAGATGAGTGCAGTGAATTCTGGGTAATCTTCTCCTTTGTGCTCGAGTGCTTCATTTCTTGGCGTTTACCTACTCCAGCCAGGACCCAGCTGTGAGTGCAGAGAGCTCTGTCTTTAGCTCCGGAGATAAAGAGTGAGAGTTAAGTTTTTATGTTTAGCTTGCAAATTCATCGAGAGGTCGGGGATGTTTATGGTATTATTACACATCATTACCATATCAGGATTTAAAGTTACCTTGTGAGTGCCAGGTGAATTTGTGTGACCAGGTGGTCTCATGGTAATTTTTATACACGCTTATGCACGCGTGCGATTGATTACATCCCAACTATTAAGTTACGGGTGTTGCACAATGTTTTCTGAGACATTTGGCAGACTTATTCCAGGATGAAAACCAGTTTTAACCCTAGTCCTGCCATTCGCCGATATAGAGAGGACCCACAATTGTCCCCCTTTGTGCCAGTCGTCGATATATCATTCCCCGGTAGCTATTTCCCTGTATGCCGGTCCTTGATAAGGCATACAGGGGGGCAGGACTTGGGTTAAATACCAAACAGCTTTGCATCTAAAATTTAATTTCACACACACCTGAATTTGATGAGGGTCATCAGCTCTGAATGGATTTCATGATAGTTATCCAACCCAGTCAAATTGAGTACTGGCCGGAAAGTGTGCACTGCATGCACCTTTCACAGATTTTATTTGTTAAAATACACCAGAAACTTTATGCTGCTTTTAAAAAATGGCCTTGTGTTTGCTCTCAGTAGATGAAATCATTGAAACAGACAAAGAAAGCATGGCGTGAGAGATTGAAAGGGAATCCCCATCTCCTTGTTGAATTAGCTCCCATAAGTAAAGAACGCTGTGGCTCCCCTGATCTGACTGGAAGGCCCTCGCAGCAATTTGTTCTGAAGGTGTCACTGTTGATGAGAAACAGTGTTTTATTTTCATTTTTTCAGGATCGTGCGTGTGCTGAGCGTGGGGGTGAAGGGTCGGGGGTGTTCTGCCGATCCGCTGAGGTTCATGGAAAACGTCTCGCTGCTCGCCACGCAGGGAAGCTCCACGTTTCCTGCCTCTCCAGATGCAGTCCTGCGCAGCTGTGCAGCAAATGTTATCGCTGCCACACGCGAGGACGCCCTGTGCTCATTGTGTGCACTCGTGTGTGTATGTGTGAGAAAGAGAAAAGGAGAGGTGAACTTTTCTGCTTTAGGAATCCTTAACCGTTTAACTGCATGCTCAACCTTTTGGTAGAGCATATTTTAAGTCACTGAAACTGAAAGATAGCTGAAAGATGGGTTGTACTTCATACTTAACCTCAACTGACTGTTAGAGATAGCTTAATCAAGTTAAGTTCAACACATTTCAGTGAGATACAGCAGCTCAAAATGTTCTCTGCCAGAAGGTTGAGGCAGATCAAGTGTAAAACAAACCAGGTCTTTTACAAGCAAGAAATTCTGTTTACCGTATACACAAATGAAAAACCCCTTCTCTTTCCACCTGCATTATGTTCCCATGCATGAAGATCCCTACACAACATCAAACACCCACAGCCCATTAAAACACCCAATAAATGTGTAGCGCTGGGTAAATTCTTCTATGCAGATTTCCCCAAGCAACCAGCCGACCCCAATCACATACACTTACAAATGGGTCATTCCCCAGCCCTGAGCAGGTAAACAACACCATATATACACCAGGCACGGAAATACATCAAGACCATTGAAAAGCTATCGTAAAATTGAGTATAATTGTGTGAGAGACAGAGAGAGATTTTCAGACTGTAAATCTCCAGTGTACATAAGGAAATAACGGAAGGGAAGACGGTGATAAATTCACTAAACGATAACAAGCATCGGCTTCTGTCATGCTGTCGGTCATTTGTTTGAGTGAAGTTACTTGTTTGTCAGCCCCTGAATGACGACTCAGCACGGGAGCCTCCGGCAGGGAATGGAGTATTTGAATAATTCAGAGGTGTAGAATCACATAGCAGTTTACGACTGACTCCAGTACAGTGAAAAAGAGCCTCATAACAAACATAATGGCCAATCATCTACAGAACAGGTACTGCTGAAAACAGACAAATTACCTCTACAACTGTCTGGTATGAGTGTCTTATTCCTGTTTTTCATTCACTTTAGGCATGCACTATATGAAAGGCATATTATTTTAATCATATGTTAATCTAAACAGATGCAGGTAAATGTTTGGACAGTTGCAAAATTCTCATCATTTTGGCTTTGAACACGGCCACGATGGATAGGAAATTAATCCACTGAGATGTACTCGAGGAGATGAACAGGTTCTTTGTCATTTAGCCACCAGACCCTCTGTACTACTCGACACCTGATTTCTTAATTGCACTCCTTTAATTTTGTAGCTCATTTATAAGTACTTCAGTTTATCCTGTTCGTCCCAGCTAAAACTGTAATGCTCCTGATGGACAGACCCACACAAACAGGCACAGGCAGTGCAGCGAGGGCCCCGGAGCTCCGGTCTGGTGGGGGGCGAACAGGCTGTTTACTGCAGAGTGTGGATCTGTGTGCTCGGTGGGTGCAGAGGGCAGAGATCGGCGCTGTATGGCATCACCACTGAAAGGCGTTTCTGCGGGCCTTTCGCCCTCTCGTTCAGAAGGAGTCAGACCTGTCGCCCACTACAGAGTTAACTCCTCTGTTTTAGTTTTTCCCCTACATTCTTATACGGCAGCTCACAGCCAGAGGGATGTCAGGACTGTGTTGCTGTCGCCTCGTAAAAAACGAGAGCAATAAGAGTCTCTTTCCTCCTTTGATGCGTTCAATGTGTTCCTGCCCGAAAATTTATGCAATGAAACATCTGTAGTTTCCGGGCTGTTTTGTCTTGTTTGTGCTGTTGTGGAATAGCGCACATCCTGTAACGATTTCCCGGTTTATGGAGTGATGTGTCGGCCCCTCCCCCTACCTCTGGTTATGACTGTACCACAGCGAGGGTGAAGTGCTGCTCAGCGCTGATGGATTATCAGGCGAGTGATTGCAGCAGAGGAGACAATGCGCTCTGTTTACGGCGCAAATCTCTCTCTCCCTACATCCCTCTGTCTCTCCCCTTCCCTTCCTCTCTCAGGCTCTCTCCACCTCTCCCTCCCTCTCTTTCTCTCTTCACCCATCCATCCCTCTCCAGCTCTCGTTCTCAGGAGGAATGTGACCAAGGATGAATGGATGAACAGAGCCTGTGTGCGAATCGCCATGTCGCTGAAACTGTCCCTCTGTTAAAGGCTAACGTCCCAGTGCAACAGTCAGACCTTCAGTGAGAATACACAGTACATTCCTGTCAAAACAAAGAGGCAGTCTATGACAGCAGATGAGTAGACTGTGTGGTCAGTGGGCAATCAAAGGGATATGTTAGGGTTAATGAAAGCTTAATTAAAAAAGGGGACTATATTCTGCAAGGAACATGAATAATTAATGAGTAAATAAAATAGTAAATAGGATAGTGTGAAATCGGAAGCAAAGGACAGGAGGAGAGTAAGGAAGTGAGGTAGTCAGTGAGTCTGTGCGGGAGGAGGAAGGGGAGTTAGTGGTTTACAGAAAGAGTGAAAAAATGAGTGCAAATGAGAAATGAGTTTCTCAACTGAGGCAAATAGAGAGATAGACTGAGAAAGGACAGCTGTCACCAAGAGCGATATGTCTATCTATGTGTGTCTGCATGTTTCATTCCGTTTGTGTTTGTGTGTGTGTGAGAAAGAGAGAGAGAGAGAGAGAGAGAGAGAGAGAGAGAGAGAAAGAGACAGAGAGAGAGAGAGCTGACGGGGGCTGCCGGTAATGAGTGACAGCTGAACTCAGGCGAGATCACGTCACTCCAGTGATAGTCCCCACTGCCTCGTAACCCGACCCCTAGGCCTTAGGAGAGGAAGTGGAGCTGAAATCAGATTCTACTTCAAAAATATCAGTAATGGAGTTTGTGTGTGTGTGTGTGTGTGCCTCTGTGTACGTGTGTGTGTGTCTGCGCACACATGTAGAAGTACATGCCCGCGAGAGTATTTGTGCGTGGATGGCTTGCTCGGTCCTTTGATACCTTCTCAGATGCTGCGCTTGAAACCTCAGCTCAAGGTAGCCTCTGGGATCCATCTGATAAGGCTCATTATTCTTTATGGATGTACCAAGGTTAGACAATCTGCTGTAATAGAACAAAAGAGGGAAACGTGTTTTTAGTTTTTGGTCTTGAAAGCTGCTGCAGCTTAATCAGCTGTGAAGCACCACTTTCTCATGACTCCCGGGAGCGAATCCGCATCGATCCTCAAAGCAACACTCTGTTCACCATTTTTTACTTCTTATCTACTGCAGTTTTTATCCCTGTTTTTGTTTTCTGAATTTGGACAGCCATTTTTTCCCTTAATGGAGCCATTTTTTAGCTCTAAATCTTAATTCATTGCTCTGGCACCCGTACAGCTCTGGCTCTATAACGCTCGCTCTGAAGCGCCGGTGTGCAGCGACTGTTTTAAACTGCAGTCTTTGCCGTGGAGAGAGTGTTAGCGCCGATCAGAGTAAAGATTTATCTCCCATCGATTGTTGCTGCAAGTCTTTGGGCATCTGCCACAACATCAGTCAGTGCGGATCCGTGCCTCGCCGACAGGCCTGTGTGTGGAGATATAACTTGTATTATGGGCTGTTTGATGGGCGAAGACACTCCACTTAGCACCTCTGAAATTCAGCTAGTGTATGAGCATATCTACAGGGAAATATATCTATTCATACAATCATCTAATCTAATCTCTCTCCCTCGGTTTCATGACAGCTTTGATTAGAGCCAGTGGAACTGTTTGAACTTTAAAATATTTTCCTCTGTTCTGAAGCATAATAGTGAGACTATGCAGACTTATAGAGTAACCTCCTAAGCTTGTGTAGCCTCCGGACAATAACAGATTTATTTTAACAGATGTTTTAAATGCAAACATGGCATTTTTTCGCATGTGTCTTACAGCGGGAAGCTGATGTAACTCTCAACTCTCCTGAAATAAAAACTGGCTCTTAAATCAGCAGCTTCGTTATCCTTAGGATTGTGTCAAATTATGTTATTCTCTCTCTCTCAAGACACACCTAAGTTTAAGTTGAGTGATTCAGATGGATCAGGTCTGCTGGTGTGTGTGTGTGTGTGTGTGTGTGTGTGTGTGTGCGTGCGTGTGCGTGAGTATGTGTGTGTGTGGCCACGAGGTGGTCTGTAGTGTTGCTGCATTTTCACAGCTGCGGTTGTTTACATTCCCAGCTTTGAGTTCGGTCGAAAAAGAAATATTTACCCCACAAATGGGGTTGCTGGGGTTCTGTTGAAAACTCCGCCTTTGTTGGATGGTTTGAATTGACGTGATAGACGGAATGGAGGGCCAGTGTTCCTTCTGCGAGGGCTAATCACTGAGCTGTCAAAGGAGGAGACAGGCTTTCTTTCATTCTTTCTCACACACACACACACACACATGCACACACACACACACACACACACACACACACACACAGGCCTACACAGCTCTCCTTATTAGGACATTGAATTCGCTTCCATTCATTGCAGGCAGTCTAGCCCTAACCATCACCAAATCATGCCTAACCCTAACCTTAACTTAATCTCAATTCACACCTAACCTCAAACTTTAACCTCAACCTCTAAAAAGCATTTTTTTTTTCTTATTAGGACCAGGTTTTGGTCCCCATGACCGCTACTGGTAGTGCACACACACACACACACACACACACATATGCATGCATGCACACACACAAACACAGTATACCTAGTATGTATGCATTCACCCACATACATATGAAAGCCAAAACGCAGCTGAGAGATAAAATGAGGCCAAGCATTATGCTCACGTTTGTACAGGACCAGGCCAAGCAAAGTAATTAGTTTTATTTAAAAATCAATCAAGTTTTTGTGCGGTGTGAATGCTTGTGAGTGGGCGGCTGCATGCACAGGCATGAGTGTGTTTGTGTATGTATTTAAGCCTAGTTTTATGAAATACCTGCACAGAGAGCGATTGAGAAAGAGAGAGAGGTTACTGTACCGACAGAGCCACAGGTGAGACTCGGATCGGTATGTGGCTTCGGGGCATTTCTGCAGTTATGAAGTTGCTATAATATGCCGGTCATCTGTCATACGAAATTAAAAACCTGACAGGTGACAGGGAGTATTCTGTACCTGTGAACTCAGGTTGCCACCGGCACATTAAGGGAGGGGCAGGACGGGTGGGGGGGGAATTGGAGGGTCGGGAGGTTCAGTGCAGAACTGGCAGCCATTGAACTTGCCAATCCACTACAATTCAGCATCTATCCAACCACATCTTTTGCCTCCTATGAGATGAATAGCCCATGGTTAGTCACCAGGAGTATTACATCAGAGCAGTGCATCAGTACTTATCAGCGCATGAGTATTTTATGTTTTTTGGCATTGTACGCTGGCACACTGGGTTAAAAACAATTAATGTGAGGAGACAGGAGAGGCTGTTTGCCATAGTTTGCCTGCATTACATGAGTCATGTGGGAATTGTAGCCATTTTTATACAGTGCCACTGTCCAAATACTTATGGACTGCTATGCATGTTTCCTCTCTGCTTTAGGATTCCAAAATCAGGAGCAATCACACAAATTACACACCTGCCACGAAAGAACCTCTTGTATAAGGGGGTGTTTTGGAGGCCTAGTATAAAGATACAGAGCCTTGTGATAAAAGATATACACACAGACACACACACACACACACACACACACACACACACACACACATGCGCGCACTGACACACACAGACACACACACACACGCACACACACACACACACACACAGACACACACACACACACACACACACACACACACACACACACACACACACACACACACTGACACACACACACACACACACACACACACACACACACACACACACACAGACAGTACTTCAGCTTCTGCAGCCAGAGCGTAGTAACTTCACACTCAGACAGAAATGTTTCGTTAACATTTTCCACCAGTGCTGACTGAAATATTAACACCATCTTTTGTACAGGGCATATGGTTACACACACCTCAATTCACTCTGTGCAGCTACCAGTGAGAAATGTAAAATAAATGCTACGGGCAAGCAATAAGCGGGGCCAGTGTTGTCATTCATTCTCCTGTTACAACAAGGCTCATTAAGCTGTCGCCGCTGCTGTTCCTCCAATTTAAATGACATATATGGGTGAAAGAACCTATAAATCTGATGGGCTGGTGGTTATATTCAACTTAGTAAAATCATACGTTTGCTCAGGAAAACTCCTGCGGAGGAGACCGTCCCCTTTCCAAACCCTGAAAACCACAAAATTACAGAGTCTTAAGCATGTGGCTTGAGGAATGTCAGCAAAGGCCTCGTAAGTGTAGACCTTGGCGATACAAGAGAACCGCAGGCACGTGGTCTTGTAGCCAGCAGAGGGTACTGTTGCTCCTATAGGCCGGCAGCGTGTTATTGCAGAGACTTGATTTGGTAAACCTCCCCATGGCCTCAATCAAGGAAAATCTTTGTCCATGGAGGAGAAAAAAAAGATTGTAATCCTGGAACAAGCAACAATATCAAACAGGAGATCATGAAATATGTGTAAAATGTGAACACTAATGGTCCAAAAACTCATGCTTTGTTTGACATCAACCTGATTTTGCTGCAGGCGCAATTCCCACCTTCTCTCTAAAACAGGTCTTCCCCAATGGTATTCTACCCAGAATACATCTCTGTGATATGCTTACTCAGGAACCAAGTCAGGTCCTCAGGGCGTGTGTTCTCATTTGTGCTCTGGTGATGTGTGTGTGTGTGGCGTGTGTATTGCAGGGGCTTTGCTTTGAGTAGCCTGGAGGCTATGCTGACAACCCCCCCCACACACACACACACACACACACACACACACACATGCACATGCACACAGACACAAACACACCACACGCACACACGCACTGACTCACACACGCGCGCACACACACAAACACACACATGCATACTCTGCTCACAAATCACATAGGCGTACCATGCAGGTATGCCGTAGAACACAGTGGTGCACCCTAGAGGCCTGGTTAACTCACTCCAATAAGTAAGGGAAAAGCCCATTCAGTCAACAAGTTGATGTATTCCATCAAATTTTGCCATTCAATTCAATTCATGGGCTGAGTACCATAGGCAGTCCAGATGAAGGAATTTCAGGAGAGCTATGAAGGACCTTAGCAGTTGTGGTTTGGTTTGATTTTCCATAGCTTACATGATATTTATATCAGTTATACCAACACCTTAATCATTTCATGTTCACTAATATTACCGACAATTTCAGTTGAAATATTGTACCTCATATGGAATCTCTCTCGCTGAGATGGCTTTCGACTATGGAACCAAAATGCAAAAATGTGAGCTATTCGTGCAGACTACAGTTCATGGTGAGAAAAAATAATAAGAGCAAGAAGGCCCAACCAGAATGATGGGATTTTATACATTTTCATTCCAGAAATAAATCTGTTCAACAATGAGAGCCCCCAGAAAGTCGGATAAGCTTCAAATATCTCAGCAATTTTGTGGCACGTCAGACAGGGTCAGGCTTTTCACCAGCATTTTGGGGAATCGGCTGTGGTAGCAATCAGGCTAAAACTCAAATCCTATTGAGGAAATTTAGTGCGTGAACCATCTGGGGCTGGACCCAGCATGTTTGCTCAGTACATTGTTGCTGTACTACATGTTAGCATGCTGTGCTGAGCAGATAATATTATTCAATAAGATTCCAATTACATCAGCCTACAGAGTACAGCTTACACGGAACATTTTACTGTAATCCCATTAACAACGCAGCCGAGATGAATAGCCACCTTTAAGAAAAGCTGTATTGTTTTCTGATAATTTGTAATTTAGGACGACAAGGAAAATGCTGGAGGCTGCGCGAGTTGAAATAAAAATATTTATTGGCGAGGTTTACGGATGATTTCCTTGGGGAGTGCACGCTCTGTTTGCCGTTTATATACGGAAAGCGGAGGACCTCCACCGTCTCCTGAAAGGGTTCAGCCCGTTAACCCTGCATGGCCTGACATTTCGCTGCTTTGTCATGCAGATGCTTCTGACCTGTAGCTGAGAGGAGAGTGCAGACTCTGCCTGAAAAGTGAAATTTCCGCAAGAAATAGGTTCTTATCATCGTCGGCAGCTGCCGATTCCATTGAAATATGTCATTATAATAAAACCATCTAAGGAGTGTGTGTGTTTCCCTCTCGATTGTACTGGAGTCACCCTGCCTGATCTTGTGGCTGACACAGAGATCACTGAGGCTCCAGCTTTTCAGTCTTTGTTGATACCAAATAGAACAACTCAAAAATGTCTTTTTTAGCTGTATTCAAATTAATAGGCTAACATAGCATTTGTTATTCTGAGCATGTAACATGACATATTTACTTATTTGACGTTAAATATGGGTACAGTAAAAATATCTCCAATGTAATAAATGAAAACTCTGAAGCTGGTATTATTTATGTGTACACCTCAGTATGCCTCATTGTTTTTTTCTCTTTGTTTTTGTTCTTTTTATATAACTGAGTGAACTCACTCATAGGGCAACATTTAAGTGGCATTTTAAGTATTTAGGGTGGCATTTTAAGTTGTAAGACATTTTATACATCTGATCGGAGTCACAGAGCAATTAAACTGCATAATGGCATAACAAAAGCAGGTGGAGTATTGGGTACTGGACTTTTCCTTGGGTACACCCAATCAGAACCAGGTATTTGATCTCAGTCACCTGATGCAACCAATGAAGGGCTTGCAGGGGACACCTGTGGGGATGTTTGCGAGCTCCAGACACCAGGCTTTAGGCTGGTCAGAGTTATTGGATGGGGAAGGTTAATGCTGTCACTGAGGACAGATTGATGCCCTGACCAAAGCTGTGGCTTCAGGGTGTCCGAATGGAGGGGGCAGATCAATAAAGTGAAGGAGAGACCGGTACAAACACACACGCTCAGACACAAACTCACACATCCCTCATGAAAATATCCTATTGTTATTTCTTAGAAATACCATAGTATTTACGGCATAACTATGGTATTACTATACAACGTAGTTTGCATAGTATAACTAGAGTAGTACTATAGCCATCACACTATAACAATAGTATTGCCACAGTCAACAGTGCCGTGATATTACTATAGTCCACACAACTGTATTGCTGTAGTTTGAATAACTATAGTATCACTATAGTCATACTACACTATGGTGGCGAAAATACCATCCATTTACTACAGGACAACTATAACTTGGAACTATAGTAATTTTGCATAGGGATACCTCACTGACTGCACCCATACAGTTTACAGACACACATAAACATACAAAAACATACAAGCGCACAGACCCGAGCGCACGCTCACACTTACACACACTGCCAGAGGCCCACATGACATACTGGCACACTCTCACTAAGAAAAAGATCAAAATAAAACACCACCCACCCCCATATCTGATCTCCTCCCACAGAAGAAATTGAAAATACAGATTTGAACCACAGAGGCTGAGCATAAGACTGGATCACGCTCAACTGGCACCTCGCAGATGCCATTATAGATATGTGGTTTGGGTTTATAGTAAACAGGATCCTATCAGATCGGCACAAGTAAGGTTTATTCAGAGAGTGAAAGCTACTGAAATGACACTGGGGTATAAGATGTTCCCTGGTTGTGTTAATAGGTGTAAATCTCGTGACTAAATTGCTTGCTGGATATTTCCAAATCCTTAACTTCCCCAAGATGGTCAAATTCTGTATATCTAAAAGTGTATTTGGAACCTGCCTTTTTTCTGCAGATACCATGATGGCAGGGGATAATTATAGCATGTAAGTGTGCCAGAACATTGGCTACATTTTTCATCATTGTGTAATACTGGGTTCATCAGCACTTGTCTGAGACTACCTTCAAAATTTGTCTGAACATGTCATCTACTGAGTCGTGACATGGCATTTTTCCATTCAGTATGGAGACAGCTGGTGCCGAACAGTTGCCAAAAATTGCGTAACTCTATATGGTCATGAGCGGTTGATTCTCCTGAGTCAAAATATAGGCACAGTTTCATGGCTCAGACTTGTGGTAAGATTGCAGGAAGAGGTTGAGGTATTTTGTGACACCACACATTACACATTAAAAAAAAATGTACTCTGGTAAAATAGAGTGCGCACTAATTTCATGCAATGTGCTAGTTTAACTATACAGTACCAGTCAAAAGTTTTGGCACACCCACATTTTTATTAAATCAGAGGTTGAAAAAAGAAATAGATACATTTTAATTTCTAAAAAAAAAATCAGAATCTAAGTGTAATCAAAATAAGCAACACTTGCCATTGTAATTGTTGAGCACATGTGTATATTCATTTATTACCAAGGCAGTCATGACTCCGTGCATTCACTCAAGCCCCACTGCTGAAGTTCAGATGAGCTGCACTTTTAGATTGCTTCCCTTTGACTTCTCTGTCCCAAACAGAGAATTTTTATTCTCTTGTAGGAAAATGGAAAGTATTTGTTTGTTTGTTAATTTCTCCAAATATGGCTTTTTCGTGAAATCGGAAATTTTTGACAGTCCTGTGACAGAGACAATTATATAAATGATTGTTTTTTTGTTTTTTTTTTTTAAACCTCTGACAATTTACTTCTTCTGTTTGCCAATTAAGGTTATTTACTGGAATTGAACAAGTAATTTTCACCGTAAATTGAGTGCAATAACATGAGTAAAGTGTGTCAAAATATCTGACTGGCAATGCCCGTACAGTTTATACAGGCAAATTCTGCAAACATTTAAATACATTAAGCAAACGTGTGTCAGGCTTAATTTTAAATTGGGTTGGGTTTTATAAGTTTCTTTAATTCATCGTGGGAAAGTGGATCTGGTTTACACCTTGTTAGTTTAAGGTTAGGCAATGCCATCTGCACGCTGTCAATGGGGTCCATGAGAAGCGGTAAAAAAAGATTTATATTAGGTTTGTTCCTCAAGCAGTGTTGGCAGATGATGCGGCAGTCTATGTAAATCTAGTCACTTGGAATTCCAGTGGCACCGGCAATTTGATTCCTAAAGCACTTCATCACAAAACCGCACCATCGGAGGAACAACAACAACAACAACAAAAGAACTGCAGAGTGCGAGTCAAAATACAATGCAGGTAATTGCTTTGATACTGTGTGTTTTCGGATTTTATGTCGCCCGGCGCGGATTCGTGCTGAAGACATTCCGTGCAGGTGCTGGCGTGTTTCAGCGCGCGAGAGACGGGAGAGGCAAAGTCCTCCTTAATGATATCTCCGGTGGAGGGGCGTCCGCTCGAATCCTCGCGCTGTGCGGTCGGCTGTCGGTGGCGGGAGGGATGTCAGGGGAGATGGCTGCTGCGCGCCCTGCGTTGCGGTTTGTTTTCCAGCTGAGGCATTTCGGCCTCGTTAAAATTTGCTCCGCTCGAGATGACTGCTGCGTGTGCTGGCAGTGGGAACGGGAGGGCTGCCAGTCGGCAGTTGCTCTACGTGACACAACATTGCGAGTAAAGGTCAGCCTCAATCCTAATTACCAATGCAGCCAAGCGACTATGCGCAAGTACACCCCAGCGTTAGAAAGGATGTCAGCCTTTACCCCACCACAATGATAACACATTGCCTTTAAATTATGACCCTTTCACTGTTGATGATATTTGATCAATAAATCAAAAATCATAAATAAATCAATAATGTTGAACATATCATCAGGTCCTTACACACATGCATGTATGCTCACATTCACATAGGCTACTGTGAAAATGTACACGCCCCCTCCAAATTCCCACTGTTTTCGAATATGTGTCATATTAAATCAGATCCTCATACAAAATTCACTATAAACCAATGACAACATGGCAACATTTTATTATCTCCCAATTTATGGGATGAATGAGGTTATCCAAAACCTTTATAAACCATGTAAAAAAAAAGTCATTACCCTCCCTAACTTAATAAATGGTTGAGACACTTTTAGGTGCCACAACTGGAACCAAAAGCTTTGGATAACTAGAATTCATCATTTCACGTTACTGTGTAAATACTGCAAAGAGGCTCACTCCTCTGTGCAGAGTTATTTTAATTCAGCCACCATGGATGGTTTTCAAATATAAATTGCCCTCTTAAAATCCTGCAACAGTATTTCAATGGGGTTCCAGTCAAACTTGGGCTAGGCCTCTCAAGTCTTAATTTTGTTTCTTTTCAGCCATTCAGGGATGGACTTGCTCCCGTGCTTTAGATTGTCGCCTTACTGCATTACCAAACTGCACTTAAGGTTTGGATGATGGATTGATAACCAGACATTGACCTACAGGATTTTACATATAGATCAGAAATCACCCAGGCTCTGGCACAGCAAAGCATCCTCAATCCACCACGTTTACTACTGGGATGATGTTCTTAGCCGGGAATTACTGTGTTAGCTTCGTCAGATTTAAGGGGGCCAATGTCCCCCTGAAGATTCAACCTTCAACGCGTAATTCAATAGGCCAAGTACCCACTCACGCATTCATTTTTTTACCAAAAAAAAAACCACAAAAAATTTACTCGTCATTTTTCTATGTCTTTAAAGTTTCAACGAATCACTATCTACCAATATTTTGTTTCAGAGGACGTGTATTCAACCTTTCACCAGCTAGGAACCTATTACTTCACCTCAGCCTTTAACCTCATGCCTTTACTTTGTTTACTGTATTTATGTAAACATTTACAACATAGCATATTAAACACAATGAGACCCTGTGACTCATTTAGAATAGTATGGAATTCTAATAATGGGAAGCTAATTCTAACATCTTTCAACAGAATAATCCCTCAATATGAATAAAAATATTAGTTTAACAGCTTGTAAATGTTCTGGAATTGCAGTTGCATTAGAACTGATGAACTGAGTCACAGTGGTCATTATGGATAATGGAGTATTTATTACAAAGGGACATTTCTTGTCAATTCTGCCACAGTCTGGTCTCTCAGTCAGTATAATTATAGTTTCTGGCACTCAAGGTTTGATTAATATCCTGTCACGGTTGTTAAAAAGAATTAGTATTTGTGTCTCTAAAATGGACCAAGGAAAAGAATTAAAACTGGAAATGAGCTCCGTATCAACAATGATTAGTCTGGATCATGAAAAGAAACTGTCGTCGTACATCTGGTGATTTATTAAAGATTTGCTTCGGTTTAAATCACTTTGGATTTTCCCCGAGTTTAATCTCACACTGAGATAAAATCTCTGTCCTCATACAACTGCCACCAGTGAAAGTGATTACGGTATTTAAAAAGAAATGCCACTTGTTCAGACGGTGTCAGAGATTATTTATGCAGGGTATGTTCAGTACTCAATCTATGGGATAGAGGTTTAAGAAAGTGACATATCTGAACATGTCAAATTGCAAATTCTTTGGATTCTTAGACCTGTGGTTTTATATCTGTAGCTTGTGTATATGAGAGCAAGCATATTTACTTATATCGACTTTACGCTCATTTGAAGACCCTATCCCACCAAAAGCTCTCTGTAAACTACTACTCCAAAAAGCCAATCCAAACCTGTTTAGAGCATCAAAATATTTACTAATAATCCTCTTCTGCTGCCAGTTTTCAAAGGTTTTTACAAGCTGTGTGCCGAATGTCAGAGCAACATCACAGACAGTGAAACTCTTGTTTTATCTTGCACTGGGACATTACGGAATGTGAAACATGCTGGATCTCATTGCGTTTTTTATTCATAAATTTTCTTTAAATCTAAATATGAGATAAGTGAGAGGCATTTGAATGACTTTCTCACATATCAGGCTACTGGACTGAATGAGCTTGCGGTTCTAAATAGTAAACAGTAAATTGAAGTGGCTTCGAGAAACGGTTTCCAGCAGGAATTTCGCTTTTTTATGCCTGAGTGAAGCTCGCCACACTGGAAACAGCTACTTTTCGGAGCACAGACTACCGCAGAGAGGTCAAGTGGCAGACTGCAGTCGAGCTCTGGAGATTTAAAGGGCAAAAGCACCATTTTGCGAAAATAATTGAGCAGAAGAAACTACTTCTTCCTCGCCCACTGCCCTGACATGTGTCATTGCGCTTTGACTGATGTATAATGGAAAGACCATCGCATCAACTGCGATGCGCTTTTACTTCTGAATTTTTTTGTGAGAGGATATGGTTGCTTCAGTTTCTGAGGAGTTGAAGATTCATATGAAAACTAAAGTGAGGATTTGAGGTACAGTGGACATAAGAAGTCGCCTTGGCATTCGAGAAGTTGAGGATTCTTTAGAGATATTGGGTACTTTGTTTGAGGAGCTGCATAGAGTTGAAGATTTTCCTCAGCATCTGAGTGTTTTTCTTAAGTGCTGCTATTGGGAGAAAGGCCAGGATGATAAGTGGCAGCATACAGCACTTTTTGAGCTGGGAAAGTGACCGACTGTCTGAGCTTGAGTCTACCCCGTTTAACAAACAGGTTTAAACATCGTTCATTCTTCATGCATCCTCACTGCACACCTCTGTGCCAAAGACTGTAGCTTAACGTAGCTTAATTTATTAAAACTACAACCTAGGGACGCCAAATTTCTCCCACACCTCTTTTTATGGACACTGTTTATTGACTAAACAACAAATTGTTGAAGCGTTTTCCTCCCCATGCAGATTAGTTGTATAAAACTTTTTCATTAACGTGGCTTCTTTGGGAGGAAAACATTGAATGTAATAATAATCGTTTTGTTTTTGGATTCAGACGTCGTTCTTTTCCCATTATGTAGTGTCAATGATAAGTGAAGTGTTCAAGAAATGCGAAATCCCTTGGTCGTTGTTTAGGTACATTAAGCCATGTTAAGCCTTTTATTATGTCCCGAAAACAGGTCCACGCCCGCTTCAGCCTGCCACGAGCTTATGTGAGTTTATCATTAGTGATCAGACGGCTGAAGTCATTCAAAGTCGAGGTGAATTAGCTGCACTGTATTATTTTCATGTTGTTGTAATCTCACTAAACAATACATACACCATCTTGGGAGACAATTTCACTCAAGGACCTTATTTTTGCAGATTTTTCAAAAACCCCATTAATTTTTCATGTAGACACTGGAGCACTGGAACTGGAAATGGAGAAATGCTTAAAAAGAGGCATACAAAATGATGACGTGCCGTGACTCTATATTGTATGTAGTCAGACTAAGTCAGATAAGGCTGCAGTCTGGAGTTCAAATCGGAGTTAAGACATGAGAGGCTGCAGGCAAAGGCCTTATCCTCATTGGTCAGGTTAGAAAACTGAATCCAGTTCAGGAGCTGCTGAATATGTTTGACAAGTAGCCTATTAACGCATGAACTAGCAACTGAGAATGAATGCTTAAAAGCGTGGAATAGCAACAGTACATAGCCTACTTATAGCGAAATGATAATACACCCTACAAAGCGATACAATCAATGATCTCACAGGATTGCATTAATATTTTGGGTGATTTAAAAATACAGATGTTTGCCTAACCCTAGGGTGTATAAAGCTAGCTTGTACTGCACCATGGAGCATGCTTGAAGTTTGCAATATAGCCAAAGCAGCCAGATGACTTACACAAAAGGTGTAATAAAATAGCACTACTCTGTGTTATCCTTACGATTGACATACTATCCTGGAATCCAAAACCATGGACAATTTGTAAACCTATCAGTCACTATTCAAAGATGAAAGGCCAAGAAGTTAGAGCCCCTTGTAGAATACTATGTAGATGCCATTACCTCATTAATAGAATGCAACTTAAAATGAAACATTGTACGTTTGCCTAATGCACATCACCATATTGCAGTATATTACTCACTTGTACAATGTATGGTTATATATAGATGGGTGACAAAGGAAAAAATCTGAATAAACGCATGGACAAACATAACAAATGTAGATGCTTCTGCTCAGTTTCCTAACATGGTTTGGGTCCACTCGTCCTCTTAAAGGCAGAAGGGTTGCATTCTTTTCAGCTGTAAACCCACGCTAATGAGCCCATGCTTACTGTATTTCTACAAGAAAACAGCAAGCAACGTTCCGCATGTCACAAGAGCATGGCGTCGTACGCTGCTAGACGGGCCTACCTACAGCACAGACCTGTCACCCATGGAAAATATGCAATGCTTTTAGAGTCCCAATATATGACAATGAAGTCCCCTGACATCTGAGCAACTGAAGATGAATATCAAGGAAGGATGTGACAAACACAATTGGAACAATTGGTATCCACAGGTCCCCGAGCTATTACTGTTGAAAGGAAAGTCAATGCAACACAGAGGTAGACTCAATGCTCCCAGCTTTTCTGAAATGTATTGCAGGCAAAAAATTCCAAATGACTGTTTATTGTAAATTGTAAAGGAATGATTCTCAGATCTTTCTTTATTTGAGTTTTTAATATCGTCCTATCTTCTCACTCTATCCTGCCTCAGGGTCAAAATCAGAGTTGGACTGTGCATGACTGAAAATTAGTTGCAAAAAGACCTTGGACAGAATCCCCACCCCCCACTGTTCTATCCTTTGTTATTTCAGAACACTGAATGTTTCAAACTTATAAATAATGGCCAGAAATACCAGCTTTTTGTTTTTTATTTTTGCCATGTTGAGTTCATGAGGAATTTGTGGACCAAGAATAGCACTTTTTTTTGCTACACCAAAATCAATGTATGGCATGCAATTGGCAATTGACGTCCTTCTCCAAAAGCCACTGAGATTCTGAGGTTCAGAGACTGTAGAGATATGAAGGATAAAAAATTACTGTTGTACTTGGGAGTGTGGACAAATACAAGCACACGCTAAAAAATTCTGTATACCTACAAACATTAAGGACAAAGGAAAATGCAGCTGATGAATTGTAGTTTTATTCTTTGTTGGCGATCAGAATGAAAGGAATACAACTGTATTCGCAAGTATTTACAAATATTTGTCTCTGGAATCAGTGGCACATTTTGGTGCTTTGTTCTTGCTGTGCCACCCGATTGGGAGAAACATGTTTATGTTCAATTACATCATTGCAAACAAGATGATTTATGGCTCCTCTATTATCTATTGGCAGAAAGAGGCTTGCCTATGACACAGAAGTGCTGTTTACATTTAAGTGATTGTAGATCATCCCCTGCCTGTTGGTAACTAAACTATTTTTCTATCGCATGCATCAGACACACACACACACACACACACACACACACACTCAGTGACACACACACAAATGTACACACACATACACACACAAAAACCTCAATGCGTATATCATATTCACTCTGACTTTCCCAAAATGATAAGGACAGAGCTTTATCTTTGTCAGTGCTATGACTAATCCGGGTTTCGCATGGACCAGCAGCAGATTAAAGAGGAAGCAGTCAATGACACGTTTCCAGGGAAACCACATTTTTACAATGAATAGAGTAATGGGGGTGGTGTCGGGGTGAGGAGGATTGAGATCGGTAACAATGGCTGTTTTTATTGAGCCTTATAGCAGGAATAACCCCCACCGTGTGTCAAACTACAGAGGTAAATTGAAGGTATACGAAAATCTGTTGGCAGATATTTGTATACAGAAAACACACTGACACACTGTCAATTGTGTTGTATAATAGTTAGAGGACCTAGCTAACCTGTGAGCTTGGTGTTTAGTAGATACATAGATATGGAAGAAATTCCATAAATAACTATCAATATGAGCATAAGTTAAATGCTTGTGATTTAATACAGTGTCTTCATAGGAAAAAAAAAAAAAAAATATATTCACTCAGTTTTCCACTGGGAGGTTTTCGCTGATTCTAAACGTCATGATGACAAATCGATTCCACCAAAGAGGTTCTCTGTTTCTATTGTATGACACTGGAAATTATAAGATAATTCTTTCTTTTAAAAGCACTGTCTCGCTCATGTAAGAGGACAAGGTGGCTATAGAGATTAATTCTGCTGTATAACAATCCCTCTCTTAAATGCTAGTTCCTGTTTCAAAAGAGAGCTTTGAAATTTTCCTTACTGTTGAGAAAACTTGCCCATATTCATTCAGTTCATCCATATTTCATTTTCTCAGCAATGCGTGAGAGGGGCCAGCAAGCTACATTGTAATTAACGAGTAAATTAACAATATACAAACCAGACTGTCTGCGATGATGATTCCATTATAGTTAAGTATAATATATAATGCTGTAACCATGGTTTCAGTGAATATACAGTATATGGATGAAATGTTTCGTAATTTCTGTTGAAGTTGAGGTTCCAAATAAGACTAGTTTCTGCATGACTTGTGCAAAGAATGTTCTTCTCTCAACACATGTATGAAATTAATGACTCCAGCCAGGCTAGACAGGCTTTTCTGATTTGTACATTGCGCGATGTTAGATTGGGACAGAGGGTGTTTTTTACGTTTTCCAAGACTTTGCTTTTCTCTCTGCAGCTTAATGTGTTTTCTTCTTGGTGCCAAGACTTGACACTTACCAGCTCCTCAGCTCTTTTTTTAATGTTACTGCAGCATGAAATACTACTTTAATAAAAGCAAGACAGAGAGGTTCATGGGGTCGTTTGCAAGTGACAAGTGGTTCATGCTGTGATTAATCTGCCTGGTATTAATTCCTGCGTTCACTGAAGTGTGGCTGACGGTTTCAGTATGGGTTGAGAGCTCGGTTCAGTGATTCACCAATTCTGTCGTCTGTAGCGCTCAGGAGTGTAGCCACTCCTTGTCAATATCAAAAGCACGACGAGTAACATCAAATGCCAAATATTTTTTGGTAATTGTCGTGGAATACACGCTAAAATAGCACCTCTCTTTATTTCATTTCACGTTCTTCAGCCTTGTAAAGTGTTGTCTTGGAATGGCCTTTAATGGCTACCACATTCGCTCTGGGGTCTGTGAAACCCCAAACAGAACATACGGGTTAAAATAATACATCTCATACATGTCACAGTTCAGACATTTAATAACATGTATTAACTGATAAATGAAATATATAGTGTAGATTAATGAAACATATAAATATTCCATATTATAAAACTAGACAGTCCGGTCGCCTGCAACCGCACGGGTGTAGCCCCGAAAGCCCTCTTCTCCCCTTTCTTGCACATTATTCGGCCAATACTGTTGCCATGGCAACCAAAATTGATAGCGGTCATAACTGAAGTATAACACATGTCCATACCAAAGATGAAAGTAATCGGTCAAAAATTACAGCCTGTACAATGTCCACAAGGAAGTATCTATGGATGCGGCGGCGGCGGAGACGACAAGCATGAATCCATAGTAGCCACCCAACTTCGTCTGGGGGCTACGATTAATACCGAAACTGTGGCCATGCCTCATTGAGACTGTGTTCAAGCTACAGCACTGACTCCTGTGCCGTACAGCATGTGTTACATTTGGGCCCTCTTTCTTGCTAGCATCAATTTCTTATTTTGTCATCCAATTTTCCTCTCTGCCTGAAAAAGAAACATAATTATCAATGCTGATTAATGTACTGTACATGTCCTTTTATGACGATTTTGAAATATTTGAATGTAATTATGACATATGGTAATGTGACTGCCATCTGACAACACACATTTGACAAGGTATTTCCACAAATGCCTTTCTCTGTTTTTAATATAACTCCCTCAGTAGAGTCCAGCTTGCGAAATAAAAACAAAAAACCCAGAATTATCCTTTTACATTTCACTCATCCGTATAGATGTGAGGTTCTGCTGTGTAGCAGGCAAGACTTTTCAGTAATTTGAATCAGAGTGAAGTTGGGAAAGCATTTTAATGCAGTGGCATTACCAGCAACTGGTTGAATAGTGATGCGAGTCATTAACAACGTCTTCCTCCGTGGAATGCTAGCTATTTGAAGATCTCGGACAGGGTATCTGTCATTGCCAGAATTCTGCTTTCGAGCATCTGCTTCCAATTTATGCTGTAATAAGCCTAACCGCCACCCCACTCCCCTCCTGTAGGTAATAAACTTCTTCCACTGCCTCCACTATCAACATGCACGATGGGAAAATGAACGAAATGGCCTCCATTGTTGCTCATTCATGCAGAAAATAACACCAATAAAACTGGTCTGTTGATTTAGCGGTTAGTTGCTGTTCTCTTCTAACTGTTACAAAAGAATCATGACAACATATGTCATTTTTAATCAATCATTATTATTTCTTCTTCTTTTCCATTGACCCAGTAACTACTGGAAAACTAAATGTGTCCACTTGTCCATCTGTTGTGGGCCCTCTGGTTGTCTGTATGATGATTGTGTGAAAGGCCGATTTATAATTCAGATTTAAAGTATATCTCACGATATAAAGGGACAGGCTTGAGCATGTGGGTTCAATGCCTCCTCCCTTCCAGCTCACTGCATCTGAGTTACTTTAAAAAGCCATTTACTGTTGAGCTCCTCAGTATCGAAAGCCTCTATAATGCCCTTTTTGTATGTATTTATGTGCAGTTTGTTATCGTTGCCGACAACAGCCCTTGATAGAACGGCCACACAGTGAAACACAATACGCTTGTGTGTGCGGCTGCGGACGTTATCAGACATACCTCTATTCGCCTTTCGTAAGATTTTAATGGCTTACCACCAGCTTGTACTGGGCCCCGGGGGGGCTGCCAACGCTGGAGAGTAATCATATCGCCACTGCCCGACAGTAAGGGAGCGGGAGGCAATTTATTTTTATGGTTAATAAAAAGGCAGTAAATTTCAACGCAAGCACCCCGCGGTGAATTAACCCCATCTGCGGCTTGTTGGGGTTTTTATAAGGTGTCAGGGGTCAGGCTAATATAATGTATTTATTTTCCCATTAAAGCACAGCATGGCTGTGTCGAGCTGTCCTGAGCTCCAGTGTTAATGAAACCAGTGACATGTACGATTGAGCCATTAGGCACGTTGCTGTCACAGCCTCAGACAGCTCTGGAGCTGATCCGGGACAATGGATGCTTGCCAATATAAAGCACAGCCTACAAGTGTTTAGTAACCTGTGAAAGTTCCTACCATTTATGCACAATGGGTACTAATATACAGACTGAATGAAAACTCAAAGATACTGACTGAATGAAAAAGCAGGTCCAAAAATATTTGGATGTTGAATATGGTATTATTTTAGCTGTGTACCAAAGCATATTATAATTGAAATTAATCATATGATTTTGCAGTTCAGATGTTCAGCTTTAATTTGAAGAATTACAGTACCTTTTAGATGAAGTCTCCCATTCTTAATTGACCGGTTCAAACTGGACGATTGGTTGCATTGCTATTCCATGGCCAGATGTGTGTTATTCCCTCATAATTTCCTTTTTAAATAAGGGAAAAAAATAATTGACTTGAAGTTTCATAGTTACATTTGAGATCTGCTGCTGTTTTCTGTCAAAATTAAAATCAAAGAGCAGTCACGGCCAGTGAAGCAAGTCATCGTTCAGCTGAAAATCAAAACAAACCTATCAGGGAGACCGCAAAAAAAGATTAGATCAGCCATTTGATTCATACCTTTTTTTAAATTATTATTATTACCTCCGCCAGAAGGTTTTTGCTTCCGTTTATTTATTTATTTGTTTGTTTGTCTGTTATCTCAAAAACGGCTACATAGATTTTAACCAAACTTTGCAGGATGCTAGAGTAGCACAAGAGGAGCAAGTGACTAAATTTTGGCATATCTAGGCCAAAGTACAGCTGAGATATAGGCCAAAGTTTAAATCCAGCTATGTTGACGGAGGTATGGGCTCTCGCGAGTCCAGCTCTAGTTTTAAATAAATTTAGTGTCTCCAATCCCATCCAAATTAAGAATGTCTATTCAGTGAACTATGTACAAGCATGCTTGCATGCGACTCAGAAGAGCGAGACAGCTCACAGTTCTCCTCCGAGATGCCGCTGTTAGCCGCTACTGCTTTACACTCTTAGATTCAAACCTTGCACACGCAGAATGATGGCGGACATGTGCAGGCTCAGAGACTGACTGACAAGTGCCTGGATGCCCAGCAGGGGGTGTCTGAGCATCAAACAGTACTCACCTAAACGGACCGCGTCCCACCCTTTTCCCTGAGCAGCGCAAAGCCAATTATTTGCTGCTGTCATAAGGCTGGTGGCCACAGCAGGGACTGGCACAACACTATATTTGAACTGGTGCCGTGGTGGTCACCCTGCACCTTAAAAAAAAGCATTTTCGGAGTGAGCTAAACCAGCAGCTCATTTGATTCATACCTAAAAAGAAGGAATACCCAGGTGAGGTCAGGAACACCAAATGGCCCAGAAGACCACAGATGACAATTCCTGTGTATAATTGAAAAATTATTTACCTGGTGAAGAAAACCTTCATCCAAACAGTTGGTAAGATCAAGAACACCCTCATGAAGGTAGGTGCATCTGAGTCAAAGTCAAAAATCTAGAGAAGACTTCACAGGAGTACAGAGTGAATACAGAGGGATGACTGCAACATGTAAACAATTCATAAGCTTGAAATGAGGCAATTTACAGGAAGAAATAGAAAAGCATGTGCAGTTCTGGGACAAAATCCAAAGGAGAGATGAGACAAATATTAACCTGTGGCATGGAGATGGCCAGAGAAGAGTGTGGAGAAGCGTGGTCATGTGTGGGCATGTGTAGCTGCCAGTACGACTGGATCCCTGTATTTATTGATAATGTGGGTGCTAACAAAAGCAGCATGATGAATTCAGAATTGTATAGGGCTGTATTATTAGCTCAAATTCAGGCAAATGTTTGAAAAAACTAACCGGACTATACTTCACTGTGTAAATGGACAATGATCTGAAGCATACTGCAAAAGCTAAGACTTCTTTTAAGGCAAAGAAGTACAACCCCAATTCCGAATAGTTGGGACAAAGTGTAAATTGTGAATAAAATCAAAACGCAATGACTTTCAAATCACACCAGCCAGTATTTTATTCACAATAGAACAGAGATAACATAGCAAATGTTGAAACTGAGAAATTTTGGGCTGGTTTCACAGACACAGATTAAGCTTAATCCTAGACTAAATTCAATTTTCAACAGAAAATCTCTGTACAAAACTCTGCTTAGTCCAGGACTATGCTTAAGCCATGTCTGTGAAACCGCCCCTTTATAATTTTATCCACAAATTGAGCTTGTTTCAAATTTGCTTAGGATCATTGTCCTTTTGGAAGGTCCAATGATGCCCAAGTGTCAGTTTCCCTGCAGATGGCATGACATTTTCTCCTTGGATATCCTGGTACTTGACTGAATCCATCTTGCCCTCCACACTTTGCAGATTTCCAGTGCCAGAGGAAGCAAGGCAGCCGCAGAGCGTCAAAAAGCCCCCACAATTCTTCACTGTAGGCAGGGTGTACTTTTCAGCACATGCTTCTTTATTCCTCCTGCAGACATACCACTGATTCATAAGCTCCGAAATATTCCAGTTTTGTTTCATCACTCTAAAGAACAATATCCCCAAACAGCTGAGGCTTATTTATATGGTTTTGAGTATATTGGAGCTTGTGCTTTTAGATCAGTTGTGGTGTATGTCTTGTAGATCTTCAACGTTTTGTATGCGCCCAAACTATGCAAACTGAAGCTTCAATGCCTCCTGCCTCCAAGTCTTGCTGCAGGTCTCCTGCAGTCACTCGAGGGTTTTTGACCACCTGTCTCCTCAGGAATCTGGTGACAACCATTGATAGCTTCCTCTTTCTGCCACATCCTGGTACTGTAGCCACTCTTCCTTTAACTCTGAACTTGCGAACTATGCTTCCAACTGTATCTCTATGAAAATTCAGTGCCTGTGCTGCCTTTTTGTATCCTTTTCCTAGTTTCTGCCAAGCAAAGATCTCCTCTATTAGCTTGTTGGACAATTCTTTTGACAGCCATATTTCTAATATGCAATGAAATGTCACTGTCAACAAACCCCAAGCTAGTGCAAGTATTTGATGTGTTCTATCTCAAGCAAACCTGATGAAACTAATTAAGCTCTTGATTAGCTGCATTAGGTGTGTTTGAGACAACACCTGATTTGCAAATATGCTCCCATGACGGATTCTATTCGGGGGGTTGAATAATTTTCAGACTGCAGTAGTCATTAAAAATGGCATTTTGTGTTAAATTTGGAGAAACCACTTGTAATATTAATTGTGTTCAGCTATTTAAAATGTCCTTGTTTAATCTGTTTATCACAAACAGCTGAAAGTTTATAAATTTTGCTATTAAACCCAATTTGCAATGGGGGTTGAATAATTTTGATTGCACCTGTACATATCTTCAATACGCCTGCCTGAACTGGGGGAATAATTTGTAGGCATTTTTACTCAAGGAAAAATGAGCAAGTGGACTGAAATCTGTGAGATGAAAACAAAGAATAAAATAGATTTATTTTTTCTATGCCCTCTGGAAAGGGGAAAACTCAAAGAGGAGAGGATAAAAACAGACGTGTGTGGGTGTACAGGCCAGAGAGCACAGCAGACTTCTGCTGGCTTTTTTTTAAAAAACCTCACCCCCCAACACATCTGAAAACAAAGCCTTAGGCATCGCGCGCCCAGCACCAAACATGCAGCAGGAAATAAGCGCTAACTGCCCACACAGACTCGGGTTTGAGTGCGAGACGCCGGTCCACAGAGGCCCCCTGCCAATCCCAGTCAGCTCCTGGAGGTCCGGCTCGTTATACCCGTCCCTTCGCACCGAGGGAGGCCACAGCCGGGATCTCTTGACTGTTTAATTAGTCAACAGCTCGAAGGCTCCATTTACCACAAACAAGCCTCCATCGCTAACCGGGAGCACCCTCCGGGCATTTTCTCTCTCTCAGAGTAACTATTTTCTGCCATAATTGTTGCACAGAGGAATTGCCCATAATTATCATCAACTTGTTCCTTGCTATTCACAAATAATTGCATCCCTGCTGTAAAATAAGCTAATTTATTTTTGAGTATCAAGTTCTAATGAGCAAATGAGGAAATATTTCTGAACATTTTTGAACTCACTTTGTTTTACTTTATGGAGGAAAAGGACGGTTCTGCATTTCAGGCAAACTATCATTTTGTTATTGAAAACACTAAAGGAGTCAGACTGAAAAAAACTGAATTGTATTTGAAAAATAAACTAACTGGGCATTTTAAGAATCAGACTTTCCTTTGATTTGAAGACGGTAGATAAATCTTTATCCAGGCATGTTGAAAAAGTACAAAGCCATATACAGTGAAGGCAGACCTAAATTTGACCAACAGAACCAATCTGCCTGTAGCCTGCTACATACACATTGAACAAGGTTACTGTAGTATGACTAATACCACTGAGTCCTCCTCTTTTATCAGATTATATCTGAATTGTTCTCAGGTTTCATTGATGCGTTTGTACCGCTGAGTCCCAGGGCTGTTTTTCCCTCCGATCTCCTAACTCCTGGGAGCACTTCTTTGTCTTCTTTCCTCATCTCCCTTGTCTCCAATTTAGACTTCAGGGAAAGCGGAGGGATCAGGGAGGTTAGGAGAAAAGGAAAATCGATAAAGCGTTTCACACGTCAGGGAGCTTCGAGCAACGCTGTCTCATCTCGCCTCGTCTCGACCCAACAAGCGATCGATGCGTGCAGTCCAGGATGGACCGCTGCATAGCAAAGACAGTATCTCTCTCTGATATGGTACTGAGCCCAAAACAAAGTGACATCAGTGACTGTAAATCCCTGCGAATCTGTTATCCGTTCTGCTGGACTGTGGCTAAGGTGCTCAGCTTTAAATGTTTCCAGTTCAAATCCCAAGCATGGCACTTCCTTGTCGTCTTTCTCCTTCAGTGAAAATTCTGCTATAAATATGAATCAAATTGGAACAAAGACTACATCTAGATAAGGATGATTGTATTTAAAATTCTACTGCATCATGTATGGGCTCAATTATATTTCAAATCTATATTTCAGATTTAAGTCGATTTTACTCGTAAGTTCAAGCTTACTTGTACTTGCTTTAATAGTTTGATGACATGATTCCCTCCTAAATTCACAGGTCCAGTGATATCTGCACAGGAGCCTTATGTAGGAACCCATACAGGAGCAGCTACAACAATTATATTCATGATCCGAAGGGGCGTAAAATGCTAGAGATGAAGCAACACAAAAGAGTAGCTAGCACAAAAATTTCTGTGTATGCTAAAGGAATGTGACTCATTATGAAGTTATGTTTTATGAAATACCTGGGACAGAAATATCCATGTTCTGAAGGAGGGAACCCCATGGCTCAGATTGGGTAAGTGAGCGGTACATTGGGTTGGGCAGAAAGACTACAGAAATGTGAGCATGCATCACCCTGGAAGATAATCAGTTGTGTAGCATGCATTGTGGTCTTAACAAATCTGTCTCGAAAAACACTAAGTTACATGGATTAAACGTAATATCTTCAGTCTATTACAGACAGGACTGCTGTTGTAAAAATAAAGGTGGGTAAACTTTAAACTTCAGTCACCCAGATACAAAACTAGATATGTGACCACAATGATGAAAACCATATCATATATTCCAACTAGAGCTGCGCTCAGAGAGCGCAAGTACCTCCACCAATATACTCAATGTTATTTTTGCCAGTATTAGCAAGCAACCCCTGTGTTTATGCAGTCCTGTAGTCTTCGCGCAAATATGTTTTTAATGTATTTTTGGCCTTTTGCATGCCCCTGACCTTGACCTCCCAAAATTGAATCACCTCTTCTTTGAACAATACTTAATCATTCCACCAAATTTGAGGAAAATCCATCCATAACTTTTTGCATAATCCTGCTTACAAACAAACCAACCAACAGACAAACGGTAATGATCACATAACCTCTTCCTACTTCGTTGGGTGGAGGTAATAATAATAGTATCATGTCAGTTTGTAGTCCACTTTTGCGAACCACATATCCACTACACAAACGCGCAAGTAGCCTGTGATTTATTCCTGCCAAATAAGGTACCTCAGTTTCCGTAATCATTCACTACATGACTTGACAGAAGCCGATCAATCACATAAATTACCATTGGCTATCTCCAGGAAACCAGTAAACTTACAACTAAGTGACACAACACTCTACCATTAGCTAGCTTACAAGAGATGCATAAAAATCAATGGATCACAATTATTTTGCCACTTAGCTAGCTAGCTAGCTAGCATTTATAGGCACCAAATATGACTTGCAAAGCCAGGTAGCTCACTGGCTTAGCTAGATACATTTGCTGCATATAAATCGACAGAAAACAGTAAATAGTTTGTTTACGGTGATTTACTCTTATTAGCTAGCAAGCATTTATATGCACCAAATGTAACTAGCTAAACCAGCAAAATAGCAAGCCTAGCTTTTTTCTGAATACATTATTGTATATGTCCATACAAAGCGAATGCTGTAGCTGTACAACTATTGTACAACTATCTCTGTCGCATGCATGGTATATGCCATCAATATGCTTTGAATAAATTCTTATAAACAAATTTAAAAAAAAAACGATTCTGGAGAATACACCACAGTAGTGTATCTTCTTTTTTTTTTGTTTTATGGTTTGATATTTTTCATTTTGTATATTACCCTTTATTGAGACAGATGAGCATGCCCTTGACTCAAACCGCTCAGCTGTCCCAGCTATGCTGCTTGCCACAACTTTCGCTCTGATGTCTCATCTCAGCATGATCTCAGTCAATATGGCGTAAAAAGTTACTGTGATTTGGATGGCTATTAATCAATGAAGGTGCTATCATCCCTACCTTTTTTGAACATTCCTTGCTCATGAAAATTCTTTCTCAGTTCAGTTGTAGCCCATGGTTCTAGAACATAATGTCAGATTAGTGGATGCTTAGTGTCATATTTAAAAGCCAGCATTCCTAGCTGACATCCCATCATAATTACATGACATTTTTCTTTGACTTACGCTGCTTTTTGTATAAGGTAGTATTCTTTTATTACAGGTATTCAGGTACTATACTTTCATTTCATCTGTTATTACAGGTGTTGCACTGCCTTTTACATATTATATATTGTCATTTAGAACAGCTGTAAATCTCAGATGTACCCAAAAACCCTTGTCCCCACATCACATTTTTGGGACTGGTCTTGTTCATCATTCACTAGAACAGGAAAACACTGTTTCTTTTTCTGAGCGGGTATTTAGTCCTGAGTTGTGAAAACAACAATTCCCCTCCAACACTCCCTTATGCCCCCCTCTCCCACCCCACCACCCCTCATGCAGAGCCGATGTGAGATTTGCTGGGACGGCTCAAGTTACACACACAAGTTTGGGGGCAATTCAATAGGAAGCGAAACAATCGGAGGATTAATTGTATCACCACATCCTGAGGGGAAACGTGATACTGCCGGAAGCTGGGTGGTGTAATGGGACAGAAATATGGAGGGAGCAGAGCGAAGGGGGTTTAGCCCAGCTGGGGTCGCTTCACACCTGCTGCCTGCAAGGACAGGGATTCCTGGGAAGGGGAGAGTAGGAAGGCTTAGCTGGCCTGAATCATTCTACAGCTGCAACTCCTGCGAGAGGACAACAGTGACTGGAAGTGCTCTGAGGTCTTACGTGCCACTCAAAGACCAGCCCCTGTGTGGTGTTCCATCAGAGTCAATTTTCTTCTGAGATACTTGACAGATATTTGCCTGTAACGAGGAGTAGGGCTACCTAATAATATAATTTTTAACAAGCTAAATTTTGTGCTATAATTTTAAAATGCATCGTAACATCAATCATCTAGTAGCTTATGTTTTTGTACCTCCATTTGGGACTAATTTAGGATAGTTTACAGTCATCTGCGTAAGAATTTAAATGCAGTTTTTGCTGTGGCATCCAATTTTTCTTAGAACAAAAATAGTATGAAACATTATTTGTATTTAACCGAGAGCTTTTTGTATTTTTATCATCCCGACGGGATCACTCACTGAACACAGGAAGGCTATATAGCAGAATCTTCAGCTGGACAATGTGCAAACTCAGCAGGCCTAGCAGTCCTGGCTGAAGGCCTTTCTCCTGAGTGATATACCACACTGACCCTTCATGCTCTCCCAGCCTGCTCTGCTTAATCAATCAGGTGGCGGACGCTCTCTAAATCTGTGTTCTCGCCGCCAACCATGTGAATGTGACCCCGGACGGCTCTTCTGCACGTGGCATCGTCGTTCCCCAGTGGGAGCTCTTCGAGATCTGCTGAATCCGCTCTCGCTTTTGTTTTGCCATTGTTCGACCCCGTCCCGCCCACAGGGAGGGATGGGAGCAGTGACACCTTGTAGCACAATAGCGGTGCGCTGCTCATTTACCCCAGCTTTATTTTCAAAAGCCTCTCTGGTCGACTCTGTCCTGAATCCATGCACTCATGTCACTATCAACAATACCGCTCTTTACAAACTTCAGTAGGCAAGGATGTGTTCCTCGTTTTCTTTTACACCTCCATAACAGTATACATCATTACTCAGTGTCAACAAGACAACAAGTGGTGTAAATACCGCGAACATGATACAGAGGGCAGTGCCTTCACTTCAGTGTTGCTATCTTCAAAAAAGATACAGCGCCATCCATCAGTACTTGTACAGTATAAGGGTTGCATTTCCTATGCGCTACATATTGTAATATTCCCACAAAAAAAAAAATAAAATGAATAGTCTCCTTAAGGAACCCTTTGATTCTCTTGAGTTCTAGTTCATCTAGTTCAAGAGGCCAATGTTGGGCAAAATGACTCTTTCTGAGAACTTTCATTGTTTTTAATCATTCATACAACACACTTTGTGGATACAAAATGAGTTTTCCTTTGAATATGAACTGGAGAATCATTTCTAAGATATGATATACATTATTGAATTCCATTGGGTAATTTTCCCTCTGCATTTGACGCATCCTAGTTAAACAGGAGCAGTGGGCAGCCACAGTGCAGCACCCGTGGACCAACTCCGGTTCTAAACCCAGAACCTTGATCCAGGGGCCTTAGTAGAAGTCTTCCTGTAGAGCATGTTTTCCTGGAAGGGGGAATACAGAGTACCTGGAGCAAGCCCGCGCAAACACGGGGAGAACATGCAAACTCCACACAGAGAGGTCCTGGCCAGCTGGGTCTCGCAGCCAGAACATCCTCGCTGACAGTCTCCAATTGAACCTCATTGTCATTGTTTGCAGGTCATGGAAAGATGGAACCCCAAACCAAAAATTGTGCCCCTGTCCCAGCATTTACGGACTGCACTGTATTTCAAATGTGGTGCATTCTGTTCCATTCGGTTCTCTTATCCGGTTTGAGGTGTTCTCACAAATCCTTTGTAGATCTGGAGGCCTACTGTTGGATGTCTGGTTGCAGCCTGCCTTTTTCCCCAACCAAGACTCACTGTTAAAGTGCTGTCCCTTATATCACGTTTCATGAGAAAAACCGAGATTAATTGGGTTCAGCAATGAATCAAAGGATAACTCCATAAACTGAACTCTGCTTGAAAAAAAAAAGAGCTCTAATGTCTGCTATTTTGTACATTAGTTCTGGCTGGTGAGAGCTCAGTACAAACTTTGAGGTCTCCAGTGTATCAGGCCGTTCATGGATATAATCATAACTCTTCTCTAAAAACGATGAGAGGAAGCAGAACAGTGACTCATACCATAAAGTATCTGAATGGGAGTCATGTCATGTAATGAAGCACATTGCTCTTACAGTATGAGTCAAGAAACTGCCAAGTCATGAAATGGGATTAACAGTTTGTAGTGTACACTTGCTGGACTTTGGGCAGGGAAACATCTGTGGAGGGAAGTGGGAGCCCAATTACTTTGTTCTCTTTAGATTCTTCAATTTCTTCAGATAGGGTGCATGCACTTTTTTCTGTAAGAGCTTAAAAATAATGGGAAGTGTTTCAAAAGTTAATTTTTAAAAAATCGTAGGGTAAAATAATGGGATTTTTACTTTCGACTACTGCCTGACGTAGTCACCTCAGTAGTTAATACCCCTTGCCTCTCAGGAACAATAACAACAATGCACAGAATGGGTTCTTGGACAGTAGACAAGATCAACACTCTCATTAACACCTGAATTTATGAACTAGTTGTATGAAGCTATATAAAAAAATGTAGTTAATCTTGTTAACTTGAAGAATTTAGTAAGTTCACGGAGCCAGCACAATTTTTTTCTTTTGTTACTATACAACAACCCCGAACTTGAAATTAATCACAGCCAATACTACTTTGTGTCTGGATAGACAAGGTTTCCACTGTACCTTCTGGACTGTTTCTCAGGGTGCCTCAATGCTGTCACAATGCCGACCTCAGGTTGAAACAAAATGCTTACGGTGGAACAGAAAAAACAGGCACATTGGCTATAGTCTAACAGCAGCAAGTAAGTGACCCTGAGGTACAGTATATCCATTTTCAAATCCAGTTCTTTTGATTCCATATACAGTATAACTGACATGTACATAGTCATTACTAAACATTTAATCCACTTTATGCTCACTGCAAGGCCACAGTTGGATTTAATATCCGAATAGTTTGGTGCATAAGTTGGCAGCTAACACACGGCCCACATATGGGCCACATACCAACTGCTCTGCGATGCTCAGTTGGATCCTAGCGGTGCTAATTCTAAACTCCCCGGAGGGATACACATTTTTTGCCAATTAAGAGGAGGAAAAAACCAACCCTGGTGATCTCATCCTTGATTTGCTTTGCTTTGAGATCAACTTGCATGAGAACACAAGCTGTACCATACCATATGAGGGAAAACAGAACGCTATGTGCAGCGATGTTAGCTGGCTGAGTCTGGCGTATTACAGCATGCTGAAACAAGGGTTCTGTAGCCCTTTCCAAAAGCCATTAACAGCTGGCTAAAAACCCATCTGCTTCTCCATTAAAACCAATGTCTCAGTACAGGGGCTCCCAAACTGGGATCTACTAAGGAGAGAAGTTCCAGTCAGTCCTCTCCAAAATGGAAATGGTATTTTCCCAATTTTAGAGTGAATGTTTATATTTCTGTATTTCATATAGGGAGTACTTTACGCTTGAAGTAATACCTTGTTTGGATTATGCATCAATCTCCCAACGATGGTATTTCAACAACAAATATTTATGCTTTATAAAATGAGGCCTCTTTTATGTAATTCCATCAGGCTGCCATGCGCTGATTTTCTTAAATTTACCCATTACTGCCATTTGGCGGCAATACATAGGGCAAATTTGCATGTTATGACCACTTTCATGTTTTGCATTATACTGTCTCATATTGTTAGATATTGTTATGAGGCTGCCATATACATATTATTTTTTTGAATAAACATATTTACAGTGTGTTGTGTTTAATTATATTCTGTTGTATACACCATGCAGTTTTATACTGATGTGGGTTTGCTTGTCTCATGGTTATCAGAACAGGTTTAGCAGAGAGTGAGTTCACAGTATCTGGTGTTATATTATGAGTGAATTTTGTTTCTGTACATAGATAACAATAAAATGTTGTTAATGGGGAAGACTCTTTGGCATATTGAACATAACAGATGGTGTATATGTACACACTGCATATTCATGTCGGCCTATTGAATTTTGCGTTAGTGGGGGATGTCTAGGTATTGATCAATTCTCTGCACATTCCTTCCAGTTGCCTCTGCTCCCATGTGGAAAATCAATTTACTACCAGAAATGTTCTCGTTTAAAATAGTCACACGCTCTCATGAAGCATTGCCTGTGTGGTGACTGTTTTATGTTTGATTACTCTCTGAGCTTATTAACCCTTAGAGTGCTGAAATAAATAAATAAAATATATATAAATTTAATTATCCTGAGCTGTTGAAAACCTATCATGTGACGACTTGTTTAAAAGAGCTCCTGTAGGAGCTCTTTTTTTAATAGGTTTTCAACAGCTTTAATTTTGATATCTGACATCATAGAGAAACAATAGTTGCATTTAGTTCTCTGAGGGTTAAAAATGGTTGATTAGGAAAACAGATGAATCCACTCCTGACATTTTGAATATTCAGTCATTTGGTTTTGTGGTCTTTTCACATGCAATGGTAAATGTTGCTTTTTCCCAACAAGCATCGTTCAAAGAGTTATGATTGAAGTTGTTAGCTTTTTGTACCACGGTGGGGGAAAAAATTAAAATTAAAATAAAATTAAAAAAAAACCTAGACTTTCATTAGACTTAAGTCAAAGTTAAAACAATTTTTTTTCCATGAGTCTTTCAGAAATTGTCTGCACATGTCTGATGTCTGTGTACAAGGCATCCATGCAACATCAGCCAACAGAAAGTTCCAGCCCGTTTCTGATATTACATCCATTACAGAAGCGTGCATCATGTTCACTATCTACTGTCAACATGGGGCCATTGGTGTTTCTTTCAGTCACAATGACAGCGGCCCCTTTTCACACTGATTTCTCTCCACTCTAGTTTTTTTCCTTGGTCCCCCACCCCCCACCCCCCAGGTCTGCATCAGCATGACGTCAGGCCCCTGCAACGCAATTATTAGGGTTGTAAAGCAATTAGCGAACTCTCTGTCCACCCAATCCATCTGCTGAAAGATAAAGAGACAGCTCTGGATAGCAGCACACTGTCACACTCAGTGTGTCGGCTTCAAAGGCCTGCTGAGGTTTGCCTCAGCGAGGATCCAACTCCCCTCTGAAGCAGCCCTGACAGGGTGGGTTTGTAGAGGGTTACGAAGTGTATCCATGTATTCTCAATGCCTGGTGTATCATGGGTGATCTTACACACAATGTGTGTCATCATTTTTGTGATGGCAGTTCCATCATTGACACTGCGGTAAGTAAGACATTTTCGAAGAGGACCGTTGTGGATGCGATATGTCACAGCCACAATGTTTTCTAAATGTTTGTTTGGGTTTCTTTTTGGCCAGGTTGTACCAACAAGCAATCTTTCTCTTGTCAATTCCTCCAGTGACAATATAGCAAAATATGTTCCAATGCACTGCCATCAAGGAATTTCAAACTCAACCCCTTTATACACATGTGTATGCACGGATATTCACACATGCGCGCACACAAAAACATACAGCATGACCTTCACACATATTGAAACATATTTAGTTGATAACCTGCTAGTCAGAGACAGCTGCATACAGTCTTTGAATTCTTCGAGTCCTGTCTGGAAATATGGGAAGAACAGACTGAAAATTTGCAAGCACAGACAGTAAATGGCACAGTATATGTGATATCTGCTCACGAAAGCAGAAAGTTTTTTTTTTTTTTTTTTACCTCCACCAGGGAGGTTATGTTTTAACCCGTTTGTTTGTTTGTCTGTCCGTCTGTCTATCTGTCTGTTTACCGGATAACTCAGAAAGTTATGAACGGTTTGGCTCGAAATTTGGTTGGACGATAGGTGGTAGTCCGAGGGTGAGTTGACTCAATTTTGGAGGTGATCCGAAACATATTCTTGATTCTGGATCTTGAAGAATGAAAATATATCTGTCTAACGCAGGTCTGTGTGATATTTCTGACCAGATAACTCAAAACATTATGAACGGTTTGACATGAAATTTGGCAGGATGATAGGTGTTAGTCCAAGGAGGAGTTGGTTTAATTTTTTTCTGTAACCAGAAAAACAGATATATGGCGCAGAGGAGGTATGCGCTCTACCGAGTGCCCTCTAGTTTTTTCATTTATTACCTTCACATGGAACAGATCATTATTGGGCATGGAGAGCGCAGGGAGGTTCAATAGCGACTGCATAATTTATTAATCGTTCACTGTAACCTAGCACTTGCGCACGTTGTCTCTGAGGGTTTCATTGCGAGAGAAAAAAAATGGAGAGAAATCAATATCCTGAAAGATATAGGCCTTTATTAATTTAATCAACATTATTTGCTGTTATGGATTTCATTGTCCTATACTCTCCACATGCTGATACGCCACAAAATGATTTATTTCCTTTAGTTAAACTGATTTGAGCAGTCGGCATTGCCTGGGATCATGAAATGATAATGCAGAAATTAATATATCTGTCAAGCTGTCGCTGAGTGAGGTGGTGGGCACATAATGGATTACAATACATTTCAACATATTCTGTTTTCACAGTCAGAGAAAACATCTGTTTGATTTATTGCTCCTGGAAGTCTTATTGAAAGGAATACATTTATAGAAGCATTTTGTTTGGAAACGGGTAAATGGGCCATTTCAATAGCTCTGGTGAATCCATCAGTAGCTTTTAACCACTCTCAAATTCTGTATTCAAAAGCAAAGGTTTATATTTATTTCCTGCCACCACAATATGATGTTCCAACACTGTTAATGAGGCTTTTATCATTGGAATTAATTTCAGTGGTGACAACAAGGACATTCAATTATCCAGAAACCTAAGGAAAAAAACCCTGGCTATTTACTGGGAGTTTAGAACACCTGTTGTCTTGGCAACTTGTGTCCCTCATATGGGGTTCATTTAGGCTCTTGGCTCTTCATCTTTGTCATCATTCTTGGTCCTTTGTTTGTTACATTCTGTGATTCTTCATTCTGGGATGTGGGGGGAAGGGTGTGAACGACCTGGGTCAATCATTTGGAGGTTTAAATCTTGGCCGAAGCTACTCATTTGCAGAATTTTGATCATGTTTGAGAATGAGTGTGTCTAAGTATTCAGTTCGATGGTGTGCATTGGGTGTTCAGTGCAGTAGTATTGTATGCATTTAATGTTGAGTGCAAAGGTGTGTATGAAGCATTTCGCACAGTTTTGCGCAATAAACTGGCTGTGTTTGGAGTTGTGTCAGACGGTGTGCATGCGACATTCAGAAGAGTGTGCCTTGGGTTTTCAGTTGGCAACTGAGAGTTGCGTATTGTGCATTGGATGTTGACTGTTATTTGCTGTGTGCTGTTGAGATGGTGCAGAAAACAGGCAAGGTTTGGGCAGTATGAGGGGATCCGAAGCGGTTGTGAGGTCATTTATTTATTCATAGGACTGACCGGGACAAAGACCCTGGGGGCATCCTGTTCCATTTCAGCTGAGGCACAGAAACACTTAGCTCTGAAAATACTGTCCCTGAGGGAGACCTTTATTTGTGTGTGTGTGTGTGTGTGTGTGTGTGTGTGTGTGTGAGCAAGCGCGCTTGCGTTTATGTTTGTGTGTTTGTGTGTGGGTGTGCATCTGTGTGTGGTGGGGGGTGGGTTTAATTCCTTTGGTCTGCCTGAGTGGATTATTGCAAGGTTGGGATGCCTGGTGTGTGCCTGTGTGAAAACCAAAATACTAGTGATGGTTTTTATACCATGGCTCTGTGAAACACTCAGTTGTGATTAGCAGAATTTGTGTTTAAGCTGTATTTCCCTATTACTGCAAAGCTATTAAGTAGTCCCACATATTTACTTTATGAAACTTTGTGTCAGGTGGTCACATTTAAACTCCTCGCTAAATTAACTATATCTTTATATTACAAAGTCACAAACTTTGTATGTGAAGGCTAAAAATTCACACAGATAACATGTTTGAGTTTTCTGAACTATAACTTCAGAGAGTATGGTGACTGTGATGACTAGGGGAAAGCACAATGCTACAATGACTGTCCAACTGAAACTAAGTGGAACCAGAGATGAAAGCTCCTGATGAGCAACGACAACAAAATAGAACTAACAATCACACTTTTAGACTGTGCAACAGTACCAACAGGCTAAATCTAAGCCACGTGAGTTTAGTGGCAGAAGGATATAGTCCACATATAATCCGGGTGCAGCTTGCAGAGGTAGTTCTGGTAGGCAACTCAAGAAGTGCCCACATTCCCATGGACACTCCCATACATGTCATATACTGCTCTGCCTTTTCGATATTTAGGCTATATAGGCTGCTCTCCAGCCTCACTTCTGTGGCAGAACATGCCTCTGCCTGCTACTGTGCTGCATTGCATTCTGCTGCTGAAACATTCTTGCTTGCTGCTAGTTAACATTCCACTTCAACTCCAGCATCCACCTGGGGGCTCTGAATCTCCCCCAAAGGGGAGGGGGTATTTTGACATGCCCTGCTTTCTTCTCTTTAAACTCAGTGGGTGTGCCAGCATGAGAGCCTATACGCCTGAACTATCAGTGTATCTATTTAGTACTACTGTTATTAACGGTTCACGAGTTGGCCAACAAAATATGTTAATGGATGAAGATTTGCGAATTATGTTTACATACACAAACTGTGTCTGGTAATCACAGTATAAGTGCTGTGTGTAACTCCATGCTGATCATTACGCGCAAATGATCGCAAATAATTGACGAACGCTGAACCACTGCACGCCAGGCCATATTATACCATCTCCATGTGTGTGGTGGTTCTATTATGATGAGCATTTTCTCTTACATGATGATAAGATTTTAGAATTCAATGTGAAAACAAAAATATCAATGTTTGCAGAAATGTGCAGATTTTTATTGTCCAGAAATTGATCTCTCTTTTGGTTTCTTGGGCCATTTGTTGTGTAAAAGTGTATTACTGTTACTATAACAATAATGTGTCCTGACATGGAAGATGTTTTCCCTTCAGATATCGAGAAAGCTCTTTGGCAGCATTTCCTTCAGTGACTGTATATTTTATAAATCATGACATTGAACAGTAAAATCAATTTTCCAGATGTGGTCAACAGGAATAGCTGCAGCATCACAGTACTCGATGCATGCACACAAATTGTAGTGATGCATTGAATAATCAGAAAATAAAATGTGGCTTCAACATTTTATTAACTTTGAACATAAGAAAAAGGCCTTGGGCAGCTGGGCCAAATCATCAAGTGATTTCTGAAAGAGGAGTCTTGTTTCCATTTGCATTAATTGCAAACAGTCATTTTTCACTCAAGCATGCAAATCTCCGTCCAACAGACTTTCAACTCGTGCTTGTGTACAAAAGTAACCCAGATATGAGGGCACATGGCATTCATACTTAATTTACTGCATTCTGACTGACACATGGACTGGCACAGCGCAAGAGGTGAAGAAGTTCACAAAAAAGGCAAATAAGTTGGCCATCTGTAGGGGCTCAAAGGAGATAGCCAGCCCTCTACTGGTGTGCTATAAATCAAAAATATAAACCTAATGTAATGTGTGAATGCTCAATTTATCCCTGATATGCCCCATTGGTTTGAGTAAACAGTTCTATTTGAATGTTATACGTTTTTTTTTTTTTTTTTACACTAAACTCATTTTAAAGAAACAAAGTGAATTGGCAAGTATTATTGCATAACCTCGTTATTCAGAGCGCAAACCCATACACTCTGGCTCTGTGGTTTAGGGAGGAAATTAGTCCCGTCCTGTTTCTTTGAGTTTGTCATCTTTCTGCAGTCTGGCTGTCAGTGCCCATTTCCCTTAATTGTTTCTCATTATTCAATTATTGTCTTGTGGCTTCGCACCTCCCCTTGTGCCCTCCTCTCCCACACCTGACCCTTATTGTTAATTGTAGTCTCTGTGCATTTAAGCTCCAGTATTTTTTTTTGTCTTCTATTTGCCAGAATGTTGGTAGCCTTTGTGTCTGCTATCTCTCTTACAGATTCTCAGCGTATTCTCCCCCCCCCCAGCTTCTTGTATCTTCTTGTGCTCTTTGTCATTGTTGGCTTGTTTCCCTTGTCTTCTGCCTTCCTGTGTCCATCGTCATTCCTCCTCCTATTGTCTCTCACTCCTTCTGGACAGACCCTTTGCAATTGACCTTGAACCATATCTTTGACCCTAATCTTCCAGTCTGTTGTGCCCCGCTTGCTGGAGGATGACCTCCGCTTGTCCTACGACCACAATCTGCCTGCCTCTTAATAAACCTGAATCTTTCAATCTTGATCCCACGTTTGGCTCCTCTTGTTCTTCCAGCCATGACAGAATTCATGACGGTGGGTGAAGGTTTTGGGGTTTTTTTTTTTTTTTTTTTTTTGGTGATGAACCTCTTTTTCTGTGTGTTACTCTTGCATTTTTGGAAGGTCTTCAACCCTCTTCCATTAATATCACCCCATCTGCAGTCCCTGGGCTTATGTGCTTGAGTGAATTGTTTACACATTTACTCATGTGCAGCTCATACCATCAAAGAAGCACATGTTTAACATGTTAACTACCGCGCTTCCGATGATGTATAAGAATCATTCACAATTCTCATTAGGAAGCTATCAATTGTATTCATTCCATTAGTCATCATGCAATATTATTACCACCGTTTAGTTCATTGGTCAATGAGTGTGACTTACCAATTTGAAGTTACTTGACAAATTATGTGATTACATGGCCTTCGGTGATACAGATATACATCCTGTAATGGGACTGATATCATTTGTGTTAATGCAGAATTTGATTCAAAAGGACATTGTTTTGCATCAACAGGAAAAAAAAAAATTCAAACTTGTTTTCTCAAAATGTCTTATGAGTCAATCTGAGCAAAACACTGATTCCATCCTGTACTGCAGCTCAATTGGCAGTAAAATTACCAAAGGATAATCCCAACATAATGCTGGAGAGAGAGGGGAGAAATAGAGATAATTAACAGCTATGCAATAGTGCTATTTACCCTGTCCAATAAGGATTTTTTTTTGTGTGTCAGTCTCTCAATATGAGCCCTGTAATTTCCTGGATTTCACCTCCATCATCTCTCCTATTAAGAGAAGATTAAATCGATGAGACAACATTGATAACTGTTTTCTGCTTCTGATGTTAAATTACTGAAATTGGAGTTTGAGGCAGATCCAGGCTTTGTGGATGTGAATGAGTGGAAAAAAAATAAAATCTTTTCTAAATTACCCACCTCCCCTGCATTGTAAGTGCTAGTTTAAGGACAGAACATTAAGGGCTGGTTTCACAGTCATGGATTACGCTTCATCCTGGACTTAACTGAGTTTTGTATGGAGAATCTTCGTTGAAACTTGAATTCAGTCAAGGATTTAGCTTAATCTGTATGTGAAAATGGCCCTAAGTATTGCAAATTTTGTCTTTTTTTTTCCTCTGGAGCCCAGCAATTGTCACTAAACTAAAATTATGACAATCCTGCCTTTGACATTAACAATTAATGTGTTTGATAATTGTCTGATGTAACAAGCCACTTTGGAATGTGTTTCAGAGAGAACACCTACAGGATACAAAGATTTACCCGCATGCGTGTAAAATTCTACCATTATGTATTTGCTTAACAGAGTTGAAGCTTTCCTCAGCTTATGAGCCATATTTCTTCATGAATTCACATAGTGTGCAACATTGCATCGCCTGATCTGTCCTCTGTCCAAAGAATATCCAAAGAGTACGCACAAAACCCAGCTGATGCACTTCCTCGACCAGATGGACAAACTATGCACCTCGGAAAGCCACAGGCGTAATGCCCAAATTTGTAACCATTGACAGTTCAACTAAAACAGATACACTGATCTGGAAGATGTACAAGCTGAATCTACCCTTCACTGGACTGGAGGCTTTGATCTAAGAGAGTGCGGAGAGTAATGTTTTCAGGGATTACATTAAGATGCAAAGCAGGTCTGAGGAATTTCACATAAATGCAGCAGGTGTCAGATAGTTGTTAATTTGAAAATCCATGCAAATAGCTCACAAGAGCCAACCAGGCGATTAAAGGTACCAAAGCAATTACGGAGACAAATGCCCCGAGATTTGATGTGAGACTCTGAAAACATGTGGTCTACAGAGACGCTGGTGCCTCTTTGAAGAAGAGGGTTTTGATTTATTGCGAAGGAGTATCAAAGCTAGCGTTCAAAGCTAGCGCGAAGATAAACATCCTCTCCATTTCTCCAGAAAATGAGGATCTGAGATATTCACACTCCTTCTCAATCTGCAGTTCTTCCGTATTCGCACCACTTTTTTCTTCAGTATTTCCCTCTTTCTCCCAGTGCTCTGCATGTGTGTTAGACTTCCTCATTTCCCCTCTGTTCTGCGCAGATAGCCTGTCTTCTTTCTCTCTGTGGGATTGATGTTACATGGATACAAGAGTGTATGTCTGCTGATGCGTTGATTAGAGGTCATCAATGATGGTATACTTGGATGGGGACAATAGATTAAAAGTGAGGGATTGATGGATTGGTATTATAATAATAATAATAATAATAATAATCCAAACCTTTGCCAGGGCTGAACAACTGACCATTTGTCAACATCCTTGCTGAGGGGTATTTTTTTTTTTTTTTATGTAGTAGAAATCTACATCATCTCAGTATGAATTCTATGGCAGTTGGAAGTCTCAGCCTAGATTTCGTAAGTAGAGTCCCTCGATCCGGAAAAATATTTGGATCCTGATCAGTTTGTGATATTTTCTTGACATTGTTGAGCTAATGACCCTCAATTTTTCTCATTTGAAATCATTCCGTATTTCTGAAGATGTGATGCAAAATTTTAAATTTTGCCCCATCCCGAAATGGTGAAGAATTCTTCAAAAACATTCTGGATCCAGATACGGATCACTCCCAAACTCTAATCACCTCTTAGTCCAGCTAAGAACCATCGCTGGCAAATCCATTCATTCGTTTTTGCAGAATCCTGCTGACTAACCAATCAGCTAACAAACACGCAAACTGACAAACACGACCAATCTCATAACCTCCTTGTAGGAGGTAATAATAATAATAATAATAGCACTGCCACCTCACAGCAAGAAGGTTGTGGGTTTGAATCCGGCCCAGGGCCTTTCTGTGTGGAGTTTGCATGTTCTCCCCGTGTTCGTGGGGCTTTCATCCTGATGCTGTGGTTTCCTCCCACAGTCCAAAGACATGCACATCAGGCTAATTGGAGATGCTAAGTTGCCCGTAGGTATGAGTGTCAGAGTGAATGGTGTGTGAGTGGTGTGTGTGCCCTGCGATGGATTGGTGAGCTGTCCAGGGTAGGTCCCTGTCTTTCGCCCATTGTCAGCTGGGATAGGCTCCAGCTCCCCCGTGACCCTAGTGAGGAAGAAGCGGTATAGAGAATGAATGAATGAATGAATAAATAATAAGCAACTGATTCTATGAATACTGAACAAAGTCAATTTTGGCATTTCGCACTGGTGACCTACAGCAGCATGCATTTGTGATTATCCTACCTGTACGGCGTATGTGTTTTACTGTCTGGAAATACGCCAGTCTATACCCATAAACATTATGGGACTGTTATTTGCAGGCTGGGAGAGCGTGCGCTGTTTGTGTACCCTTTTTGGGAGACGGAGGCTCATAGTCTGTTTCCCTCATTGCCTGTGCGCCCTTTATGACATAAATAAATTTTTTTATGACAAAATAACATTTACAGGGAGTGCATATATAAGCTCAAACCCATGAAACACTATGTTCCTCTTTATTTAAGGAATAATGATTAAGGTAGCCAAAACATACTAAAGTGAAGTCACTGGAAGAAATGCTTCACTTTTATGAAGCAGAGCAATGGTTTAGTTCAACAGAAAGGGAGTGAGAGAAACTTCTTCACTCCATAAACACAAGTATACGCGGTATATAAATGCTACCCCATGCATGCAGACATTAAGGTGTATACCACCGCACAAAAATCACTTATGGAATCACTTGTTTTTTATGTAGTTTGTCCTATTTTATTCAACAAAAGTGTTACAACTCCCTTTCCAAAAAAGTTGGAACGCTGTGTAAAATGTAAATAAAAACACAATGCAATAATCTGCTAATCACTAAAACCGTATATTTAATTGAAAATAGTGCAAAGACAATGTATCAAATGTTGAAACAGAGGACTTTTATTTATTTATTTATTTATTTATTTTAAAATATCTACTCATTTTGAATTTGATGCCAGCAAAATGCTTCCATAAAGTTGGGTCAGGGGCAACAAAAGACTGGAAAAGTTGAGTGATGCTTCAAAAACTACACCAGGTGAAACATTTCACTGCCAGTTACGTTAACTGGCAACAGGTCAGTAACATGATTGGGCATAAGAAGTTCTACAGATGTAAAGATGGCAAGGTCTTCACCACTCTGTGAAAGACTGCAAGGGGAAATAGTTTGACAATTAAAGAAATATGCTTCTCAACTTAAAAATGCAAAATATTTGGGGATTTCATCCTATGCGGTACATAAGATAATTAAAAGATTCAGCCAATCTGGAGAAGTCTCTGTACGCAAGGGAAAAGGCCAAAAACCAATACTGAATAGCCAACATCTTCAAGTTCTCAGGCACTGCATTCAAAACAGATTCTGAGGTTAAAATCACTGCATGGACTCAGGAACCCTTTGGTAAACCAATGTCAGTGAACACTGTGTCACTGCATCCACAAATGCAAGTTGAACCTCTGCCTTGTTAAGATTAAACCATATAAAAACAAGGCCCAGAAACGCTGCTGCCTTCTCTGGGCCCAAGCTCATTTAAGATGGAGTGAGGTGAAGTGGAAAACTGTCCTGCGGTCTAACCAATCAAAGTGTGAAATTATTTTCGGAAATCATGGACGTTGCACCCTCCAGGCTAAAGCATCCCAACAATTTTTAAAATGCGGTTGCGGTAAATTATTATTTTTACTAAGATATCATTCTTAATGGATTTTCTCGTGAACTACATAAATTCCCATGGGCCTGTCCTTGCACGTAGGCACACTATATTTAAGGTCATCCCACAACTGCTTTATGGACTTTATCCTGACCACTTCATATTTTGTGATTTCCCGTGTTGAAAGTCCTTTAGTTTAGATATCTGTTTTGGTTGTTGTCTCACTTAATCTGAAAATAATGAGAGTTTCCAAACTTTTGAGCAGTAGACTACATAAGAAGAAATATTTCGACACTTTAGCTAATGTTCTGAGTTGTCCAAGAGGCTAGCAGCATACGAAACACTAGCCTCTCAGACCCCCAGTGGTGTCTCCCATCCAGCACTTCCACGTCTTCCAGACAGCACCTGGCCTCCACTCCTGAAGACCACAGCATTCTGTGACCACAATAGGGGAAACAGATGTCCACATGCATTTAGCATTCTGCTGCCAAACCTTTTTTTTCTGTACAGAAAACCAAATGAAACCGTGTTGGAAATAAAGCCAAACTATGAAAAGAGGTGCTTGAAGTGAAGATTGGTTTATACTACGTTTTGGAAGCAAAGATGGTGGTGAAAGCAGCACTCATATACTACAGTATGCGTTGCTGGCATCGGCCGCTAATGTGATACAGCGATTGTCAAAAAAAAAAAATTATGATGTTATCCCTTTTTACTTTATTGGCATGGTTAATATTCACATTTATTTGTATCTAGGGATGATCTGAAGTATGTTGTTGAGTTCAGGGAAAAAATAAAAACTTCAGTTCAGTCTTTAGGGTCAGAGTAGGTTATTTCCCATTGCACTTTAATTTTTGCAAATATCCTCATGTCATGTCAGAAATAACAAGCTGGCTTCACAGCCGGCTGCCAGCAGCACTGGCATCGCAGCCTGGTGCATTTAATTTACTGTGTCAGACGTGCCGTGACTACCAAGCACCCAAGAGAATGCTGGCATTAGCTACAGGAGAAAACAGATTCGCATTACCAACCGGTAAATTGAGGTGGAGCGCCTGTCTCACTAATAAGGTATTTACCTCCCTTTCGCAATCAAAGTCGGACAGTAATTAGAGGTTCAGATGCCCGCTGACATATCATTTCGGTATTCAGTTTTTCCGCCCCAACATCGAAAATCACAGCTTTTGCTGTCCTGCTCTCATCACCTCACTCTAACCGGCAGAACAAAATGTCTGCCCTCTCCCCTTGTTTAAATAATCCGTTAAATGAGTGTGACCAAGATTGGGAGTCTGTAGAGTGAGACCAAGCTCTCGGGTTACCGACAGATTTGCTCCAACCTCGTTCGAGGCGCATTTCCTGTCATCAGAGAGAGATGCATCTCGGCTCTGATTGGTGCTGGCCAGCTACTCTTGTTCTGTGTCCATTTTAGGGTTCAGTGTTTTCGTGACTCGTAAACAAAGGGGGTGTCAATTACCTGTAGGGGATGTATTCAGAAAAGCTATCAGCTGAGCTAAGTCGGAATCAGTGCGCAGTAGAAAATAATCACAGGCTGACTCTTATGTTTGCGCATATGGCACAAGGAAACGTCAGGTCTTCCGCCCCTATAGATGGGAGCAAGCGGCTTTAATTGAGGGTCACGATCACTTCTCTGTTCTGGGGCTGCAGAGTTTCCTTCCCAAGGTCATAGCCTCGCTGATGAATGGCCTCTGTTAGCACAGTGATGTTATAAAAACACATGATAATCCCCCGCAGGGATTGCCGCTCAGTTCTAAACCAATTTTCAGTCCAGTGTAATGAATGTTGGAGGAAGAAAGGGCACCCCAGAGTCAGACTGCTCCTTTTAGGGAGCGAATCGCTCTGGGGGCTTCTGGGGTCCGGCCAGGACCAGCGCGGCCGACTAGAGAAAAAAACATTTACAGAAAAAATCTCTCTGACTTGGGGCAGTTGAGTTATGATGCAAAGTTGCTGAGAGAAAAGAAGTTATAATCGCGGCTGGACCAGGGCCCAAGGCTACAGCGGTGATGGAAAACAGGGGCTTGGGTGGCACTGGGGATTCCTGATTACATCAGGGACTGGATGCAGCTGACCTTCAAAGGAGTTATTGTTATAAAACGCAAGAGAATTCTACACTTTCAAAGTCTTCATCTATAATGTTTTGATATGCTTTCTTGGCCTTTTCTCAAGTGCTTTACCAAGCCTCTCCACTTCCTTCCCCTGTGTTTGGATGTATTGGCTACACTAATATGGTGAACAGGTTTTATTCAATACTAGAATAGCTCTGACATTTGAGTTAAATGGGAAGGAAAGCCACACCCTAAGGTACCGTACTTAGGGCTCTGGCACATCGCACAAACGACAGTATATTTATTATGACATCTGGCATAAATATTTTATCACAATTCAGTGTACTATAGACTCTCGACACTGAGCAATGTGATTCCAGGAGCTAATCCTACGTCAGCTATGGCTGTTTTCCACTAGAAAATTGTACTGTATACATATATACCCACTAAAACTGGTATGTCTACCATCATACAACTGTAGATACTGGGGTATACGCGTTACAGACAATTTAGGGCATATCTTCATCATTCGCTAGATGATTCTTAAAACACTGTGACCTTGCATTAATTTGAACATCTCTGGCTATGTGTATTTATTGCATATGTTAGCTTGCCTGTACTTATGCTAGCAATGGTAGCTGCACAGTACCTTAGCAAAAGGGAAAACAGATTATCATTCGCAATATTAAAGCCGTATTAATGTTCCTCTAACATTGTACTGAAAATCTGCAGAGAGCCACTCAGAATTAAATCTGGGCCCGAAGAAATGACTTTTCGTCAATACTGTAATTACCTCTGCAAATCCATAAGTCTGTTTGGTAAATTGCCATTTACTTGAATGCAAAAAAATACCATGTGGTTCAATTGATAATAAATATAATTTTGCGCTGCAAGAATTCAATTTGAATTATCTGCTTTGCTTAGTTTGCATATTACATTAAAATGAGTCCCGGCAGCCTAGTGCTCTAGGATCTGATTAATGGTATCATTAACCCTACGAGTTCCACGTGGCCATTTTACAAGCAGTTCATAAGCATATGGACAGCGACACACTTTTTGATTTTTGTCTGTTTTTAAGTACAAAGTAGGATTTGAGACCAGTGAAAAATCAGAGAAAATTCAATCTGCAGGTATTTACGTCCAACATTATATAATAAACCTTGTAAGATTTGCAGCCCTTTCAATGAAGCGGCACTGTATTTGTTCCCCGTTGATCTAAAATATTCATAGGTTTGTTTTTTGGCTCATTCTTTAGCGGCATTAGACCTTCCTTTGACCTTTTATAATTAGCCCAGATGATGTAATAAGCTACACGAAATCTACAGAGCGACAGTGGTACTGTGAAAGGCAGAATTAAAAAATAATAAAGACACTAATAAAGTGACTAAAACAACCACTCTGGTCTGAGACAGGGCTGAATTTTATTTTTTTTATTGGTTCTGTTTTGATCAGATGTCAAATCTACAATCTTTCTTTGAAAGTTTCTGCCGTATGTTAATCTCACTCTGAAGGCAAAGCCATCCTAATATCCCTCTGCAGGCTGTGGGGAGGCCGTAGGTTTCTGTCTCATATTTTCACAGAGCACAAGTAAACAAGCAAAATTCTTTCTATAAAGATTAATGACATCATCAAAAGACATGACCTGCTTAATCGTTGCTGCAAGGCAAGATGCCTTTCCAGCTTAAATGAATGTCAAGATGAATGGCCCAATTACAACTATTATTGTAAATATACATGAGGGATTTGGCTGAAGTGGTCCAATTGTCTTTGATATATATCTTTCCCAGAGTGTAGTCCAAGATTTATGCAGGCACAGATCTGCTTTTCAGTCCTTTTCAGACTGTATTACCTCTAAGTCTGTATCATTTGTATCACAAAGCTGAAAATTGATAGATTTCTGAATAGTTACCTAGTTTTTACCCGCCAAACAAATGATGCATTACAGCACATTATCATCACAAAGTCCACATAATCAGTGAAACTGGCTTCATCGAGCACTTGCATTAGTTTTTAGTTCTTTCGTGTGCACCATCTATCAGTGACTCTTGTCCCAAGGCAAATACTTCTTGCCATGTCTGATTTGATTTTGTACATATGCATCTATACTTCGTAGATATTTAAACGTATCTGGTTTAGATATTTCTTATGTAGATATTTGTTCAGTTCAATAATAGAGGGAGTTCCCATAACGTAGGTTAATGAACAGGACCACTCCCAATGCGCCTTCCTATTCGTCCTATATATACCACATACATTCCCACAATCCCCGCTCGTCTCGTTTCTACGTCCCTCCCACCCTTCCCCTCTCCAAGAAGGAAACAAGAAACAGTGTCCACCTGGGACCCCGGGGGGCTTAGGAGCCACATGGACTCTGATGAGAGACGCGAGCCCCACCCTGAGTCTCACCACCTGGGACGCCCAATGTTCGCACAATCACAGACCAAGTCCATCAAACATCACCTTCGCCCCGATCTCCTATCCATCGTTCCACCGAATACACTCCTTCACTTTGGGAGTGGTCCAAAGTTCATTAATAATATATAAAGTGATGTATTACTATGTCTGAATGGAGTGAGTGGTGGATTTTCACTGGAGAGAAATAAGCCCTGCTTCAGACAAACCAAGGAACTGTCAGATAGGATGAAGAGCCTGATCTTATCTGTTATCTGGCTACTACGGTCGTAGGTATTGTAAGTAAACCAGCTGGAGTCTCAAAGCAGTCCTGTATATTCATGAATATCCAAGAAACACTATAAATTACCTAATTAGATTGGAACAAGCCATTCCCAGGTTGGAGGTATTAAAATAAGCTTGTGCGTCCGATGCGACTGTCCGGAGCCATAACTCAAGAACCCATTGTTGGATTTCAACAAAACTTCACAGGCAGATACATTATGACATCACAATGTATCGTGCTGAAAAGTAGGTCACTAGGTCAAATGTTCGTCTGTTTTTTTGTCATTTGTCGAAATATCCAGTGCTATTCTGTCATATGTTCTTGTCTGGGCTGTAACTCTCTCATTATTTGGCCGATCCTTTTCAAACTTGACAGGTGAACACATCATGACCTAATGGTGTGCCAAGAACCAAAACTAGATCACTAGGTCAAATGTCCATTTGTCTGTCGGCACTTGTCATATTTAGCCGTGTCGCTATGCAATGTATTCCTATCCAGGCTGTAACTTATTATTTGGCTGATTGTTTTCAAACTTGGCAGGTAAACACATCATGACCTAAAAGTGTGTCATGAACCAAAATAATAATAATGTGTGGTTGCGGGGGATACGGATGACTATGTCAGCTTGTGTAACTTGTTCCTTAATTTTCACATCATCCAACCTCGCTCTGTGTAGGCTATGCTGTCATACACTGTTTGATTATATTTATAAGGTCCTTCTGAACTTTAGGAAAAGAATCATTGGTCCATTAGGCAGCATGAGCAAAATAATGCAAACCTCTTTGTTAGAATCTCCCTCCGCTGTCAGGTCGCAACTCTTTAGCATGTGAGGGTAATGCAGTCTGCAAAAATTAATGGCTAAGCAGAAGAGTAAACACGTGTGACTTCACAGATGGCTTGTACATCTTCCAACATACCCTACAGATTTCTACCCTTGTACGTAATGTTACTCTTTGTGACTTACTTTGATATTTTCATGGGTGAGTCATGGCTCGTTGTCATGGATCATGATCATGAAGTTCTTATGTTCTATACTACCCAAAATGGAGTGGAGTAAACACAATTATCAAACATAAATAATGAGCAGTTAATTCATTTTTGTCTTTAAGATCCTGCAAGATTCCATTCCATAATTATTTTGGTAACTGCAAGTAATTCAATTTAATTATCATACCAGAAAATTCCAAAAGAACGCTAAGCATTTATTAGCAATTATCAGTAATGTCTGATAATCTCAACACTTAACATAAATAAGCTAATATATTTCAGGAAATTGAGCCAATTTTCAGTCATTTCAAGTCATTTTCACCAATTACCTGATATTTATACCTTTCTTTCTTTAGACAATCCCCTCCCCCTCAAAATCTAGTCAAAATACGATGTAAGTAGTCTCCCATTGGTCCAGGGGAATGAAAACACCTCCCAGGTTTTGGAAATTGGCTCCAGAGCTTTCCATTTAAAAAAAGGTTTGCATGTCTAAGATTATATGAAGACCACAAAGGAAAAATGGTCCGAGTCCACATTTTGCATTTTTGTATATTTTATATTTTACATATTATTATAATATTTTATGTATTTTATAGGGGGGGAATTGTCCCCTTTAGGTGGGGGGTCAGTTGTTACCCCAAGTAGAGGAGTTCAAGTATCTCCCACGAGTGAGGGTAGGACGGAGTGTGAGATTGACAGACGGATCGCTGCAGCGTCTGCAGTGAAGCAGGCATTGTTCCGGTTCGTCGTGGTGAAGGAGCAGCTGAGCATAAAAGCGAAGCTCTCGATTTACCGGTCGATCTACGTTCCAACCCTCACCTATGGTCATGAACTTTGGGTAGTGACCGAAAGAATAAGATCGTGAATACAAGTGGCCGAGATGAGCTTTCTCCGTAGGGTGGCTGGGCTGACCCTTAGAGAAGGGTGAGGAGCTCGGACATCCGGAAGCGGCTCAGAGTAGAACTGCTGCTCCTCCACGTTGAGAGGAGTCAGTTGAGGTGGTTCGGGCATCTAGTCCGGATGCCTCCTGGACGCCTACCTTTAGAGGTTTTCCAGGCATGTCCAACTGGGAGGAGCCCCGAGGCAGGCCCGGGACACACTGGTGGGATTATATCTCCCGGCTGGCCTGGGAACGGCTTGGGATCCCCCAAGTAGAGTTGGAGGAAGTAGCTGGGGAGGGGGGCGCCTGGGTCTCTCTACTCAGTCTGTTACCCCCGTGACCCAGCCCCGGATAAACGGAAGAAAATGGATGGATGGATGGATGGATGTATTTTATATTTTTTGCATATTTTTTCAGTGCTTTGTTTCTAAGATCATTTTGAATTTTTAATTCATCATTTCTCCACAACGTGAAAATGTGACTCTGATCATTTTTTGATTGTGGTCTTCATGTTCTTCTTATTGGCTAACCTATACTTCGATGATTAACAGTTTGTCTTTAGAGAATGAGATTGGACATGGTTCATGCAGATGAATGTGCAGTTTATCAATACATATTAGTTTGCATCACTGCTCTGTTTTGGGATGATCTGCACCTGCTTAGCATACATTACCCAGAAGAGTATGACTCTTATGACCTGCCTAATCTCAGCATCTGCAAGAATGAATCCAAATCATTTTGGTGTGGCACAGTCTTTAAATTGGTTGTCAGGAGTCAGTGATTGACAGCACAAACAAGACCTTTCAGTCAGGGTCACTCTCCCATTGCAATTAATTAGCCTATAACAAACCTTTCAGTTGGAAGTTCATTTTTTAAAAATATTTTTACATCATTACGTTGCTGTCTGTACCAGTACTAATTCCACCAAATCATGTGTGCATTTTTGCATGGCAGATTATTTTCTGCAGTGCAACCCAGACAGTCTTGCAGAAATGAAAGTGCTGTTTTAAGCAGATGCTAATCAGTCGTTGATAGTGGCCGGTACCCTTTGGGTGCCTGGCACAGTACAGGAGGGAGCTATTTTAGTTGTTGCCTGTTGTAATGAACTGATGGGCACATGGGTGTGCACAGTGGGACTACAGGACAGGATTCAGATGCAAAGGTGAATTTTTAAGTAAACTTTTACTTATGTATATATTTGCCAGAGTGAACATATACTCTGGACACAAACAGGGGAAGACAAACAGGAACAAAGGGTTATTACAACAAGGGAATAATATATGAATATAGCTAAAGCGCTGAGGAATTGCTAAGGCTAGTAAATAACGAGACATCGCAATGTACTGAGGGAGAGAGCAGTATGCAGAAGAACTGGGCTGATTAGCAACAGGTGAGGCTAATGGTATGCAGGAGCTATGGCAGGCTGATGATTAGCACTCTGGTGATGAGGACCGTAACGGGCCCGGCGTCACACCCATGGGACTCAGTTATTGGAAATTAACTGCGAGGGTGATGAAGTCAGCATGCATCCCATCGCTGATGATAATGAGTCATAAGCCGCATTCCGTTCCACAGTGTACGTAAACAGTGCTCCCGCCTCTCTGTTCCCTGCTCAGGGTACGTCAGTTCAGGGAACTTCCCTCAACAGAATTCCTCTGTTTGGCACATCCTGTGACATCACAAATGCAGACACTGCACCCCTCAAGCATTACCCTGGTAACATAAGCACCTCAGATACCCTTTGCTGCTACAGTGGAAATTTTAGACTCCTGATGATAAAATGTTAAATAAGACATTAAGTATGTATTGAAACAAAAACTGATACCATTACAAAACTTGTGCTGTTGAAATGTAAGTAACTTGCGAATAAATGCAGTTTACTATGCATGTCTGCGTTAGAGCTGCAAGAGCTGCAGCAGGGCTGTGAGATGTATGATGTTTGATTGGGCGATTGCAGCTCAGGTGGTAAAAGAGATTTGTTACCAAACTTTTGTCTGAACAAATTCACATTTTACTCAGCATCTCAATTTTTTTTTGGAAATGGTGTTCTGCAAGTCACACAAGCCCTCAATAGTCAGATCCATTTCATAAAGGTGATGTTTGGGTACTTTTAGAGGTTTGCATTTTCATGCAACGCGATTGCCTGGTCCTCTCGGGGGGACGCCTGCGCCACACTGAGCAGAACCCTCTCACTCCCTCTCACGCTCCTCTCGTTTTCCCTCCGTCCCCCTGAGAGAATTGATCTCAGCTCTCGCTCGTACGTGGTCCGCCAAAGGACAGAGAAATTTACTTGATTGCACTGCGGAGGTCTGCCAGCATGCAGAAGGGAGAGAGAGCCCCTCCATCTATGGCCCACACAGCTGTGGGGTTCCATCAGACCCCAGGTGATCTTCGGGGTATGTAATATTGGCTCAAATGGTAATCACATTTCTCACCCCTCATGCTGTGCACCCCCAAACCATTTCCATTTCTTCCCTCTCTCATCCTTCTTCATGCTCAATCTCAGCTCCCTTATTCCCCATCACTCAAGCACAGCACCTCTTTCACCTGTTCTGCTTGAAATCTTTCAGCATCAAGACCAACTGACTCTCCCCCCTCCCTTCCACCTCTTCATTTCCAGGGAGTCTCTTCTCCCTTGTTCCCCAAACTTCCGCACATTTTGCAAACCAATCTCAATAACCCTTTGTTTTTTACCTCAACCAAGGAGGTTATGTTTTTGCCCACATTGGTTTGTCTGTCTGTCTGTCTGTTTGTGTACAAGATAACTAAAGTAATGAACGGATATTGCTGAAATTTTGTGGGTGGGTTGCTATTACATCAGGGATGGACCCTATTGATTTTGACCGCGATCAGTCAAACAGTATGGCCGCCATCGTATGACTCAAGATAACTGAACTTTGCTCCCACTCACCAAGATTTCGACTGTGCTGCCTTGGCGGAGGTTTGCACTCTCGGAGGGCCTCCAGTTTTCTTTTTTCATCCCTTTGTTTTATTCCTATTTACATTCTTCTTCTGTCTCCTATTCATTTTATTTCAGTCCTTTCCTACTGCTTTTATTTTGTGTCGCCTCACCAGCAGTTTGCAGCGGTATTGATGGGCCATCGGCTGAGTGAGTGTCAGTAATGGGCACATTTGATCGCATTTGCTGAAGTCACTGCTGGTGTACTTTGGTGATGCTAAGATGTGAATTCTAACCGCAACGAAGCTGTAATCATGGCCTCCCAGCCTGCTCACTGACAAACGAACATATTCATTTCAACCACTCACAGAGATGTTTTGCGCCACTTGAATTTCACTCTGAGACCCGGCCTTGTCATTTATTGCGCGCATCATATTTTTACTTTTATTTTTTTTGGAAATTGCTGTTCTGTTCATTTTTTTTTTGCTCTCATCGGCAGATTATTCGGCAGAACGTGTTCACATAATTCTTCCTTTATTGCTGCCTCTCTCCTGCGCTGGGTTGACTGTGGTCTTGTTGAGGTGACACTAAGGTCCAAAGGTCATGGGTTTAATGGTTGTACATAAAAGTAGCCTTCTGATGCATATGTCAATGTGTTGTTATTACCTGGAACAAAAGGCTGGCCTGGAAATATATTATCCTGCAGAAGAACTGATCCTCTGGGAATCCTTAAGCTCAGAGCTGCTGTGACAAACCGTTATGGCCATTTTCTTCAGTCTAAATATTAGTGCCTCAACTCGTCCCCTCCCCCAATAACACTGCCTCACCCATTCGACATGATTTGCTGGGGGTCGAAGTCACCACCATCTCCATTTTGTCACACATCTTTTCGCTGTCCATGGCATAAATTCAATTCCTATACCATTCTGCTTCAGGATTTCAAACAACATTGCTGACATTGGTGTAATATTACACAGAGCTGCTATATGATTGTTTATATTGCTGAACATGCTAGCACAGTATGTTCTTATTATTACTTTAGTAGCAATCTTACAGGTGTCCTATATATCTTTTTGTGAAACATTTATGCATTATGCAGATGAACTGTGTAAAAATACAATTCAAAACGTACAACTGATTCTCAATTTCTGTGTAGCAAATCATATTAATTTTACAATAAAAAAAGCCTCCCCCATTTTCAGGTCCCCAGACATCCAATAGACAGTTAAGCTAAGGCTGCATTTTCATCTTCGATTAGGCGCCCCTCAGTAATAACGTTTGAAACCTTAATTGATTATTTTCCGCAGAATTCACTGCAGAGTGACAACAGTGACTGAAATAATTTTGGTATTTCAGGTGTGGTTTGATGAGGCTACAATTCCCCATCGTAAAGGCGGCTTGTAACCTTGTCCAGCTTGCTACTATCATCGGCAATTATGTCACTCAATGAAACAAAGTTCGATTGTCCTTGAGAAGAAAAACAAAAACAATGAGAGGATATGGAAAGACTGCAGCATGTCTAGATAACCAAAATGACCTGGCTGCGAATATTAAATAGAATACACAATAAAGCAATAAACTGAAGAGAATGTTTGGACGGCTTACTTGCTTGTCAGTAAATTATGATTTTCAATGTTATGTGAAACATTTTGATATTAGGAAATACAACACAGCGGTAGGCCTATTATCCAAGTAAGACACTGTACAGTGTGGGCACAGTAGGACCCTCATGAAGATCTGGCCCTAAATATATGCCATACTGTGACACTTGGAGACTCCTACGTTCCTCTGGGGGGGGGGATGATAACAATGTATTCTCACCACGTTGGAGACACTGATTTATATTTTTTTAATGTATTTATTTGACCTTCATTTAACCAGGGAAGTCCCATTGAGATTGAGAATATCTTTTTCAAGGGAGCCCTGGGGGGTTGAGGTGGAGAGGGAGAGGGCAAGTTACACAGCCAATTAGATCAGGGGATGATTCGGTGGCAGGTTGAACGAGCCAGGTTGGGAATTTGGCCATGACACCGGGGAACCCCCTACTCTTAAAAAAGGGTGTCATAGGATCTTTAATGACCACAGTGAGTCAAGACCTTGGTTTAACATCTCATCCGAAAAACGGCGTCTCCTTCAGTGCAGTGTCCCCACCACTGCACTGGGGCTTATTCCACCAGAGGGAAGATCGCAACCTGCCAAAACCTCTTCCAGCAGCAACTTGGTTTTCCCAGATGGTCTCCCATCCAAGTACTGACCAAGACCACACCTGCTTAGCCTCAGCCAGACAGCTCAGCAGATTGAGTAGTGGTATGGCTGCTGGCTGTTTACATGGTTTATGTTTACATGGGTGGCTGAAAGACCTGTGGTGACCGTTCGCACTGTGGCTCGTATGGAACGGAAAGGGAGCTTCAAGGATGAGACAAATTTTTTTGTCTGCTTTGCATGATGCAGTTTTTATTTTTAAATCTGAAAAAAGTTGATTGTCAGGATTTTCACCCGTTGGAAACTGAATGGGATTCTCACATTGGCTGACAATGAAGACGTCAACTAGCATCTTCAGTTGACGGTTCGGGAGCTTCGATTAGCTTTCTTCAAATTAATATCGACTCTGTTTCCACTCCCAGACATTGGCTCAGTTTAAAGACCTGTTTTTTCCCCGCGTTTGACACGCTGGCTGGAGCATGGTGATTATCGCTAGTAGCACGATCAATCGGTGCGTCTCTGAGAAGGGCTTTTCAGCTACAGTCCTGGAGAGCTCGCTCATTTTGGATAAAAGCGTTGATTTATTCTCTTCTTTCATCTTTTCATTATATCTGTGTCTGCTGCCAAGTGCTGCACATCGCCAAATTTTGACCCTCAATGCTGAAATAATAGGTACCAACAGATGTATTCTGATTGTGCACAAATCTATCAAATATGACCAAGATTTTCAGTCACTTCCTTCAATGCCTTTATTTTCTCAAACGCTGCACTTTTACAGTGACTTTGAAAATAACCAAGTAAAACTTTTCCATCGAACACATGAGCTCTGCTTATTAGAAAAAAGGCAGGCAGATCAGCAACAGCAAGGAAGAGCAGGGTTTGGGCACAGATAGGAATGCCGATATCAACAAGCAGAGGGAGTGGCCCTTTTCATTTCTGAACAAACAAACACTAAATATGTTTTTTTGTTCGTTTTACGAGAGAATACTATACTTAACAATGTTTAAGTATAATAAGTTAATTATGCCAATGTTCATTTTTATGAGAACACTTCCTACCATTTACATGAGCGCCTGTTTTCTCTCTACATCTCAGACATGCCGTCAATGTGCCCAACTGAGGCCCGAGGTAAGGGTGTAGGCAGTGGAACTTAAGATTTTTTTTATTGCTATTAACATTAACAAGGGTGTTGTTATTTGGACTGTCAGAATGCTGCAGTAAAATAAAAACAAGCTGAAAGGGGCTACTGACCAAGGCAGAATAGTCCATCGCTTAAAACACTGGTTTGCGTTACACCTAAAATCACACCCGTATATCTCTGCAAACATTTCAGTATTTCTCACTAACCTTCGTGTAAAGCCTAAATTAGGGATTGGAATTTGTTGAATTTTGTTATTCCCAAAAAAACTTCTCCACTTCTCAGCTTAAAGTGGAGGACAAATAATGTTTTTGGTAATATTTTGTAATGATACCGTTCCACTCAAAAACAGCTTGTATTAGGCTGGAGAGTGTGTCACGCTTTTGGAAATTCCAGTAAAGGAAAATTCACATAATGAGACGAAAACACAACACTGGCCTTTTTGTGTAAATTACTGCGAGGTTCCATACCTCATTAACATCGCTAAGTGCCATTAAAGTGCTGCCGTGCCGCTAAGAGATGTTGCCAGAACGCTAATTAGCGCCCAGCCCAGCTCCTGGCTTGAGGAGACCGCAGAAAGCTGCGTTTGAATTCTTCTCAGTCCACAAATTGTGCTGTCTGGACGTGATGAAGGTGCAAGATTGCGAGAACAGAGCTTTGAAATCTCTCACCGGTCCCACCTGCAGAGTCTGAGAAAATTCACACAAGCAATGGTTCCACTTTTCCACAATATTACACCATGGATTAGCTATTCAGAAACCGAAAGAAATTGGCTGGTGAGGAATTCTGTCTTTAAAATCCAACTCTTCTGATGCAGTGACTGCACTTCTAAGCCGGTGGACTTTGGCGTAAGAAGAGTTCACACTAGGTAGGACAAATTTGAGAGAGGAACCTTTGCCAGTCTGAAAAGTGAATTCGTGGAGCGTGCTGCACCAACAAGACAGCCCTATAAATAATTTTTGGGCATTCCGAATTGGAAGAAAAAGAAAAGATTAGGGTGAAAAATGTGGCGAAGAGATGGATTGTGGGTAATGGCCCTGTGAGAAGGCTGTGTCCTGTTCAAGCAGTGAGCTCATACATCAGCTCCCTCCCACGGCAGGCACTGAGATGGGCTCCTAGCTGAGGCTAACGCAATGTCATTCTCAGGGACACGAGTGCTGGTTTGCTTCTCTGTGATTCCGCCGTAATTTAAAATCTACCCTCCTGTGGTGTGTTTGTGAGAGAACAGCCTTGATAAAATGTGCCCTAAAAGTCAGGTGTTTTTCCACATATAGGAGACATGCTGACTGTGCCAGCTCCAAGGCTTTTACTGCAGTGCAGACGAAGGTCTTGTGTATGTACAGGTGGCCGTAGTGTGCATGCATGGTGAACCCGGGAAACAGTTTTCCCTGTTCGTGGCTGAGCACTGCGTGTAGCAGTAAAGATGTATATCAGAGCAGCATCACTTTCAGATAAAGTTGCACCCATTTAAGTCTTCAGTTCTCTCTCTCTCTCTCTTAATTAATCAGGCCTCAGCTCAACTGCTTGCTATGCTGAGGACAACCAGACCTCCTAACTACACGACTCCCTGCTCTTCCGATCCTGTTTCACCCCGCCATTCTCAGCCGTGGTCCTTAAACATCTACAGACATCAACCTAAGGAGGTATGCAACCTTCCCACCTCGATCAGGGGTTGCTATGGAGATGGCCACTCATGCAGACTGACAAATAGATACTCAGAGGTAGGAGTGTGGGGGCAATGCTCAGTTGTAATGTGTATGTGTGTTTGGGTAAGGACAGTCAGAAATTGCTAGTTTTCACATTTTAGTTCTGGGTGATATTTACATCCGCCAAGGAGGCTATGTTTTCACCCCTGTTTGTTTGTCTGTCTGTCTGTTTGTTAACAGGATAACTCAAAAAGTTATGAACAGTTTGTCACGAAATTTGGCAGGATGATAGGTGGTGGTCCAAGGAAGAGCTGATTTAATTTTGGAAGTGATCCGGAACATATTCTGTAACCAAAAGAACAGATATATGGCTTGGCAGAGGTACATGCTCTATTGAGTGCCTTTAGTTATTAGTGTCTGGCTAATACCGCATGATGATCGAGAGTGGATGACTGATGGTTTCCAGAATTATAATTTGACACTGTCAGCTGCTGAAAGCACATCCAGGGACAGGAGACATGCTGGATAGGGCAGCAACAGCTTGAATCCAGGAGACCATTGGACACTGAGAAACTTGAAGCCTGCCATCTTAAGACGCATGCCATATAATTAATAGACATATTGTCAAATGCATTGCAGAGATGATTTTGCTTCTGTGGTATATTTTCTCCTTCAAGATGGCTGGTCAGAGCTTGTTCTCTAAAGCAACAGAAAATAATGGCTTTGTGGAACAGCATCGTAGCTCTTTAACCCATTGTGCAAATATCGACGCCGGCATAAATATAATTCTGTAATTGAATTTCCAAATGTGTTGCTTCACTGGAATAATTTTCCCCAGTCTCTGAGACGAAAATACTGAGCTATAAAGCTTAAATAGGCTCCGGTACAACAGGAAAAACTGGCATTATTTGTATTCTGCACAAAGGGGTTGATAAACCCATATCCTAGAAGGCTAACTTGCTGCTTTCAATCCTCATATCTTCACATCTGGTGCGTGTCTCCATACTTAATTATTCGACGGCGGCAGCACCGGTCCCACAATTATGACCCTGCAGCCCTCTTGACTGGGATCAGTCTCCAACCCGCTCCGCCGCCCGGTTGCCACAGTGACGAGTGCGATAGGGAACACTTAGAATTTTCCCCATGTGACGGGCGGCTCCTTGTAATTGAAACAGAGGATGAGCGTGAGTATTCGCATATGTGCTGCGTGCATGTGCACGCAAATGACTTCTCAGTCGTCTCCTTGTCAACTGTCTCGCTCTCTCACTCTTACAAACTCCCCGTCTCCCTCTCCGAGCCATCGACAGACTCCTTTAATTACCTGAGGGGCCACCTCAATTTTAGTTCTTTTTTTTTTTTGCCGGAAGCTATTAGATTATATGACCTTTCTCATTGATGCTCAGCGTTGTAGTTTGTAAGTGATCTATTTTAATAGGATTACAGAGATGAAGGCGGGCTGTGCGCAGAGGAGTAAGGAGGTGGCAGCTTTAAGCCCTCAGCGTTTCAACCATGCTCGACGGGTCTCCCCCGTCCCCACCTCCCCACCTCCACCCAAACCCCCGCTCTCCCGAAGGCTCGAAAATTCACAGAAGCTCTAATTATGACAGGCTGATTCTTCCCGTCTGTGAGCTCGCATGAGGCACTAATTCATCTACAAGTGAGCATCTCGTATGGTTCTGTGGTGGTACATTCATTTATTTTTCTTTTCATCTCCTTCCCACATTTAATATATATATAATATGATATATATTATATTTCTCTCATTTGTTGTGAGGCAGTCTTATGCTGGGATGCTTATCTGTAAAATTTAAATGTGATGCAAAAGGTATTTGAATGCAGTGAGAATACTAATTCTAATGCGCTGGAGGCTGGTAGCTCTCACTGCAGCGAATCTAAGCGTGTAAGTATGCAATTATTAAGTACAAGCAGTATGACAGCAATTAAGTGTGTGTCAATTTTTATGTATGTACGTATGCATTTACACTAACAGGTCAGAAATAACAATAAAATGTGAATTATTTTTTAGAAGTCTGATGCTTTTATTTTCCAAGCTAGCATTAATTTAATTTACAAAATACAGCCTAAGAAATTGAATTGACATTACGAAATTAGATTACAAATTGCTATTTGAAATGCTTGTTTTTAATGTAGCTTTTACCGAATGATTGGAAAGGCTTATTACTCCAGTGTACTATCCATACTCTGTAAGAAACACTGATGTGTGCATATTCAGACACATACAATACATGCAGCTGCTCCTCTGGGTATACACACCAACACAGACACTCATCTGAACTGTGACACCCAAAGCCGAGGGTAAGGTAATCTCTGTCAGAAGAAAACAATCTTTGCTATCGACCACACTGCCATTCGCAGACATCAGTCACAGTGAGGCAGCATGACTGCTCTTATTAACCCTTTCCTCTCAATTTTTCTTGATTCAACGGCCGAGCAGATGGGATGCTCTTCTTGTTCCGGGTTGGGTACCAGGAATCTGGACACGTACTATGGGCTTTTATCCAATGCTAGTCATGTCCAGGCCAACTATGTAAATATAACTGAGGGATGGTGCATGACTGACTGAACCATTTCACATGTAAGAAGAGCCATGCTGTCGATCAAAGATTCCGAGATCAGAGACCCACTATATGAGGCTTCAGCCACGGAACTTTTTAATTGAGAATGAAGTGAAAATTTTGGGATTTTAAAAGAAAAACCTGAGTTCAAAATTAACCTGTTTGATCCCACTGGTCAAATTTGTGATCGATTTAAAAAAAAAAAAAAAATTAACCTTTAGAAGCTCTAACAGTGTTGTCGTTGGCTTTGGGCAAAAAATGCAACTTTAGACTTAACCATCATGAAATCAAAACGTACATCAGTTTATATGTTAGGGAGGTCTAAGTCTAAGAAACAAAATGCATGCCTTGACATTTCAAGGAAAAATTCGGGATTAAACATGTTAATTGGAAAACAATTCAACAATCTAATCTGAAATATATGAGAATACATCAGAGGGACGTGTGCTCTGGCGTAGATACCTCATCACCTCTGAAAAACGGATTGGGGGGCGGGTAGCGTCTCTCGGCCCTATGTGTTGACGGTGATGGGCAGGGCGAGGATCACTTACTGACAGGGGCGCCTCCGCTTGAAAAGATCTCCGCTTGAGTGGCCTGTACTGTGGAAGGAGGGAAAAAAACGCTCCTGTCTGAAGGAGACTTTTTACACTAATCCACGCCGTAAAGCCTGTCTGTCACCAAATACCATAGAATGAGATTCAGTTCTAACCCATGAGCAAGCGAGCTGTATTGAGTGTTTGTCATACATTTGATATTAGGAAGCGATCCCTGGGTCGTGTCAAACCCGGGAGACAAGGAAACACAACACCGACTTAACAGACGGAACGTGACGTGTTGGTGTTTGCTTCCGTCAAGGCACTCTCAGTGTGGCAATATAATACAACAGGCTAATAACCGGCAGATATGAATTTTATTTGGAGGTTGATTAAATTCTGCAAGATCAGATATGTATCGTGTCCCGTGCGCGGGGCGAAAATGGATACCTGTTCATTACCCGCTGCTGTGTTGACAGCTCATCCATCTACCGATGGATTCATCTCTACTCGCCCCCCATTTCTGTCTGCCAAAACGAAGCTCTTACCTGACAGCTCAGAACACCTCGGCGCAGGCTTTTAAGGCGCTTTTAACCTCTAAACATTATCTCTATAAACTTCCATTCAATGCGAGGCATGTATATTTTGGAAGTTCTTCTTACAGAGCACTGAAACTAAACTCACTTTGGTTGTGGAAGAAATTGAGTAGAACAGAGTCGAGCCTCCCGTTAGGCATAAGTCTCGCCGCTGTGGTCAGCTGTTTGACTCAATATATTGATTTCCTCCCGAGTTTCAATAGCAGAATGAAGTATTGCGCACTCAATGCTCAGATGTTCAAACAATTGATTTTCATACTCTATGTCCAGAATGTAATGTTGTGGAATTGTCAGAGGAGAATTAACCGTTCAAAAGCTGGCTGCTCACCAAAACATTGCATCATGATGGGGGTTCCTTATTGGCTGGGAGTTGCAACCTTCCCACTCGGGATGATGAATCAGGTTACAAAGAAGAAACCCTCTCTGTGCACGAATGTTCTCACACCATCGATCAAGCATGAGTGATAGGTATTACATTAATTTTGAGAAGAAATATTTCAGACATGAATCTGTAGTTTGTTATCTCAGTTGCCATCCCAACTCCATGCTTATAACAGGCTGCAGCTACAAACTGTCTTTCTTCAAAATTCCAAATTTACAATTAATTTCTTGTCCAGAAATATAAAATATACTATCTCGCTTGCTCTTTCTGTGAAGTAAATGTGTTCATATACACCAATGAATATTTCAACAGTTCAGTTGCGAAAACAGATTAAGGCCATAAGGCCATGAATAAACCAATCAAAAAACATAATTTTGGAAAAGTAAAAAATTTAGGTATCTTACTGAAATAACCCAACCCTAATTTGATTGATATTCCCTGGAGTGCACAATTAAAAAACATAATTTGGGAATATAAATCAAAATGCACATAACTGTTTTTGCAAATGAACCCTTCATTTATAGAGCAGTTATAATTTAATGGAAAAATCAACAGTAATCGTCTTAGTAAAGTGGTGGGCTTCCATGAGCGATCAGACCAGGTTGACACGCCTTAACCCTTTGAGCGCCGAATACATTTTCAAGGAATTAAAACTAGTTATCCTGAGCTGTTGAAAACCTATCATGTGGCAACTTGTTTAAAAGAGCTCCCCTGCGGGAGCTCTTTTAAACAAGTTGCCACATGGGCACGGCGCTGAAAGGGTTAACATAGAGATTACAAGTGTAGAACTTTACTGGAGGAATGAAGCACCTTTCTTCCAAGAGATATTCCCTCGTTTGTTGTTTGATGATGGTGAAGGAGAAGCTGTCGCGTATACGTGTTCAGTTGGTCTGGCCCTACATCCGCGGAAATCCATGGGTGAGTGAGTGAGTGAGTCAGTGAGTGAGTGAGTGAATGAGTCACACTATTAGTCGGTCAGCCAAGTGTACTTTCCACATTGGCCACTGCTCATTGCCCAAAATTTTGCATATAGACAATAAGCCCCTGGTCCTCAAATCACAGTCCTCGAGGTCTTAGAACTGCTGCTCTTCCACCCTCCCTTTATCAGGGACCCCGTTGGTTGGTCTGGCCAATGAGAGTCACAAAGTGACTTGCCCGGGATAACAGAAAACCTGGGCTGGATTTGGATTTGAGGATCCCTGCTAAGCGGTCCATCCATATATTAGGTTTTGATCTGGTCTTGTGAACAATAGCATTGGAATGGAATGATCTCTCATAAATGTCACTATCTCTGATCAGTCCACGTGCAAATTAACATTCACCTTGCACATCGAATGAGTTTGTAGCACTGCTGCGCTGGTGTTGGTACGACTCTGCTTGTGTTCAGCACCCGTTTCCACACAGCGCAGATTCTCATGGCTGACATGACATGCACTGCTTTATTTGGACAGTTGCCTTATTTGTAATAAGTTGGAGGAAAAACTGAAAATCTACAAGATGGTAGACCTCCAGGAACAACACATTTTCACTCCGACTTGTCATATAGTGAGGCTACCTGACCAAGCATCGATATACGACGCAAAAGGAGGCTTTTAGCATCCTTATTTGATGCTTATGGTTAGAGTTTGGGTTACGGGTTAAGGCTTAGGGGGTAGGGTTCGGTTTAAACTGGCATCAATTAAGGGCGCACAAAACCTCCTTTTTTGTCGTATATCGACGCTTGGTCAGGTAGCGTCACTATATGACGTGTTGGGATGAGACTGGGCCCCCAGGAGCAGTCTTAAATACCACTGATGTACAGTCACAGCATGACTGTATTGAGAGACTAGCAATTTACAAAAGATTTTTTCATCAAGGTCTCACTCATTATATTCCTTTAGCATGCTAATGTGCTCACTTCACACAGCAGCTGATGGGTGAGGGGGCTTGATGGAAACTGCTTTCAAACTCTGTAAGCCTCTCATTATGATTCAGTTCCCGATAAAGGGCAGTTCCAGTTCTGTGGTAGACTGCGGCCCCATGTCGTGAGTAATGCAGGTTGACCTCTTGGTCAGGTGGCATCAATGGCCTCCTCCAGCAGGATCACCTGATTTCACCTTTCCTGACACCCCATCCCTCCCCTAGCACCACACGCCAAAAACTGTGAATCAAAATTTCAAATGCAAGCTAGCTTCCATTCTCAGTATTCTCTCACATAAAGAGAACATGTTTCCTTTAAAAGCCCACTTGACTAAATCTTTTCACTCGACAAGGATATATTGACTTTGATTCCCCTACTTTACATAATTATGCGCATTTAGCGATTGGTAGCTTGTGGTTTTTGTTTGCGTGGTTCCCAAAACGCCAATATTTGCTAAAGCATTTCAAATATGCTGAAATACCATCTCATGTGCTGTGGGTAACAGATAAAGGACGCAGTCAAACATAATAGCATTCTCGATCGTGGGACGGACTCTGAGATCTCTGTCTTCAGTTTAGTGCAGTTGAGTGCTAATACAATCACATAATGAAATATGTTTTGTCCGACTGACTTCGCGTCAGGAGAATTTGTTTTTTATATGAGGTGTGGTCATGGTAAGTATCAATACATTGCTAAATTGATGCGACTGAATTTGTTTGTGTGCTGACCTGATGAAATGTGAACTTATGCGATATAATCCCAATTTTGACTGCATTGTCTTAGTAATGCACCAACATGCATTATTCCACAAAATGTCCACTACCTGTAAACAGTGTCTCATGTAAGGACACAAATAAACATGCATAAAATATCAGGATTATAATTTCAAGTATTATTATCATTTTTTATTTATTAAAAAAATAAATTGTATCATAATGAATGGGCACTACATTGATGCATTGACAGTTGCCAATTTTGGTACAATTGCTCTCAGATGATTCAAACAGTAGTTATGTGTCTCATGACATGTATATTGTGACCAGTACTTCTGTAGAACACATATAAAAACACATACACTACAGGCCAAAAGTTTGGGGCCACTCTCAGATTTTTAATGGTGCATCAATGTGACCCCTTGGTTTTGGGGAAGGCATTTATACAGGATGCCTTCTTGTTACATAAAATTGTTCATGTCCTAGTGACATAAAATCATGTAACTCAAAGGCATTGGAACTCAAAGGTAAGACAGCTTTAAAATGTGGTCTGAGGTCTGGAATTCACCCGAAACCTTTTGGCTTCTTATATTTTATGCACTGAAGTCACTTCATTTGCAAAAAATAAGGTAAGAACAGTTGATGTGTGATTTTTTTTTTTTTTTTTTTTTTTTTTTTAATCTGAGGGTGGCCCCAAACTTTTGGCCTGCAGTGTACTTTTCAGAGTGTAACCCTCATAGTTTTTTCCTGCTGTTTTACACTGCAGTTCCCTGTGCAGTAGCAGCCCACTAGTGTTAGTAGACATTCCGTAAGTCTCTCCTCACTAACGAGGAAAAGTGACGTTTTTTTTTTTTAATATTCGTTCCTTTCCGACACTGATATGGAGATAGACTGATACTTTGATGTGAATACGATTACTCAAAAGAAATTTACTTTGTTATTACCAGAGCTCACATAGCCTATTTAAAAACTAATCTCTAAATTGACGATTAAATTCAGCCGTTTGTTTAATCTGGCATTACAATAACCAGAAGGAACGGTCGTGTGTGTTGGGTATATGAGTTTTGAGTGTATCAGTTTACAATTTTTGTATCTACTTTGTGAATGTTGTCACAACTTGTATTTTACGATCTGTATGATTATACAAGTTGTATTAGCCTGATAGGTACCTAGTTACATGATATGCGTAACCACGGATGGAACCTGTAGCTTATTAACTGCTGTTTTAAAATATTTGGTTAGTTAACATTACCTGACCACTGTTGATAACGTGTATTGACATGGACAACACTTTATTAATCACTCTGCATACACGTGTGCATGCTGGTTTTTTTTTTTTTTTTTTGACTGTGAAGATCTGCTGCTTTTCGCTTCTGGATGAACTGTGTTCCTTTTGGATTCACCGCCGCTGTGCTGCTGCCTGCCGGTCATCACCTTTGGATTTAACTGACGGAGTCCAGACTGTCAATCAAGGATTGGTGGGAGGAACGTTGTCGTTTGCCTTGGAGAAATACAGAAAAGCACGCGTGCCCTTTTTTCCCCTACACTTACTACTTTTTTTCCAAATTGAGATCTCAATACACACATTTTTAATACTTTTTATATTTACTTTGGGATTGTTGTTGGATCCAACACGTTTTAAATTTTATAACCTGGTGTTTATATTTGTAATTATAAATATAGTGTATACATAGTGACTATATCAACATTTTTACAATCCCTGTGACAGAATTTGTTTTTTTTTTTTTGCATACTGTGATTCTATGAAATTTTATTAATAGTTACTTCTTCAGTTCTTTCTAAAATATAATCTATAATCCCTGCATAACTGTTTCATTGCATGAGCGTTATTGTGGGTTGGGAAGGTTTATTATACAGTACACTAATAATCACTACTGCAATCCTTCATGAATCTATGAATATACCAGTGAGATATCAAGAGGTGACTTTGTTTATAAGTCTGTTATTAAGAGCTCACCTTAGAACATTTTGGTTAACAGAGTTACATAAGCATTTTTGTTGTCAGTCTTGAAAACACACTTAGGATGTTTGCTTTGCCTTTTAGACTGACTGTTTGTGAGCTTAGAATGTGAAGATAGAACATAGAAGATAGAATGAGAGGTAAACAGCCCCCTCCGTATGTACGAGGAGAAACAGCTTCTCATTCTCTTAATAACATCCTTACCCTCAGGCACGAGAAAAATCAACTGAGATAAAATTGTGTTACACATTATTCTTTTTACCTGGTGGGATGGCACTGTGATCCTCATTCGCGTTTGTTCATCTGCTTTGATATACAAATCCTCTGACAAGACTTTTTTTTTTTTTTTTTTCTTTGCGAAAAGGCTATGACTTTCAAGATTTTCTTTGATAAAATTTGCTAACAGCGAGCAAATAATTCATTGGACAGTTATTTTTTTTCTGCACTCTAGCATTTTGAGTTACATTGATTATAAGGTTGAACTGCAGACTGTCGCCTTTAATCTGGGGTGTTTTCATCCATATTGGTCGAACCATTTACTGTATATTTGACAGCACCTTCTGTTCATTTTGCCTACTGTTTTCTGGCACATCAAAAAATACAGGAAAATCTAACAAAATGTGGAATAATCATACTTAATATTTGGTTACAGATGCTTGGTATGCAGTGACTGTTTGGAGTCTGTGAGGAATAGCTGTCATGACGCTGGGCGTCTTCCCTGGTGATGCTCTGCCTGGCCTGAGCTTCAGCCATTTTTAGCACCTGCTTGTTTCAGGGACTTTTTGCCTTCAGTCTCCTCTTCAGCAAATAAAATTCATGTCTGTTTGGATTCACATACAGTGATTGATTCAGCCTGCAGAACCAAAATAACAAAAAAAAAGGTGTTGCAGTGAATTATGAAGTCCACTGCTCATAATATGCCTAGCGCAGAGATTACGGTAATACTTTGCATGATCGCGCGTTAGCGGGAAGCCTGAATCTACTATGATCAAATAAACCTTTATCCATATGCATTGCATGTAATCTGACCTGTTTCCATAATGTGCAGCATAAGGGGATGTTGTAGCTAACATCGGTATAATGTGGCATGGTGAGAAGACTGAAGATTTGGGACTAGTCCCACCCTGTGAGTACATCACAGATTTTTGGCAAAAAGTGGTCTGCTTAGTTTTCAATTCCATAGCACATAATGTCTAGGCAGAAAAAAAAAAAAACAAAATTGGGGAACCAGTTCAATCTTCAGATTCGGTCATTAATTTATGTGCCTCAATGCATGTTAGTTATTTGGCCCAATTTTTTTAAAAAGTCTTGTCATTTTGACTGAACCATACTGTTCAAATGTCATATCTACTCACACTGTCGAGCATCTGGGTCTTTCATCCTAGTAAATCCAGTTTGTGTTCATTTTTCAAAACATATTGTTGGATAATATTAAATTTCTTGAAATGCATTGCTTTATGTGTGCCTTGTTGTGTTATTTTGTATTTCATGTTAAATGAAGAAAACTAATAAATAAATGTTTAAAAAAAAAATTCTTGAAAGGCCTTCATCTTACAAAACAACAATTCACTGACATATTACAAGAAAAAACTGTTTCCGATTTAGCTAAAAAGCCATTTTTTAAAATAACATTGAACTTGATATATGCCAGTGTTTTAGATTGTATAGTAAGGTGACAAATGTATTTCGCTCAATCAAAAAAAAAAAAAACAAGTGTTTGCCGTTAATAGCAGTCAAAACAAAAAGATACGATAATAGTTTGGTGTTTAGGCTCTGACTCTGTCGCATCTTATGGCCTACTGAGGTTGAGGAGAGGAGAGCAGGGAGTGTGACGATTTCAACCCTACTCATCCTGGAGGAAGTTCAGAGGCCACAGGTGGATGCTGGGATGGAGGTGAGATATCAGCTAACAGCAGTTAGAGTGATGCAGCAGCAGAGAGCGATGTAGCACAGCAGCAGGCAGAGGCAAGTTTTGCCATGGAGACAGCACAGGAGAGCAGTTTAAATGGCCCACCTTCCAGGGGGGGCGATGCATTGTCTGATATGGATAGAAGTGTCTGCGGGAATGTGGGCATATCTCGGGACCTTGCCCCGAAATCTTCATTTCATTTTTATTTTCCACTGTACTTATAATGAGTCGTTTCTCATTCTCAAAATACCACATTAGCGTGATTGCATACGCAAGGAATTACACGTGTAGCTAGTGCAGAAACGTAATGGCTGCTAAAATGTGACTTTGCAATTATGTGTACAACTGAATAAAACAATTATTTCAATAGTAATTGCTATTTTGAATATAATAAATGTTTTTGCTTTATTTTTTATCAATGCAATGCAATCTTCGCAAGGACAGGTATCAATTTTTTTTTCAAAAACACAAGCATATACGTGTGATTCCAAACTGAAAATGGCACTATTTTAAAAAAAAAAAAAAAAAAAAGAAAAGAAAAAAACTATAGATGACAAATGAATGACACCACAAAGCCATCTGTCATCCCTGGGATTCCCATTTGTCAATCCCTCAGGAGGGCCTCTCACTGCAGTGACTCTGAGCAGGTGTGTCGGGATTCTGGAGACCACACTTTTATCATCTCAACACTTGTTTGCCCCCCCGCTGATCCGCACCTCTCGGAAAATGTCACAGAATATTGATTGGTTGGATGGTGACAAAGACTGAACTGTGGGAGATAGAAAATCCATTATATTCAGAATGAAAGAATGGACTTCCTTTATTTAGAATTACAATGATGAAATTGTGACATGGCATTAAGATCCTAACATAATAAGTCCTCAATCTGAAGAGTCTTTGCTTCAGTGATTGTGCCGTTAATCATAAAGGATTGCATTTTATGCTGCTTTACTCTTTTACCCAAGTCTTCTTGTGGCTCGGACACCAGCATCTCTAACAATCATTAATCATTTTGAGTTTTTGTATGGTCAGTAATCAGGGGCAGATTTTTGCTTCTTTTCTCCTTCATGGCACAATACTGGCGTGAGAGGCCAGCAAAAAAATTGCCACCGGACACAAGCCCCCTAATACTGTACTTTGTGCATGAACAAATGGGCCTTTAATATTTCTGTACAGATATTAAAATATGGCATATATTAACAATAATTATTTTTTTCTTTGAATTGTGAATGTGTATTGAAATAGTGAGCACAAAAATTCAGAGCACGGTCCATCCATCCATTTTATGCTGCTTGTACAGGGCCAGGTTGCGGGGATGGCAGATTAAGCTACTTCCTCTAACTCTTGCTGGGGGTCCCAAGCCATTCCCAGGCCAGCCAGGACATATAGTCCCTCCAGTGTGTCCTGGGTCTGCCTCGGGGCCTCCTCTTCGTTGGAGACGCCTGGAAAAGGGAGGTGTATTGGAGGCATCCTGACCAGATACGGGAACTACCTCAACTGACTCCTCTCTATGCGGAGGAGCAGCGGTTCTACTCTAAGCCTCTCCCGGTTGTCCGAACTCCTCGCCGTATCCCTAAGTCCCAGCCCAGCCACATGCAGAGAAAGCTCATTTCGGCCACTTTTATTTGTAATTGTGTTCGTTTGGTCATTGTGACCACAGCTTGTGCATAGGTCGGGGTTGGAACATTGATCGACCAGTAAATCAAGGGCTTCGCTGCCAGGCTCAGCTCCTTCTTCGCCACGACGAACTGGTACAATACCCACATCAGCACAGACACCGCACTGACCCACCTGTCAGTCTCATGCTATCCATCCTATCCCCACTCATGAACAAGAGATACTTAAACTCTTCCACTTGGGGTAACAACTCACCCCCCAAGCCAAGGGGACAATCCACCTTTTTCCAGCCGAGAACCATGGCCTCTGGTTTGGAGGTGCTGATGTTCATTCCAGCCGGTTCATACTCAGCTGAGAACTCAGCTGGAGGTCACAGCGCGATGAAGCCAACAGGGTCACATCATCTGCAAACAGCAGAGATGCAACCCTGAGGCCACCAAACAGGACACCATCCAAGCCTCAGCTGCGCCTTAATATCCTGCCCGTGAAAATCCTGTCATGGAAACGGTATTCTCTAATGGCAGTGGCCTCTTTCAGCAGGATAAAGCAGCCTGCCATGCTGCAAAAATGATTCAGGAATGGTTTGAGGAACAAAACGATGAGTTCAAGATGTTGACTTGGCCTTCAAATATCCCAGATCTCAATCCAATCAAGCATCTGTGGGATGTGCTGGGCAAACAAGTCCGATCCAATGGCGGCCCCACCTCGGAGCTTCCAGGACCCAAAGGATCTGCTGCTAACGTCTTGGTGCCAGATACCATAGCACACCTTCAGAGGTCTGGTGGAGTCCATGCCTTGACTGGTCAGGGCTGTGTTGATGGCAAAGGGGAGACACACATAGTATTAGACAGGTGGTCATAATGCTAAGACTGATTGATGTGTTTTTTTTAATGACTAAATCAGAGATTTCTGAGTCTTGCATGGATATAAATTCATTTCTGGGGTTTAAGGGATGCAATGAGGCAAAATTTCTGCTGCATTCAATTTTATTCCCATTCTTTGCCAGCTTTTCTCTGGAAATGATTCGCTTGCATACAAGCATAAGATATCCTATCCTTGCCAGCTATGAGCATTTGTTTGTGGTATTAATCTACACAGAATTCAGACAGCAGCTATCAGATTTAAACAATTTTGACGCTTGTGTCAATAATGAAATCACAAGAGGATGATAAAAATGTTTTCTGTTATGAGCAGCAGTAAAGGAACCAGAGCCAGATCCACAGATAAGCCCTTAGGGCAGTATTAATGATGAGGTAAAGCTGCAGTCGGCACCAATATAAGACACAAACATGGGAACTCAGAGAAATAAGCAGTGGAGTGGTCAGGGCAGTCTGAGTCAGTCATTGAGCAAATTGGATCCAAGGGGATGTAGATGCCGTTGTCCAGGACGGGTCCGAAGTCAGTACCGGGAAAGCAATGGGAGGGAGCAGGGTGTGCTGAATAGTGCTCACTCACAATCTCCAAGGCTTAGAGGGACTGGCAGACTCACCACTATAAGGATAACAGTAAAAGCAGACATCCCTAATTAAAAGGTTTATTTTCTTCAATACTTCTACCAAACATGGGAGGAATATTTATTTATTTATTTATTTATTTACAGTAGAACAGGCTTAGGACACAATGAAGAAAAATCAATCCAGCAGGGAATGAACATAGACCGGGAACTTCGATAATACACTACAAACAAGCAACAATTGGGAACAGGTGGGGGCACGAGCGCAGAAGGGAAGGAGAGCATGAGACATGAGTTAAATAATGAAACTAATTAGGGAGTAATGTTACCGAATGAAAACCCGGACATGGCCAACTGGATTGCGGGAAAAACAATAAAGAATACTCGGGACGTGACCGTTTACACTGGTCCCCTCCTCCCTCTGGGTTCAGATGTCTCACAGCCTGTTGCCATGGTTTGGGACACTCTATGGTGCCCTCTTCCTTCCAGTTGATGTGGCAACAGTGCAACACACACACACACACGCGCGCGCGAGCGCACAGTCACGTTTCAAGTGGGCCCTCAGACACAGATGCAACAGCCAAAACCCAAATACAAAGGTGAGCAGTCCACACACAGCTGTCATCTACCCCTCCCTACAGTGTCAAGCCCCCCCACACACTCCAACTGGCATCGCCAACATCAAACAGCTCCCAAATAGCTCTTGTCATGCAAATGAGCTGTTGAACGCCCTGTTGTAACAAGTAAGCAAATAAGCCTATTTTGACTCAAGTACCTGACAGGGAATTATTTGAAGCAAAATACATTTACCAAGAACAATAAAAATGTTAAAGTGTTCAGGGACTGAACAGAATAATGATATGTGTACATAACATGAAAACACATTAAAAGTATGAGATCAAGAGCTGCGAAAGGACTGATATAAAGTGATGAAACATGTTCTCGTCGAGAATTTCCCAGAAATGTAGTAGCTCAGATAAGGGGTTACAAGAGTCACAAAATTAACACAAGAAGTATATGAGCACTAAAAGGGGTAAAATTATTAATTACACAGATGAATAGATTTATTTGAAGATGGTTGCTGTTCAGTGGGCCTTTCTTGATTAGACAGAACCCGGGGAAAAAGTTGTGTTCTCTCGCTCTACAATTATCAATCCTGATTGCTAATTCCTGATATTATGTATTCATGAGGTGAGGGCACAAGCCGAAAAATGGTTTCACAGAAACTCGACAACGTGATAAAAATGTCACCCCTCTGGTGCTTTGCATGACTGGAATCCAATTATTTCAATGTTTGCGAGTGACAGGGAACTCATTAGGAGTCAGTTCACCGGAAATGTGGAAATGGAAAAGTCATCCTCATATTAATCCCGTGACCTTTTCCAAAAAAAAGAGACAAGTAAAAAAAAAGAGTGTTTTCTTTTCATTTGGTTCATAGCTAATTATCCTCGCCATTCCTTCATCACTCGGTTTTATGATGACGTTCATGCTAAAGCATGATGCGAATGACGATGCTTCTGATTTCAGCGAAATATTTCCACCTTGGAGGTACAATTAATCTCACCTCAGGTAACACGCTCTCCAGGTGCTTTATGAATTATTTGTAGCGCTATTTAGATGGAACCACACATCCATTTGCAGCTTAATTTGAAAAACAAATGTACTAGGCAGAAAACTCTTGCATTCCCTTATGAAAAATTGCTATAGTTCCAAGCCATAGTTAGCCTATAGTAAATGGATGGTATTTTAGCCACCATAGTGTAGTATTGCTGTAGTGATACTATAGTTATTCAAACTACAGCAATACAGTTGTGTGGACTATAGTAATATCATGTTACTGTTGACTGTGGTAATACTATAGTTATAATGTGATGGCTATAGTACTGCTTTAGTTATACTATGCAAACTATAGTAATACTGTAGTTATGCCAAAAAGACTGTAGTATTACTAAGAAATAACTAAAGGATATTTTCATAAGGGTTAATACAGAGGTGGGCAGCAAGTGTCACAATGTAGCTCTCTCCCACCGCAAGTCCCAGAGTTTGCCTTTACCAAGACCCAAATTTTTTACCCAAACTAACGACTCCCCCGCCTCCTGCCAGTCTGTCAGTCAAACAGCCATGCAGGCTTCAGTACATTCAGAGCTGAGGGGAGAGGGAATAGACTTATGAGTGGTAAACCAGACAAAAATATCCAGCAGGAGAGGAGGGGATGAAAAGTAAACTCCATCATGATACTGAGCCGGTGCTGATAAGGCTGCCATTGTGTGGATTTACAGGAAGACAGGTGTCAGGGAGGAAGGCTAATATCTGACATACCCATAGAGCAGCTTGTAGAGGTGCAAGAAGCTGTCTGTGGAAATTTCAGCAGCCCTTGCATCAGCCAGGCTCGAACACGAACATGGGCCGACATTAATCCAAGCACTCCTTCCTATTACACACAATAAGCTCTTAGTTTTGTTCATTTCCTGACTCCAAGGGACTCTCAAACAGCCACAGCGAAGTTAAGCCCACCCTGCAGCAGTAAACACTCTCCTCTGTGAGAAATAAAGATTATGTCTGCCTGGCGGTTAATCGCTAATTTGAAAGTAAACACTAAATTATTAAGAAACCTGATAATGGGAAAACCCTGAGACCATACCTTACATCAGAACACCTAGGATTAAACGACCAAACAAAGATTCAAAGTTAGCATTAATAAAATGATTTCCACAGTCTGTATTAAAAATATAATTGGGACAGATTCTTCTTGATGAGAGTCTGCAGGTTTGCACGCGTATATAAACGAAGCATACTTCAGTTGCATTGTGATTAATGGATTGGAACCCCTTTGATCAATTATTGGTTGGAAATCATTTGTGTTTCATCTTTGTCTCCACTCTTGGGAATAAGTCAAATTAAGCACACGTTTTAGACAGTTGCTTAGCCCCAGCTTGAACTGTCCATCATCTGGGGACCGAAACATTTATTTGCTGCTTAATGCCACTCCTCGAGTCTCTGGGGGAGTTTTAAATTCACTCCGGCTGAGACTTTGGCAGTGTTCTTAATTATAAATGACTGTGTGTTAAAAGGGTGCTGTTATAGGGTGGGTGCAAACTGCCCCTTTTTATGTAAGTGTTTTTTGTGGTAATAATCCCCATGAATGGTCAATAATGTTACGTAATGTTAAAAACCCAAATACAGACACATAATATACCTGCTGTTGTGAAATGAAAAAAATAAATAAAATTCAAATGCGAGTGCCGTCATTGAAGAATATCATGTTTCCAGGCTGCAGTCACATAGAAGTATGGAGTAGAATAATGTGCACTAAATGCTCTGTTTTTTGCTTTGTGACTTACACCAGCAAAAATTTTACATCCATCCAAGTCATGCTCAGGAATTTTATTGTCTTCACAATGCATTTGGGTAAAGCACTATGTTCCATTAGCAACTTCTGTCATTGAGGGAGTTAGGAAAATGGGGTGGTTGAAAGTAATTTTCCTTTCCACCAAGGCGCAAGAAAATGTCTAGAAATTCAAGTCAATCCGACTGTGTGGCTACAAGCGACTTGTCTTAACATTGTACCTAAAAACACAAGACTGAAGGATTCCTCCTTCATACAGCAAGAACAAATATGCGTGTGGTATGTGCGAGAATCCATCTTGTGATCATGAAAGCAACATTCCAGTAAAGAAAGACAGAAAAAAAAAAATCTGTCAGCAGGATTAGCCACAGGGCTTTGCTGACATTACGCACGAGGCTGGCCGAGACAAAGAGGATCTGCTTTGTCGCTTTGTGATAAGGAAGTAATCGAATGCTGACGTAACCAGTTGATGAAATACCCGACACTGAGTGACTGAGGTCCCCCCATTCTTTTGAAGAAGCCCTTTGGAGACCACCCGCTCTGGTGGCCCTGAACAGAGACCTGAGAAGCCTCTGCGGACTGTATACTGATTAGGTTGGCTTTAAAGTCTGGCCTCTGTCGCTCTGTTTCACAGCCGCCCTTCTCCTCTAACGCTGCATACGAGGCATTATCTGCAGCCCTCTGGGACTCATTGAAAGAGAGGCCCCACCTGCCTCATCTATGAGTCATTTGAATTCGATTTTCAAGACGTCATTTGATTGCCTCTCCTTCTCGCATAAATTCAGATTTCTTTGATCGGGACCGGTGTGAATAGACAATGATCATGTTTTCATAGCTTACTAAAGACTGTTCAATAATAATATCAATAATTGAATTGCAAGACAAATACTTTGTACATCGATTTTCAATTCTGCTTCCTCCTGGCGGTAGACATGACAGTGGATATCGACACATGTTAACACACAAGGCTGGGATTTGAGCTCCACTCCTGTTGAGGCAGCCGCGATAACTGTTCCACCATCGCACCACTCCAGTACAAATACTCAGAAAGAATATCAGCAAAGTGAGTTTTATATATTCAAATGAACAGATTAAATGTCTCAACCATAAATCATGAGTAATATTCCACTGAGCACGGACTCACCATTCACAAGTCAGACGCGGAGCGACATGCCAAACGAGACATGAGACATGACTCATATGGTTACCTCAAGAGGCCAATTGTTGTCCTGTCAATAGACCCATAATCCCATGCTGCACCTTCAATTATATCAATTGTTTAAAATTATAAACACCTACTGTATATAAAAGTGAATTTTTGGCAAAATTCCCACATATTACCATGCAGATGACTGCTTCTATGTGTAGTTTTAGTATACTCCCTGAAAGTGTGCACTTGTAAAATTGCATCATAGACAACTGTTCTAATGTCCTTCGTGTTTTTTCTTTACATTGGATCTGGTTTGAGTGCTTGTTCACCCATCCGCAGCCTGTCCATAGAGAGCTTCATTGAATCAATTATGACAGTACGAGGTCTTAATTATGATGTAAAGTGGTGTGCGACAGTGCAATCTCTCAGTCAGGCAGCAGACGTGTAATTAGTTATGCCTCCTGTGATTAGGTTAGACGGTGTGGTTAATGCTTTTGTTCAGCCATACCTAGTCTCTGGTAGGTAGTTCACTGAAAAAATCTGCAGAGAGCTCTTTAATTGAGTGTTGAAATTTCAAATGTGTCTTTTTATCCCATAGGAATCTTTAAAAGGAAAAGTTAATAAGAAAGTCATTGGAGAAAGGTTGTATTGATTAAAAGAGTACTTGATTAAAGACAACGGAAGGGAATGTAAAGGGACTTTCAAATTGGTGCACAGCTAGGATTGATCTGTTTTGCGCTGTGCAAAGACTTTCAATGTCTCAACTTAAATGTGCCGCAGCTGTTTTACTGAACAAAAGGTCAACGTACTCCAAAAAAGCCAGCCTTGTCTCTGCCACCATTTTTGCCTCCCTTTTGCTCTCACCCTATCAGCTGTTGAGTATATTTGTGAGGACCGCCACCACTAAACAGATTGGAGTGATGTCATTTTAATAAGACACCCATTCCTGTCAAGAATGCCTCCTAATAAGTCCACTAGTTAACAAGCCTTTTTGACGAGGTTTGACTATTATCCGTCTGGAGGTTCAAGTTTTTTTCTATCAATTTTTTTTTTTGTGTCAAGGGCTGCGTGTCAAATGATCCACAATTTACTGTGAATTTACAATATTAATAGTGTATACATTCACTATGTGCAAGAATATTTAAAGTATACGTTATTGAGCGTAGCTTGCCTGCTAACAAACCAAAGACATCCATTGCCTGCCCAAGGATAAATCATTGGAATCACCTCAACTGAAGCTAACAATTGTATAATATGATGTATTTTGTCTTTGTACTTTTTTTTCAATTGAATACACAGTAAAAGGAATTAAAATTACTTCTTGCTTTTTATTGACATCTTACATATTTTCCCAATTTGCTGAGATTGTACAGTGCCTGACAAAAGTCTTGTCGCGTAAGGACATAGTAACTAAAAATAGCATATAACTTTATTTCTAACCAATCAATTGTTACAATAAATGGTCCATTTTAATGTCAAGGGCTTTCACATTAATAATTTGGTGCAAAATGAAACCGTCAAAAAGTGTTCTGATGTTCACAGCTCGGCTAAGCCCATAACATCTGTTTTTGCTTGGACAAAAGTCTTGTCGTCTCTTCAGATGATGCAACAAATCGCAGATTAGAGTTTAACCTATGACAAATTCTGTAATTAACACATTCCTAGATGTGCATAGAAATAACCCCAGCACACCAGACTTTCATATGAGGTGCGACTAGACCTCTGACAACATGCCAAAGATTCAACCACAGACCAAAGTGCTGATCATCAAGAGCCTGAAGACTGAGTCTGCTGCTGAGGTGGCAGACATCTTTAATGTATCCAAATGTCAAATGGAGGGGATGAGAAAAAGATTTGAAGAAATTGGTGACGTTCATGGCAAGCGCAGGTCAGACAGACCCCGGTATGACAACTGTTTGAAAGGACCGTTTGTTGCTTCAACTGTACAAGGCTAGCCCTTCTTCAACTACAGCGAAGCTACATGAGGAAATGTCACCAAAAATCCCGGTATCTACAAAAAGAGTTTGTCAAATTCTCTCTCAAAGTGGTTTTCATGGCCAAATTAGTACACAGAAGTCTGCATTAAACAGAAAACAAAAACCTGCATTGCATTTGCCAAGGCCCACAGCTTGCAGAAAGGATTGATACTGGAAAAGTGGCTGAAAGTTTATTTTTCTGGTGAATCATCCATTGAACTGCATGCCAGTCTCCGTACAAGACCTGTTGGAACCCTCATGGACCCAAGATTCTCCCAGAAAACAATCATGTTTGGTGGAGGAAAAATCATGGTTTGTTGTTACATCCAGCATGGGGGTGTGAGAAAGATCTGCAGAGTGGATGGCAACATCAACAGCCTGAAATATCAAGAAGTTCTTGCTGCCCTACTTATACTGCTGCTCCTTCTCATTCTTCTGCCTCCATGTCACAGTTCCTGAAAGCGCAGAAGGTGAAGGTACTCCAGGATTGGCCAACCCAGTCACCTGACATGAACATTATTGAGCATTTCAGGGGTAAGATGAAGGAGGAGGCTTGGAAGATGAAACCATAGAATCTTGATGAACTCTGGGAGTCCTGCAAGACTGCTTTCTATGCCATTCCAGATGATTTCATCATCAAGTTATCTCAGTCATTGCCAAGACGTATGGATGCAGTCCTCCAAGCTCATGGGAGTCATACGCAATATTAATTCTTTTTTCCAAGGCACCATGGCTTTATGTTCTGATATTATAGTGGCATATTTGTGTATTCAAAATAAAGTGTATGTATAATTTCCACATTTTTTTTAATGCGACAAGACTTTTGTCCAAGCAAAATCTGACCTTTCTGTACAAATTAAATTATAAAACTCAGTCAATGACACAAAACTCTATTTTGGTATATTTTGCATAATCTAGAGGGCTTTGCCTTTCATATAAGCCATTTTTGATTCCAATTGATCAACTACAAGTCAGGTTATTATTTGTTATTCCTACAACTTGGATAAGTGACAAGACTTTTGTCAGGCACTGTATATGAATACTTTTAATTACTTGAAACATTATTCTGTTAATTTGCACCCTGTGATGAAATTGTAAATAAGTTAGGCTTCAGATGCGGTTCTCCCAAGTGAAACACAGCCAGCCTTTTGTCTCAAGAAGGTACCAAATATTAGCCTTGCTGGCCTCCTGCTGAAGCCACCTATCTCACATGAAAAACACCCCCTGAAGTAGAACTATCCCCTCGAAATTCATTTCTTCACCCAGTTGCTCGTAGCGCTGACAGGAAATTACCGGTTAGCCCTTGTGACTGGAGAAAAATGGGAATGAACAAAGCAATTTGTATGTGCGTGTATTGTCAGACGTAGCACATGCAGAAAAATTTGGCCTTTGAAATTTTCAGGGGTCAAGTGCATTTTGCAGGTGATTGTAGAACAATAATGTTTTGAACTTTCATCGATGGGAACACGCTACATGTACTTTTTTTGCACCACAAAATGGCTTTGAATATTGCATAAATGTGCAAATTGAGACATAACTACAGTTTTTGAGAATCTGTGTCATTTGGGCATCCAGGAAAATGTATCTCAATTTTGCAGAACAATTTTCTGTATTGAATTCTGAATTCCATGCAGCTACATGGCAGCACAATGGAAATGAAAGAACATACGACTCGCAAATTATATCAAAGAGCTCCCTGGCAGCTCACATTTGAGCCCTTGCACAGCAGAGTCCATTATCAGACAGTAATATTATCCTCTGTAGTTTGCTATTGTTTGTCTAATTTCTCACACAAATTACACGCTGTCATGTAATCCTGTAACAAAGGAACGTCAATAGATAATGTTCAGAGTCGCGCATTGGATTTCACTGCCTCTCTGCTCTCTATAGCCTGCTGCATAACAAAGATACTGTGGTGTACATGATCTGTAGGAATACTGCTCAACATGAAATGACAGAACAGGACACTTTAAGCTCGAGGTCAGAGAATCATTTTTCCAGTTATTCCCCACCTTGCAGGATTTTCTGGTTTTTCGATTCCTCGTGGGAAACGGAACGCTTACTATGCTTTCCGAGAGTCGCTGTTCAAATCCACAATAAGAAGTACATTACGGTTTGATGGCACATCTGGCCCACTCCACTGGCAGACACCACCAGACATTTGCAAGCATGTAGCTGTGAAGAAACACAGCCCCGCTCCAGACAGACAGTCATTCTTTCCTCCGTGAATCAGTTTTCTACAGTGGGCCAGAGCGTGAGATCCCTCCTCCAGGTGTTTGTCATTCCCACACCCAGCTGCCATCTTTAGAATGCCCTTCACATCCCTCCTTTTTACAAATTTAAGTGGGCAGTAAGCTATATCTGATGCACAAAATATTCATTTATCTTCATCTTCATTACTGGTAGTCATAAAACTGAAAACATGAATGATTCTGATGTTATATCTCCAGCAGTTAATCAAATAAAGAGATAAAATCTGTTTATATAGTTTCATAGTATAGTTTATGCCTACATAAATTCAACAAATCAAGCATTGATCTCATTAAACTACAACGTACATAAATATTGCTATAATTGCAATGTTGCCATATATTGCTTTTATTTGACAGTGGATTGTAACTTGAGGGCAAATATTGATTTGAATCCAGCAAAAAGTCACAGGATATCGGTGTGTTTAGTGGGACGCATTGCGCCTTGTAGCATTAATGATTCTGAGTTAGCTGGATAACTGAACAAAGTAAAACTTGGAACAGCTTATTTTACTACGATCGATGTTTCAGAAGTGGAAGTCACCGAGCTGAAACAGGGGTGCTACCAGTGTTGACCCCCTAAGGGAGAGCTGCACTTAGAAAGCACAATGTCATGGAGCGCCACCTTCGTTACCCTGGTCTGTGACCTGACAAACCTGCCGGTTCAGTGCGAAACGACAGCACAGAGCTGTGATTTGGCCTCTCTGGCCCTTGTGTTGACTGACGGGCCCTCGCGACGCACTAAGCCCCGGAACAGACTGGCTAGTGCTGAAATTCCTGCGAAAATCTCGAATCAGTGCTCCACATCTCGGGCTTTCCAGGACACAAGCAGTGCGGGTGATGCTTTCCTGCTGCTCTCAGAGCTAATGTTGCAGCTCTGCAGGTAGATGTGAATGTAAATGTGTTTATTTTCCCTCGCCACTATAATAGATCAATACAACCTGAAGTAATAATGTACTTTTTCTGAAATGCAATATTTTCTGATTAACAATATGAAATGAAGAGTTTCTTTCCAAAATGCAATATATCCATTTTAGGGAGTTCCCGATAACGTAGGTTAATGAACAGGACCACTCCCAATGCGCCTTCCTATTCGTCCTTACACCTATATATACCACCTACATTCCCACAATCCCCGCTCGTCTCGTTTCTTTCTACGTCCCTCCCACCCCTCCCCTCTCCAAGAAGGAAGCAAGAAACAGTCACCACCTGGGACCCCGGGGGGCTTAGGAGCCGCACGGACTCTGACGAGAGACGCGAGCCCCACCCTGAGTCTCGCCACCTGGGGCTCCCAATGTTCGCACAATCACAGACCAAGTCCATACACATCACATTTACCCCGATCTCCTATCCGTCGTTCCACCGAATACTCTCCTCCTCTTTGGGAGTGGTCCAAAATTCATTAAACTCATTTTGAGTAAATCAGCTCTTTCTATGTTGGTGCCTTTTGCATTTTACAGATAAAACTAACTTCGACCATGAAAAAATACACCTTATAGTATGAATTTCTAGAACTGGATTTTCGTGCCATGTATAAGAAGCACAGGGCTATCACTCTACGGTATTCTCTGAATTTTGTGTAATTTTGGTACTTATTGCGTTTTGGAAACAAGCTCTTCATATATTCAGTAAAAATAATAAAATGGTTAAACATTTACCTTTTCAGTCCAGGGGTTTCCTTCATATACATCTTAAAAATTATTTTACTTTTTTAAAATTACATCTTCGAGCATTACAGGCAACTGTTCATAAAATGCCCCTGTCAATCAAGTGTTCCCCAATCGACTACACATTTACATCACATCCTACACAGTTCGGAGTGCATCTGCATTTAGCATCAGTCAAGTCAACTCTGCTTCAACCGATTGATTTGTCTCGCTAGGATATATGCAAAATTGTAGAAGCTCATTCTGCTTTAACTTTTGCTTTATGTTGACTTTAATCATGATGAGTCGCTGCCATGGCAATACCCAGGAAAAGACCATTTTGGCTGAAAGCACGATTATTGCATCCCATTAAAATAGCAAGACATGCTCTTCACGGCCTGGTCCTAAAGCAGATTTCTCCATTCCTGTCTGCATGTTCAGTGTTATTACACATTTTCATTCATATGAGGAATTTCCTAATTTTCATTTGAAATTAATATGTACTTTCAAAAAACTGATCTTTAAGTTATAGATTTGAATTTAAATGAAGACAAGCAAAGCTTACTCATTGTTCCACAGCAAACATTTACGTACATATATGCGTGTGTTCTTAATGTCTACATACTTGCGTGCTAATGTCTATGTATGGGTACTTTTATTTAATTTTTATGTCAAGAAGAGAGAAAATAATGAATTGATGTTGTTTTATCTGCTCAAATCCTCAACCAGGCGCTTTGACTAAGTAATTCCAGGCTGTTCATGGTGTGATAGCGAGAGGGTTCATTTAGCAGTGTCACACGGCCCTCAGAAAGAGCGAAGAGCGATGTCTGAGCTAGCTGCCGTTCATTAATCTGAAACCCGTCCGCCAACGCCCCTTCCCCTCAATAACACTCTCTGTGTTGCTATTGCTGCCATCCTACCAGCTGTTATTCCTAAGCTAATTCGTTAACTTCAGTCTGTCTAAAGGGCCGCTCAGATCGGAAGCTTGGTGTATGCTGTACTCAAAACCCTGTTATTTTTTTTACAGCTTTCACCCAGCAAGAGCTGTGTGTAGCGCAGAGCTTTCCGCTCGAAGCTCAACCTAGGTGAAATTTGGTGTGGCGTACTGCAATACCAAGCAGCAAGCGTGATGCACATTGCATTCAAACTGAAAAGCCCTCAAACAATGTACCTCCTGTGCTAATGCTTTTGCTGAATTGTCATTATAGCCATTGGTTTAGCCATTGGTGTCACAGTTTACTGCCCTGGTTTCTTGGACCTTAAATAATTATGGAATTTAAGGGTAGGATGAGAAGAAATCAGAAGCCAGCCGTGGCTGTCCTGAGTTACCCTGGTCTGCGATGAGGGCAGCAGGTCAAAACCAAACGTGCATTTTAACACCAAACCAATATGATGGGTTTTATCTGAAATGTACATTGCAATGGTCTGTCTCGTTCTAACCTTTCCCAAAGTCCTCAAAACAGGACTGAAGCAAAGTCCTCCATTATAGTATTTATGGCCACCTGATACCTACCATGGCACATTCATTCTCTCTCTATCAGTAATGGCGGTACAGATCTACAGCCCCTGTGACCATCTGTAATGCCTTTCTGTCCAAACAGAGTGCATTTCTTCAGAACGTGAGTTTTCATTCATTCTCTCTCTCTCTATTTCTCACTCACTCTCTCTCTATTGCTCTCTCTCCCCCTCTATCTCTCCCTCTCCCTCTCCTAATCATGCTGTGAAATGCTTTCAAATCCCGACAGCCTCTAATGGTCCCCCATTCTGAGTAAAGTGTGTTTATTCCCGTTTTTTTTTTTTTTTTCATTTTTGAGGACCTCTCTTTGTCAGAATCTGAAAAGGATCTGCTCTGCGTGTGGGGGTAATGGTTTGTTTTCTGTTGGCGAATCTGGGCTTTCTCTTCTTCTTGCTGTTAAGAAGTACGAACTGAGACCCCAGCTCCATCGTTTTAGAGCATATAAAATTTATGTTTTGTGGTTTCTCTGTAGGTGCGACGTTACTGCACACTGCACACTGCACATGGAGATAGCCGATTTAATATCTATATTTACGTCTGTCAAAATACAAAAGCAAACATGCCACAACACCCTCTGACGTAAAAGACCTCAGGAAGTCAGAAACTTCTCCAAGCATCTAAAATGTGATTCAGCTCACAGGAAAACTTTAAGAACTTGTTGAAACTGCATTAAACTGAAAAGATATTTTTCAAAACCCCCTGAAATTGAACTCTAACTTTAAATTAGTATTCTGTGCAGGTGAAGAAAAGGTTGAGTGGAGTAATGGGCCCTTTAGATGGCAGCTTAGTTCACCTGTCAGGCGGAATGGCCAATCGAAGCGCAGTCTGTGACACTTCGGTCAGAAAAAGGAGAACAGCTCGCAGTTTATTGTCATCCTATGCATTCTATGAGTAATTTTTTTGGATATTTCAATTTCATATGACATCTTAGGTCACGAAAGCCTTTTCTGAGTTTAAGGATTCTTATCCCAGTATATCAGCTATTGCTGGGTGTTGTGATTGGCTGTGGGAAAAGTCTTTTTTTTATATGCAGTATTTCATAAATCTGAGCCAAGAGAGGGAAAGAAAGATTCATTAGTATAAGAAGAGTTTGTTTACAAAATGCAATATATCCATTTTACTCATTTTGAGTAAATCAGCTTTTTCTATGCCGGCGCCTATTGCATTTTATAGAAAAACACAAACTTTCACCATGAAGACACCTTCTCGTATTAATTTCTAATTACGGATTTTTGCACCAAGTGTGAGAAGCACAGAGCTATCGCTCTATGGTATTATCTAAATTTTTGTAATTTCGGGACTTATTGTGTTTTGGAAACAAACTCTTCATTTATAGTTCCCCTTATTACAATGATCTCTTCTTATCTCTCTCCCTCTCACACATACTAACATATATCATGAGCCCATTATACATCACATCTCAGAGAGTGAATGATTCATAAGCAATGGGTGGGGATCCGTGATTGCGTTCAGTGAAACAAACTGTTTTGTACTGATAGCGGCATTATATTCTACTCCCCAGGAAACAGGCACCCAATGGAGTGCTTTAAGTAGATGATAAAAGATTATCCTGTCGTTACACTGAAAATTAAAAAGTAGTTACTGTAAATTTGTTTTTAATTTTCTCTGTTTAAATAAAAGATCAACAGCATTTGACTGGTAAAGATTTAGCCTAGTCCTCAGCTAATTTTAATTTTGATGGGAGATTCTCCATACAAATATTGACCTGAATGGAATTTTAAATTTTGCATGTGAAACCAGCCCTAAAGGTTCGGTGTCTATCGTGTACATGCAGATAACGTATGAAAACAGAGACACGCACGTACGCTGCTTGCTTGGTCATTAAATTGTTATTGGTCTGTTTGATCGAAGCAGCCAGTAGAAATTCAGAGAGATCGGGGATTTAAAATAATGCAGCCGTGTACATCCCTCTACAGCCCTGTGCTCTCCGAGCCGTGATCTCTCCCACCTGCTGATGCGGAGCCGCTGCCGTAAACAGCACATTCCAGACCTTCCCCAGTTTTCATTGCAAAATGAGACACTAATTGGTCTTTTCATGTTCTGGAAAGAATCCAGGGGTTTTTGCACAGATTTCCACTGAGAGTTCTGTGGAGGATATTTTTATAGGAGCTTCTTACTGTGATAATAATCTGAAGAATAAAAAACCCAGTTGGCTGCCATTATGTGGTTCCTGAAAACACGGCAGAATAAATAGATCAAATTGACCCATTAGGAGGTAATGTAATTTAACATGGTCATACTGCTAACAGTCACCATTCTGCTACATTTTGACATCATCTGTGTATTTTCACTGACTATATTCAAAAGCAAGAAAGGGAAGATTTTCTAAACATGAGCATAGCTGCCTCTAGTTTGCATGACTACAGGGCATTATAGCTCTTTTGCCCTCAACTGATGAAAGCCCTTGCATGCATTTGATAATTAAAAATAATTGACACAATTCAGAAAGGTAACAATTTCATGTTCTAAATCTAAATACAAAACGTACAAACCGACTTTCTGCAGAACAGGAAAAGGTACATGTGGAATTGAATAAGTTCATCATTTAGGGAAAAGAAATTTTCTATTTTAAAAAAATGACTATGACTGTGGAAGTTAAGTAATGTGTTTTTCAGTTATTGTAGGTGTCGAAATTATCTCAACAGATAATCACCAAAGTCCAACTACATCAAAGTTTTTGCAATATTTTATATTATAACATTTACAAATTATCCGTGCCTTTTCATTGGTGAATAAAGGGTCATGTGATCTTCCTTAAAACACGGTATTGCCCTGAAAACCCTCATGCCGTGCAGCAATCAAAAGTGATATTGCCCTGTGGTTTATCCAACGAGAACTCTGGAGAGAAAAAATTCCCTCCAATCAGTGAGAGTGTAACGGCAGGCATATTTAGCAGACGTAAACAAAATTCCATGACATTTATAACAAGGTAATTGACTTAACATCGTAAGGTGTCCACATTTGAATTAGTATTTACATTTATTGAACATTAAAATCCCATAAGATTGTTTATGTTTATGTAATAAAACAATTATTGACCATAAGTCGGACAATATCAGATTTTATGGACCCAAAGAATTGCCCTCCTGCATGGTCAATAATTGATAAGTATTAAATACATGTTCATGAGCTGTAATTTAAGCATTGTCATTTTAAGATTCAGTTCTGAAGGCTGCGAAGAGTCACCATGGCAACGTCTGTGTTACAGTAGTGAGGTCAGAAGGGGCTTTTTGGAGGCCGGATTGGACTGGTGACCCCAGCGGGTTGGTTGTTTGCCCAATTTGCCGCGCGAGATCTCCCGCCTTGGCTGCAGTGCCTTCAGCTGTGCGCATCTGGCAAAACACTCGCTCGGCCCCGGTGACAAATGAAGATTTATCCGCTCGGTCCGACCCGCTGGGTTCTGTCCCCCGCCGGTGAATTTCAAACGCGTTGTCCATGGTGCTCAGCACATCCAACTTTCAGTCTGGAGAAGAGGCAGGACTGACAGTGGTTTGGAGCTCCTCCATTGTTTCAGTCATTCTGCTTGGTTTTTTGGCATTTTTAAACACACCCCAGATACCAGGTAACCCCAAGCCACATCTGAGAAGGTGCCGACTGACTAATTCTCAACAGATCTGGCCCGGATTTGTTATCTGGGTCACACGGAGTCATACTACTGATGGTTGTATACTGTATGTACATGGGCATAAATTTACTGTATATGTTTAGTTTTGCAGGCCATCAGTATTAAGCATTAGGCCTAAAAATAGTTGAAAATCTAAGATATCCTGACATGGGTGTACAGAGCTATAGCACAGAGCCGAAATATAAAATACAAAATGTGTCACAGTCCAAATACTTTTGCTATATCTGTGCATACACTGTAAACCCTGATAGTGCAGTGAACTCAAATGTTTTGTGGAAACTGATTACCTCAAAAAAAATTCTGTAGGCATACGTAATTGCATTGTGTGGAAGGAAATTTAAAAAAATAAGGTGACATTATTTTTTATATGTTTTTGAGTGCTATGAACACAAGATCATTAAGTTGGCAAACTCAATTTTTTTGTGGTGATCAGTTTCCACAGAAAATTTGAGCTCGCCACACTTATCAAGGTTTACAGTGCAGAATACACGCACGCATACACAAACACACAAATTTGTGCACAGTGTGCAATGCGGATAAATCTGTGCAGACAAACACCTGGTGACATTTACTGAACTCTGCTCTTAGCTGTAGTTCCCAGACTGTGGTACATAGTGGTTCATAATTGTGCAGTGTTTTTCATGCACAATGGCTTATTTACACTAATTTGGTCTGTGGTCTGGTGCACACACCCACAGACCCGAGTCACTTCATTTCCTCTGACCTAACCCTGCTCCCCCAGCTCATTCGCGTGCTATTTCTCCCTGTCTGTGCACTTTCACCCACTAAGATCCTGTGAATGGACAATAGCATCCTTCAGGAGGTCCTGCAGACTGCGTTACGGGGCCTGTGGTCGCTCACAGTGCACGCCCCTCACTCTTTGACTCTGATATACGGTAAGTGTTTCGAGATGACGTGTGATAAGTGTTCCCACGCAAAATGGCTGCCCTCCTCTGCTCTGTGGTGTGGCCCATGGTTGAAGAGAAGCCCATCAGTAATTTGAGATATTGAGATGGAACCTACTATGTGCCGAGCTACATTGCTTTCTGGTATAAGAATTTTAACAGTGACACTGCAAGAAAATGGCTGCGATAGCCATGTTTTTGCACAATTTGGCTGTGAATTAGCCTATTGCATGATGAGGTACGCGCCAGGTGTTGTGGGATTGAAGTGGGGTCTTGCTGTAGTAGATGAGGTGAGCACTAGCTAGCTCGTTAAAATTATTAACAATTCAGTCAGATTTCTCCAATAGTTATGCTAGCGATGTTAGTTTTGAATTTCTGGCTCAGTTGAAGTGTACCACACCAACGTAACTTGAGCAAGTTCACGTCTGCAATAGCCAGTTAGCTAGCTGCAGAGCTACATGAAAACCGTGGCATTAAAAGGCTTTGACTGAGTTGCAAATAATTTTACTGCACTAAATAATTTGATTAACAAGCTAGATGACAGTAGCGATGTGTATTCTGACTGGATTGTTTAAATCTGTGCGATGCGGTGCGTTAATGCTTACTCAGTAAGATAATATGATGCATCTTCACAGATTTGGTCGAATTTTAATCACCTCACGGGCTACAACATATCTGTTCTAGAGCAAAGCGGGACAGTGAGGCTTCACTTCAATCCCATAATGCCTAGGGTGTATGTCATCAGGCAATGGGCTAATTTAAGCTGAAAGTCACCACTGTAACATTATTTATCGTACCGTTTTCAAATGAACTGTGCTGTCAAACGGAGCCAAAAACTTAAAATTGAGTCACCAAATACTCAAAGATTGCAAGATAGATAATAACATTATTATTATTATTATTCTTATTATCACCTTCGGTGTATGGCTGGGCAGTAACAGTGTGTACAGCCCCAGGTGGAGACCATGTGTATGGCTGCCTGTGGCGGGGGTGTGCTATTCACACAGACGAGAGCAGCAGACAGACGGCACATATGTGCAGAATCCGCGGCCCACTGCGCCTCATCATCCGCTGACAGGGAGTTTCCACCTGGCGCTGCGAGGCCAACTGCAGCGGAGGGCTACAAACAGGCGGGTGCCGGCGATGGGCAGTTCGCCCCCGCGGAGAGCGAGGCCACACACCTCGCTCACAGGCTGTGGGGCCAAAGCAGAGGTCGTCCAAGGGCACAGGGTGGGGTGGGGAGGGGTGGTGTAGCAGGGCTATTGGGGAAAGCACAGCCTTCTTACCCCCATGTACTCATTCTGGTTGTTCTTAACCCTTAGAGCTATTGTTGCTCAATGATGTAAAATATCAAAATCAAAGGCTGTTGTAAACCTATCACGTGGCAACTTGTATAAAAGAGCTCCCCTGCGGGAGCTCTTTTAAACAAGTCACCACATGATCGGTTTTCAACAGCACAAGATGATCTAATTTATATTTTTTTAAAAATTTATTTCAGCGCTCTAAGGGTTAATGGCAATACAGCTTCATGGCCTTCTGCCATTAAATTTTCCTTGATTTATTATACAGTGCGATTTCACTATTAGATTTTTATATGTTCTTTCCCTGTTTTGCTTTATTTATTCACTTTCTTTTTTATTTAAATTTATTTCTTTATTAGTCCTAAACATCATTCTTGCTGACCCTCCCACACCAGCTCAGAAGAACTTGGGACAGTACGGCAAATGCACTTAGAAAGAGAAAGCGGTGATTTATACTCTTATTTTGACTTGCATTGCAGACAGTAGCTGTGTTTCCATCCACCTATTTTAATGCGCATTTTGATTTTGCGCTTAAAAAGACCTGAGTGGAAACGGCCAAAATGCGCATCAACTCGAAATATCGCATCAATTTTTTTTTGCGCATGGAGGGGGTCGAAAATTTTCCGAATCGATAAATATAAATGCGCTTTAATGCAGTGGAAACGGGTTAGCAAACAAGTTATGCGAATAAATGATGACGTTTAGTATCTACGTCATTTTTGCTTGCCTACGTTGGCAAGCTAGCTAGCTAGTTTGCTACCTTGCAACATTGGTGTGCTAGCTATAGCGTTAGAGTTTGTTATCACTTTAGCCAGCTAGCAGTTAATACAGTGGAAGCGAACTGTAAACTTACATTACTGTGCTAGCTATAACATTAAAGACTTAACCACTAGCTTACTTTCATTCGTTTTCGCCACCAGCTTTCCCGTTTGTTTTCCTTTTCGTTCATCATGCTTATTGACGTCAGCATGCGCCGTCTTCTTCTGCAGAAGCAATGGCAATTGAATCGAGAATTAGCGCCACCTAACGGCACCTACGGCTTATCCCGTGAAACACAAGCGCATAACTGAAGTGGATGGAAACGTGCACAAATGCGCTTTTCCTTTTGCCGCATTAACAAAAATTCGCTTAAGATTTGCGACACAAGTTGGATGGAAAATCAGCTAGTATGAAGACAATGTTTTGTCTGGTCTGTTACGACTCGGCTCGTAAGGGGAAAGGGAAGCAACAAACAGATCAACCCGATGGTCTGGATTGTTATTGACTGGGCATTTATTTGTGTGGCAAAAGTAGAGGCAGAACAAACAGAAATGGGCTGGCTGGTGCTGCCAAAGTAAAGAAAGAAATATAATAAAAGAGAACTTTAAAACAAAAATAGCTAGCTTCTTTAGTTTAGTCGGTTAAGTGATAAACAACAACAAAATTAACTTTTCGAAAATAAAATCCTGGCTGACTTCGCTGTGGGCATAAAACAGAAACATAAAGTGATCAGCACCCCTTAAATCTAGTGTGTACTAATACAGTGAAAAAAAACCTGAAAGTGAGTGCAGGAGAATAAAAATCAGTATTAAATCTTACCCTGGCCCAAAATCTGGGTAACACATAATTGGTAAAGACCTCTGAAATCAAAAACACAATCAAAGTTAAGTAATCGAACAATCAATACAAACTCTGCCAGTTACAAACGCTAACTAAGGTGTCTGCCAGCGACTGATGGGCAGGCACAGCCTTTAAACTCTCCTGGCCTGGTGTCACACGCTGATTGGTGGGGTGGGAGGCAGGCTGCTCCAATCAGCCACCAGTGAAAGGCAAAAGGGAGGAGCCACCAAACCAGTCCACAGGGCAGCCAATCACGAGCAGGGACAGCACTTTCAAATTTACCTGTCCTGAAACAAGTGACAGCAGGCACAGAAAACCACAACAACAAAAAAGAGGAAGAAAGGGGAAAACACCAAGGCCAGGGGCCGTAACACGGTCAACTTGATTTTATTTGTAAATATACACCCATTCCTGCTATTCAGGCCTGCAGTGCTTTCCTGAAAGGTTCGGACGCAGGCAGTTTAGGACTAGTGCTCAGGTAAAAAGATTAATTAATGCTGTGTTTTGAAATAGCTGATGTCAGCTGGTGATTGTAATCATGATTCAGGACAAAAGCAGCATCCGGGAAAGGCCTGGTCCTTCAGGGGCAGGGATGAGCAACATGCGCTTGGCCAATTTGAAAAGGGTTGGTTACGACAACCTTAAAGAGTTAATTGGGTGTGTACGACAGGGGTCGTAACAATGGTGCTCAGCCCGCCGCGTATCGCAAACAGAAGGCAGAGCGGATGTGTGCAGAAGGCCGTCCGCCGTCCCTCCCCTCCAGATACTCTACTCTTTCTCTCCTTCCCATTCAGCCCGATAAAGTGACAGCCAATAAGTCAGGATGAAAGGAACCGGGATTAAGGGCTCAGGTGGGTAGACTGACCCGGGAGCGAGTCGGATCACCTGCAGAACACAGACCCTTTTCTTCTCAGGTAGCGGATTAACCCCTGTAGCAGTGCAGCGCTCTCTTCTCGGTCCGATGACACCACGGGGGTTTGGGAATATCCTGATTTTCCAACCACGAGGGGCGAGATTTCAGACTGCAAAGGAGCAGGAAGATGCCCCATAAGTCCCTAGGAGGAAGAGAAAGAGGGCGATGTTGATCTTGCAGCACGAGGCTCGCTGTTACCCTGAATCTCCCCCACCGGCAGTATCGTGTTTGCAAAAAACCCACAGAGAAAGCAGCAGGAGGTCATGCTGGAGAGAACGGGTGGGGAACTGTAATGGCAGACGCTGGTGTTCACTATGTCACAGCAGCATTTGTAAAACTCAAACGTCAGACAAACGGAACCTTTCCCGGTTCATTATCTGATATCCGCTGCCCAATGCTAACAGAACGGGTGTGAAGTTTGTCTCGTGTGTGTTCCATAGCTCTTCTATCTAGGTGTTTTGTTTTCCAGTACTGATTGCGGCCGGAAAACTGTGTGTTTGGGCTCTAGCAGCCGATTTCGTCATCGTTTTTTCAGAGGTCTGGTCAGTACAAGTTGCTGTTCTTATCGTAATAAGACTCCTTTGGCTTTGTGTGCTGGCTGTCAACATAGATTCCTGTTGAACTCTCTAATCTCCCACCTCCAGGTCCTGTCTACATCACCCAACCAACCACACCACCCCCCACGACCCCATAAAGGGGTCACTATTCCCTCACCAGACTGAGATGTGTCACTTTCAAAAAGGAGGATAATAATTAAAAAACTGAGGTTTCCAAAATGGAATAGTTTGCAATTTTTCTTTAATCTATACGAACATTTTCTTTTTCATTTTCTCCAGCACCATTGTGTCTTTTAAATCCCCCACTGCTTTCCACTCTTGGCCATGGGATACCGCAGGGAATCTAGAACCGAGCTGGCGGACATTTTAGCAGGCTCGCAACATCTGTGTTTTCATACCCACGCCTGCACCGTTGCCTCCAAATGGCCCACATTATCATAAGCATATGGTACACAGGGGGTTACTTGTTCATTCCTTCTCTCTAACACCATTGGGAACTGTTGAGGTCAGCAGGTTTGTTCATGTTTGCCCAGCAGTGTGAAGCAGGGTGTGGTGGATTCACAGGTGAAACATTTCATGTCTTATTTAGACTAGTCAGTACAGCAGGTGTGAATAAAATATGCAAAAAAAAAAAAAAAAAAAAATTTCATTTAAACTGTTTGAGATCATTTTTTCCACTGTCCATCACCGACAAAGATCTTGTGAAGATAATAAAGAGATAGTGTATTCATACTCTTACATACAGGCTCCTGATTTGACCGTTATCAGGCTATTGAATAGGCGTTATAAGCATACATTTCTCTCATACATACAGGGGTGTGTTTCCCAAAAGCGTAGTTTGCTAAATAAGTTAGCAACTTACATAGTTCGTCCATTCACAGTCAATGGGTCCAACTACGTAAGTTCGCATCCGTGACTTCGGGAAACGCACCCCAGGCTAGTAGGGGCCTTCTAGACCTACTAGTAGGTTCAGGAGGCTGTATCACAAGGCTAACAAATAACGTTTCATTATTTCCCACAAAATACAAGTAACTTTTCATTATTCCCCACAAAATACCAGACTCGGTAATAAAGAACTTACCTAGCTTCCTAGCTTGAAAATGCGTAGCAGCACATAGTTGCAGTTCTTCCACTGTTGTCTCTTTTTGTTAATGGGTGTCATGTGAGCTAAGGGTCCACCACGTTGGGTCGCTTATATAAATGGGTGATAAAGTAATTCGTAATATGTTATAGTTTTAATCAGCAGCACTCCAGCGCTTCAGCAATAACCTAAATAGTTACAGTATTTCTGACATAATACGGCTTAAAAGTGCAAAGAAGCCATATGAGTGTTACAGAGTTAAGAACGATGAACAACTTACTAAAATTCTGGAATTGCAATTGTGGCTGAAACAATTACCAGCAGACAGAATGGGTCCCCATGACCGAGTTTTTGAACCCCTGCTATAGCACACATTGTTCATGTATTTGCAGTTGCCTCCCTGTTCTGTTTGCATTTTAATTAGTATAAAATGTTGCAGTCACTTTATTGCATCGAAATCTATTTCAGTGGAAGACAATACCGAAGAATGATCATGAGATGAATAAAATTTCGTAAAAAACTCATAACTTGTTGCAGAAGGATGGACCTGATGACATACATCATCCAGTAATATATGTATTTTCCAGCAATCAGTCCAAAATATTCATAATCCAGCCAATTGTTCCATCTTCAGACACGCTGCAAGGAAATTAGACACTTCCATTTACTCTAATGATGTGCATGTAGATGAATTATAATAAAGATCTGGGGGCTTGGTGATTGGTCAAGTGAATTGTTTCCTGACCCTAAGGTCTCCCATTTTTAATACGGTGTCAGCAGACTGAATAATTATTTCCCTGCATTATGCTCTTTTCTTTTTTCTATGAACCGAACTGGCAAGTCAGTGGCTACCTCCATTACATTTTAACAGACACTTTGTGCAGAGCGGGATTTGTCAGTCATTATTTCTTTGTAGTTGGGCAATGACTCACTCTGTAGCATCTATTCCAAGCTCGAAAGATAATGTTTACTCTTTCAATTGGGTTTTAGTTCAAGCCTGAGTAGTGTATTGTCCTGGAATGACACATTAAATAAATAAAAGGTGGGCATTGTTATATCTTAGGGCTGTTTTTAATATGCCGTGTTGATGTTATTATTCTCACACATTTATTATAATGTTTTTACTACTAACATATGACAGTTTCATGTCATGCATGTCATGTGTATTTGTTAGTCAGCAAACTGTCAAGTACCTGATTGGTTTAAAGGGCTATTTTCCCTCTGTGACTAATGCAGGCTGAACACCCACATCAGGTCTGGGGATTTGAAAAGACAGCTTTGTGGACCAACCGGCTTTTTCCTCAAAGGAATGCGTTACGAGTCCTCCGAGTGCTGAGAGATGGAGGCTGTCTTTTTCTCAGTGTGGCGTTGTCAGCTCGCAGCCTGTGAGCAGGCGAGCGTTCGGGGGAATTGGTATTCGAGCGCAGTATTTGTGACCGTACCTGGCGCGCTTTCCATTTGCCTCTCCGCTGTGCTTGTGGTAATTGGAATTTTAAACGATCATAACAAATACAATGCGGTAGACTAAGAAATGCATCGGAGAGGGAGAGGGAGAGGGAGAGGGAGAGGGGGGGGGAGAGATTTGTATGCAAGTTTCAAAAGACAATGAAGGGAAAAGTTGTTAAAATTCATGCATGACGAGAATACGTTTTGCGGCATCAAGTATTTATGCGAGGATACGAGGGGTCACTGTTTTGTCAGCTAGAGTATGCAGCGGGACGTCGAGATTATAATTCATGATATTAGAGCATAACACCACGTTTTTTGTATTCCTATCACATACACCCTTCATGGTGGGTTATTATTGTACTGAATTGATGTGGATAGTTTCATCCAATCACACTCAGTTTTTGTCTGTGTCCGTGGCAACCGGACCTCCGCCATCCTGACAACACTGATTACATGGTCATGCCCTTCACTGATTGGAGTAGATGTTGTCCCGAAGGGGTGTGGCATGCCAGATTGTCGCACCAGGTCATTGTCCTGGATTACATATTCATGACAAAGGCTATTTCTTAATCTGGTTTCATTGGCTGTCCTTGGTTGAGGAAATAGAAGATGAAAACTTGGCCTCCAATGATCAGGGTGGAGCAGCTCTGATTTGAACTGACGTTCTCTCCCCTGAGACTGACCTGGGATCACTTTCATGTTTTCCACTTAATATATAAGCATAGGATTAGGGTAACAATTCTCTGTAACTACTTGGTGCTCTGAGATTAACTTGAGAAATAGTCAATTCATGAGCTCAGCATAGATGCAAATGAAGGAGGAGATGGGAATTCAAATGGATCGAGTGTCCAATGATTGAATAAACACTGCTCTCGAACATACGCATGCAGGAACACACACACACACACACACACACACAAACACGGACATGTGCACACAAGCACGCATATATGCACAAGTACACACATGCACATGCACACTTCGATGCACAAAAAACACACTCTCACTCTTTATGTGCACACACACACACACATTCCAACTCTCACTCTCCCTCACTGACACACACATTCAAACCCCCAATTCCCCAGTCTTGACGAATTCAAAACAAAATTCACACTCCGTGTCTCAGAGCAACTTGGACATTTTTGCGGCCCTGAGTATAAGCCTCACCTCTGCGCTCCGCCCTGCAGCTGTTTGGCCCTGGAGCTGCTCCCATTCCTGCTCTCTCCTGACCCGGGACGCCTCCTCGCACCTGGGACAGGGGTCTGTCCCCCAGGGCGAGCTGGGCCTCTACCTCACCCACCGCACCTCCCCCCTGAGGAGACCAGCGCAAACACCATCGACAGGTGCAAGCCTGACTGACATCCCGGGGTCACACCAGGCCAGAGACAGACAGATCCTCTTATCCTGTGTGTTTGTGTGTGTGTGTGTGTGTGTGTGATGCATGTGCATGCATGTGTGTACGTGTGTGTGTGTGTGTGTGTGTGTGTGTGTGTGTGTGTGCATGCATGTGTGTGCGTGTGTGTGTGTGTGTGTGTGCTTGTGCATGCATGTGTGTACGCGTGTGTGTGTATGTGTGTGCATGCATGTGTGTACGTGTGTGTGTGTGTGTGTGCGTGCATGCCTGTGCGTGTGTGTGTTTGTGTAGGTTGCACCACCTTTCTTCTGAAAAACTGCTGAGCGCGTCTGAGTGTGAATCTGTGGGGCTTGTTATCCACAGTCTCTGCAGCACAATGCCAAGGTTGTGAGAGTCTGTGCACCAGTCTGTGGGAGCCTGCCCTCCACGCTGTACTGGCTTAAACAGCACAACAGAAGCCCACAAAGCGGTTCCGCAAAGCGATAGAAAAAAAAAGGAGGCAAAAATGTGCCGCTAATGCCAGTTTCTGGCTTGGGAAACAGAGCAGATGGAAATCTCTCCCTCAGCCAGTGAGTTCCCAGCTCAGACACTCAGGTAATGCAGAGAAAAGAGGACACATGCGGTCCTGAATTCTAAACCCTGCTCTTAAAAGAAGCCTCTCGCCACTGTGAGCCCTCACGCACTCCGTCTCTCCCACCGCCCCGGAGAATCGTGCGGCCGCTGCGTTTGTGTGAGCGAGGCGTGCAGGATTAGCCCGGGGTGTCGCTTCTGAAAGGCCCAATTAGAGGGCTGTTTGCACAGCTCCGGCCCCTGGGGTCTGTTTTTCCCTTTCAGTGTCTGGTGTCGTTGGGGTTGCCAAGCGCTGCTGTGTGCATCACCATTGTGCAGAGCTCCCTGGCATCCCTGGCTGCAGATTCTCGGGATCCTGGGAAAGGGGCAGGCTGGGGTGCGCAGGGGCGCTTTCGGGGATAATTATAGACCGTATTTGTGTACCCACACCCCACTCACCTGCCCCTCCCCAGTCCCGGCCCGTCCATTCTTTTACTGACCCAGGTAGAGCGGGATGGACGACCCTTAATACAGACCTCACATGAAAGCTGCTCATGTCCCAGACTAATTGGCCTTCTGATGTAGTCGAGTGAAGTGCTACCTAGCCAGGATTTCCAATTTTCCTGCTCCTCTACTAGTGAGAGCACACACACAGATACACACACCAGAGGATTTTAAACACAAACTACAGCGCTTGCTTCCAATCTGAGGGCAGCAACACGGTTTCCTCCAAACTGCTGACTGTTGTTTTCTGTTCTCCCAGGAAAAGGTCTCATTTTGAGGAAAATTAGACACAATGGACATCTAAGTAAGAATTAGGTTCTGTTGGATTGATTCTCATATGGTCATTGGGTTTAACTGAACGCCATTTAGATGCTGTTCTCACATGAAGTTGGTGGAATATGAACCGAATATCCATTAGTTTCTTGAACAAAAATTTGAATTTAAGCAGGGTGAGGGAGACAGGCGCTATTTTTGGGGGCAGAAATTTCTAGTCTTCCTCACAGAAAAGCAGCACATGACCCTTGCGATCGAAACATGGAGGAGTTTGAAAGGAAAAGAGGAGGAAAAGAAGATGAGCTTTATCATCTCTCCAGAGAGAATCCTTCAGACAGCACAGTCGGCTAAAAGAGGAGAGATGAGTCTTTTCTTGTTTGCCGAAAGCACTGAACTCAAGACAGGCCTTTAAAAGGTCCATCTGTGCAGCCTGCCGAGGGGCTGTCCAATTTTATCCGAAAAAGAGAATGTGTGAGTCCAGGTTTTGTTCTTGCCCAGAACTGAGACACCTGATTCTACTTCTAAAGCTCTTGTTTGAAGACCATGATTAATAGATTTTTTTTTTTATCTGTGGCAATAATCCCAGACAAAAACAAAAATCTGCTGCCACGCTGACCTATTCCAAATAAGACTGGACACTCCTGGTTTATGAATGTGCAACTTTGCGAGCCCAATCAGCTTACTATTAACTTTTTCACTCTAGACTGAAACCTGGTATCAAGACTGCACTGCAAAAATAAAATCTTTCCATGCATTTTAATCTGCATTAAAAAAAACTCTTATTTCTAGTATCTAATTTCTTTAAAAAGAAAAAAAAATCTGCCACTGATTTTCGGTCATTTTGACTCATTTCTAGATTTGTCCGTGGCGTTAGAGAAATTTTCTAACCCCATGGAAAAATCTAGAGTCAATAAGTCAAATGAGTGTGCCTCTTGATGACAATAGAGGCTTTTTCCAGCAGCCCGCCCAACAGATTTTACTTCTGTAAATAGCGTCTGATCATAGTTTTGGAGTCTTTCTGATCCCGAGACATATTCAATGTTTTCGATTCTCCAACTGTAGCTCCTTGGAGTTTCCTGTCCTGCATGAACCATCCACACAGTGTGAGCATTTAAAACAGGCACACATACATCCTCCTCCAGGCAGATTTTAAATCCTGTCATATCCTTTAAACTTCATACTCATCGCTACCGTGCTACCTGGCTCAGAATACTAACATTAACCGCTAGCATTAAATTACGTTCGTTCATGCCAAATACATCGAACCTACTGCGCAGTAATAAAAACCAATTTGAATAAAGTTTCTCTCCAAACATTCAGCCACTTACTTTGCTAACGTTTCAACTTACTTGTGCTTTTCTACACCAGGAAATCCTAAATATACTACCTACTACCAAAGAGGCATCTTTGCTAATACAACTCATCCTTCTTCTTGGACTTACTCGTGAGTAGAAACCAACATTAAAAGTACCGGCCACCACCTAATGTATCACAGTGTGTAACATCGTGACTCTCTAAAGAAAACTGAATATTAATCCTGTTTCTTTTTAATATTAAAGTAAGGCACATTGAATTCGTAATTGTTTGCCATCTGCCTTTAACAGACAAGTTTGCAAAATCTAACATTTGAGGGCTAAAATTATTTCAGAAAATAATGTCTTTTTTAGGGGGTGCTGACAGAGATGAAATTAAGCACCCCTGAAAGAGTAAAATCACCAGTGTTTGCAGCTGTTTTATTTCAGCCATATCTACATTAGTGAAGCTCAACAACCATCTGCAGCACATCAGTGCTGTACTCTTGGTCTTAGCCCTGGTGACGGGTGACTAAAGTAAACTGGGCCGTGTATCTCCTCATATTATACCCACAGGACACAAGAAGTCATTTAATTTCAACTAATCATCATGGAACTCAAACAAGTAACATATGAATGGGGAAATACTTCAATTAGATTTTTCATACTTAATTTTGTTGGGATGCCAATAATTGTGGCATGCATATTTCTGGGAAAAAAAAAATTATATATGAGTATTTTTTCCTTCAATAATTTTTTTTCAAATTCAGTGTTAATTTGTTGTCAGTTAGTCATCCAAATCTTTTATTCAAACTAAGTGCATCCACATTTTTTTCACAGCCTTTTTGGCTCATCTTGACCAAGGGTGCAAATATTAGTGGTATACACTGTAAGCAAAATTTTATTACTAATTTCATTTTGTTTGATTTCATTTTCAATAAATGTTTGGGGAGTAGTAATATTTTGATACGAATGCTTTTCAGGGAAAGTGAAATTACTGAACAAAAAATATTGAAATATTGCAATGTTCTCGAATAAAAGGATATAAATCTCCCATATGTTTGAACGTAAGATTTTATATGCAGTCTATTTCCTCATCATTCTAATAGGTGCCAATAATTATGCTTAATTCAGCAGTTCTCGCTTGACTCACAAGGAAACATCACTCTTGGACAGCTCGTCTTTCTGTTTAATCACATGTACTGGAATAAGTGAACTCTTTCTGTAATATTTTCACTAAAAAACATATTTTGACGAAGGATAATCCCATTTTCGTTTAAAGCACCAGCATAGACAATAACCACACAGCGACCAAAGCTATTATGAAGCGTCTGAATTTCTGGCCTCATATATTTTTTATTGAATCATGTGCCTACATCTCCAATCCCAGATAACAGTGTGGTACGGTACAAATATAGAAATACATTACAATAATAGAATATCAGTCTCTAGGGGCTGATGAGAATTATTTTTCTTTACATGAGCGCTATAGAACTATTGAATGTAAAATATGCATTGAGTAATTCACACTAGGGCAATGAGATTTCTTTGAATTTTTCATAGTCTCATGAGAACACAATGTAGCATGTTTATTAGCAGTGCATGTTGCAGGGTAGGTCGCAGTTTTGATTTAATGCACTGACATAATTATGCCCTTACACAATCTACATAAAAGAACCACACATGTAAATTGCAAACATACATGGGCACATACATTCAAACTATATATACACACATGCACACGTGGCCTTAACCACGTACAAATGTACACAAAGGAACCGCACACATGTTAGTGTGAGATTGCACGTGCTCATGCATACAGTGACTATACGCACAATTCCCAACTGCCATCCATTCAGCCTTGCCATGGAAAATCAGTTGACGCGCAAAGCATTTGCAGTGTTTAACCTCTGCCGTACATCGCGGCAGTTTGAAAAGCAAATCATTGCTAGCTCTACCCGTTCTGCTCATAGCAGAATGAAATCAGATTTAAGTGAGCAGAGGGCAGGGTCAGAGTTTAAGGAGAAGCACACATGCTAACAAACATATGGCCCCTGTAATGTCCACTCACGAGTGCATTTCTTCAGGTCGGCCATACATAACATGTTTTCAGACAATTATCCTCCCTTAGCGTAAACAGGGAGGTGTCTGTTCCTTGTATAATGTATCTGAATTACGGGAATCTGGGATCATGTCAATTCGAAAGGCACACTCCTCGTAGCTAGGTAATATAAAACTTTCATTCTTTATCTCAAATAATTTTATAGTTCTGGTATGCATTAATTGATAATACTCAAGAAGAATTAACAGGCATTTTTTTTTCCTATAGTCCCTGAAGTCATGGGATAGGCTATTCTGGGAGGTGTCCGCCTTCATATTGACATGATCCGGAATCTGAAATAGACTTTCACTGTACGTACAATTAAAGCGCACAAAACTATGGTTACCAAACCCTTACCTTTGGTTTAACCTTTTTCTTCAGGAACAATGAATTGGCCTTTTTTTTTTTTTTTTTTTTTTTTTTTTTTTTTTAGCCAATACAAGTGCAGTTAAACTCAGATTCCTACAGCTTTCATACAGCTCTCAGGTTGCACCTCAATTAAAGACATTTTAATGCACCCTGGGGACCAGAAGTGAAGTGACCATTCCAGTCGATTTCAGTTGATTTTTGACTAAACCTGTAATGGATGGGTTGACTCAAGAGAGTTTGGCTGGCCTCACCGCACAGTCCTAGTGACCCCTTAAACCCAATGGACCCCCACAGAGCTGATTGTCTGGCGCAGTCAGATCATTTCGCCTACATGCTGTGAATTTGATTCTCTCCTGCCACGGCGGCCATTATCTGGTCAATCTTCACGCGTTGTATTATCTTTATCACAACTGGCTGTGGACTAAAAAAAAAGAAAGAAAGAAAAGAAGAGAAAGGGAGGGTAAGCAAAATATTTTGAAGTGTAATGGAGAGGAATCCGTCCATATCAACTCTGAAAAGAACGATAAGGATCTAGCAACCTATCAACATAGAATTTGCCAGAACTTATATTGTTATTCATTCACCTGACTGCAAGTGTGGATGAGGGCCTTTCGTAAACACCTGGAGGATGTGGGCGTCTTTTCCTACCACCTCACAGGTTGGGTCACAGTGCTGAAATCTGAATATGTGTGTACAGGAAGTATTGAGAGAGATGGAGACTGACAGATCCCTATGGGGTCAATAAGTTTCCTCTCCATTATGGAGTCTCTTTTCACCCGCAGATACTGACGCCATTCAGTTCTAAATAACCACGAAAGCTCCTCTTCCTTTTGGGAGCGGAGCGGGTATTCTGCTGTATTCCTGTATAAATAAAAAAATCAGCATTTCTGTAAAATTCTTTGAGGTCACTCCCAGCTCTCCACGGAAACTGCCGGAGCCCCGCCGCGGGCCCAACCCCCACTGCAAACACGCACACTTTTCAGTGAAGTTCTCAGAGTGTGAGAACAGTGGGGATTGTGGGAATTGCGGTGTTGAATAGAGATGCTCGGAGAGACTGGGGCGGCCTTTCTGCAAGGCAACCGGACATTTTCCCTCCCAACCCCCAACAACGCGGGGTTTTTTCTCCAGTTGCTCAGCACAATAGCCACCTGTCACTGACAGAAAGCTACAGTGTGAAAATGCTGCCCCCAGCAAGCCCCTCGCCATGAGCGCCGGCGAGTGCATCTGGAATCGCTGTTACCGTTTCTGTGTTTCCCTGCCCCCATGCCTGCTATCTCATTGTTTTATTTTGTTTTGTTTGGTTTTTTTATCGGAAACGGCAGATTGGTCATGGAGATGGAGCAGCGATGGCGGGGGATCGGACGCTTTTCCCCTTGGCTGCGGGTTGGCCAAGCTGCTGATTTTTGACTTTGAAAGGAGCAAAATGGAATTCCCACAGTGCAACACTAGAGAGCCAAACGCCTGCTTTCAAGGGTTGGACAGAGTCTGTGTGTGCCATTGATCTTTTCAATGGCGTGTTGCCGTGCAGTTTCTCAATGCGCCAAAGTGCACCCCACCCCCAAGCTTTGAACCCCCATTTGTCAAAAAAAAAAAAAAACCACTCATTTTCGGTTGATATCTTGGTTTTATAGGAAGCAAAAGCCGTCAAATGTAATGCCATTTAAATGATAGAGCAGCAGTAGTAACCCTTTCCCTGGAGATCTAAAATTCTGGAGGCTATCATTTCAAACCATAATTTGACACACCTGTGTCTACTAATAGGCCCCTAACAGGGGCTTTCTTTTTGTTGGAGTGAAAACCTACAAATAGATATCTAACAAAAGGATCAGTAACCACCACCATAAAGCTCACATGCCAGTGCGTTATTCTTTCTATGATTTTCTTCATACATCCCAAACTATCTCTTCTAAAAATTGAACCTTGCCGTAATTTCCCGGCTGTGTTCTGGATAATGCATTTGTTTTTTCCTGCACCGTACAGAGGATCAAAGTTTCATCAAGCCCTCTCTCAGAGTGATATTAAAGAATGAACGCTGATCTGTTCTCTCTATCGTTTCATCTCCCCAGTCTCTACTCTCCCTGCTGCTTCATATAACAGCTTATAATAAGATCCCGCGCAGCCTCTGAATCAAATGAATAATGCATCATGGAGCTGTAGTCTTCAAGACAATTTGTAGCACTATTTTTTTCCCCCCAATTTAATAATTCATATAAATTTGCATTTCCAATATATAATTTGAAAGGCCCTCCACCACTAAGATAACATGAAGCGCATAATTTTAAATATTGTTATGATTTTTATCTTTTTTTGCAGTATTTTTCCCCCTGATCACAATTTCGTCATAGAGGAAGCCACTGTGCTATAAGAAATGAAGTCCGCACTGATGAATCGTTCTCAGAATCTCTCTTCCTGCAAGTCAGGACAAAAATGACCTCATCAATCATTCTTGACCAATCATCACCAGGCTGGTGACATGGCGGTGGAGGAGGCGTGGCCAGTGGATCAGAGGTTTGGGGGCTGTGACCTCGGGAGGTCATCCCATGTGAGTCATGTCACAAGTAGTCTGGTTGGGGTCTGTACGATGCCAGTCACCAGGAACAATCGGGAACTCAGACACAAGGAAGGGGCTGTCGACATAAATCACAGAAGGACAAAGGTCACATTACTGAAACAATGCGTCTGCAGACCTCCTGAATGACTTGGCTGTGGTCAGAATAAAGGCCTGTAATTTCTTGCATATGTACGCAAAGATATAAAATTCCCTCCAAAATTATTGATATTCTTAATAAAGATTTGCAAAAATGCTGTGGAAATTGAGCACAAGCAGTCTTAGAGAGCATATTATGTTTCATTCCTAACAACTACTTTGAAAATTTTCTGAAAATATTTAGTTATAACAGTAATATTTTTTTCAGTTCCAAACATTTTCTCATCCATGCTGTTTTATGAATGAGCAAGTAATCCTCCTGTGAATGAATGGGTGTCTGTGCTGTGTTTGTGTGTATATTTTCTGCTCTAACACACACACACACACACACACACAGGAACACGGAACTCACTGTACTAGAAGTCTTCTAGCAGCCAGGGGGCCGTCCCTGGGATTTCGGTCCATTTAGCCAGGATGAAGTACCCAGTAGCACCTGCCTCTGAGACATGCCTCCATCCAGCTCCCCACAGCAGCCACAGCTAGCCTAGCAGGGGCTCTCCTGACACGAGCGCACTGGTATTAACATTTTTGGTTCATGAGAGAGCTCAAGGAGTTTATTTGAATTTCCGTGACATTAATCCTCTCAGTAATGCTCAGTGGGAGGGGAAAAACCTTAAACTGCATGTGCCCGGACAGGCAGCACGGGCGGTGGAGTCACGGGCAGGAAAACGATTTAAAAATCTCATTCTGGCTGAAACGCCATCCTCTATGCCTTTTTATAAAACATGTATGTTTACGCAGAACATCTGCAAACATACAGGACAAAACAAAGTGGTCACTTTTGATCAAACAGCTGCAGAAACAGTGTGCAGGGTGAATCTGAGCTGAATGGTGAAGTCACTAAGCAGAACTAATCTGCCATGTGATGATGATGATGAGAATGATGTATTATCATTATCATTATTATTATTATTATTAATAATACTTTATTTAAAGGTTATTGGTTCGGCTAGCATCAGTCTCAGTCCCTCGTTTGAATATTATGAATAAGAGGCCAATCAAATTCTTACTATATTTCTGTGTTGTTGGGCTAATATTTCCGATCTCAATTTGCATTGACATAAGCAGTAAGAGATGCTGATGATTTACATTTGAAGGATTTATGATGAATTTCATGTGATGAATACCATAAATAATTAGATTCATGCGCTCATATCTGAGATAATATTGAAATCCTTTTTTAATTTTCATTTGCAGCTGGCCTGATAACAAATAATTTCTCACAGAAGAATCCATTTAAATAAATTGTGTGCACAACATGGATGTTTCAATGGTGGTTAACGTGGAAAGACGCTTGAATGGTTGGCAATTGATTAGATCAATGAGGTATAGCCGAGCCTGACACTGGCTTTACACGTCTGTATTTTAGTCAGCAATGTGGGCAATTAGGGTCTCAGGAGCGCTCGTTCTTACAAATCCAATACCTGATACGCTGAGCTATTGTTTTCTCATTTTGTGCAGTTATGGTTAATTTGTCAAATCTATTCAACCCAGTCATTGGATTTTCCCCGCTCCTTGCCAGCCATAAATGAATGTATAGAAGGGGAGATGTAAGAACGTGTTAATCGCACATTTTGCGAAATTGGTCTTCCGATTCACAGAACCGAAGTTAATCCTAAATTAAAGCTTCAACATAATGGATTGTTCATTTTTTCCCCTTTCCCGTCCTGCTTTATTTTAATCTTGTATAAGTGTGGGTCTATCTTTAGAGCTAGGATGCCACGCTTACAACCTGACCTCCAGAAGAACCAGGATAATGTGTAACATGTAAATTAAAACAGCAAGTAGCAATTTGCAAATCCCTTTAACCTGTATTCATTTGAAAAATGTACAAAGAAAATTAAAAATGTTCTTGTTCATCAACTTAATTATTTTTTGAAAATAATATTTTGAAATGTGATGTCTACATTAAGTTCCAATGAAATTGGGACAGGCGCATGTTCACCACTGTGCACGTTACGGAACTGAGGACAATAATCGTTGAAGTTTTGAAAGTGGAATTTGTTCCCATAATTGCCTGATTTAGGAGAACAGTTTAAGGTCTCTGCTACCACCTCATAATCTTTCACAGCCCAGGCTGCCGACAGGCCAGTCTAATACCTGCACTCTGCAACCACAAGGCCACAGTGATCAAATACGCAGAGTCTGTGGCCTGCTATTATCTCTATGGAACAAACAGATGCATCCCTAAAAGAGAGAATGCCTGGGTGGCAGCGTATGTTTACTCTAAATGCACTTATGCCTGTCTGCATCTGTTTTGCATTCACAGATGTGCAAGTTGCCCATGCCGAGAGCACGAATGTTGCCACAGACTATGACAGATGCTGGCTTTTGAACGTGTCACTCTATCTTTCCAAACTCATTTTGAAAGACGAATTTGAAGAAGGACCACAGCACTTTGTTCTACTTTGCATCAGTCCATTTCAGATGAGCTTGAACCCAGAGAAGTTGGCGGAGCCTCTAGATGGTTTTGACAAATGGTTTCCTCTTTGCATGGTAAAGTCTTAACTTGCATTTGATGATGCCATGACAAACTATGTTCACTGACACAGGTCTTTTGATATTTTTATAAGCTCATGTGGTTATGTCTAGTACACATGACAGAAGCATGTTGGCTCTTATTGCAGAGCCATCTGAAGGTCACGTGCATGCAGTATTTGTATTTGGCCTTGTCTTTCATGCACAGAGATTGCTCTGGTTTCTCCAGATTTTTGGAATCTTTTCACTATATTATGGACGGGACTACAGAAGTTAAAATCCCTGAATTCTGTGGAATCACGCTGAGAAACATTTTTAAACTGTCTATTTCAATCAGGAGAGATCAATAAATTACGTAAAGACTATCATGCATTATTGATGACAGAGTTAACAGATTAGCAGATGTGATGTTAGCCTTAAAGTCTTTGGCGCTTGGACTCAACAGGGAGATTTTGTGATTGATGAGCATCTGCCCTGAGCCGCAGCAGGATAAATCCCCCCTCGAGTCCAGATACTGGTGGTGGTGATGGCTGATGACTCTGCTCACTGATAGGCTGATGAGGATGATGAATAATGAAGCTGATGAACCTGCGAGGACTGGGCGGTGATGGGGAGGTGAAGGACGTGCATAACAGCAGCATGAATCTACTTAAAGACAGCAGCAAGATGATAGGCTGATGATGTAGGTGTGTCACAGTGGTATTGGATAGATGTGATCAGCTGATAGGACAGCTAATGTCTCAATTGACAGCCCCAGACAATGACGGCTGGAATAATGAGTGAGCATGCATCGGGGGAATAAAAGCAGATTGAATGAAAAATAGCCAAGGGACCAAAGCATGCGAAAGGAGGGTCTTTCTGACGGAACATTCGCTAGAGCTTCATTTGTCCATGCAACGTTTGGCAAAGTGGCAACTTTCGATGCGTCTCGCTGGTCTGTGACGGTCAGTTTGCACCCAATAATAATTAAATCACCTGTTACCTATTCACCTTTTTACCTTTTTATTTGGAATGTTCAAAACTGGTGTTTTTTCTGTAGATTCCACTACTTCTCCAGGATGTACATCCCCCAGGCCAAATTGTGATGGAACAAGTTGCAGGTGTAAAATTCAGAATTTGCAAATATTTACAAAAATCAATAAAGTTGATTAGGCTGAATTTTACGAATTTTCCTTCTTGACATTTTCAACTAAATATTGGTAAAAGAGAATTTAAAATCACTTGACTCAATTTTCTTTTGCATTTTTACTATGCCAATTGTTTTGGAACTGAAGATGGGTAATAGCCTTCTGTAAATTATGGCAGGTTTTCATGCCTGATAGCAGCATGGCTAATTAAGGCTTTTGGCATGAATTTGGTGACATACACTAAAGCAAGCAGTGATGTGGAATGTTTGTTAGTTGTGTGGTTTCTGTGCATGAACACTGTGGAGCAAAGTGCTCAAGGTAGCGGGTGCGCCCAGAGACTCCAGAAAAATGGCCTCTGAACAAATCTGTGGAACTAGTTTCCCCAGCAATGGCACATCCTGAGAATTACTGCCATATTAAACCCTGAAATGTGTGCCATCTTATTTATTTCTTTTCCACACCCCATTGCATCAGCAAAACTGTATTGTGTAAACACAGATCTTCTTTATCAGACTGAAGATGTCAAAGAACATGGTACACCATAGATTTTTCAGGTTGTAAGTTTCTTTGCAGAAGGCAAGCAGCAATTAAGCAAAGATTTATACCATGTATTTGCACTTAGATTGCCACCCTTAAGTCAGCAGCAGGCTAATGTCAGTTGAGGCTTTTTAAAGACCGAGAGCCTGTGAAAGTATTGAACCTGTCAGCTTACTAAATAGGCGGTAACGACAGAATCGTGCGCAGGATGCAGACCAGCAACAAGGGGCGAATTTACACTATTGATGAACAGACTTCCTGTCCTCTCATGTAATGAGATGTTGAAATGCCCCTCTCTGTCCAATACAGGTGATAAATTGGTCAGACGCCCAAGGTCAACCCACGCCAGCAACGGTTCGAGCTGTCTAACATATTTATGTGAGCTATTTACTCTCTTTGTGGCTGTTGTAGATTTAACATTACAAGCACATTGGAGTCACAGCCATGAATATTGGACATGACATGTTAAGGTCCTCAGGTTTAAGGTGGCTGCAAGCAGTGTTCCAACTAATTTAGAAAAGACAAACAGCCCTATTGCATCTTATCTCTTCCCAGCATCTCTCGAATCACATCTTTCAGATAGGAGCTGTTTCATCTTGTGGACTTAGATCGATAAAAAGGCCAATGATTTGCCCCTGTGGTGTTGGTGCTTTATCTTCTATGCTGACTTTTGTAATGACTCATTTGATTCCATGATAATTCAATCACTGTTTAAATTGCCCATATTGTCGAAAATACTTTTTTTTACCACAGTAGTTCTGTCCACCGGTACATTTAGTAATTATGGTTGACCTTGAAGACCCTGCTTTCCATCTCAGGGTTTGAAACACACAGTTTGGACATTTTGCTGATTTCTATGTCACAAGCAACCCTTCCTTCAGGCTTATCAGGTCTGTCTGTTTCCCCTGCTCTGTTCTACAGCCTTTATATACCCCCCACCTCTCTCTCATAGCAATAATGTACTTTTTTGTGTTTCGTGTTTCTTGTGTTCGCCATCCAATAGCGTTGAGGTGATTAAACGGGCGACGCCCACTCAAACAGTCTGTACCTTCGAGGGGATAGAATGACAGGTGGTACGTTCCAAAGAAATTATGGATTTCATGAATTCTCTACTAAAAGTTTATAAACCTCCCTAAAGGACATTCAAGACTTGGAAACAACACAACATAATATGGGACCTTTATCGTGGCTGAGAAGACTGTGGTGTAGGCCACATATTTATTTTTACGGTGCTCCAGAGAATGCTTAAATCATTTATTAAATTCAGGATGAATGTTACTCTATCAAACTCAGCAAGCTAATTAATCTTGGTGTGATATCAAAGATATATTAGAATTACCAAAATATGCAAAATATCTAAGAATGACCAAATATTCCTAATATACCTCCAAAAAGCATAATCTACGAAGGATAAACAATACACACATTTATGTTTTACATGCAGCCACTTTAAATGTTAAGTTTTTGTATAAAACATAATATGGACCCTCATTTGACATGTACAAAAGAGGTTTTCAGGAATCCCTGCGGCGGCATGTGCTGGCACAAGTGTGTGTGATAGCGGCTGTAGGGAGAATGCGCTGTGATGGATGGACTGGTGTTCCAGCCACGTCTGTCTCTCCCTCCCTGTCAAACAGCCTCCGCCTCCTCTTCCCCCGGCTTCCTGCCCCGTGGGAGCGATGAAGAGATAGCGCCTCGGGTTTTCACGTTTCAGCGCGAGCCGGGGCCCCGACGTTTCCGTAACGTTTATGCAACGCTGGCCCCCCAGGGGCCGGCATGTCGGAGCAGAGCTCCTGCGGAGGGCTGCAGGGGGAAGAGGAGCGTGTTTCAGATACGTGAGAGAAAGATGAGTCTGCCGAGTGATGTCTTCTTTTATCGAGCGGCGAGGACATGCACACATGCATGCGCGTGCGTACGCTTTTACTTGCACCTATACTTTCCAGTCTTCCTCAGGCACACATGTGAGCAATCCTGCTTGCATAAACACACACGGTCTCATCTCCCTGATTACACACACTCCTTCCATTCTGTTTTTCACTCGCACACACAAACTTGCACATTCTCAAACATGCATGTCTTTCCAACTCTTTCTCTTGCACACACACACACACACACACACACACACACGCACAAGCGCATGCACACTCCGAAATATCCGTGTCTTTCCAACTTTGTCCACACACAAACCCACACACTTACAAACATGTGCATTTCCAGCTCTTTCTCTCGTACCCTAATACACCCCCTCTCAAACATGCATGTCGCGATGAATCCTATGCACATAAGTCAGCTGTGTGTGTATGTGTCTTTTTAACAGTCTGTCACACACACTCTCTCACACATGCATACTCTCTGTCTCTCATGCATACCTGTACATGCACATTTAATCTTACATGCAGGCACACGTTCACACACACACACACACACACACACACACACACACACACACATTGTATTTTCATGTTTTTTATAGAGATCTCATTGACTCGCGTTCATTCCCTAACCCTTTACCCTACCTTAGTCCATCACATGCCCAACTCTAACCCAAACTGTAACCTTGAAGTAACCCTACCCATAAACCCTAACGCTAAAAAAGCCCAGTTACCTTATGGGGACCAGAAATTGTCCTCATAAGGATGAAGAAATCTGGTATTCAGTCACTTGTGGAGACATTTGGTAGGACTAACTCTTCACACACACACACACACACACACACACACACACACACACACTCAATCACAGTGGTATTGTTTCTGAAAAACCACACATGGAGGTGAACTGGTTGGATGAATCTTACTTTGATGTTTCCCATCATTCCCTTGGTGCTCACCCCCCTCCCCGCCTCCCTGGAGGTGAAGTGTAGTAGTGTTGGCTGTACAGGTGGGGAGGCCACGGGTGACTGCATCCCTACACCTCTGAGGCCCCACTGCATCAAAAGCTGCTTGTTTTTCACGGATGGTTTTTCGCTCGAATTTTATTTTCCTTCGCTCCGGGGTGAGAGAAAACAGACAAGGCGAGAAGAGATATTTTGAAAAGCTTTGTGGAAAAAAAAAAAAAAGCCCCATCACCAAACTCCTCCCCACCCTGCCCCGCCCCCTACCTTCTCCACCACCAGTCAAAGTCCCAGTGAGTCACATTCACAAAGATCACCTCTTCATGAAAGTCCACTGTTTGTGCTGCCAATCTCTGATACGGTACTCTGGGAAGCACTAAATCAGCCAGCTAGCTCAAAGTGGACAGCAGGTACACCAATCACCATTTACAGAGCACCTGAAAACGTCAATCACAGGTTTACTACTCCTGTTGACGAATATGTTATTCCAGTTGTTCATTTTTAGGCATCGAAATGCATACAAACACAATAGAATTTATATAAATCCTTTTTTGTCTGATTTCAGTAACTGCATTTTGCATATCACTGAAGACAATAAGGCAAAAATTAATGCTGGATTATTGTTGCTATACTCAACCTGTATGACTTGGTCAATACGGCACTTTCAGAAACAGTCGCTCATTCCACCCCATTTAGCCCTCAGCACCTGCATGTTTTTGAGAAATCTTCAGTGTAACTCAAGATCTTCTCACCGACGTAGTCATCCTGCGGCGCTCAACGCTCGCCTGCCCAGGCCTGTCACGCCAGCCTGGAACTCCGGCGCTAACAAAGACATCGCTAATCGAGCTTTTGTGCTCGGGATTAAACGGGACAAATGCGCCAGAGCTAAACACGGGAATAAACTGACATGATTGTTTCCGATTTTCCTCAACACTCAAAATTTATCTTTTGTTCTTTCTTACCTCCCTAATGCTGTATTTCATATAATTACACACTGAGGCCTTCTGTTTTTTACCTGCGGCTTGTCAGGAGAATTAGATGTGAGAGTGTTGTAATCCATTAACGTAATTACTGCTGCTATCTTATAGATGTTTTACCCATGGCAGGCATACTGATTTGGCTTTAATAACTGATCATGCCTCTCAAAAATGTCTGCTCGCATCGATTGCAATCTCCAGTGTCATTCCCATTTTAATGCAGTTGGGTGATTTATTAACTGACAAGCTTAAAAAAAAAAAGATGGAAGATTAAGCAAAGCCATAATTCATGCCATTGGAAAAGAGGCGAGCTCACAAGATCATAATTTTCATTTCTTCCCTTGTACGGCACGTATTGAACAGCTCATGCTTTGCATGCAAATGTGTCGAACTTGCAAAGCCAGGAATGGCAAAGAAAGGAAGTAGATTTTAATCTTGTGTGTGCTGATAGAATATTATTTGGTGTTGAGTGAATGAGTACAGATGGGTGTGAGATATGAATGTTGAAAGGTGCCAAATTTACTGTATGCAGTAAAGCACGCCATTTCGATAAGAGATTTTTACTGTGTTTTCTGTTGCTAGTTTCTCTTCAAGGCACAATGCTTGTTACAAGGCTTTCGGCCGTGTGGGTAATGTTGCTACAGTTAAGCAGTTGTAGTGGCGGGAGGGTCAGCCTTATTTAGAGGAAAATGAAATACTTTGCTTTTTTTTATGTATTATTGAAGTTTTATCTTTGGCAGGTGATAGTCACCACTGATGAAGGCATCCAACTGAAAGGCTGTTCAATAGATCTAACAAAGAGGAATGCGTAAAACTTTTATATTTCTTAGAAGCTTCCGTACTAACTCTTAAAGTGCTTAATTTTTACTCACTCTATCCCTCAAAAAGTTAATCACTCATTATTTAGTTAAGGACTCACAGGTACCCGTGAAAACTTCTGAAGGTCATTCCCAACTAATTTGCCATCTGAAAATGGACTAAATTGTTGACCTTTTGCAAGCTGAAATCTGAACTTTCGCTTCATATAGTTTGCGCCTTGTGTGACTATAGCAGTGACTAGCACTTTATGAGTTAAAAAGGCAAGAAAAAAGAGTGATATAACTCTTTAGCTGTGGACTTCCAGGTCAGAGGCTACATTTGATTCATTATCAGATGATATCATGCAGTGGTTATTCCTATTTCCTGGTCTTTCAAGATCCAAAGGTAAACTGTCCCTTTTACTTTAACTCAGGCAGAATACAAGAATGCAGTTTCTAACCGGGAGAATCCATGATGAAACCCCTGTTTATATTGTATCAAATCCCATGTGATGCTAATCCTAAAATGAAGGCTTATTGCTAATTTCCCAACCCACTTTCCCAACCCTCCATGCAGTGTTAAAGTATTGTACATAAACTATGTTGAACACACATAGTGTACTTCAGAGTGTGCATGTGTTTCAGGTGAACTATACTGGAGAGATGGGTGTGGTATACTATAGACTGTGGTGGGTATCATGTTTACATTACTGGAAAAGCAGTATGGTGAACTATCCTGAAGATGCAGCTGTACTGTGGGTGAATTCCATCGTGACTAATGGAACAGCTCGACAAATCTTTTCTTGCTACGGACAAAATTTCCGAGAAATGATTTGAAATGGATGTTTTGCTTCATCAGATGTCAAAGGAGAAAGATCAGGGTTGTTGTACCTGCCAAAAAAAACAATGATAACTTCTTTGGATTGGATGCCATTATGGGACAATTATGGACCACACTTTTTGTCACTTTTTACTTGAGTTGTAATTTTTACCCCCCAAAAGGAGTACGGTGAGGGTTCTCACCTCGGTTTGTGTGTTACTTCATTTATGTATTTATTTGTTCATCAGCAAGATTCTGAGAAAACCACCACTGCAAGTTATGCCAAATTTGGAAAAACTTGGGCCATGACCCAGAATAGATCTAATTAAATATTGGAATGAATTGGGTTGAGGTCAGGGTCAAAATACTTTTTTTTGCCCATAGCTTTGTTAAAAATGGCCTGATTTACATAAATCAATTTTTTAATTTGTTGAATATAATCCTGTCCATTGCTATCATGAAAAGTGCATGGTCTCAAAGATCAGTGGGCATCAAAGTTCAGGGGGGTCAAGGTCTTTGACCTGAATTTCCTTATTTATACGTTGTACGTATATCTCCAAATCTACTGTAGATGGCCACTTGGTTACTATTTAACACATATATAGGAAATCATACATGGAGATTAAAAAGACACCATGATCTTTGACCTTGAGTGATCTTGAATGGTCAAACCAAAGGTGACAAGATTTCTGAAGGTAATACCTCAAGAACTACTGTACATTGCCACTGGATACTACTAATCACTGATGGGAACTCATATATGGCGAGTTAAATTACTTCCTGACCTTTGACCTTGAATGTCCTTGAAAGGTCAAACCCAAGTGAACAAGTACCCAAAAACTGGATCAACTCATTCAACAGCTAAAATATGTGCGCAGGGCTGGGCGTCCTGTGCGTGGCACTGAATCTTTTTACCTCAGTTGGAACATTATTTTGGCTTGCATTCCCTGCACTAACTGCTGAATGTAACCATGTAAAAACATCATTGGTAAGACAAAGTTCTCGTTCACTTTAAATTGGTCATTTACTACTCCATGTGACTTATGGGACAAGATGAACTGTGAAATTAAAAGTCAAGTTAGTGCTCGTTCTCATAACAGCACCGATTGATAGAATATTTCGTGTTGAAACGTGGTGCCTAATGGACATTTGGCCGTTGAAATCAATGATCTGAATTTAGCCTTATAGGAAAAAGTACAAAATATAAAAATGCACAAAATTGGAATATCAAGGGGGAAAACCCCTGAAAAAGAAATGCGTGATAATTTGTGAGTGTAAATTGATATCAAAGAAACGAGTAGAAACCTTATATGCTTTTTTTAAGTCTTTCATTGTGTACAAATTTTTAACAACTGATGAAAATGCTACTTTTCAGTTCACCATGGAGGAGGGATTTCAGGTCTGGAGATGCGGATGTAGTGTCCATTACTGGAGTAACAAGACAAGTACACTCTACTAGGGATTGAGGGTATAGTGCACTGTACTGGGGATGAAGGTGTAATGATCTGTACTCGATGTGCAGGGGTAGTGCATTACAATTACGATAAAGGTGTAGTATGCTGTACTGAAGCTGAAAGTGTAGTATACTGCACTGGAGATGTAGGTTAAGAGTACAGTAGTAGTGAGTCCCTGACAGAGGAGTTCGGTGATTCCAGTCTTGCATTAGCTTGTCAGCAGCCGTATTCTCTGACTTTACACAGGACAAGACACCAGATATTTAATGATGAAAATCAACCATACTTCGACCAAACCTTCAACCTGTCATCCAACCAATCAGTTGTATAGTGTTTCCACACTTGATGGCACAGTTAGTATTTTTCTGTGAACATACTAAACATGGATTTCACAGGTAATTTGTGGAATCCATAATTTCTCCAATTCTTTTAAGGGGTTGGGATCCACAGATGGAAAAGCACTTATATGTACCAAACATAAAAAGTAAGCGCAGACAGACCAGCACTTATATGAGCAAGTGACTGATGCTGCGTTTCCAGTTCTCCATCTATGCGCAATGAAGAGAAGCTTTAGAGAAATTGCACAAATGACTGAACTGCAGCAGTAGCTGGATGAAAACCACAGTAAACAGAAACGCAGAAGAAGAACAGACTTCACAATGTAAGCATAAGTTCTCAGTATCTAATGAATGAGACCAAAGTAATAGTTGCACTGTTTATTGTCCCTTCCACAAAAATGATATTGTAGGAAAAGTATAAAGTGCAAGGCAGCCTATATACAGTATGCTGAATACAATCATTAATACCAAAAGCACAGCATCTGCATTATGTGCTCAATGTCATATAATTCTATATAAACATGTCTAACAGCTCATTATACACTTTATACTCTCCTTACTTTGTTTAAATAGCAAAAAGCGAGCACAGCTCACATTTTTCATTGAATATTTACTTAATACTTTGGCCTGATACAAGCTGTATTTAGCTTGACCTGCCAGCCAATTAGCCAGTTCATTTAGGAGGCAGCGTGATGAAAACAAAGAGAAAAAGTCCAGAGAAAGTAATCCAGTCTCTCGGGTGTAATCAGGGCATGAGATCACTCAGGAAAGATGAGAAGAAATATTAGTGGTACTGAGCACACGGTAATCTTACAAACCGCTGTTGTTTAATCAGGCATCACTTTCAGGCTCTGAATTTTTTTGTCTATAGAGAAATAACTGCAGGAGGACAGGTGAGTTGTTTGGTAATGAGCAGTAGGACCTGTCTGTTGTCGGCTCACCTACACTCCCTCGCGTGTTTTATTTTTGCATCATGCTGCAGTTATTTCCATTCTTTTCCAGTCTTTCTGCTGTCTGACTCTGCTCTTTCATTCTGACACCCTCATATCTCTAATCTAGGCTTAATTGATAACATGACAGGATGTATAAAAGCCACACGGACAAAAACAATCACAGGATATTGAACGCAGAGCCACGATACAAAAAACACCTAACCCGCCATTTTGAAGAAAGAGCTGTGTAGAGATTTGGCTATAGAAAAAAAGAAAAAATTCAACTGATATTTTTTGAGAAATGAAAAATACTTTCAAATGCCATCTGCGGAAAAAGAAATCAACAATATTGCAATTGCAGTTCAAGCTTCCCTCCCAAGTCCCCCCACCTCCGCCCCTCCATCTTAGCTCTTTCTCTCACTCTCTCACTCTGTTTGCTTTTGCGGTTCCTTCCCATGCCAGAAGGAATTTCTTTTCTAATCACTATTGTGTGAGTAAATCCCTGGGTGGCAGCTCGCTCATAGTCATATAAAAATACGCAGCTCTCTGGCTCCGGTGTGTGTGTCGAAGGATTTGCAGGTGCTAACAAGTAGACAGTGTTACTGTATGGAAACAGGGGTAGGTAGATGCGGGATGATAGTTGGTGGGTGTGCGCATGAGTCTGAGTGTGTGTTTGCGGGCATGTGGGCGTACAGTGTGTGCACGCACATGAGTGCACAATATGTGTGTGCACTTTTCAAAAAGTAAACAGTCATGAAGGTTCATTATTCATTTTGGTTCTGGAACCTTCCAATGGGACCAATGCCCAAAATGTGGAGCTGCAAGTCCAAGCAGGAAGGTTGGAAATGTTTACAGCTGACTGCGAGAATAGAAGACCATCGGCTAAACCTTCAGCACTTAATATTTTCTCGTTATGTGCATTCAGAGAAACTGACTTTCTGCTCATTGTTTGAGGAAAGCTAAAAAAAAAAATAAATTGACAAGCAGGCACACGAAATAGCACACAGGTGTTTGACAGGAAGAGAGAAGATAGTGAGGTGGATGACTGAATGAGATGGGGTTCAGTCACAATTCCAGCCCCTCGCAAAACTATAGCTGTTGCCAACCCCCTCTCCTCATTTCATCTGTTAGTCTGCGCCAGCACTAGTAGGACTGTACTGGCTCTAACTACAAAAGCCGTCTTAATACACCTGAATAGTGTCCCATAAATTTGTTTTTTTTTTCCTTCTCTTGTGCTGAGTTGTTTATATTTCCAATTGTTCGGTTTCTAAAGGCCTACTTTCAAGTTCTGTTTATTACTGCGTCTACGTCAACTGCATCGCCTGAAATTTTGTAATGTCATCTGATTTCTTCTTCTTTGTATTTATGAATATACCTTCTTTTGTATTCAGAAAGCAGCCACAAGTGCATTCTGCCAGACTGAGTAAATGAACCTTATCCAGAGCTGAGCAGTGCTGGCATCCAGGCTAGGAGTGCTTATCTGAAATTGCTTTTGTGTGATGTGAAATTTTTTTTTTGCATGTGTGTCGGCGGCGACCTGCGCTTTGTTTCAAAAAGCACCTCTGCGAGCCGATACTGGCCGCACAGCCAATGTGTCACAGGTACAGCTGTGCACACAGTGAGTAAGGCAGGAGTGTGCAAAACCATTCCTCATATTGTTTTCATTCTGGCCAGCTCTCTCCCCCTCCGGCAAACACAAAGTGAGACGTAAAAAAACACTCACTTTCACACACACACACACACACACACACACACGGACACACTCACTCACTGTCTGTACGCAACCTCCCCAGGCTTCCACTGTATGGCCAGCATGGCCAAAGCTGAGATGCCAGAGTCCCATGGAGTTTAGATTAAGACTAACTGTGGGCAGCTGCAGCTCTGTAATTCTCTGCAAAGCCTCAGCAGGGCTGTCTGCAGCGGATCTCCTTACTGTGTAAAAAGACAGATAGCAGCTGGAAAGCAAATTAGCGCTGAGGTGAATCGATGCTATGTGGCTTCAAATGAAACAAAGGATCCGTTTAATATAAAAAAAAAGCAACATTTGAATGTTTGCCGTTTTGTTTAAGTATATATTATACTGTAAGTACATGCATCATTCGGTCATTGGGCTCTAAATTACATTACGATTATGCCCACAGCGCAGTGCCTATTAGGTCCATTTAAGATCCAATTTAGGCATCAATTTCACGGTGCTAGTACATTTGAGAAACCACATTAGTGAGCACATCAATTAGAAATAGTTCTTCGCGTAAGCGTTAAAGGTAATTCCTACAGAATCCAATTTATGATTCTTACAAGATACAATACGAGTAAAAATTTTGTAGTAAGATCAAGATGTGTGAAGAATGAAATGTGAAGTAATAAAGAAATGGTCGCCCTTCAGTGAGAAAACTGTAAAGATAAATTATGCTAAATCCAACTGTCATCTTGTGAAAAATTAGAACAGTGAAACAGTGCTTAAAATGAACAGACTGTAAATTACTAATTTTCAAATTTCCATTCCTATGATTGAATAAGGGCTTTAAAATGTTATAAATTGGTTGAGTGGTCAGCTGGCTTACAGGAGGCACTTATGCCCTGCCTCAGCTGTAAAAATAGCGTCTCAATGTTTTGCAATGAATAGAGAATTTGAATTCTGCAGAAAATGGGCCCGTTGGCTTATTTCTTAAGCGGCTGATGGTGGTGTCTATGGTGAGACGGAAGAGACAGTCCAGTTTGTTTTTAAAAAATAATAAATAACAAAACCTTGCTGGCCACTGTGGTGTTGCCATTGTTGGCAAAAAAACATACGCATCACACGCAAAATAAGCATATTTACAGTATGAAGCAGCAGGTGAGATGATGAAGACAGAGCAGGATGAGACATTTTCAGAAACAGCAGCTGCAGTTTTCTCTTCTGTCTGTAAATGCCCTTCAGAACTATCTGAGGTGTTACGGTATGTAAAGGCTGGAAGCTGACAGCAGGTTAAGAGGTTAAAGGAGGATGTGAACAGTGAGGTCTGTAAGTATTTGGGCAGTGAATTCATTGTAATTCCCACACATTTTTCGCTCAATCTAACGAGTAAATACTGGTTTAAATTTGAAATTATCACTAACAGTCCACAAATTGATTTATGGAGTTCGCATCTATGTGGCACACGACCAGTCCAGGAATAGCAGCCGTTAACATTTCTGTGACAGTCCAAATACTAACGGACTGAACCATACATCTATAGGCCCAGTACTGTATATGAAATCTGTTCGATTAAAACTAGCGCGGCGCACAACCTGTAGAAACAGGATGCAGAATGACAGTAGAGCTAGAGGGGACTGGCGACTCACTGCTCTTATTTACAATGTTGGCATCAGCTCCCGAGTTGGCTTCAGTCTGCTTATTTCTTGATTTAAAGAAAATGAAATACATTGCAGGGTTTGGGGGGGTTACGAAAATCTTTCCAGGCTGGATCCAAGGCTCCACATCACTGGAAAGTTGCGGAACAATTTTAGTGGTGAACGGTGTGTTCGCGGCTGATTTATTATCGTAGCGATGTTTCCATTGGGGCATTGCGGGAAGTTCACCTTGAAGCTACACAATCACTCTAACCTCAGCCCAAAACTGCCCCAGAGACAGGTGTTCTGGTTTAGATTTTTTTTCTTTCAGAAAAGTGATATCAAATGACTGAAACATGACCCATATTTAGTCATAACTAAAATGAGAATCTTTTTATACAGAAATCAGACAACAATCTCAATGTCAACACGAGATAAGAGCAACTTCATGTAAGAAATGTGGACATTCTGTGAATATTCATCTTTTATGCGCAAATGCCAAGACATGCACCGTAGTTGCACTGACAAAAAAAAAGAGAGAAAAAACTCCTAATTTACTGCTACAAGGAGATTTGCGGCAGATATATTATTCCTTTTTTTTGCAAAGTCATGGGAGCATGTGGAATTGCATCCTCCGGTCTTGCATTTAGCAAGGATGTTCAAGTTTTTTACAACACTTCTTGCCAGTGATAACGGTCACAGTTGAAACTGTAGGTCACAGCACCAGTCTCCAATCTTTGAGACGCTTCACCTGAAGTTGTTTAAGTTTGGCAAATATTAGCGTTCCGCGTGGATGATGTGTGAAACATAAGTTTTCTCAAATAAGGACAACAGCAAAACAAATAATGTCCACCTCTGTGCCTCTTCTTCAAAGGCAGCGAGCATTCGTCTCTGACAGTTGGACTGCAGCTAAAAACAACACACCCCACAAAGGGCTGGATCCTCATGTCTTCTGGGTGGACTGATCTAATTAAGACAAGGTGATTGTAACAGCGGCGGTGGAGTAATTACGATTGAGTTTTACGGAGATGGTCAATGGCTGTGTAATTAAGCTCAGAGGAAGGACTAATCTTAGTGAGAGGAGGCTTGTCTGTGTAATTTTCCCACAATCAGGGGTCTGTTTTCGGGTCTGTTAGCTCTGTTCAGTCCAGTTCTGGAGTTAAGTCCTGCTTCAGTAGTCGTCTGGGGGCTATTTTTAAATAATCTATCCAGCGGCCTTTCCTCCTGCCCTTATGGGTGCTCTGGCATGTTCATGGACCCGTGAGGAGGGATGACCATGTGATAAAATAGCGCAACTCCAGCTCTGTTCAAGAAATTTGGCTTCATTGCTGGCTGTTTTTTTTTTCATCTTGTGTTTTGCTGAGTGAGTCAGATGCGACCCACGACTTTCAAAGTCACACTGGGCTTAATTAGCAGAGAATGGATCAGAGCTCTGGAACACGGTGCTGTCTCACCTCGTCCCTGCATGTCGAGAGGACGGCAAATATTTCCGTATGCAAATTCTCTCCCACACCTGAAAGGCCAAATTAATTTTCTCTGTTGACACAGGCTGGGATTACCTGCCAAGCCGCAAGCTAAAGGCCTCAGAAATTAGCTTTATTTATTGCTCATGACAAATAAACAGTCGGGCTCATTGTCTTGTCTGGCACGTGTACACAGTCTCACAAATGTATACTGTCACATGGGCTTTTGAGGGTACATAATCTCATACTTGGTACAAAGAAAGCTTCATACACCAGTGGTGCATGAGGGCACATAATTACACTTGATAAAGCCACTTTCTAAGCTATACATTATTAGAATATAGGAATAAGAATATTAGTCCAATTACGGCCATATGGAAACTTCCTTGTAACATTAATCACCACGGATAAAACCTAAGATCCGGAGGTATAAATTGTAATTCAATTACTACATACAGTATACCAAATTGAACCAATTTCTTACAATGAAATTTTCTGCTATATAAACTTATAACATGAACAATTAGAGACAGAATATACAGTCTTTATATACAATGTTTTGATAATTTTTCTACATAACTTAATCATTCTTATGTATGTTTATAGTTACATATTTCCCGTAATTCAGTTATCTGCAATGGGATCTTAATAAAGTCTGAAAGTCTTCAGCAATGACATTGAGGCATTTTGACAGTCACGTCTGTTGCCTTTTGTATTACTTTTGAAATCTGAGGTTTCTGCCACACAAGATGTTTCGCGTCTGAAAATACTTGAAAACAAAGAAAGATGAACTACACATCGACATGAAGGTGAAACCAAGTCAAAATGACAAGAGCACAAAAATGTGGCAAAAATCATACTGTATTTTAAAAAATCAATTTCTATGTGTTCTCCTTTTATAGATTTACATACGGCGTAAAAAAAAAAAAAAATTAAGAAGAATCAAATCACATTCGGTTTTTATCACATTATGATTGCAAGGGGTGGCCCTAATGTCGCCTTCGAACATCACCCAGTTACCGCTGAATGAGATCTGAACTGTACAAAGGAAATACAATGCACAAGTTGTAAAGATGGGAATCAAAACAGCTTCTGAGCAGTAAATAGTAACCTCTGGCACATAATGGGATAACCCTACTGCAGTAAGATAGGCTGATAACAGCAGCCTGAGCTCTTGTTCAAACAGATAGGCTTGTCTAATGTTCTGACTACCTAATGAACTGCCAGAACAGACTCATTTTCAGATTTGCATGCAATGTGAGCGATTCAGAAAGTGCAAATGGGAAGATGAAAACACTACTAGCTCCTGAGGCGAGGAGATCATTCCTTAAATCGATGTGAAAATGATACGTCTCCGCAGCTGGGTTACAAAGAGATTAATAGACCGCAGTGTGCTTCATCATCTTAAATCACTTTTTGAATTGCTTCGAACTTCCTCGGGAGAGCTATTTTTCTCTAGCAAAGCATTATAAGGCTCAAATTGCAATTTTCAATTAAGTTGTAATAAAAGAAGAAGAATAAAATATAAATTGTTGCAGTATACATGAGGCCAACTTCAAATATCATGTTCCTCAGAATTTTGACCGCGCTGATTAGATTTTCACAATCTCTTGTGCAAGCAAATTGGAAGCTGCCAGAATGTTAAACTGATCTCCTTTCATCTTTCCTTCAATCACAGATAAATCTCCACCTCAGTATTTTACTAAAATAATGCCATCCTCACAAAAGGTTGCTCTGACAATACCTGAATGTATTTTAATACGATGAATCTAGGACTCTCTGTGCATTGCATGGCTACTGCATTTCTCAGATGAAGGAACTGCTCTGACCTATTTTTGGTTGATTTCAAAGGCTCTGACTAATTAGCTGCTAAGACATAAATGGCAAACTCAGCTCTGAGAGAGCAGGCACATCATGGAAAATGCAAATACTTAAAAAAAAAAAAAAGGATTGATTTGAAAAGTCCTTTGACCGTGCACTATAGCGAAAAACAGTGCAATACATTGTTTGATGCTCTAACGTGTTAATTAAATTGCTAATTGAAAATATATGATGTAATGACTGCAACAGAGTCCAAAAATGCTGGCACAGTTGAATGTTTACTACTGGGTAACATCGCCATGTCTTTTAGTCACACTCATTAAACATTGGGGCTCTGAAGACACCACTTGAAGCAAGCATAATTTCCCCCCATTCCTCTATTACCCCAGTCTTCAGCAGCGCAATTACAGGGCCTTCATTTTTGCATAATTCACTGCATAAGGTGCCTTAAATTCTCAACTGTAGACTATCAAGACTCCAGACAGGCCAGTCTGGCACCCTTTATCTCTGCTTAAGTAGCCAGGAACTTATAATCCCTGCAAAATATTGTTTGATGTTGTCTTGCCAGAAAATTCTGGAACAGACAACGTCTAAATGGCAGCATGTGTTGCTTCAAAATTCATTCATATCTCCACATTAACAGTGCCCACAAATGCGCAAGCCACCCAGACCATGTGCACTGACACACCCACGTACTATGTATGTTTGCACACTTCCATACTCTGACAAAGAAGAATTCAGAGAAAGCTCTGAATGCAGAGGAAAAGGCTTAAAACTAATACTGAATGACTGCGATCTTCTGGCCCTCAGGTGGCACTGCATTAAAAACAGACAGGATTCTGTAGCGGAAATAACTGAACGGACTCAGGATCACTTCTGAAAACCACTGCCAGTGAACACAGTACATCACTGCATCCACAAATGCCAGTTAAAACTATACCATGTATTGATAAAACCATATATAAACAAGATCCAGAAACGCTGCCATCTTCTCTGGGCCCAAGCTCATTTAAGATCGAAAGAGCCAAAGGAGAAAATTGTCCTGTGGTCTGATCAATCAAAATGTGAAATTCTTTTGCAAATTTGGATGTTGCATCCTCCAGGCTAAAGACAAGAGAGACTGTCCAGCTTGTTATCCATGCACAGTTCAAAACGTACCATCCATGATGGTATGGATGTGCATTAGTGCACATGGCATAGAAAACTTACAAATCTGTGAAGACACCAGTCATGAATGATGGATTCAGATTTTGGAGCGATATATGCTGCCATCCAGACAACATCTTTTTCAAGGAAGGCCTTGCTTATGTATTGTTAAAAGAAGAGGGGATGCAACACAATGGTAAACATGTTCCTGTACCAACTTTTTTCGAAAAGATGTAGCTAGCACCGGATTTAAAATGAGCAATACAATTTCTCACTCAGTCTCAGTATCTGATATGTTGTCTTTGTACTGATTTCAATTACCTGTAGTTTAAATATAGATTTTAAATGATTTGAAAATCATTGCATTCTGTTTTTATTTATATTTTACGTGACATCCCAAATTTTTTGACAATGGGGATGTAACCTATACCAGTCCATAGATACCTTAGTCAAATACTAAGATGTCACCTAAGACTAAGGCCATTGCTCTCTATTAAAATATTAACTGCACTAATCATCTGTCCATCATATTTCAGCTCTTTTCCTTCTCTTAATCATTCTATCCAGTGAGAAAATCATCAGGTGGGCGTGTGAGCATGATTGGAGTAATTATACCACATGATCCCTCAACAATCAGGATTAGTGGAAAATCTACCACAAAACCGTGAAGAACAAGGCAATAAATTAGTGTTGCAATAATTCTGTGAGTGCAACCTGGATGATTCCAATTTGGCAAAACATTTGTGATGAAGCAAGTTAGTCTCATTGCTTTCAGCAAAACCGGGGCTTGGGAGGGATTTGACTGTGGATTTCACATTTTGAGAAGGGATTAATAAAATGTGTTCAAAATTAAGCGTGAAGTTGAGGTCTGTCAGCACAATATGAAAACCTAGGGCAGAATGAGCACACTGTGTATTTCAAGCTGACACTAGTTTACTACAGCTGTGAGCCAGATACTTTTCAGCAAGAAAATTAGGCCCCCAGATTGGATTAATTATGAAGGAGAGTTATAGGACAGCGGAATCTGTGGAAATTATTTCATGATGGAATAGTTTTTTTGTTTTTTTTCCCCATTGATATAATACATTCATAGATGGACAGAGACAGTAGATATTCATTGATACAATATATTAATAGATTTACACAACATGTCCATATTTTCTGTTTATACAGGTTAATGCCCTTGCATGATTATTTTAGCGGCAGCTCTAACAACAGCTTAAGTTATTCCATTGGGATTTAGCCAAAGGATCATGAGGCAGTAGCCTGCAGAAGAGTTGTGCAATTTGATTGCAATCATTGAATGTGCACTTTCTACCACAATTTCCTTCCATATTTACTGATTTATTTTCTAATAATTTAAAAGCAGATGTCAGTTTTACCATTTAAACACAAGCGAGTTTATTTTAGTGCTCAAAGATCTTGCCACTTGTGCTCCAATATGGAGCTCTCCATTGCAGTCACAAATATCTCCTCATCTTGATCCAAAATCAAGATCAACAAGGCTTGCTCATCACTTGTATACAGAGCATGGTAGGATGTTAAATGCTTGATTGGATCATTAAGTACACCTGTGTGGTCCATTGTGGTAGTGGCTCTACTCATTGTCAAGCTGTATCGTTTTATTTGCACAGAAGTTGCCAGATTGGTCAACTTGTAAATTAGACATTATTTCTGATGCATTTTAAAGTTTTAGTTTTTTTCCTAATAAAGTTTAGCCACCGGAATCTTTTTATTCAATAAACAACTGCTATTTACAGATGTCAGGATTAATTTCAGTGGAGTTAGAATTAATGCATGTTTGTCAGATTCCTTATAAACTGCCATCTCAAATCACTGTGGTGAGGGGTGAGTGCTGATAATTACCTGCTTCAAAAGCAGTGCTGGTCATCGCAACCCTCGTGCAAATGCCTTCTGTGTCTCCTCCCATCCCATCCGGTGTATTGATTGGTTTGCATCTTGTGCGCCTCCTTTTTGCTGCCTGAGTCTTATTCATGGTTACCCCTCCTTTCATATGTGTGTGGGCGTATTTATACCTCCTGCTTTGAGTTTACAAGTTGCTGGATTGTCACTTGCCATATGCACTTTAACACCAGTCAGTATTTCTTGGCAAAATTCTTTGTCTTCTGAAAGTTAATTTTAACTTTTATGATATTAATTTACGGAAGTGCTCCCCCTAGTTTTGGTGACAGGAACCAGGTCCCAGACCTTACACTCTATCTCGATTGTGATTCTGTTCCTGATAATCTACTTACAGTTTGTTCCTCTGCCCAATTTGTTAGGAGCAAGCCTTCCGCGGTCCTTAGGATTGGGACTGCGTTTTGCTAAACTTCTCCATTCTGCCCCCTGACAGTTTGGCTCTGGTGAAGTGTGTTCGCCATTTGGCAGTCGTCTTGCAAAGCCACTGGCTGGGCATTGGCTACGCCCACACAACCTCACCTGTTACATCTGAACTGTGCCATTCCTGTCTGGGCTTCATTCCAGTCTATTGTATTACCATCAGGGAATCCTGTTACTGGATTGTACTCTGCCTCCGCATTTGATTCCTGGCCTGGATCATAACAGCTGGTATTGTTTTCAGTTGGTCTACGTGTGTGTCATCAGGGCAAACTTAAACAAGACTAGTCTGAAACCACTGTACAACTGCTGTGAAGGATGTTTTCAGTATTTTTCCAGGTGTTTTATGTCTGTCTGTGATTCGATGCACTCACAAAACATTACTAAAAAACATTACTAAATGCTACTGAACTGAGACGATTCTGTGCTATTGCACAAAAATGTGCCTTCAATGGAATTAAAGGGCCCAGCCAAAACTATAAAAAACATCTCCAACACAAGCAGTGTCCATATATTTTTGGTCAAGAAGTGTATATCTCATGTATGCTGGAAGAAAAAAAATTACATTTCCAGATTGAATTGTTTTCCTTAGGAAAGCAGGAGTCTACAGCGCTGCTATTTTGAAACTTATGACATTGTTGAATCGTAGACCTTTGCAGGGGCAAAATGTCCGCATCCCGTCACAGCTGTTGCATCTATAGCTGAAGGCACTGTTCCTGGTTATTGGTTGTCTACATGAGAATGCAATGTTTTCTTTAATAAAGTGACAGTTTAATTTTTCCTTATTAAATTTCTTTTTGCGGTTTCGAGCAAGTGTGCAGGCGTTACCCCTGTTTTCATTGACACTGTTTTCTGATAACCTTGCACCTGTACATGATGTGCGTATAATTTTATTTCTCTGTAGCTTTTTATTTCCCAAATCCCTGGGGTTACTGGCCGAATCCTTCAATAAATGTTTAAAGAAATATTTCATTTTAGAGCCTTCGCTGAATATACAGATATGCAGGGGTGTTGCTCGCTGATGTGAAAAAAAAATGGCTGCAAATCAAATTTGCTGCTTTGACAACCAATGGCATGTGTGGAGAGTTCAATTTGAGTTTGTGACTGCAGACAGACTGTGAGTCTCACAATGGCACACCACCGGGGACATACGGTGTCAATGGGCACCTTGAATTCAAACTAGTTCCCCTAAGAAACCAATCAATTGCCTATGTATAGACAGTATCTCGATGGGCATTATCCCTTTCGTTCTTCCCATTTTGGCATCACTGGTTTGAAATATGTTCTCCTCCATCCCACTCATCTTCTGTGAATAATCAGTGACTATTTCACACCTTATTTTGTTTTTTACACCCCTCTCAAAGAAGGATTATGTGGTTAACTGGAAACTGTGTTGAGTAAAATCCTAACTGCTGAACTTTCTTAGTACAGAGCGTTGTCCAAATTTAGGAGTGTTTTAAAATATTTGTTATTATTTGACGTGAGGATTCATTCTCTCCTGATTGGTCGAGGCGAGCTCCGCCGGTCACCATAAACAGTGACATTCACTGTGCGAAAGTGCGCGACAGGTGAATATAGCAATCTGACAACCTCCAGCTAAAAATAGAATAGGCTTCCTCGCAGGGGCTCCGGACAGTGTCCGTATTTTGTGTCGATTCGTCCCTGTGAGGAGCTTTACGTTAGAGTTGTCGCCCTTCTCTTATTTTATATTTTCAGTTAGGGTTATGTAATAAAACTGTTTTTTATTTCAGTAATCGGTGTATCCAATGATTTATCCACCTGGGAACAAGTGATATTAATATCACCTGCCTGAGGTGGATAAATGATTGGATTCACCTCAACTGAAGTCAATAATTGTATAATGTATAACGCATTCAGTGCAGATAACCATCTGTGCGTTCATGAAACAGTGCCTTTAGGCAACAAATTCTACTGCCATGAAAAGAAGGATGCTGCATCTTGGCATTGATTTGGATGAGGGAACTGGATAACAGGATTCTGTAATACTGAACGTTGTTGTGGCATTTACTTTTTCAGATTACATTCACAGATGGAGGACTAATGTGTGGCATGTCCTGGAGGGACAGCCAAATCAACAACCGTACTGTCCAATGACTGACACCTGACCACCCTAGTTTACCTTGACTAACCCTGTTCAATTTAAGATAGCTCTAAAGGAGCCTTAGTCAATCATGCTGCGGTGTGCTAGTGATATTAATGGAAAAGATTAGTTTGACATAAGCAGGGACAAATGAGTGGATGATTCAAGGCTGATTAATTAACACTCAGTGCATCAAAGGGCCACATTCAATGGTTTTTATTCTCTAAAGAGGGCTGAATATTAGGGGTTTTGGTCCATTTTGGAAAAAGCTTAATCAGTATTTATCAAATTAGCAGTTATACTGTGATTACAAATAGCATCAATTTTACAAACTATCACACTAAAATTTGAAAGCATGGAATTGTTTTTGGTATGCATGTTGGATATTCCCTTTTAAAATGAAAATAGGGCAAAATAGCGTCCAGATATTATGGTAATAAAAAACTCAAGCTTCCAATTTGATTTCAATGATTTAATCCTTTAGTTATTTTTGAAATCTGGAGGCTAGACTGAGGTTCATCCTGCTTCAGTGTTAATATTCTGGTATCAAATTAGCACAGTGAAGGATCCCAGTTGACCTTCTACACTCTCAATTATCATATAAGGAGCAGCCCACCACAGCTATTATCATTGCCTGTTGAGTATGCTGATATATGAAGCAGACAACATTCTACAGTGTAAAAAGAAGTATGGTACTAACAGTACTGCTTGATTTAAGAAAAAAATACCTTCCTGTCGTCCAGCATGTATTTCGTTCTTTAGGGCTGCTTCAAGGCCCAGTGCCCTCCGGACATCTGACCAGGTGATTTACAGATCTAATAAGGATTTCAAACCACATTGACCCTGACTGTTTTAACCAACCCAGGACACACAGGCTGGGCTTGGCCCTTGAGGGCAGAAGTACCTCTGAATTCTTCCCCTCCTCTCAGGACAGATTTAAAACAGTTGACTAATCAGCAGCGTGAATCAATCAAATAATTATCAAGTGGAAAATAAGGTCAAGTGTTTAAGTGACCATTCGCTGCAGGAAAATGATAAATCAAAAAATGCCTCCGATTTCATAAAGAAGGTGCCTTAAGTGGGTCTATACCGATCCCCATTTAATGGAGATATTGGCAATATAATGACCAAAACTTAGCTTTCTCCCAAAATTTAGAGATATAAAGTTATCCCTTTGATGCATAGAGTACATACAAATACCTTGGACCATTTGTTGGGATTTGGTGCAATATTTTGTGTGTGTGTGTGTGTGTGTGTGTGGGAGGGGGTGCAAGTGGGTGGTGTCTCTGTCCATTATTTTGGACATTATGCTTGTGGGATGCACACTGACATCCAGTATTTTGGACATTATGCATGCGGAGTGGCAGAAATAATGTGAAGTTGAAGAAACCTGGTCATTGATATGCATGATGATCTATCTGTATTCTGGACATTGCTTATTTGAGCTATTTACTTGCCATGCATAATGTCCAATGTTTTTGATAGAGCATAGACTCAGAAGTATTCCAATAAATAGACATGCATTACATAGGTTATTTGTTTTCAGTTTGTGCTATATAATGTATTTCCATCCTCCAACAGAAAAAAGTCTGATCAAAACTTGAACAATATAAGACCATTTCTGACTTCCATCAACTTACCTCTTACTTGTGGATGTAGCCATTGTGATTGTTTGTGGTAGATCATGCGACTAATCAGAGAGGCATCTATTGATGAAATTATTATCTGGAAATGTCCAGTAAAATTTGTGTTTTCAGGGTATCTATGAGCCTAGAGAAAATAAACCCCACTTAACTTATGTCCAAAATATTGGACAACATGCAACAAAGGGTTAAGGGCGATATAATTGTTTGATGCACAGTTTTTTTTTTTTTTTTTTTGACTTACCCTTTTCTCTGAAATCTGTCACTGAAGGCCATTATTTCAGACAAACAATATTAATCATTCCATGAACAAAAGAATTCAGGGTAATTGCTTTAGGTGAAATGATCTATTGATAATTGAAGTCGTCGATAATCCTCCTTCTTCAGGATGCTACTATTTACTAAAGTGCACCAGTGCCATTTTATGCGACAAACTTCCACAGAATCAAATGGCCGCCGCTGTCCTTCACAGTTAGGATGGGATTCTGCTATTTTCTTAATCCTCTATGCATTGAGCTGGTTTTTGTGGCCCAGCAAATCAATTTTTGTTTCATCTCAGCAGAGAACGCACTTTCAGAAGATTTTTGTCTGTACCCTGATTATCTCCTGCATACTCTCTTTTGGCTTTTTAATTCCTCTGAGTGAAAACTTCCTCCTAGGATGACAACCTTTCGAGCCATGGAGACATGAGACTTTTAACTGCAGATACAATAGATGTGTTGTTGCTTTCTGCCTTCAACTCCTGCACCTTTTCCTTTGTAGCTGTTCAGGGGTTAAGTTGAGCCTTTCAGACTAAAGTTATTCCAACTTTGGGAGATTATTTTCATTTTCTGCCTGAAAGATGCAGTGTCAGTGTGGTTTCACTATTTTAATATTTGTCCACAACTGTTTGTACAGATGCTCGTGGTACCTTCAGCTGCTTGGAAATTGCCCTTCGGACTGAGGAACCAGACTTGAGGTCCACAATACTTTCTCTGCAACGTTGCTTTAGTGGATTGGATTTTACAGTGTTATCAAGTGGCAAAGTACCAGAGTACTCCCAATAAATACAACACAGAATTAAAGGTAAAATGAATATTTTTTTAATCAATTATTTTAACCACTGAATTACCACTGAAGGGAGCAAAGTATGCATCCAACTTGATAGGGGGGGAGATTTTAACATGAAATGTGCAATGATCTGGAAAAAATGTTTGAATGACTTTAGCTTCGGTGAGTGTGAATCAAACTTTCAGGCTTATATGTATGATCACACGTGCACTGGCGCATTCGTGCTCATGCACGCTAATGTCCAATTTTAACAGCTCCCAATGCCAAAATGAAACAGGCTCCGCTCAGTGATTCCGAATCACAGGGAGATACAGTCGCTCTCCTCACCACCCTCAGCTCTGCCACACAATTCGGCCATTTCAGTTTCGCTTTGATATTTCATAACTGCTCATTTGTGCTAAAGGTGATAGCGTCCAGAACGTGTAAACATAGCCTCTTGTAAGATAATCTGTGGCTGTGCCGTAACCATGTGTGCATTGTTTCAATACAAATCTGAAATTGTTGGCTTCAGAACCAAAGCAAGAAAAAATGTGTTTGACCCACAGACCACAGATCTCATCATATAAACATACTGACACACAATTACACCAACCATGAAAGTCCACAACACCAAAGATCTTACATTTGTGTTTAGAGACATGAGCCCCATTCCAAAATGTGCAAATCTGCTGAAAGAGTTCAGAGTGCTTGTTGGCCCTTCACTACTCATACGTATCATTAACGTTCGCTCTGAGGACGTGACCTGAATTCAAAATGGAGACTACCCTCACTCTTTCTGCTGCTCTTCTTGAATGAGAACATATTGATGAGCAATCCATTTTCATTAGCACAGCCTACTTAGCCATAATTTAAAACTCATAAGTAAGATTCTGTACAGGCTCCAAGGCCATCACTCAAAACTGTAGTGAAATAAACGGCAGGCGCCATGTTGTAAACATAAAACACCGCGGCACCAATAGCGGTGTCACACCAGCTGTGAGGGAGAGAGACAGTACAGGAGGGGGGTACCGCTTCTGGTCCTCCCAAGTACAACAAAATTTGTTCCAATGGCCAGAATTCTCAAATAAGCCCTGTAGAACGTGAGTAAAATCAGCTTGCAGAGATTATGGTTAGAATAAATGCATTTTATTTCCTCACCTCTGGACTTCCCGCATCACGTAAGAACGTAAAGTTCTTGATTCTTATGACATAATCGGCAAGTCTGCATCCAGTCTGACTGCATGAGCATTTATCCTGGACACTTAGATATGGATTTTGTTTGTTTATTTTTTTAAAGATTATTTTTTTGGGAATTTTTTCCTTTATTTGATAGGGAGACAGGGAGGTTGGGGGAAGACATGCAGCAAATGACCCGAGCCGGAATCGAACCCAGGTCGCTGCGGGAAGGACACAGCCTTTATGGTACGCGCGCTTAGACCGATGAGCTACCGGAGCACCCTGAATTTGTTTATTTTTATCATCATTAATAATAATCCTCTATTCCAAGCTGTGGACAAGGGAGGCAATAAATCTGCAGCAAGAGGGGATGGTTTATTGCACTACAGTCAACAAAACTAAAGCCTTTCACAGAATATGGCAGCCAGTGCTCAGATTGGGGATCAGCTGAATGTTCTGTCTGTGTTACGGGGGGTTTATAAGTCCGTATGTTTGCTACTGTTAATAATTCTTGACAAAAATGTCCAATCAAACAGTTTATATTAGTCTGAGTGGGATCAGCTGCTCTCCATCAGAACACAATGTGCTCTATCTGAGTTAGCTGTGACCATTCTCCCACCAGGCTTGTGCTCTGTTGAAAAATGTGCAAAGAACTGTCTGTATGCAAATTTAGACTCACCTTTCCGGAGAAAAAGCCATGAATATAGAGCAGTCTGTTTTCCAGCCTCATGTGCCTTTTGAAACAAAGAAAATTAGTTTCTGCACTCTACAGGGCACAAATAGAAAGGTTTGACCTTGTCTTCTGCTTCTTTTTGTTTGGTTTTTTTATTTTTTAATAAGTTCAGCACTATGGAAACTGATGAAAAGGACTATAAACATCCCTGGTGCACTCAGTCAGGTGAGATTTAAATTCATTTCTTACCTTAAACATTTTTGAGTCGACATCCTCATTAGTTGTAAAAAAGAGACATTTCTATCTCTTCCTGTAAACTTTCATGAGACATTTTGCTGAAGTTTTTTTAGAGGTGTGTTCAATATGCAGAGAAGGTAACGCAATTAAGGAGATAATTGGCAAATAAACCAAATGCTCACTCAAAGAAAAACCACTCTCCTCATGATAATGATGTACATTGCACGTATACAGGGCATGACGATAATAATACATTATCATAAACTACGATAAATACTCATCAAAATGTCTATACTTCATGTTTCCTTACAGCCGCCAGGGAAAATTTAGCCAATCGCTTTCCCTGCGTACTGAACACTGACCATTATCCTACAATGTCCAGTGTATCTGCTCAAAAGCTATTACATCCGATCTGCAGGGGGTGTGATTTTCTTGATGGAACACAGCAAGAAGTGCAGAATATAAGCCAGAAGCAGCCAGGCAAATGAACCAATCAAAAACCTCTCTTTTTTTTCCACTGCCTCCTCTCAAATGGCTTGTCCAGTGTTCCGTCAGCATAATGTCAAGCCCCTGTGACTCACACATTGGTATTAATTACATAGGTTTAATGAATTTACTGATTAGGAAAGCATGTGACATGTTGCTAGCCACTTATTACAGAAAAAAAAAAAAAAATATATATATAGTTTGTACAAAATGTGCAGCTTTGTCGCCTGAGATTAGCCTTTTCGTTGCAGTTGCCATTTCTTCCAGAAGTTATAAAATGTACATTACCAGTCAAAAGTTTGGACATACCCACATTTTTCTTACAGTACATGTAAATAAAGAAATAAGCACTCAGTATTTTGGAAAAAATATCTAATTCTTAAATCAATCAAACTAACCAGCTCTTGTTCTCATGTCTGCTGAGCATACTCACATATTTTTTTTAATAAGGACAGTCTAATGGCTATAATGAGTTTGCTGCTGCTCAGCCCTGTCTACTTTCCCTTAGATGTGCTGCACCTGCGGTTTGATTTTCATCGACCTTTTTGCACAGTAAGTCCCAAAACAGCTTGACTTTAATTCGCCGGTTGGAAAATGGAAAGAGCTTGTCTGTCTCTTTACTTTGCAAAATATGGCTTCCTTGAGAATTCCAAAACTTTGAACTCTATTCAAACAAGTAAATTATTCTCTTTATATTTCTGACTGTTCACCTCTCACGAGATTCCATTTGAGATTATATAGAGAAGTTAAGCCATTTAAATTTCTCAAAAAACAGTGCTGTAACATTAGCAAAGTGTGTCCAAACTTTTGACTGGTACTGTACATTGGTCATCCTGCTTACTCTCAAACAGGTGGATATCAAGGACAATCAAGCTCTGTATTAAAGGTCATTAAAACTGAGCCAAGGCCTAGGGTCAAGCCAGGGACCTACAAATCGAGAGACCAATGTCATAATAACTATTTTCATATTTATGTTCATAACAAATGGCTTGAGAACTTCATGCTGGAGAGAAAAGCTGAGAATGATAAGGTATGTGTTTAATTAGGGTGGACAAACTAGTTTATCTCTCCTTCATTCTTTACGCTATTTTGACACGCTTCCCGAGAAACCACGTAATTACACCCATTATTTACCAATTCACCTTTAAGCCGTCTTGTCTTTCCAGTCAACAAAATGGTAACCAAGTCCTGCAGCGCCAAATGATGTTTCTAACACTGACTGGCAACCCTCAACACATAATGCAAGCTGTGGTATTTTTCTCTGAGTGAAAAGCTGACACAGAATGTAAACAAACCTGAATCCTGAGGCAGGTTGTCATCTGAAGCCTGACTGGAGGTTATGACTGGCAATAAGCAGCCTGATAAAGATGAGGGTGCTTTTTGTGCATGTGAATGAGGCTCAGTTTTTGTTTTCGAAAGGGAGATTTCAGTTGCTCTTAGCAGTTCAGTGGTTAGCAATAATGACTAATTAATGTTGCCAAGCACAGGTAGCATTACCGCAGGAAAAAGAGGTCTGTGAAAAGCCGGAATAGGAGATGAAAAAAGACCTCACATGTTCTTTGATTTTGATCCTTGACCCCCTGAGGACAGTGATTGGTTTCTGGCAGTCATATCCTATTTCCTTGACCCTGGGAAGAGGTGAAATGAGCCGGAGGCATGCTCTTTGTGCACATTTTGAAACCAGCACATGTTGTGGAGAGCGTGTTTGGTTAGGGGGAAAATTCAAGATGTGGCAGTAAATCGCAATATTCCATCTCAAATTTTCTATTTGATACTCCGGTGCGCAATGCACGACAGATTCCTCAAATCCCGTTCTAATATCACCCAGGAGGCATCACCCAGGAGTAAATAAGAATTCTTCTCATGCGCTTACAACCGTTTGATAGGATATTGTGAATTAAAAACAAGACATTCCAGGCCAAACAGAGACCACAAATGCGCCTCATTGTTGGTAAATACACACGTACAGCAAAGTAGCAATAATGTCTAATCTGCCTGACGGCAGGTAAGTATTACAGCAAAGTGGTAGTGTTCTTCTCTATCTGTCTAATTACCCCTCATTCAAAGAAAAGCGAGATAAGCCTGCCTTTGAATGTTGGTGTCTGAGTTACGCATCTGTGGACTCAAGGCTTCAGTGTTTGTTCTGATTCGTATTTCCTCCCTGTAAGACACCGTGCCTGAGAGAGATTCTGTCTGCGGTGGCCCTCTAGGCTCAGACTTCAGCTGTCTTATCTGATTGCAGAATATGAAAAAGAATCTTAAAAAATGTTAAAGTAAAGTCTAAATCTATGCAAATAAGTGACTCCCTTTTAAGCCTGCTAATTTTGTGCGAGACCACTATGCAAATGGTTCTAATTGAGATTTAGAGTCGCTGTTCTTGACTTTCATTGTTACCAAAAAAATGCTTGCTGCTCCCCCCCCAAAAATTTTCCCAACACCACACACAAGCATATATGCACACACACACACACACACACATACATGCACACTCAAGCACATACAAACATGCACGCATGCAGGCACACATGCACGCACACACGCTCACGCGCACCCACACACGCACACACACATGCACATGCACACACACACAAACAAATATGCATACACACACACACACACACACAAACAAACATCCACGCACACACAGACATTAACACACACACTCATACACACAAACAGACACACACAAAAACACACACACATGCACGCACAAGTACCTCTTTTGTCATTATACATTCTACAACATTCTTCATTTTTCTTCTATTCTGCAGCCTTAGTGCTAAATGAAACCTCTCCCTTCAGACATGCAAGGTTTCACACAGGTTCAGACCAGACACATTACACATCATAGATGGATTAAATGACCATTAATGAGAATATTATTTCCATCATTCTGTTTAAAAGGGAGACGGATTAAAGTAACAGGGAAGATTTAATTAATTCCTTCCACCCCTCTGGGTCATGCTAATGATGGTGCTTTGACTGATTGTCTCAGCTCTCCAGTTCAAGGGTTTGAAGTCTTAGACTATACATTGCTGAACATACACTGTAAAACCTTAAACTTTTTAACATCCAAAAGTTAGTATTTTGGCTGCCTTAAAATCTTAGGGCTCGTGAGGAAAGTGGGTGTTTATGCAAATCCAAAAGGCTAACTCATTTTCAAGTACATATTTTAAGGCAGCCCAGGCACTAACCTTTTTAAGTTAGAAAGTTTTTGACAGTATTGTGGTATGATTTTATTTTTTGTTATATTTACTGGCTTTGTATTTATTGAAAAATTATTGGATGGGACATCATAACATAAAAAATCTTAGGTAAAAAAACTACCTTTTTGAACTACACAAGGAACGCACAACTTAAATCAGCTTGTTTTGACACGGTTTTCAATATTGATTTAATGTTTCAGTGTTTTCAATAGCTGCTCTTATGTGATGCATGACAAAGGCTATATTTTTAACCAAGAGGCCTCACTATCTACAAAACTCATTTCAAACATATGTGATCCATTTCTCCCTTTTTCTCACGGGCAGCATCGCGTGAAATCTTGAGAACAAGTTCAGAACGTACAGTTTGACTCCCACTTTTATTTTGACGCGGAGAATTATGACACGATTCCTGGGTTCCAAGTTCATTGAACTGTCAATGTTTACCCTCTCCTATGATCACCAACATACCATTTCAAGTTCGATTTCCTGCACCATTTGGAGATAAGATTATTTGGGAATAACTAGACAGGTCGGTCACTCGCAACCAATGGATGTAGCCCCTGATTGCCCACATTTTTCATTTTGGCTTATTTTTGACACAAAATTGTCTATTACTTAGTGAATTATATTACCATGGCAACGAAAATCGATAGGTGCAGTGTCCTAACCACCAGCCATATACATACCAAATATAAAAGAAATTGCTTTAAATTTGAGTTCTTGGAGAATCCACAAGGAAATCTCTATGTAGGCGGCAGACGCGTGACGAGGCCAAATCCATAATAGCCTCGACTTCGTCGGGGGCTACAATTCACAAATAAGGTGATGAATAAATGAAAACCTGGCAGTATTTCATAAAATGATAAAAACTGATTTCAAATACGATGGGCAGAAATGCTGTTTATGGTTTATTATCATTTGCCTTTCTGTCACAATGTCTTAACAAATTCAAGCGCTGTCCATATATTTTTTCAATGACGTTTCCCTGATTTTTTTAAACTCCCATCCTCATCTTCATTGTCCTCCTCCACACCCACCGACAATCCCCAGCCGGCACTCAAAGACTTGCCCACCCATCCTCATTGGACGCTCTCGATTCAATGTGCGGCACCTGTGTCAACTGACCACGCTACTACAAATAGTTCAGCCGACTGACCCCCCCGTCGAGCCAAACCCTCCGGACCCCCCACCCCTCTCCCTCAGCAGCTGTGTTTGACTCTCAAACCCAGTATCCGGAATGTTCTTTAAAGCCATTCTTTTAGCAGGATGGTGGTATCCTTTCATGTGAGAACAGTAACGCCTATGCAGCACCGAACTTCAGCTTGCCCACTGAGGGGAAGAGAGTGTGTGTATGTGTGTGAGTCCAGGGGGTAACACACACCATAAGGGCAAACACACACACACACACACACACACACACACACACACACACACGCACACACACACACACACACAGGCCTATGGGTCGTCAGACATTCCCAACACAGCTGCTTGATGGATTATGTATTGGGTGCTTTGCATTGCTACGTCCCACGAACAATGACACGAACACCAGGGCGTTTTTAGGGGTGAAAAGGGAGGGGGTGGGGGTTGTTGGCCCCAGCTACTGAGACTGTAAAGAGATGGGGATGGAGGGGTTTTGAATGAGAAGGCTGACTTCATCTATCAAACATTATAGCAACCCAGATCCTAAACTACAGTTCATATATGGCAGCTGAATCTTTTTTGTTGTCCATACTAGCTAGGAATAGCATAGCAACTTCAGGGCTCACAATAGGCTCTGTACAAATGTGCTGGTGACCTGATAGATTTGTCAAGGCGAATCATAACTAAGACATGTGACTTAAATGAAAGCAAATTGCGGATTCGCCCTGCGCGGGGAAAGTCACAGGGTGGTGGCGTGGTGCGGAAAACAGCTCGGAGTTTGTGAGTCACAGAGACAGCCTTGTTTTCTCGGCAGGCTGAGCTGGGCTGCTGGTGCGGAGACCCAGTAATGAGAACAGAGAGACAGTGGCATGTGTCCGCCATGTTGGACCTTCCTCTCTGCGGCTCTGTGACCCCTCTGATGTAGGGGTGAGCAGCGGGGGGGGGGACCCGAGCTGTGCAGGAGGAGTGGGGGGTAGATGGTGGGGGGAGGGAGAGGACGAATGCTTTCATGGTGTCAAAAGCTGAAACACAGGTGCGGGAGAGGGACACCATTTGCTGAAGTCTTCATCTTTTTTCTCCTACCGTTCCTCTTCTGAGAACTACACTAAGCCAAAAATGCCCGTATCTGCAGTTTGTGCCAACTGGAGTCCATAAGCATTGAGTTACAATCACCACTGTTGCCACATATTGCCCGTCTCATGAAATGGAACTCAAACAAAGGCAACATTGCGCACTGAGTTGCATGAAACATATTCCTATAAGAGAATATCAAGAGATCAGTATAAGACATATTAAAGTCACTCCAAGAGCGCTCTCATGTTCCCTCTTATATGCAATAAAGTCTGTGAGCATTTGGACAGTTGCTATAATGTAATTCAATGGATGTCGTTCCTGACATGGATGTAAATATTGGCAGATTGAAGGAGCCTGTTCGCACGATAGCCTCATTTTCATCGCTTCATCTGAATTTGCTGGAGAACTGAGCCAGAGACAGATTGTGTCACTGTCCAAACACAGACTGCACGGTAGATGTTTGGTTTAGAGCAGGGGTGTCTGATCTTATCCAGAAAGAGACAGTGAGTGTGTGTGTGCAGGTTTTTGTTTTAGCCCAACAAAAAGACACCTGATTCAACAAATTAACTGATCATGGTCTTCGGTCAAGCCCTTGATAAACAGAATCAGGTGTGTTAGTTCAGGGCTAGGAAAAGAACCTGCACCCATACTAGCCCTTTTTTGGAAAAGATTTGTGACCCCTGGTTTCGATAGATGTCATAGTTGATGTTTTTCTGGTCTCAGATGCAATGCAGCAGTGACTTATGCCATTTTTTGGTAATACAACCTGTCTCTATTGCCAAGGAATGATTCAAACACACCATCAAGAGTCAGATTATTCTCAGCGAGTTTAGCATCGCAAAAGGTGACTGAGATTGCACTTTTCTTGGTAAGACTAAAAGGTAACCTGATCTGTGTTGAGGATACATTTGGAGCAGCAACCAAACAAGCCCAGATACAATCTCAGAAACCATTCCATCTGACACAGATGAAGGTTAAGGCTTACCATGATTCTAAATTATGCCTAAAAAGAGAGGAGTTGCATACATAATCAAAGTTGTAAAGATGTCGGTAGAAGCAGCCTTGGTATCATTTAAAAAGTGTATGTTCTGCAATTTCTAGGCAAAGGATCTTATCTTGAATTTGACTTAAGTGTTCATCTGTGGAACCAATATGCAGTTTATTTGTGGACTAGGTTGCACGCTAATTAGTTGGTTAATTATTAAGTGGTTGATTGATCATTAGTGGTTGATTCCATAAAACAATGTAGGCTAATATTAATACAATTTGCCGTATTGCACTGCAGTCACTTTGGTCGAGCTCTGCCAATGACAAAGCTTTTGACTTGACACCTGCAATCAAAATATTTTGGTCTTGTTTTTTTCTTGTGAAATCACGTTCTCCGTGTCAATACTGACAGTTCTGGCGAAATGACGAAACCGTAAGATTAGCAAACTGAATGCAAAGGCTACTCTTACCAGTCTCAGATCAATAAAATTCAAATTCAGTTACACACCAGATATTAGAATAATAATTATAATTATTTTTATTATTAATAATAATAATAATAATAATAATAATAATAATATCTATTTTTTTATTATTGTTGTTGTTGTTGTCATTTTGGCAAATCTCAGTCCCACTGCAAAATATTTGATGGTGTCATGTAGACAAACTGCGGCTGAGCCCTGGCGGCGGCGCGCTGAGCTGCTGGTTGGTGTGCCTTCATATTGTCTAACGAACCATTTCACAGTGTTGAGGTGAGGAAACGAGCCCGCGATAACGACTGCAGTCCATGTGGAGTGAGCAGTAGCGCCCCGAGGGTCATTCCTCTCAACATCTAAGAGCTGCTGCGCTGGGAAGGACACCCCGGCTACACGCAGAATGAAAAAGATACTTGAGATAAGATCACGGTGTGTATCAATTTCGCTAAAAATCGAACCGTGAGTTGCTGTTGCTTTCAAATTTGGAAAGATAGCCTCATCACTCTTCGAGACGGACGAACAGACACTTCGGACGATACGACAGCCCTCGTTGTGTCAGATTGAGAGTTGACGAGACCTGTTTCTCTAAAACTGTCGGGGTAAATTGGCGAGAAATCACTTTCATCTCGCACGCACTATCTGGTATACTTAACTCATCTCCAGCTGGAACCATGAAAGACAGATTGCCGTATATTTCGCCTAGTTGAAAACGGACTACAAATTTAATTGTGGATTACGAGTCTCCGTGGAGCCTTTTCGGTAGGCTGCACTTCGGGAGTTCGGATTCCTCTCGCCCGTGCGCTGTCCCTCCCGTTCCGCCGCTGCGCTCTGTCTCGCCGTGGCACAGGGCTCCATGCTGCCGCAAAGGTAAGAAGGTATCTCAACCTACTGAGAGCGTATTTCTACTTGGTAATGAGATCCGATGCTATTTTCTTGCATTGGCAAAGTGACACAAATATACTAACTAGTTGATTCAAGGCATTTTAATTCTAAGATTTATGTTGGTGTATTGCACGATCTACAGGTTTGACACGCGGGTGCTATTTATGTCCAAGCATAAGCTATGAATTTTAAGTCGCAAAATAGTTCCAGCGCAGGTATTTGGAACATATAAATACCTTTAAGCCAAGCCATATGCAGGTTGCTCGAAGCACGGAGTGTTAAATTCAACAAAGCAGAATGGGTGTTGTATCACCTCAGTCGGTAGTTTCTTGATGATAAATATGAACTGAAAGATGCATAATGTTGGAGAAAAGAAGAAATACTTTTTCCCCCGAATATGAATAAACTGTATGATCTGTGGACAAACGTACGTTTATTTTGGATAAGCCTATTGTGTCTTTATAAAAGAATTCTCATTATGTATACTCGATGGACAATTGGCCTACATTTCGTCATTAAATAAATTCTATTCCAGTTTCAAATCTTGGCATTACGTGCTGTCTGATATGGGCACACGTGTGTAATGCTGTTGTCTTCAACTGATACGGAAATCTTGGGTGAAGTGGCTGGATTCGCGTTTCTGAGGTGAGAAATGATCGGAAGTGTGTTCTTGATGTGCCCACAATTTCAACCTATTGATGCAATCTTCTGTGAAATGTTTTGAAGGAATATTAAATTGGTCACATCTATTTTTGTTTCTCGAAGTGGCAAATGTTCTGAAGAGGTACGTATGTATGAGACGTGAGTTTGCGTTTTGAATCGCAAGCTGGTGCATAGAGCGCCATCTATTGGAACATGGTCCAAAATCAATGTTCAATTTCAGTATGGGACATTTCCCAGTGGGTTTCCACAAAGCTTGTTCTGGGGCCTCATTTATAAACGACGCGTGAGCACGGAAACTATTCGTATATGCCGCTTTTCTTTTTTGTACATAAGCAATATATCATATGAGTAAGGTCCCTGGTGGGTTTTTCATGAAGTGTGACTATCTTCCCTTTCAAACTTACATTTTGTTTGCCAGTCTGTCAAATATATTGTTTTGACAGGAATATTTGTTTCGTCCCCATTTACTGTATCGGTGAGTGATTTATTCCGGAAATGTATAATAATAAAATAATAATAATAATAATCATCAATCATCATCATCATCATCATCATCATCATCATCATCATCATTATTATTATTATTATTATTATTATTATTATGCTTCAAACTGAGTTTTCATTGTAGGTTCAGGTACAGGTTCAGGTACCTTAAAACCCTTCATCGTACCGCCCGCACATGGAGCTCATTTCGTATGCTTTAGTTTCCACTTTTTAAAAACCTTTTCGCATGACCAGATTCATGCACAACACTGCAAACACGGGCCAGGCGAACTGACTCTGATTCTTGACTCTTGCATTGTGAAATTTATAGTTATATTGACCTACATGCAGGCCACATGCAGACTCTACTGGACTCAAATACTCTGTAAAGGTTTAATTAGCACTGGGCATTTTACTGGGTACCCTGGAGTCAATAGTAAACCCCCTAATGCCTTTTTGTAACGCCTGGCTTAAAATCTGTCTCATTCTGTTTTGGGTTTAGACTGTTAGTCAGTCATGAAATCAATAGAAGTCACCATCAACATGTCGCTCTAAATGAAGAAAAAAAATTCTATCGATACTTGCATTACATCATACAAAATTCTGATATCTAGTCAAGTTTAACACCTCATAGAGAACATTACGTACACTTTATGGAGATGAATGTTTGTTTCTTGTTACCATATTTGCCTTCTTAGTATTAATTTGCAGCGACAGACTTACAGCAATATAAAACACGCTAAAGTGGGTGGGGTAATGCTATAATTTTTGGTAACCTTATTTGAAAGGTAAACCCTATCAAGCCTTTCTTGATATTGCTTAGTGTCTAGGAATGTCATTGTTGTCTATGCCCATTTCCTGTTTTACTGGGGTATAAACATGAGCTATCACACAGGTGAAATCCTTTTATCATCCGTCAACATGGGTAAAACCAAAAAGCCCTCAACTGAAATGAGAAAAAAAGCTGTGGAGCTGTATAGATTGGGGAATGGTCACAAAATTAGGTATTAAACTGAAATTAGCAGTGTAAAAGCCCAATCTGGGCCATAGTATTTAAATTGAAATTAGTAGTATAAAAGCCCAATCAGGGCCATAGTATTGAAGTTTGGAATGCATGGAACAGTTGAAAACTTGCCAGGAAGAGGACAAATCCACATATAGCCCCCAGTGCACAGCGAGGAGGATGGTAAGCGAGGCCGAGACGAGCCCGAAGATCCCAGTTTCACAGCAACAAAGTTTAGTTGACTCTTGGGGTCAAACTAATCTCAAATCAATGGCTAGATGCCTCCTTCATGGCCAGATGTTTTGTAGATGAGAGCCACGAAGGAAGTCCTTCCTGAGACCAAGACATGAACACCAGAATCTGAACATTACCAAGAAAAATAGGTGTTACCGCTGGAATCATTTGCTTTAGCTGTAAATTTAGCTTTTTGGCCACGCACACCATAGTCGTGCTTGGTGAAGAAAGCATTCTGCATGAAAGAATGGCACCTCATACAAACTGTGAAAGATGTTTGTGGCTCTGATGTTTTGAGGCTGTATTGCTGCCAGTAAATTCCATTTAATACCCGAACAAATTTCGGCCAAAATGTGGTTGCCATTGCTAGAAGGCTGACACTGGGCCATGGATGGGTCCTCCAGCAAGATAATGACCCAAAGCACATTTCAAAATCGACAAAGAAGTGGCTGCAGCAACTCAAAATCGAAGTTTTGCAGTGGCCCTCTTAGTCTCCAGTTAAACCCAATTGAAAATCTGCTCGCTCAATTGAAGAAGGCAGTTCTCAAGAGAGAACCCAAGAATCTCAATGAGTCAGAAATATCCTGCATTGAAGAATGGTCCAAGATGCCCCCCACAAGTGTTCTCCAACCTTGTTAAACACTACAGAACGAGGTTTCGTGCTGTCATGCTCGCCAGGGGAAGCTTCTAGAAATACTGCAAACTGTGATGTCATTGCCAACATTATTTGCAGCTGTATTTTGTCTATAATTTGAGTTACTAAAGCAAAAATCTATTTTGTTCTGTTTGAAGAGAAAAGCATGAGGTTTGTCCATTTATTTAAGCCCAAGTATCACTCATTGCAAGAGTGGTTCTGTTTTCTTATTTATTTTGGTTCATTCTTGTGCCAATAATTCTGGATTTTGTTGTATTTCTATGCCTGTTCTCTGCGAGATTTCAGTCCGGGTATATTTTAACGAATGCTTAGAAGTGCTTAAAGCTCGTGATGCTGCGGACGATGTTGCTTTTTGATTAAGAACTCGACAAAGACGAATATTGTTTGATTGGAAAAACTCTGTAAAATCAGTGGCGGGGCGACTGATGATTTCCTCCAGGTCACGATTGTGTTTACTGCTCTTCTCAGTATTATCTGGAATGCTTTTGTAAAGTAACCGATAAACAAAATTTTCGGAATAGATGGTAAAACTATTGCAATAGGTCGAGGCTACATTTAATATTTCGGTATTCCAAATTCATGTAAAAAACTGAATATTCCCTTTTAATGGCTCGTTGTTAGGAGATTCTATACCGAGTGATCAGCACTTAAATTGTTTGTTGTGTCAGGAAAAAATCCAAGGGTTTTACTTTGGTTCTGTTCCCATCTGTTCCAATATCTCGTGAATTCTTGAAGAGGTAGGTCTGGAAATATTGGGCGTAACATTAAAGTTATGGAATGGAGGCATATATACGAGCCTCTGATTGGTTTAGAGTGAGCCGTAGGCTGTACCTTTTTGACACCACCGGAATGCCAGCTCTTCTGTTCCTCTTGAGTGTTGTAGTCTAGCGGAGCACTTCAGCCAGGACTACGTCTTTGGGTTAGAAATTCTGTACGAAGGAATGGTTGCACAGCGCATTTCAGTCTACTCGTCGTTTTATTCTCTGAGTTTTATTATTGCAGCCATGACTGCTGCGTTCTTCTGATCGCTTTAAACAACACTCCCATTTCATTTGATCAGGGCGAGGAGAGAAGTGCGATCCCGTGCTGGATGGATGGTTATGGGGAAAAGAGCAGGGCTTTCGGCGATAGAAGTCGGCAAGGTCCTCACAATTCTTCTATACCTCTTCCCTGCAGGTAAGTCTGCTCGAGTCACCATATCGCTGTACATTACTTTGATATGCAACTTGTGTGCTTCGGCTTGAATTGTGTATTAATGATCGATTATCTGCGTCGTTGCGAAATAATTTCATGTGATATTCTTTTATTTAGCACTTGAATGGCTCGTGTTATGACCGTGTTATACACGTTAGTGTCCATTAAGCACATTTTTGGCTTTGCTTTCCCTGCTTCCCATTTTCCTTTGGGTGTGTGTAGCCTCTAACCGCCTCTAAGGATATCTGGAAATTGTTTTTAAAAGGTAACAATTTGATTTAACTTCGATCTAAATGGCAAATGCAACTACAGTTGTTGTTTTAATATATTACCACCAACATAGCCTAAACAATCCCAAAGTAAACCGTAAGAACTGCTCTAGAGTGAATTGGGCAATTGGGGTTTTATGAAAGATGGTTTGCCTACTAAAAATTAGGATCAACAGAGTTGTATACAGTGTAATAGTGGGACTATTTTATCTCTTGGTCCGTTGGATAGTGTAATCGTAATATGATTATGTATTGTCCTTTTAGATCATAGCTGTAGCTTTAAGGAGTGAAAGTAATCCGTTCAAACGAAACCTTGTTTTCCCCAGAAAGTTTCTGGCTCCGTTCCATGCGAGCATTCCGTCTTATTTCTTAGGTCTGTTTTGATTGGGGGAAGGGAAAACCACACATACTCGTTCCGGAGCTTCGTTGTTTAGTTGTCGTGTTTTCTCCAGTATTCTTGTATATACCTAGGCCTATTCTGAGCAATAAGCTAAAGCTCTTAGATAGCTATTCCTCGCTATACAAAAATAAAGACTCTTAATAGTTGCGAACCCGACTATTATTAACTTGGCTTGCAGACGTACTAGCATCAAACTTGTTGTGCAAGTCTTATTTCTGAAATTGGTACTGAGCCTGTATTGAGGACGCGTATCATGTTTAACTTGATGTGTGTACACATTCTGGCATAGCTGCGTTGTATAAACAATTACAAAGATGAAATTGCGTTCGTGGCGACGAGTTGCCCGCTTTTCCCCCGACTGCGCAGGGGGTTGGGGGTTGTGGAATGCAATTTCAGCTAATAAAACTTATCAAGAATTTTCGCACTTGGCACTTCTTATCGCTTTGCTTTCAAGGCACTTATCGCCAAACAAAGAGAGATAATGCATTTGTTGGTCGTTGACGTTTATTCAAGATTGAGATGGGTTCCGTGCAGTTTATCAGATGGGTGATAAATGCCTTTGTTGCTTCGAGGTGGGGGGAGGGGGTACTTTTGGCGTGAGTTCATAGTGTGAATTGGCTTTTGATCCCTATGGCAGGACTCCCTAGAAGGCATTTTACTTTAATACTTGAAACTCCATCATGCTTGTAATTCAGGCGAAATCCCCGCCTCGTATAATGGTCTATATTGGGGGAGATGCATTTTTGAATTACTTATTTTATGGTAGGCTATAATTTATTGGACACAACTCTAATTTTTCTCACATGAAGAAATTAACCTAAATTAATTAGAGTAAAAGTATACAAATTAATGTTATAGTGTGTAGGATTGTGCAGGATTTTTTTTTCTTGAATGTAACCCATCTAAATGGGTACTCACTCAGTGTTATACACAATCAAATTTTTGTTGTTGGTAAGATGTAAGGGGGTGTAACAATTTCATCTAGTTTAAAATGACTGTAATAGGACAGCTGAAGTCGATTTATTATTACGAGAGGTGATACTTGCGACTATAGTTTGTGCGTGTTGGTATTGAAAAACTAACTACAATACCAGATATTAAGGCACCATATTCTAGGATAGTGCGAAGTTAAATTTCTTTTGCAGTATCGCTGCATTCTATTGCCTTGGAGGATGTTTTGCATTAAGAGCCAGTCTACATCACGAATGACAACTCTTTTCAAATGGAAGGCCAACGGTATGCATTTCAGTTCATTAAAAAGTTGGTGGTTTAGTAAAAATGGGCCTCACGTGAATGTTTTGAAACAACTGCAAAATTTTAAATCGCTCATGGTGAAGCTGAATGACTGTGCGTGGAATGCGATCATTTCCATAATTTAAAGTCAAAATATTAAACTGGTAAGTTTTGCAGATGTCCATTACTTAAAAAAGTAACTGCATTTACAAGCAGAAAGGTAATGCAGAGAAAGGACGAGTACTTCTATCTTGCCTGTCATGTTACTTATTGAATAGTATTTGCATTGTTGCCGATGCACAAACCATTGTTATTGCAGTGGCTGAAATTTTCACATTTCTAACATCTCAATATGCTATTTCATTGATTTGTATGCCTGGAGTATTCTTGACTTCAAGATTGCACATCAATTTAATGGGAACAAAACTAATGTGCTTGTCACCTGATTAATATTTCCTGCTGTGTTGTGATTTTATGCCAAAGTGGCTCCTTCTGGAACTTCAGTCAGGCTAAAACTTGCTGAATATTTGTTTAGAATTGCGCACTGAAAAAAAATCTAACAATGTTTAGCTCTCTGAACGGCTTGGGTATTTTTGAAGATGTCAGCTCTTATCGCCAAAGTAAATCAGTCAAATCTCACTAGTTGATAAGGGAAAAAAATCAAACATCCAAGTAATTGTTGGAGTTGTGTTTTGAGACTGCTGGTTTGCCCTGTGAAGTCGACTGTTGTTGACCCTGGGTGTGAAACGGGCAATTAGCTGCCTGATAAGGGTTTTGAAAATGCTTGAGCTTGCTTTCTGTGATAAGAAGTGCTTGATACATATGAGCACATTTATTTTTGGTCTAGAAATGGCTTGTGTTGTATGGAATTGATTGGCGCAAATTATTCTCCCTGCAAGGGAAAGAAGTTGTTTAATTGAAATGGGAAATTGTCTCCATTTTTAATAAATTGTTGTGCTTGTTTTAGTGACTCAGTTTTGCATAAATCGACAGATTGTTTTCTGAAGAAGTTGAATACTAACGCAAATACCTGACAGGGTTTTTTCTATTGACGGTGTTTTCTTTCGAAGGGTAGTGGGCTGGAAAGAAACGTCATTCTTTCTCATGCTACCCCCCACGCCGCCTCCACCCAGAATTCAAACTCTTTGATTGTTGCTCAAGTAACTCAAGTCTCAGGGAGTGTCTGAAAATTATGTGACCTTTAATTACTGCTTTCGTGGAGGGCAGGTGGATATCTAATATCCAGATGGACGGGGTGGAATTGTGAGACGTCCCCTCTGCGCCACGTTTGACCCTGGAGCTAGAACTCAAATGCAGTCCCTTTGGGGTACAGGAAATGGGGATCCTGTTTCTTTAAGAGGGAGCTCTCCGAACTCTATCCCCCAGGCACAGCTGGTGAAACTAGAGCTAATCCTTTTACACTGGGTAATTTATTGCTCTGTTGGTCTCCTCTCAGTGGCAAATTACATTGTCTTCATTCAGGGCCTAAAGACCAACTCCCCCCACATGCACACACAAACACAAACACTTTCATTCCTCTGCATAGAGCTGAATTATTCACAGGGGGCTTTTTGTTCCACCTCTTTTCAGGAGCTCCCTCGCTTTCACACCCGTAGGAGTCCTATTAAAAGCCATTCTGACACTGCCCATGGTCACGTGATCCCGGGTCTTGTGTTATTACAATGCTGTTATTCTCCATTTCCCAAAGGTTAACACCTCCGGAGGGGGCCACTGCTGTGATATTCTTCTGCTAATGGAACCATCCCATCAATCGGTGCATTAGTGGGACATGCCGTTTACCAGTATTAACCTGGAAACAACAGAAAGATGATTGAGTTGACAATGTTTATATTAAGTGGATAAGTTGTGTTATCACACCTCAGTATGTCCACTAGGATCTTATCTCCTGAATGCCCACAGTGCCCCTCTTTCTTTCTGTTTTTAAAACTGGTATTGAGCCTGCTCCCAGTATGGCGCTGAGGCAGCTCTCCATCATTACGGAATGATGTTCATTCAGATTTTTATTCTGTTTGGTGATGAGCTGGTATATATACTAAGTGGCAGATTTGCTCTTTGGTTAGGAGTTTGGCGTTTAGGTGAAGTTTTTGTCTAATATTGAATCCAACTTTTCCAGCTTAGGAAAATTTTGTTGATGCTACACAGATGAAACAAAATGACGAATTTAGTGGAAAGAAAACATGCAAAATGTTGGACCCATGTCTGTAAGGGCAAGACAACAGGTGTTGAAACCATACTCTGTTGGAAAAAGTATGGCCTGGAGTTTCGAAACTGATCAACCATTAATTTTAGGCATGTTTCCCCACCGACTGTCAGAAATGCCATATAAGCTAGCTCACGTGTGTTGCCGTTGTGGCAGCTTGCGGCTGTAAGTATGATGTAGAGTGGGCCTCACCGCTCTTCCATGCAGGAAGCAGATATGCCACCTAGGCACGTAAAAGTGCTAATGACAGGTGTATGTTTGCCTGAGTATTTCTGCATTGTAATGGTTTTTGATAAATTATGGTTGTGCTGACTCCGCCTCTAAAGTTTTCTAAAGTAAAAAAAACTTGAAAGCAGTATGACTTTTGATCTGTTCCTGTGTAAGAATCTTAGAAAATTTACGGAATAATGGGCTAAATACTGATTCATTGCCAGTAATGATTAAGACGCAATGGTGATAAAGAGAAAAGCTACAATATGAGATTTTCTGGATGAAAACTATTGAATAAGTAATTTGAAACTAAATCTTTTTTTTCTCTGAATTCAGTCTACCGTAGTAGCATTGTTTTCAAATCATGTTGAATGCAATATATAGCCTCCTGTTTTTGGAACAGTCAGCCTGGCAAACACAGATCTGTGCCGTTTTATGGGCATCTCATTAACACAATGATGTTAACTACACATAAATTGCCCAGTCATCACATATTATTCTTAGTTATTGAGCAGAATGATTAGTTGTTTGATTGCTAATTAAGCAAGGTGAATGGAATAATTTAGACTGTAATAATGGCTTAATGGGTGTGGATCATGCCCCCCCCTACATATTTCCAACATCATGTCTTCTTCACTGGATAATATTGGTCGCGGGGCCTGACTCGCATCATATCAGGAATAGTGCCAAAGTCTTCTGACCGGCGAAAACTATAACATAGCAGCGAATATCAACAGGGTCCAAAGACTAACTTGGGCAGCTTTGAAAGATCGATTTATTTTGTGTGAAAAAAAAAAGAAATCGTAAACAATAATTCTTGAACATATTAGAAAGTCTGCTCTTTGCATTTCTAGTGCATTTTCTATCCCTTGCTGTTTCCTTTGTAACATATTCCACCAGGAATAGACAAGAGTCCATAATTATTTTGTCTCAGGTTTTTGTAATGCAGTCATTCTAATATCAGCAGGACTTGGGTGATTCTGTGAAAAATGGCCTCTTTCTCCCAAAAAACCATACACCTGGTTCTGGATTTATGGAAATTTGCTTTAATGCGCCTCCACAATTGTAGTCAGTAACTGTGCTGTGTTCAAGTTTTACTCCATTCCAAAGGAATGAGTCCAAAATGTTACTTAAGCCTGTAAAATATACAAAACATATTTCATCACTCTGTGGTTTGTCCAACCCTTTTATTTGAGCCTCCATTTCTACTCTTAATATTACCGCTATCGTTACCTTGACTGCTGTTATCTAAAATAGCAGCCGTATATATTTAACATTGGTACTGATTTGATTGAGGTTATACAGAAATGACTGAGTGCACAAGAGCTGGGAACAAGTAACAAGTTTGTTAAAAGAACCAAAGAACATTTGATAATAGAGTATTTAATTAAAACTGATAAAGGCTCACAAAAAAAGGCCACATTTCCTTCCAGGATTTTTGCACTGTAAAAAACCTCCTTTATAAGCCTTTATCAAGATTAAATACATGTTATTACTTTAACATCTTTGAAGTACCTCTGTTAGTGATTCTGGAACATTGCTGTTCAAGATAATTGTGGATAAAAGATATGCGTAGTGTTTGTGGCTTTGCTCTTTTCAGAATATGTTGCAATTATCCTGGCTATTTGTACCTGGTGCTGCTTGTCACAGTCACCCTGGAAGTGGCCTCAGATGAAACTGCCTGTTAGATCATTGGAATCGTGTACACTTATTGTGATGCATTTTTTGTGTGGCCTAGTTGTGCTGTGCAAGCAGGTGCTGGTCAGTGTTGAGTGTATGTGCTCAGTGTCAGTGTTAAAATATTCAGGGGTGGCCTTCAACACAATCTGTGAGTATTGAGGCAGTGACAAAATATTTGCTTTTTGATTCTGTGGTCCAGCTCATTGGTCTTGAAAATAGTGAATTTGGGGTTAAAATAGAGACAGCTCTGCCATAGGTGTTCGCATTTAGTTAGCGCAAACTGCACATTACTGCTCTTTTTATACAGAATCACTGTGAAGGCAATTATGGGATGGCACTGTCGCTATATGCACAGTGATTGCACAGTGCTGAGACACTGACGTGTGCTGTTTGTGCGTTTGTGTTCACAGCCAGCCTGCAGTGCAAGATTTTCAAGTGTAACTCGGAGTTCTTGGCCTCGGCCCCCGCCTCTGGCCCGGAGGAGCTGTTTTGCACCGCCCTGCGCGCCTACAGCACCTGCGTGCGGCGCACCGCCCGAAATTGCCGCGGGGACCTGGCCTATCACTCTGCCCAGCACGGCATCGAAGACCTGATGAGCCAGCACAACTGCTCCCGAGAAGGCCCCACCTCCCAGCCACGCCCCCGTCCCCGGACCCCGCCCCCACCCCGCCCGGACAGCAGCCAGGAGCGCTCCGACGGCCCCGAGGTCTGCCATTACGAGCGGAGCTTCGCCAAACAGGTCACGCCCCCCAATTACACCCACTGCGGCTTTTTCGGGGACCCCCACCTGCGCACATTCAGCGATGACTTCCAGACCTGCAAGGTGGAGGGAGCGTGGCCTCTTATTCACAACAAGTACCTGTCTGTGCAGGTGACCAACACGCCTGTGCTGCCGGGGTCCTCGGCCACCGCTACCAGCAAGGTGAGAGATGCACTTCCTGTATTACGTGCGTAATACACACTCTGTAAGCGCTTGTTGGAATTCCATTTTGTCATGAGTTTGTTTGGTGATGTACAGAATTGTGCACATTCCCAAATAAAAAAAAGAATGTGCCATGAGTCAGGTGATTAAGTTAGCAGTAAATTAATCCTGTTTACTGCGGCGAATGGCAAGACCACATGCGTTGCGACCCGCAGTCAGGTCTTTGATGCGTCTGATTAGATTGTTAAAAGTTGCAATCATAGCCTTTTACAGAAAAGAACATGACCACTGACTACAGATTACTAAAAAGCAAATTCGGCCCTACCTGCGTGCCAGAGAAATGATGTACTGTTTAATAGGCCCTGGAGGGTTATTACTGTTGGCTGTTTACCCCAAAATGGAGTCCAATTTTGGACTTGAAAGTTGAATGAAAAATTAGTTGCCTGAACTCCGGCTTTCTGACATAATTTACAAACACCGGGTACGTCCAACCAAAACATTTTAGCTGTTTATACTTTCACTGCGAAACCAGTCTAGCAGAATCACTCGTTTTCCCACCCTGATTAGATGTTGTAGAGCCAGTAGCATTTATAGCATTTGTGGTATTTTTACAACTAAGCTGATCCTCGGATTGGGAGGCCTGATAGTTTTGCTCTGCGTCTGAGGCGTCGACTCAAAGTCCCTGTTGTTCAATGTGTCACAACAGTCATATTCTTGTTTGAGGGATTTGGACTATTAGGTGTGGTCTACCTGAAGTTTTGAGTTTCCCTTGTAAAAGCAAAGATTTGCTCACAAAACAACTATTTCTGTGGCTGAGAAAGAGATATACCATTCCAAATCATTATTTGCCATTTTATTCCTCAGGTGCCGTAATCAGTGGTTACACACAATAAGTGCTTACCAGGTTGTATGAACAACTGAAGAACACCCAAGAGTTAAGGGAAAATTCTCAAGCATCAATTTTACCATAAGAATAAACATCGCATCTAGTTTGCTTGGCATGTTTGTGCTTAGTAAGTCATTAAAGCAGAGGTAATTAATAAACTAGAGACAGAAGTGAGGTATGATTCTCCATCAAGATGTATAACTTCAGTGTGAAGATGCAGTGGCCTCATGAACGTGCTTTATGAAGATTCAAGGGCTAGAAAATCAAGATTGTAATTACCCTGTCGGAGACGCAAGCCTGCATCAATCTGTAGTTTCTGTGCCTACCAATACTGTACAGTTGAACACCCTGGCCTCATGATCTTATAACAATGAGGTCACTCTCCTCTTATCCATTCAAATAATCCGTCAGCGGGTGTGGATTGTTCCATCAATTTTATTTTTACCTATGTGAGCTAAACTGTGCAGTGTTTGAAAGGGATCTATGACAACTGTCGAGGCAAGAAACCGAACTGTTAATGAAGCCCTGTTTTAGCTTAACAAGTCATAACGCTGGAATTACGACAGGAATAATGTACATTTGCAAGTTCTGAAATGCCATGGCTGCCATTTCTGTTATGCATCTGCCAACTAGGTATTTTATAAGTAGGGCAGCATACAGGAAGCTACAAATATGTCTCCTCGTCAGTCTTGAGAGGGAATATTTTCCATAAACGAGAACTGCTGTGTATGAATAGGTGGCTAAGGCCTTGGAACCAGGCCATCACAGCACTTTAGCTGAAAGGCGAAGAGCTCTCTCTAATCCCTCTTTCTGTGCTTCTGTGTTGCGTCCTGCGCTAGCGCTTCTTCGGCGTGTGCGTGCACGACAGCAGGGTGAGCTCACCGCATACCTGCTCCACACTCCGCTTCCCTAAAGACGGGAAACTCAAAACGTAAGGGACCGAACAAAGGATTCATTTTGGGACTGTTGGGTGTTACAACCCGTTAAGGAACCAGTGCTCTGTAGTCAGAGCGAGATCGAATCCTGACTGCACCAAATTGCCAGCAGCCCCGAAGATTCATTGCGCACTAACAACTATCTAACAACTATCTTCTCAATTCCGCTCATGTGCCAGTTACATTTGAAGTGCAGTCCTGACTTGAGGGAATGTCTGTGCCGGTGGCTGGTGTACTGTTGAGTAGAGTGGAGTAAAAGCAGTAGTTAACTGCATTTTCCTCTGAGAGGTCTGATTGTAATGTGTGTTCATACAGGGAACACATGACATAATGAGGTGAAATGATGCAGTAAATGATTATAATGAGAAGTGGCGACAATTAGAAATCTGAATTTACCCTATTATAGCAAAATGTTTTACTTTTCTTCAGTTTTATATGTTGGCGAGCAAATATGCAGTAAATTTGCAGTTTAAACTCTGCAGTTCTTGTGGAAGTTAACTGTGCAGGAACAAAAGAAGTGATTTTTTTATTTTATTTTTTTTTTTTTGGACAAAAATGTTGACACGGCTGGTTGTCAGGCATTGAATCACTGGACACCTCGGATGTGGTCAGATGCGTTTGATGTTTGATTCAGCAGTGTTGTTGGTTGATTACAGGGTGGGTTTATACCCCGTGTATGCCCTCTAACCTCCTCGGCCAGTACACTCGCACACACAAGCTCACTCGCTCCATTTCTCCAGGGCCTCTCCTGTGCTGGGCTGCCCCCCCCCTTCCTGCCTGCTCCCTAATGAAATTAAGGAGGTTGTAATCTGACACGCTTTATTAAACGGACCTGCCTGCTCGCCCGGGAGAGCTGGAGCTCCGTCACTGCTGCGAGGGGGGGGGCGCTGGTCCACCGGTAGGTTTTTTTTTTTTTTTTTTTTTTAAAGTCTGAAAGGATTGTCTTTGTGCGTTCCTCAGTCATAAAGCTCTCCTGCCCCAAATACTGAGCCTCTCCCTTTGGCTCATGTTCGTTTAAACAGAAAGTAGAATGGTAGGGTATCTATGGCCATTACACCAAACTTTACTTGTTGCTTGTTTAGATGCACACATTGTAGTTATTGTTTTATCTGTGACTCTATGACAAGGGCTACAGGTTCTGCACAATATATATGTAAGTATGAAAGAATAAAGCTGGCCGTCTCTACATTCGCGTCATATTTATCATTTCAAACTCCTCTGGGCGAGAGTAGAGACAGAAAAAAATTGCCACTGTCCAAATATTAACAGACTGCAAGGTACAAAGAAATGGTGATGCGATTGGGTGTGATATGCCTTGTAGGACAGATATCTCTCCAAAACAAAGATATGGGAGCCATTATCTCACGATAAGCGTGGACTCAAATATCTGTATGGAAATGATATGGCTGATGGAAGCCGCTGATATTTGACTGCCGCTGCCTTAGCCTCGCAGTTTTGCTTTGCGTATGTAAATTAAATGTCAACCAAGAGGGGATGATGGAGAGCTAATGACTCACTGTATGAGTCTGTCTTTTGAGCTCAATTTGATCAAAGCTGTGTGCGGAGTAAAACCAAGGTTTCCTGAACAGGCAATCAGAAGTAATAAAAAATAGGAGAAACTCCTTAATGCTAAAGAAATATATGCCTTTGGCTTAAACGATTAATCAGTTTACTGTCAAAAGAATTAAAAGAAGTTCACATGATCAAGTGTGGCTACTGTCTGAGCATGTCCTTTTCAGCACATTTAGGGGTATCAAAGATAAATCGGATGCATTGACGGATTACCCTTAATGAGGTAACTTAACAATCTCAGGCATTAATGTGTTTAAGTTATGGTTCTTCCATAAACTGTCAGCTTGGTATAAGATTTGTGGATACAAGATGGGCACTTTATGAATGTTATTCTGGTTTTTTCCGGTCTGCTACTTAAGAGTCCTCTTCATCTGTCATCAGAAATGTACCAACAAAGACTTAAACACAACTGCAAGTGTTAGATAATGCAGCCCAAAGCTGTGTATCTCAGCCTGCCTTTTGTGTGCAGTATGCAGAGCTCTAGAATGACACATGAAAAATACTTTCTCTTTTGACTCTGGCACAAATTGAGTAACTACTTCTTCAGTAGTTATTGTTTAATGGTGTGGTTAAACATTGGTTTTGCAAGCCAATGGGTGAAGTGCTGACCAGTTCACAATCGCAGTGGAAATTCTCTTACTGTGCTGATTTCACAGGGGCGGGCTGCCGGCCGCTTACTCAGGGGGCGCAACGGTCGATACAAAGTGTGAGAGAAAAGGGAAACAAGATTTTGTTGCATTCTCTGGCCATTTCTGAGAGCGAAGGCTACATTTTTAGGCTCGTACAACATTGCAGGCCCTTTCTTTGTGAAGCCGCCTTCAAATACAGCAGAGAAATGCAGCCTTCAACTTGCCTGATACTGGACGGAATCGTCGACTCGTTTGCACTCGGTTTCCATTCTGACAGGTCTGTCTGATGTCAGGCTAAATGAAGGCTGCGCTTCTCCAGCTGTTCTTGAAGGCGCTGCCATAACGGAAAGGCCTGTGATGACACAGCTGCCTAAAAATGCAGCCTACCTAGGCTGTGGCCTGTGCTTCGGGAAACGGTCTCTGTGTAGCGCTCTGGCGGCCATGTTGTTTAACTATGCATCTGGAGATCATAAACGGGAGAGCAGGGCTTCAGGGAATTATTCACTCTCACTCTCAGCTATAAAATTGGGGGAAAAAAGTGAAGCATTCCAAATTCCTTTCGCAACTTTCTCCTCGGAAAATGTATCTGGAATTCATTTGATACGTCATATTGTATTTCTTACTCTTTATTGAATTCTGGAAATAATTGCAAGCCAAGCAAATGCAACACTCCTTATGAACTTTTTTTTTTTTTTTTTCTATTTGCACATAAGAATTGCATTTTAATTGCACTGCATCAATAATAACGGGTTGCTTTCATATAAAAGTGTTGGAGGAGGTTTGTTCGTTATCGGTTAATCATCCTGACATGTATTTTTTTATTTAAACAGTTGACCATCATCTTTAAGAACTCGCAGGAGTGTGTGGATCAGAAGATGTATCACGCCGAGTCCGACGAGCTGCCCGCGGCCTTCGCGGACGGCTCGCGGAACGGGGGCGAGCGTCACGGCGGGAACGCACTGCGCGTGGTGGAGAAGGTTCCGGGCCAGCATGTGGAGATCCAGGCTCGCTACATCGGCACCACCATTGTGGTGCGGCAAGTGGGCCGCTACCTCACGTTTGCCGTTCGCATGCCCGAGGAGGTGGCTACCGCAGCGGAGGAAGGAGACGATCAGGACCTTTACCTGTGCCTGCACGGCTGCCCGCTCAACCAGCGAATCAACTTGCAGGACCCCGGGGGTCAGGGGGTGGGGCTCCCGTCCCACGGCTTCACCCACCAGTCGGCCATGGCCAAGTGCCGAGAGCGCCTCCCTGTGGAGGACCTGTACTTCCAGTCCTGCGTCTTCGATCTGCTCTCATCCGGCGATGTCAACTTTACCTTGGCTGCCTACTACGCCTTTGAGGACGCCAAGATGCTCCACTCGCACAAGGACCGGTACCATATCTTCGCGAGGTCCCGGAACGCTGGAAGCTCCGCCCACCGGGGGACGACCATCCTGCAATTGGTTGTTCTGTGTCTTCTGGCTCTGTTGCCGTGGGCGTGATGCTCTCGCGTCAGCCCGTGAGGCCGTGTTTGTTTGTTCGGTCAGTAGCGTGGTGCTTGTCAATCGTGGAATGCCGATAAGCTCTACGAGATGTTCCAGAGTGTCTCGGGAATCTCACGGCGCGTGGCTCCATGCTCCCGCCCTTTCGTAAGCCTTTCTGTGACGCCCAGAGTCCGACTCGGCTGCAGCTGCCAGGGGAAACAAAAGGGGGGGGATCATCGTGTTTCAAGTGCAATCCAGACTCATCCTTCAGCCATGGACTTGTCTGTTGTCATGCATTCTTTGTGACTCGAGGGCCTCGTGCAGCTGACCGAGGGGTGGGTCTTCCTCAGAAGGAGGGACTCTGAGTGAATCGAATCCAATCTTGCACTTGGAAACGCTCTTTGAGCGAGGAGCGAGAGGGAGAGAGCCGTTTACAGAAGTGTCGACGTGATGTCGCCTCTTCGATGAGACCGTCTGTGGCAGTTTTCAGCGGAGTTCAAATTCTGACGCGATATATTTATTTTAAAAAATGTTTTACTTTATAGTGAGGAAGTGGGGCCATGGACAAGTGTGGTTGTCTGTGTGTGTGTGTGTGTGTGTGTATACATATATTGTCGTATGTGAACAAGTGCAGTTGTTTGTGCTCATACAACTTGTTTGTGCGTGCATTTGTATATCAGTATGTGTCTGTGTTTGATTATTTGTGTGAGCGTGTGTGTGTGCGCGTATGTGTGTGTGCGTACGTGTGCGCATATTCCAAAAGGCTTTGGTCTGGGGAGGACACCTTTAGTCCAACAGCCATGAGTTGAGTGAATCAAGATGTCTGAAATAGAGTCGTCATGTGACTCTGCTCACCCGGAGCGTGTGCTGAACTGCCCTTAACGAGAGGAAAAGGGCCATGTTTTCAAAAGCTTGTATGTTACACCCTGGGGTCTACTATAGTGTAAACCTGGCAGCCAAGGGTCAAACAGACCTGTGTCCCTCTGCCAAGAACTGACTTGGCTGCCAGATAGAGACACCCCCCCACCCCCACACCATCTGCCAATCACAGTGTCAAAGTGATGTTCAGCACATTCCGACATCACCCAGCTGTTTAAATCTCACTCAGTATTTATTAAGCTCTCTGTCCATTTTGCTGTGTTTATAGTTGTACGATTTAGTTTGTTGGAATGTAAATATTCCCGTCAAGGGACGCGAGTCCCCACTCAAACTATGGAAGCAGTGAATTTTTTTTCGCCGTGTTTATATTACGAAGGTCATTTTTAACAGAATGGTATTTTTACATCCCCACATAGTGCAAAATATTAACACAATGTGGCTGCCGTGTCGTACTGTAACATTGGAGAACATTCCTGTAACATAGTGAAAACATTTTGCTATTGCTGAGACGCGAGTGTCATTAACACCTGCGCACGGAGCACACAGAATGAAGCAGGAGGTGTTCGTTTTGTTTTCCCCTCTCTGGTTCATTTGCTGCTTGAAATGATGAGATTGGACAGAATCACGCCGTACTCGCCATTTTAAGCACAGTCAGAACGCAGGGTGGAGCTCGTAGCAGCAGGATAAGACTTGGGGACTTCTTTGCCCGTGTCAAAGTAGGCGGAGCAACAACCTGCAGGTATGTTCTCATTGGCTGAAGTCTGGACAGACAGACATCTAGCCATGGCAGTGAGTGCAGGAGCCAAGATTGTGTTCAAGGCGTCCACACATCGCCCTGCTACACTGCTACACTCATAAATCTAATTACCCGTCCGAGTCGCTGTTGACGGCTCGAAATGTGCCAGCCTGGCCCTGCTGTAGGGCTTGTTTGACTAGCCTCTCTCTGCAGACCAGCGAATATTCAAAAGCAACCCTTTTTTTGCCAAAGAGCCGGACCTGGTGCCAACCCTTCTTCAAGCAGCTGTGCTCTCCTTGGGGAGCTGTGTGGTGGGGAGCTGAAGAATTCGGCCCGAACAGAGGCCCTGATTGTGTGCGTCGCTGAAAAGCACTGCTAAATTGGCCTGCTCAGAGATGGGATTTTGACAGCGGGGGGCAGGGGCAGGAGTGGGGGGGGACGTGGGAAATATGTGGTGGGGCGCACCTTGCCTTTCATCGGCGCCCCCTGCAGGTTGACTGCAGCCTCACCCCTAAGTAGATGATAAGTGAAATGTTGTCATACGGAGTGTGAGGAGTCACAGTGATGGTGACATCACGCTAGATGTTACTATAGGAGTACCTCTGAATATATATGACATTACACAAATCCATGTGATTAATATTTGCTGCTTATGGACACCATGTTACACCTGTTCTGGAAGGAAGTTAATTAGCTGGGGCAGAATGCCTCTGAGGGCTTCATGTCCCTGCGAGCAAAGGATTTGCAGAGTTTCACCCTGATTTCTTTGCACTGGAGGAGTTTTTTTTGAAGCTAAACTTCTTGCTGCTTGTTGAGGGGTTCAGGCCTAGTTTTCGCCCAACTGAATTATATCAAATTAAAAACCTTTCCACAAGTCCGTTACTTCAATGTACCTCAAGGTTGGAAAACAATGTTCATCTTCCCTGCAAATGTTAGCTGTGATTCTCACCAGCAGTGCATTCATTGCCTGACCAGGGAGCTGCAATACATGCTGCATAATACACATCACTCAAGAGGTTTTTCTTCCTAAGTTACACAAATGTGTTACAGTCATGGTACGCCATTAAACCGAAGATCCAGCGCAGCTGCAGTGGTAACTGGCAGCCTTGCTGATATATTGCGGGTTTGGGGCTTTTTTTCTGCCTCCCTTGAAATGGGAGGTGTCGGCACAAGCTGGGCTGTCTTGGCTTATACTGCGTGCAGACTGCAGTGTGGGTGAGAGAGGAATTATGACAGGGCCACCCAGTCTGGAGATCTGCTGTCCTGTAGGTTTCAACCCTAATTTGGCTCAAACCTGATTCCACTATTTGGAAGTTCTTGCTCAGTCGCCTCCAACTCTGTTCCTGGAGAGCGACCATCCTGAAGGTTTTCACTCCAACCAAAGCAAAGCACCCCTCACTTCCCAGTCAGAAATCCTGATGAGCTGCAAATTAGCCGAATCAGCTCTGCTGAATTTTGGATGTAGTAAAAACCTACTGGATGGATGCACTCCAGGAACAGGGCTGCAGACCACAGTGATCTAGGTGTCCAATGAGGTGCACTTTGTAAAAGTGAAAATCTTCAGAGCTATAACTCTGGACGCAGGGTTGAGCAGCCCTGAATTGCGTGGCCGAACTCCTCACGCTAGCACAGTTTCACTGAAATTCCATACAGCTCACCGGGTTTTAACAGCTACTTAAAATCAAACTGAAATGATTGTAACGTCGGGAATCGTGCTCCTTTGTTTAATTTGTCTTGTCCCTCTTTTTAGAGATGGTTTCTCTGTGTCTTGTTTGTGATTGATTGTACTTACAACTGTGAGTTTAGACGTTCTAGATATATTGTGTTTATCTGTTGTGTTGAAAAGCTTCACTTTAACATTGTTCTGTAAAAGAGGGAGGGGGCGGGTGAATGTTTTTTTTATCGATATTGTGAACATACAAACACCATAATGATACGTGCTGGTAATTATAGCTGCAGTTTTGTTCTGTTTAGCTGCTGTTTAAAACCGAGGCTGTTTTGAGTCCTTATCTTCATGAAAAAACAACAGGAAAAACATGAACTGCGAGGGTCTCCGATGAAGAACATTTTTTTTTCTGTAAATGAGAAATATTCACTGTTACTTTGAGGCAATATTAGAACTTAAGCATAGGCTATCACATATTTTTTTGAACCTCAAAGAAATGCCATGAGAACAAAATGTTGACATTGTGGTTTTGTGGTGTTTGTTCTTTATTTTTTATTTTTTGTTTAAAATGCACTTTATGTTTTATTCGCCTTTTCACTCTTTTTTGATTGGAACTTGATTGTGAATAGAGGATGCCGAAATCGTATTGATAAGAAAAGGGAATAAAAACTAGCCAATGTATAGAAAGAGCAAACTTTGTATGTAGGAAAAAAGTGATGCCATGTGTACATACTGTAAATTATTTATTGAGGAAATTAAAGTGTCTTGTTTGTTTTTATGAATTGTTGTTGCTCAACTCCTCATTTCGAAATTCATTGTCTTTTTCGTCTCAAACTTATACCATCAGGTACTTTTAATGCAAAATCATTGCCAGTTCTAAATGGCTCGTATGTCCCTCCACGTTTACGGTCTTTCTCACAGTAGCGCACGAACCCCAGACCTCTCCGTATACTCTACATGAGAGTCTTGTTCGGCTGGAAATCTCAGCATTCTTCTGTCGAACAGACAGCTACATGATTCAGGGCTCTGTTTCTGCTGTGAGTGCTGCACTGGAACACAATCTGACAGAGGCCCTCTTGACTCATACCGTCTTAACAAATAACATCTGGGAACTTGACAATTCAAAGCTTAGGTGTGAAGAACAACCAAAGTTGGTATGCCAGACAATCTGCTGGCAGCTCAGGACCTCAAGATTCATATAAACACTCAGTCTAGACACTAAAGGTTGCATATTAAACTTTTTCAAACTACTTAAGATTTTAATATTCTCTGGTGTCTGTTAAACAGGGGTTTGAAGCTTGTAGGAAAAACTGCATTTGTAGTCTGTCTCCATTCTCACATTTTCTCTCCTTTGTAACTGCTGTTTTGTGGGGGGTGGCGGGGGGTAGTGGGTCAGCAAAAATGAGGGTGTACTCTGATTGGTTGTCTCATCTTAGTGCAAATTGAAGATTGGCCGCTAAAGCAACACGTCCATTCTGGGCTTGGACTATGCAAATGACTCCCTGCGTGATGTCAAACCAGGCCCAGAATCAATCAATCAGGAGCAAAAACATTCAGACAATCTGGTTTCATGTTTATTTCAGATGATGGATACAGAGAGGAATGAAATTAATGACTCACAGCAGGTAAACGCATCATTTTCATAATAGGGGACCTCTAATGAGAACAAAGTCTTAGGATTACTGAGTCAAACATACGGGGCGCACCTTTTCTCACCTGCTTAAAGCAAGGACATAAATAGAGCATGTATGCAGGATACATGATAGCTCATAACTTTTCTGAAGTTTTTTGAAGTTGCAATAGATTCAAGATTCAAGATTTACTTTATTGTCTCACGAGAGTGAGAAATTTGTTTTGGGCCATTTGCCCATGCTGCAGCCACAACTCCGCATATACAACACAATACAGAGAGAACATACAGTAAATATACACATCCATATAAAAACAAGGTGCCGAAGAATGCAAAAAAAAAACATGGAGGAAAAAAAAAGAATAGTACCTGATAAGAGTAATAAGATGCTAAAAAAAAAAAAAAAATTGTAACAAATAAAAATGCTAGTGCTAGCCTGTGCAAAAACCACCCAAACGCAAGTCATCTGAGCTCTGGTCTTATCTGACCTTGTTTAGCAGCTTAATTGATTCGGGCGCAAATGAGTTTTTGAATCTGTTCAGTCTGCAATTCGGAATCCTAAACCTTCTACCAGATGGTAGCAGCTCATACTCGCCATGCAGGATGTGTGATGGATCACAGGTGATCTTATCTGCTTGTTGCAGGGTGGCCTGTTTATAAATACTCTGGCTGGAGAAGTGCTCTTTAACACCAATAATTTTTCCAGCAGCATAAATTAGCCGCAACAGTTTGTTCTTAGATTGCACCGAAAGGTTACCAAACCAAGCAGTGATACTATACCTGAACAGACTTTCAAAAACTGCCTTATAGAAAATCAACATAAATTTTTGATCAACACCATAGATTCTCAGACGACGTAAAAAATGCAACCGTTGCTGTAATCTACAACAGAGGCTATCAATGTGTGTGCTCCAGGTGAGTGTGTTGTCAATAAAGATCATACATGCTTAGAGGAATCATGACCAGATTACTTTGCAATAGGTAGCTTCTATGGCTAATAATTAAAATTATACCTAACTTGATCCGCGTAAATCAAGGTTACTGAGTCTGGTCACAGATTGGGGGAGGTGGGTACTCTACGAAGAGAAAGTAGGAAAAGCACCTGAAGGTACGAACACATCATGGCAGAAGCACCCTGTATAGATACAGTTGTGTCTAGCAGTACAGCCCTCACAAGCTCTGTTCCAATGATCTCTGTTCAGTGGGTGCTAATGGAGCATTTGGCAGTCCCTTGTTGAGTCAGCAATCACGGGTACCATCAGTTATGAATGCTATCAAGTCAGGTAAAAGCAGAGCTCTACTTGGCTGTGTGAACAAAAGTCTGTAGTTCTTGGAGGAAAAAATAATACAGAATTATTCCATTCTTCATGTGTGAAAGCAGCTAGAAACTGACCCTGACTAAGGTATGGAAACACCTGAAAGTGTTGATCTCACAACATTTTGGAATCGCTGAAGGTCTGAGTTGGTAGGTCTTTCAAAAAATTTGCTGCGCTAGGGGGAAATTGGTTTTAAAAACTTGTTGGAAGCAACAGTGCAGCTCTAAACCGAACAGAGACAGTCAGAAAAGGGCACCAAACTGGAAGTGACATCAGCTGAAGTGACTCATTTCCCTGCTCAGCTGTCTCCTCTCGCCCTCCAGATGTCTCCGCTGAATTGCTGTCCGGAGGACGACCTATTTTCAACAGCGAGACCTCTGTTTCACGGCACACTAGGATGTGAATCATTTGTAAGTGTTGGATCCAAAATTGATCTAACATTACAGAACTTACTAGTGAACCACATTTGCATCAATGAACTGTATCGGGTTTCACTATCACTGCCAAATATCTGAATTGTCCTAGAACCTCATAGAGCAATAAATCTTACAGTGTTTGTAATAATTCACCTGTTCTTGTAGGATCTTTGGAGATGTGACATCAACATGAGTTCAAATGGGCACTTTTGAATGTGCTAAAAAATATTGAGACTTCAGTGATTCGTCTATGTAATTTACTTGTGGCGTCTCAGTCTTTGCTGGATTGTTAGGGTTCATTCCCCACATAAACTTTCGGCCAGTAAATACCTTCTAGTATTGAGTATAGCGCTCTTCTTCCTCCAAGTGTAAGTTAATTGTGACTGAAAACAAATGTGTGTAACTCTTCTGAGGCTATAATAGGAACAACCTCCCAAGCCTTAATTAGTCTCCAGGATTGGGACCCCATTCCTGTTTAACTCTCCTCCAGTATGTTCCTGTTCTGAGTCAAATTAAAAGGAACGCCTCCCAAGCCTTAATTGGTCTCCAGGATTGGGACCACGTTGCTGTTAAACCCTCGTTCCTGTATGCTTCTGTTCTGAGTCAATTTAATAGGAACACCCCCCAAGCCTTAATCGATCTCCAGGATGGGGACTCAATTCCTGTTAAACTCTCCTCCTGTACGTTCCTGTTCTGAGTCAAATTAATAGGAACACCTCCCAAGCCTTAATGGGTCTCCAGGAATGGGACCGCGCTTCTGTTTGTTTCTTTTCTGAGTCTTATTGATGAGAGCAACCTTCCAAGCTTTCATTGGTCTCCAGGATTGGGGATTGGGACCGTGTTCCTTTTAAAACCCTTTGTTCCTGTTTTCAAGTGGTCGTTCACCTACATTGGGGATTCTCCACCTGGCCTCTGCTCTGGGACAGTTTCTGGCCATAACAAGGCCACGCCCCCACCTCTCCAGTTATACCAAAAACATTGCTGGGCTGCTGTCCCTCTGCTTTGGCCTCCGGCCTATCCTCTTCTGCTACCGTATTTCTCTTAATAAATACGCCCTAGTGGATCATACTGTCAATATGCATTTGGTTCCTTGTCTGGATCAGAACATAATCCATGAACAATGTGGAAGGACAAACCAGTGGAATTTGAGCATTTTACTCCCAACACTGCGTAATACAAATGAAGACCACAAAGGGAAAACGATCAGAGTCCAAATTTTGTATTTTTGTACAAAACCCAAAACCAGTGAAGTTGGCAAGTTGTGTAAATCGTAAATAAAAACAGAATACAATGATTTGCAAATCCTTTTCAACCAATATTCAATTGAATACACTGCAAAGACAAGTTACTTAATGTTCGAACAGGTAAACTTTGTAATTTTTTGCAAATATTAGCTCATTTGGAATTTGATGCCTGCAACATGTTTCAAAAAAGCTGGCACAAGTGGCAAAAAAGACTGAGAGAGTTGAGGAATGCTCATCAAACAGTTATTTGGAACATCCCACAGGTGAACGGGCTAATTGGGAACAGGTGGGTGCCATGATTGGGTATAAAAGCAGCTTCCCTGAAATGCTCAGTCATTCACAAACAAGGATGGGGCGAGGGTCACCACTTAGTGAACAAATGCGTGAGCTGATTGTCGAACAGTTTAAAAACAACATTCCTCAATGAGCTATTGCAAGAAATTTAGGGATTTCATCATCTACGGTCCGTAATATCGTCAAAAGGTTCAGAGAATCTGGAGAAATCACTGCACGTAAGCGACAAGGCCGAAAACCAACATTGAATGCCCGTGACCTTCGATCCCTCAGGCGGTACTGCATCAAAAACCGACATCAGTGTGTAAAGGACATCACCACATGGGCTCAGGAACACTTCAGAAAACCACTGTCAGTAACTACAGTTCGTCGCTACATCTGCAAGTGCAAGTTAAAACTCTACAATGCAAAGCGAAAGCCATTTATCAACAGCACCCAGAAACGCCGCCGGCTTCGCTGGGCCCAAGCTCATCTAAGATGGACTGATGCAAAGTGGAAAAGTGTTCTGTGGTCTGACGAGTTCACATTTCAAATTGTTTTTGGAAACTGTGGACGTCGTGTCCTCCGGACCAAAGAGGAAAAGAACCATCCGGACTGTTATAGGCGCAAAGTTCAAAAGCCAGCATCTGTGATGGTATGGGGGTGTATTAGTGCCCAAGGCATGGGCAACTTACACATATGTGAAGGCACCATTAATGCTGAAAGGTACATACAGGTTTTGGAGCAACATATGTTGCCATCCAAGCAACGTCTTTTTCAAAAAAAAATAAAGTTTCTCAGTTTGAACATTAAACATCTTGTCTTTGCAGTGTATTCAATTGAATATAAGTTGAAAAGGATTTGCAAATCATTGTATTCTGTTTTTATCTACGATTTACATAACGTGCCAACTTCACTGGTTTTGGGTTTTGTATATTTAATATATAAATATATAATAAAATTATATATTATTATCATATTTTATATATTTTTTTGCATATTTTTTCAGTGCTTTGTTTCTAAGATCGTTTTGAATTTTTAATTCATCATTTCTTCACAACATGAAAATGTGACTGATCATTTTTCCATTGTGGTTTTCAAATGAGTGGGTGAAAGTTCTGAGAAAAACAGTTTAAAGTTTCTGCTTTCTGTAAATTTCTGTTTACATGATTGTTGATATTTCTGGTTAAAGGAACTTGTAACTGATGATTTAAGCTTATTCAGTGGGTGTTACACGCACTTCGCTCATTTTTCACCAAATGCTAAGTAGTAGCCTCTGGTTCTCACCCACTCAAATGAGGGAAGGAATCTGACCAAATCTCAGGGCGTAAAAGGTAAGGCCAAAAACCACTTCTGAGCGCACTAGAGCTGCAATCCCTCAGACGTCACCCTCTTAATAATTGTCATGTGACTGTAATGGAAATCACAACACTGGCTCAAAAAACACTTCATGGTCTGTTGAGTCAACATTTCAAGAGGTTTTTGGAAAACACTGCTACCGGACCAAAGGCGGGGCAAGGATAACACAAGCTGTTGTAAGCGTCAGGTCCAATAGCCAGCGTCTGTAATAGTATGGGGTGTGTCAGTGAGCATGACATGGGTGACTTGCTAACTTGGAGGGAACCATTAAAGCAGAAAGATATGCACAAATTTTGGAGCAGCGTATGCTTTCATCTAGACGTCGCCCATTCCAGAGATGTACCAGCGACATTCCTGCATTTTTCAGTAAGGCAACACCAAACCACATTCTGCATGAATTTCAAGTGCATGGCTGCGTGAGCAGAGAGTGCAGATACTTGATTGGCTGGCCTGCATTCCTTAAATATGTATGGCAGGGTATGAACGAAATATACGGCAACGAGGGCCTCCAAACAATCGTACAGCTTATGGCCCACATAATGGAGGAACGGTGGAACATTCCACTTTATAGAACTAAACAACTTGTGTCCTCAGGGCCCAAGCACTGAAAGAGTGCAGCTAAAAATGGTGGTGATATACAGTGGTGAACAGTTGATTGTGCCAACTTTTTTGGACCCTGTGTTGTAGTCATCATTAAGTACATTTTCAATAAGCAACAAATCTTAGCATCAAATAATGCGGCATTGTCTTGTTTGCGATATAGTAAAGGGTGACTGCTATTTTCAAATCAGTCATTTTTGATTTTGTTTGTATTCTCTATGATGTTCTTTTTCTGAATTGGGCTTGTATAAATATACACCAATAACCCAAAACATGAAATCACTCACAGATGCAGCAAATAATGTTGATTATGTCATAGCAATGGCACATGTCAAGGTCTGCAGAGAGATCTTTGACTGTAAGCAAACAGTCAGTTCTCTCAATCAGTGTGCTGGAAGTGGGAGAAATGGGAACTGAACGACTTTGGCAAGGGCTAAATCATTATGGGCTGATGAGTAGGTTAGAGCATCTTTGAACTGAAAAGACCTCTGGGGAGCTCCCTGTCAGCAGATGTTAATACCCACTGACAATGGTCCAAGTAGGGACAAACCATGAACTGGAGACAACGTTTTGGGCGCCCACGGATTATCGATGCACAAGGGCTATGGAGGCTGTTCCATCTGGTCCAAACCGACAGAAGGCCGACTGTGGCACAAGTCACAGAGAATTTCAAAATTATTTACATAAGGAATGTGTCACAACACACAGTGGATCATACACTGCTGTGTATTGCACCTTCTAGCTTGCAGACCAGTCAAAGTTCCCATTTTAACCCCGGTCTACCTCTAAAAGCGCACCCAGTGGGCACCTAAGCTTTAGAACCGGACCATAATGCAGTTGAAGGAGGTCATCTGGTCCAGTGAGTCCCGTTTTCTTTTTACACCATGTGCTTCGGCTGGGTAAATGTGCACCATTTACCTGGGAAGAGACGGCTTCAGGAAGCACGGTGGGAAGAACACAAGCTGAAGGAGGGAGTTTGATACCCTGGGAAACAGTCTTCAGGAATGCAAGTGATGTCAGTTTGATGTAGCTGTTTTTGCAGCACAAGGGAGACCTTCACTATATCAGGCAAGTGCTTTTAATCTTGTGGCTGATGGGTGTGAGTGTATGCACCAGTTCTCATATACACATACGGTTTGTTGTCTTTTGGCTTTCTAAAAAGGTTAGATACAGTGGGAGGGTTTATGTTTTGCCAGGCGCAAATATGTGCCTGCATGTCAAAACAACCCTAACAGAAACAGAAAAACATTCTACTTACATAAGCATTCAATATCTGTTTGGTTTGCTTCAAATATCGCCTTTGAAAGTGCCTAGAAAGACAAGACTCAACTCACATCTGAAGATTAGAATAATTTGATAGTATAAGCTGTCATAACACCACCCAGCTGCTGAGTTTCGCAAGATTTAAGGCAGAGACTTTGGGTGAGGCTGGATTTGGTTGCGTTGCACTTGGTTAGGGCATTTTCTGTTCGCTGTCAGAAGTAATGGTTGGTTTGAGGAGGGCAACATGCCTGACCAACCAAGCAAATTCAATGCACTTAAACAGTGATGGGACCTCAAGGAAAATTATATTAGAAAATGATTTGTTTCTAATTTGACAGGGAACATAGGCTGTCCTAGAATTAATTAACATACTGAATAGTATCCATTTTACCAACTGTAAATTCCACCTGAGATAATTTCAGAACCTCACCAGCTATTTCAGTATTAATATCCTGATTCATCGATTACCTCACTTTTACAGCCAATGAAATACTGTTGGATGGCTATCCGCTAATTTCATATTTGAGCGATTCTAACGATGCACTTTTTTATTTTTTAGTGAAATACACTGTATGTTTAAAAAAAAAATTTAAAAAAAAAAGCTTTAAAAATTGTCCCTGAAATAACAAGGGATACAGAGTTATAACTGACCATTTATTGTACAAAGCAAAATGGACAATATAACGAAAAGAAATCGAAATAATCTCCAGAGAAGTGAAGTTATTCTTAGAGAATGTGTACTATTGAGAAAGTACTAAATGCAACATGTACAGGACATTGCCACAAGATGGCACCATACCACCGGGTTACTTTTCATAATTTGACCACATGGTGGAGTACCATCCTCAAAAATGTCCGTTTTCAACAAGGCTTTGCTGTAGTGTAGCGTACATACTCATTGGCCCAAAAAGTACTTCATTATTTCCTGCCCATAAGACGTGATAATTGGGTAATTTAAAAGCCACTCTGTTTTCTTCCGCCATTTCCCGTAAGTTAAAATGTCTGATGGAAATAAGTCAGTTGATTTTCCCATGGATTATTCACTGATGTATATAAGCCTGGGCTATTCAACCTTTTCCAGAAAGGGCCGGTGTGGGTGCAGGCTTTCATTCCAACCCAGCACTTACACTCCTGACACCACTAATCAACCCCAAGAGTCTTTGCTAAAGAGCTTGATTAGTAGTATCAGATGTGTCAGTGCTGGGTTGGAATGAAAGTCTACACCCACACAGGCCCTTGCAGGATAATGTTGAATAGCCCTGATATAAGCCAATCTCATCTGACATGTCATCAAATATTCCACAAATGAACTGGGTCAATCTTTTACCACAATTTTTTCTGGAAAATAGTAGCCACTGTAGCACTAGTTTGCAGCCTTTTTAGTAAATGACAATGACAATTTTACGACAATCTTCTATAAAGCGACCATTGAGTCAGTGCTGCGCTATGGTATAACTAGTTGGTTCGGCAATCTAACAGTTAAGACTAAAGCTCAAATTCTTAATTTGGTTAAGGCAGCAGAGAAGATAATGGGGCAGCCCCCACCCTCTGCCCCTAAAGACGTCTATGTTCAGTCCACTATCTGGCAGGCCAAATAATATCCTAAGTGACCCCTCGCATCTGCTGAATTCCCATTTTGAGCTTTTAAACTCAGGAAGGAGGTACAGGGTTCCTCTCTGCCGAAACAACCGTTATAAGAACTCATTTGTCCCTCAGTCAATCAAGCTTATTAATGAGCAGCTGGGGGGGGCAGATGCATGTGCAATAGGGCTTGAGAGCCCTTTTTTTTTTTTTTTTTGGTTAGGTCTGTGTGTGGGCGTATGTTAAGTCCCTAAAATGTGAGTCTGAATGGGAGTGTGCATGGGTTGTAAGCAGGCATTTGGTAGATGTGAGGTGGGTGTTGAGTGGGTGACTGTGTATGTGCGTATAGTGATGTGGGGGTAATGTCACTCGAAATGTTGTATTGTTCTGTATTGCACTGGTGTATTGCTCTATTTTTTCATAATATGTCTATCTGTGCAATATGAGCTTGTCTTCCATATCAAGTTTCTCCCAAGGGAGACCAAATAAAATCATCTAATCTAAATTTAATCTAAACAGATTCAAGATATGTTTGAATGTACAATAACCTAAATTAAAAACAGTAGTTTTGAAGGACCGATTGAAAAAACTTGGCATACACTATAAAACCCATTCTGGGACCCACCTCATACACTTGTGCAACCCATTTTCGATCCTTTGCAGTTTAAAAATATATATTTAGCCCAATAGTACAAGTATTTTTTTTATGCTGTGTCACAACCCGCTTGCCTGTTAAATTGGTTCTTCTCTTGTTCCCGCTATCTTGTGAGCTGGTCCTGTTAATTGAGTTATTGGCCTGTTACTCCTTTGGCTTGATCGCCTGTAGCCACTGATTGTCCCGTGTATATACTATATGTTGTGGGATTTGTCTCAGTTGAGGCTGGATCATCTTATTAGAAGGGTCAAATCTAACCCCTTACTCTAAGTTTTCCTCCCTGATGTCTCTTCCAGTGAGATAAATTATTGAGCAAATTATTAGGTACAGCAGGCTCTCGAAGCCTTTTTCCATTTCTCCTCTTCCTCTTCATTATGAACATGCCCTTATGGCTCATTGTTGATCTTGAAATTGCCTTCCTTTCAGTCCAGTTTGTAAAACACTGTTTTACTGGTTCACTAATATCCACAAAAGGAGCAATCATATATTGTGTAACAGCAATTCCAAAAAAGTTGGCACATTATGAAAACTGCAAATAAAATAAAAAAAGGGGTGATTTGAAAACTCTTGATATTTTAACTTCAAATGTTTTTAGAAAATATACACTCATTTCAAATCTGATGACCGCAACAGACTCCACTAAAGATGGCGCAGGGGAATTTTAGGACTTCTAATTTTGTTGTGAAACAGGTGAGATTTAACAGGTAAACTGCACAAAAGGAGCCTCCAAAGAGCACCAATTTGCCAACAGATACATTTGCCAAAGACAAGTCGGAAGGATTTTGGGTAATTCACCATCTACTGTGCATATTATCATTAAAAAATGGAAGGAATCCAGTCAAATCTTGGCTAAAAACCACTGCTGAAAGTGTGTGATCTCTGATCCGTCCGACATCACTGTCTTAAGAACCGTCATGCGGCTGTGATGGATATCACATCATGGGCTCGGAAATACCTTGGTAAACCTTTGCCCTTGAGCAACATTCACTGCTGCATCCAAAGATACAAATTAGAGCTTTACGGAGCAAAGCCAAATCCATACTGTTCAAAAGTGCCGCCAACTTCTCTGTGCTTGGTGTCATCTGAGATCGACAATAGCACAATGGAAACATGAGTTGCGGTTTGACATTTAAAATGGTTTTTGGTAAAAAAAAAAAAGCATCAGCCATGTTATCCGTACCATAGACCACAAAGACAGGCCAAGCTTTCATTAATGTCCAGCCCAAAAGCCAGCATCTGTCATGGTATGGCGTTGTGCCAATGAACACGGCATGGGTGATTTTCACATTTGCTAGGACAACCTTAATGCAGAAAGACATGAACATTGTCTAGACATTGTCTATCCATGGGCAACCCCACATTTTATAGCAAAACAATGCCAAACTACATTCTGCATGGATCACATGCAGTACATGTCTGCGTACAAAGAGTGTGTAGGCACTGGATTGGACTGCCTGTAGTCCTGATCTGTCTGCAATTGAGAATGTATGGCACACTATAAAGGAAAATATACACTAAACAGTGAAGGTCCAGTACAACTGCGCAGCTGAAGGCTAGTACTTATTGAGGAATGGGGTAAAATTTCACCAGCTAAACTTGATGAATGTGTTTTAAGGACATGGTAGTGTTACACAGTGACAAAGAATTGATTCTGCCAACTTTTTGGACTCTGAAGTCATCACATGGTACATTTTCAATACGCAAATAAATTCACATCAGAACATCAGATAATGTGTCATTGTACTGTTTCCAATATGGTATAAGAACAATACATTTTTCAAATCAGCCCTTTTTAATTTTATTTCCATTTTCCATAACGTGGAAACTTTTTGTGAATTGAACTTGTAGTCTGTTAACCAGGTCCTGTAAGTTCTGCTGATTTATGCTGTCACGTGACAATTCATCAGCATAAGCAGAAGTGACTTATCTGATTTGATAGCTTGACTTGAAGAAATCAAGAAATGATGCGCATTGAAAAATGATGGTAAAGTAGATAGCTAAGCCTTTATCAGTGTGAGGATCCATTCACTTGGCCGAAGGTTTTTTTTTCCCTGTGAATTTGTTTTACAAAAATAAATGAGCTGTTTAAACATCTGCAGAATGAAAACACATGACCTTAGTCATCTTGCACCTATTAGCACTGCAACAATAAATCCAGTAGGAAGATTACTGACATCTTAACTCATGGGTCTGTTACGTTCGCGGAGGGACACCAATATCGAGTGATGAATCCAACAAAGATATTTATTAAACACAGAATATCCAAACAAAAAGCACATGGGCCAACAGAAACATATGAATGAACAGGGGAAACAACTGTGGAATAAAGGAGGGCACACGGCCAACAAAAAACTACAGGGAGGGAGGGAACAGGGAGGGAACAAAGCATGAACATGAGACATAAGACAAGGTTAATGACATAACAAGCCCATTAAGAGAATGAGCGTGCTCAGCTAAGTACCAATGAAGTATGCGGATTGAAGGAAGAGTGAAAAGGTTACGCAGCAAAGTAAAGCAAGATCTGAGATAATAACAACGCAGGAAATCATGACAATTAACGCCCTACCTAAATTAGTAATATGAGTAAAGTGCCTGTCTAAGAAAAACACCTCCCGTGAATGTTAGTAGATGTTAGTAACTAAAAACAGTTAATTGACACTAAGCTTAGAAAGGCCCGAAACTAGAACAGCGCTGAAGAAGATGGAAATGCCACAGCCAGCCAATAGCGAAGAAGCCGTGCATGCACTAGAGAAAACAAGACCTGGACTGGAATGCCGACATGAGGAAGATTCCAATGGCAGTGGGACAGGACCTAGAACAGAAAAGGCGAGACAGAACGTGAACACAACAGGGTCCTCCTCACCCAGTCAAAGTGCACAGGTTTAAATTGTATTACATTCATGATATAGAAGATCTTTATAGAGGCGTTCACAGGAAATAGCCAAAGGCCTCCATTTGCTGAAAATGTATTGTTGGATTCACAATCTTCCCAGGCACACAATTCAAAGCACAAAGGTACCCTGCCACTACTGGTCAAAAATCAAAATAAATGTTAGTTTTTCAATATTTCATGAATATTTAGTGAAATACAGTAAATAGCACTCAAATGCACTGTTTCAGATGATCGATATCTAGATCAGATATGTCTCCGTGGAAACATGTTGGTAGAATCAGGGGATTCAGAGTGACTGCTGACATCATTAAATTAGCGGAAGTTAGTGGCAGCAGTATTCCAAAATGTCAAGGCAACTATCTTTTAAAAAAATATGAGCAAAACTTAATTATGCCCTCCATTCTTCTATTCTTTCCATCCATAATTTAACCACCTTATTCCTAGCAAGGGTCAAAGGGCATACAGGGGGCGAGGAACAGTTTTTCAATCCACATGCCATTCACTCACGCACACACACACTCTCGGGTAATCCGATTAGCCGTGTATGCAAGTCTTTGGACTGTGGGAGGAAAAGTGGAGTACTTGGAGAAAACTTATGTGAACACACAGAGGACATGCAAACTCCACACCGAAAAGCTTTGGCCAGATTTTAATCCCCCAACTGGGTGTGAGGCAACAACCCCTTGCAATGCACCACTCAGCCTCCCCCTACTGCCTCCATTTCCCTGAGCATTTTGCTGGCCGATTCAAAAGCATGACCAGGCACCAAATGCTTGTCAAAGGAGTATGACAAACAATAGCATTTACTGCTAAAGCTTCCAGCCAATGCACAGTGGTTTGGAGGAGGGACATGCACTCTTTAAACAGACTTAGTAGACTATCTGTTGTGTCATTGTTAAAGCAAGTTTTTCTGTGTAACCAAGGAGGGAGTGCAGTCGGGATCCTCGTCTAAACTCTTATTTCAGGCTGACATACTATTTGCTTTAACAAAACGTTGGCACCAAATTGGAAGTTATTCTTACCCCAATATGTCTGTAAAGGGAATTTTAATGCAGTTCGTGTTCAAGAACAGTGATGAAAGACTGTCTGTTTCTAGGTATTAATTGGTTGCAGTAACTGGGTTTCCCACCAGAGGGCTCATGGTAAAGGTCGCATGCTGGACAAGCGCGACTTGCCCATGTCATGCGAGACGTGCGTGTGCTTTTTGAAGTCTGGTTCTTGCATTAATGTTAAGATGATACGTAACTATATGGACATATCTATAATGTATTAATTAAAGGTGACATATGAACAGTAGGGTATAGTGCCGTCGATTTGTGCCGTGTTTACTGCCTGCCTGTCTAGCATCAAATGGGCTCAATCAACGTATGAACCGAGCGCTTCCGGGTTCTACTCCAGAGCCCATATGTCCTTTCAGCGCGCATTCCATATAAAACAGGCAGGGAATGAGAGGATGGCAGAGGCAGCAGCGCTTTGATAGAGAAGACAAGACCGTACCGCGAAAATCCTGAGGGAGGAGTTCAGCACCAGGTTACGTCAAAGGGCATTAGTAATGACAAAATGAAGAACAAGCGGTACAATGTGTGAAATATATAACACATTTAAACTGAATTTCCTTTATTCTTTATCGTTTGGGACGAAAAACGCACTGGCGTGGTTCTGTAAATAACCACAACTTTCAACGCGCGGAGGAGCGGAACATATTTAGCACTGATGTAACAGCGACGTCAAAGCAATCTACGAAGGATTTTGCTCATAAAACTGTGGGTAATCAGCCATCGGCGATTGTATGTAGCCAGATATCTGCTCGCGTTTCGTATTTATTGTAAGTTCGCCGATAAAAGCCGGAACACAATGTTACGATTGTACTCGGTCTTCGTTTTTGCGATTGCGGTTGCTTGGGAGACACTTGGTGAACCGCAGATTATCCCTTCGTCTGCTACGCAGTTGAATTCGACCTCATTCATCCAGGAGGAAGACCACATAAACAACACCTCGACACATACGTCTACTGTGGGTTCACGCTTCTCATCCATTGCAAGAGATCTTCCCACTTTAAAAAATATTGTCATTTGTATTTTTGTGCTTACGGTTTTACTCATTACGTGTTTGGTCATCAAAGTGTACAGGTAAGCATTATGTGAAGGGCTAATGTATGGGCCTAACTCTTGCAATGTAAATACGCTTTCAGTACATGTGTAAAATAGACGTGACATACAACTCTAAATTATTTGACGATGCTTGCATAAAGTGTTGTACAAGACGCTAAATTATCTAATTTATGTTTGCTTTTGTCTGCTATAAATTCGTGGATTTTGGATTCGTGAATCCGCATGTTGGCAAGGGTGATGCTGCGTAACAGCCTACACAGTGTAACATATGTTACGGCGCCTGGTTTCTTGCTCGATATAAATTAACAGCAATATCAGCTATTTGAAGTGAGAGTAGGTTTTCTAGGCTTAGCGTATTTGAACACACTTGATTAAGCCTAAATTGTATTATTTAAAATACTGTCGCTTCTTCTTCTTTTTTTCTGTACACTGTGCTTAACCTGTCTCCAGAATTTTGGTTTATTGAACTCTCAGTGACTCTCCTCGTCTTGACCTTATTTTCTTCGTAGGACTGGAAGAAAGTTGAGAAAAACGCGGAAGTATGACATTATCACGACGCCGGCTGAGAGAGTTGAAATGACTCCTTTAAATGAAGAGAATGACGAGGAAGACGACTCAACGCTGTTTGATGTTAAGTACAGGTAGGAACTGCCTGGAAATGAAGAGATTTTGGCGACGAACAGACTTCTATTCTGCTGAAAGAGAAGCATATTTACACTGTAGTTCATGCGTTAATATGCACTTAGAGTGAGAAGGCTTAGGCCGACGTGTTGTACATGTTCACACTATGTACTGTTGTGTAGAATGAAAATTCGAATTGTTTGGAAAATCTGTGGTTTTTAAAGTCATGTACTAAATTTAGTACATTATTAATTAAGATTAAAGTAAGCAGGCCTATTAGGAAACCATGGAAATGCTCATTATGCCGTTATGGACGTCCACCCTGCAACTCAGACACACCAGCTGCATGTGGATGGCCCTTATATTGCACTTCTGTAAGCACATGAAAATCTCCTTCAAATCTAAATTCAGTCTGTTAAGCATACAAATGAATATCAGTCACAGGATTATATGATCTTCCTGCTCTTTATTCTTTTGTTTTATTTTGTTCTATATCTGTAATCCTTTGACATCTTTTTATGTGTAATTTATCCTTTTTGAGGAGGTTTAAATAAGTAAGTAAATAAATAAATATACATGGGATTTCAGTTTAAAATCTCTTGATTGTTAAAAAACAAGAAGTAAGGAGGTTTCTCCTCTTACTCATTTTTTGACGTTTAACACTGATAATTCTCGAAAGTGTGCATTTATTGGTGTTGTGTTAAGGAAGTAGCAGGGATTCAGGCTTGCGTTCTGAGCAACCAGAATTTGATATTGCTGTATGTAGTAAAATTTGGTGTGTTCTGTCCATTAATGATTTTTGGAAAACTTTAAAAGCATGGCTTAAAAGTTGAAGATGCAGTATTATACAGATAGGCCTTGGTACAGGCAGTGTCTTGAAATCTCTAGGTTAAGCAGCGTATTGAGGTGGCCACTTGTTAAATGATTAATCTGCGGAAATGGCAGAGAATGTATTTGGAGAGCTTCCACAGGCACTGTGTCTGTTTGACAATGTAAATATGTGGAAAGGGTGTTGAAAGGCAGTTAGCTGGAGACTACACCCCTGTGTCCCACCAATTGTTCTCTATCCCAGGCCGTGCTTCCTGCTAATCTCATGTCACTTCCTGTTTATCTAACTCTCATTCCTTCTCTGTTCAATAAAAACCATCTTGGCATGTGTTGTGCCTTGTTTTGCACGACTGAGAACCTCGATAATTGAGTAACTCGCTGCACAGCTCGAGCAGATGTTAAGAATTGCCCTGGTGAGCTCATTGCAAATACTGGATAGTTGCAGTCTCGAATGTATATCCAGGTCTAGATCCATTATGTTTTAGAAGGAAGAAATTACCTACATCCGGCTCCAGAACTAACTTTTATGCTGTGTACTTTTCAGATAAAGAGCCAGTCTACAAATGGGATCCCACCGTTTCCACAAACCAGGGACCAGTGACAATCCCGCTTCTCTCCAGAACTTTGCCCTGTTTTCACTGTTCTGCTCCACAGTCTTACCAACAGGACCCAGCTGGCAAAAGAAATAATTGAAAATGTGAACTCAAGGAGCCAAGGAGACTATAGACTCTAATATACTTGGGGAAAAAATAATTTGATCTTGTGTTTCATGATGAACAGCTTGGAAGGAGTTTTGTTCTACCAGTTGAGGGAGAGACATAAGCTTATTTTTTCCCATTTTATAAAGAAATATCACACTTCATGTTGTGACAGATTTGTGTGGTGTTTGGAGATTGCAGAACGCGCAGTTTACGAGAGTTTAACATTGTCTGCCAAAACGATGCAGCCATATATCCTGATTTACCATATCCCTCGTTAAATTGAATGTGCAAAAGAGATGCATGTTGGCCAATTTGTTTTATGACCGGAATTGCACCCCCCCATCAACCAATTCTTCCTCTCCATGTTCTTGTCTCAGCGCACTTAATGTCATCTTAATGGACGGCTTCTGGGAACTTTAACAACAAACCCTGTTTAATTATTTCCCAGCCATCATTTTCATCATTAGAATGTATAAATATTTCTGGAATTAGTTTGCTTTAGTCAGGAATCATCTAATCACAGTCCATAGGGTCCAAGAACTGCTGGTTTTCTACCCTACTTTTTCCTGGTGGTCAGGTGCAAACAGTTGGACCAATCAAAAGCGCTAATTGTTCAGTTGAATGGTGAATTACTTGGGAGAAAAGGAAACCAGGGCTAGATTTAGATTTGAGGTCCAGATTTAGTGATCTCTGCTTTAGTTAGTCCCTTGAGCCAACTGACATCAACAACTACAATACCCAGCTACCCTCACCCACCCCCCCAAGTGCCCATTCTGTATTTTCCACATGCTCAACAAGTACCACACACAGTTAATTGGCTGAAATTCTGTGTGAACGAGAAAGGCAGTAGTATACGAGTACTCTGTCCCTGTTTATTGGCTCAAACACGTACTCTTCAACTTCTGGACAGCTTTTTCCCCCCCTCTTGAATTAAGATGTTTTGAATTTATTGGAAATGAAGGGGAGCAATTAGCCTTCCCATCGACATGTTACATGGATACTTGGTGGTGCGTGGATCTCTTATAGCAATAATTATCAGACTGCTTGCCTTTTACATATTTGTTATATTGTTTACTGCAATATTAAATAGACACTCTTGATTATGCTATGGTTTATCTTGGAGATATTGTCATCCTTTGAAATTTATTCATGAGAACAAAGGCTTTATCCATTCGACTAACCACTTATGGATTGTTTTGGTCTGTGACACTGTTAAAATGGCTTTTGGTTTGTTTGTATGTGCGTATATGAGAATTTTGAGCGAGTTCTAATTTTGCTGCTATTTAATGTCTAAGCAGGAGAGTATATAATGTCCTTTACTCGTAAGTCATGTGGACCTGTAGGAGTGAATGACTGCCATTTCTGTCGTTAAAGGTTTCAGTACTTTGTTTTCGGGAAGGTGCATAGTCTGCATTGGTAGAATAGCATTTTGTGTGTGTACGTTTGTGTTTGTAGCTATCTACTGAGCTGCTTGGGTAGAGACATGCAAGTACCCGCTCAGCTTGTACTTGTGCTAGCAGAGGAATAATTGAAAATGAAGTATTTTCTCTTGTCATGAAGTTTTTCTGGTCTACCTATAAATGTTGTGATGATGCAAATGTAAATTTTATAGGTGAGTACACCATAGAGGAGAGACGTGTTAACCAAAGTAAAATTCCTCACAGCATGTTCTTTAAGGGCACATAGGTTATAAAAGTATTACGTTTTCATGTTGTGTCAGAGCGCATAGTGTTTTCTGTGCTTTTATTGAGGATACAGTGTTCTGCAAGGTTCAGGCTCACCGTGTGTATTAGAAGCATGACTTTCGCGCTCTCGCCCTGAAATCCCGGAAAACGAACCGTAAAATGAGAGAACCAAAATGTAGTGCCAAGTTTTGCATGAGCAATTTTCATGTCTCAGAAGAACAGTTGCTGTTACAGAAATGAAGTGCTTTGAATCATTTTTGCATACAGTTCGGGTTCTTTGAATGGCGTGACTAACAGGATGTATCCTCTCTGCTCTGTCACATCAGTGGTTTCATAAGGGAATTGTGGGAAGTTGGGATCTGCTCCAATCCACCTGTCATTCCAGGTGAAAATGTTGCGCAATATTGATTTGCTTTAATGTCACGATTTGGAGGTCTTGCAATCAAAAATGCCAGCGGTTTGCACAATGCTATCTTGAAACTGCTTTCAGCCGGGTCATTCGCTGAGAGAGTGTTTCTAAGGCAACGAGTGTTCATGCTGGGACTGCTTGTTTCCTTTTTGCCCCAGGTGTCCATATGGTAAATCCCGCTTCGGTCAGTTAATCCTAAATTAAAGCCACTAAACTCGCATGCCTGCTGTCCTTCGTTCCCTCTGGGTTATTTATGCAGGTTTTTCTTGTTTTCTTTGCTTTTGTGGGTGAGCTTAGCCACTGTACGCTCAAACTGCAACTCAAACTTCTAATTACTGACATGAATATCCTGCCACCGCAGAACGATGAACGAAGACGTTCAAGTTGGTTTTGCTTTATCTGTACATCAAGGACTTAAGATTACTGTGAATTAATGCTCATGATTGCATCCGATTTACAGTTTGCGTTGGTGTTGAATGTCTTCTACTTTTTTATATGTGTCGTTATTCCATTTCTGTTCCAACGGACAGTAGTTGTGAGAAATGAGCTCTGTCGTATCATGGATGTATCGTGTGTTAAAATGACCAGTTCTGGGGTGTTTTGTTATGGATTTGCTATTCGACAGCTTATTATTTTTCAAAGTAAATTTGCATAATTGGCATGGCTTGTCTTGTACAGCTTTGCATAGAACTAATATAACATGGTGTGTTATGTCGGTCAAGACATATTTATGAGCTATGGAGATGATTAAGGCGCAGAAATGTATAAATAAATTGTACTGCACTAGAACTGGTCAACAAAATCAATATTTAAGTTGTCTCCATTCTGCTCTACCTGCTATCAGTAACTAACTGGAAAATTCTGATAAAACTGTATTGGAAGTATATGTGATGTATCTTAAATTCAATCTATGTTATATAAGAAAATGATCATTAATGCTTTTTATTTTTAAACTCTACAAAAAAAAAAAAAAAAACATTTGTAATGGTTACAGACTTGCTATAACAGAATTGCAGTGGACCTCTACTGCTTGACATGCCTGTAACGAGAGAAGTGATTCATTTTGATGTCTTTCTGAATCCCAGTTGCTGAATTTGTCAGATAAGATTTCAGGGTTGTTTTGCATCTCCTCTGGGCTGCTAGCACAGCCCCATGACTACTTTTTTTTTTTTCCTGAAAAAACATCCATTATGTGGCATCCCATAAAATCTCTGCCTGTTGACATTTTCCACTGCCTTTTGCTTCTTATTTTTCTGACCAATGTTCAGACATGATTTTGTTCTGCCTTGCATGGAAATTTTATTTGGAATGGGATCTGAAAATATGATTTTACCAACAACCACGCCTCCGTCACCCATTTTTCTCCCTCTTCTGACACTCTGACTGCCTAAGCACATAACAAGCATGTTTTGTGCTTTTGCAGTTTGTGCTTTTGGACTTAATGTTCGTGGCTCAGTGTTTTTCATTTATTGAAACCATACTTAGACTGAACTGGGCTCCCGTTGTGCCGTTCTCCAAACACCCATGCGGTGAAGAAGGACATTTTCAAGTTAACTATGTTTCAAGTGCACCGTGCATGTCAATTTCAGATCTTGGACTTATCGCACGTACCTGATGAATATGTTTTCAAGACTAATGAACAAGGCCAATTATGTGGTACCAGTAATTTACCGTTTTCATTAATTACCAAATTGTTTCTTATTTTTGTACATAGTACCTTATTTTTGGTTGAAATGCTCCGGTTAAAACTCTTGGCCATGAACTTAAATGCAATACGATATTTTAGATATGCATCAAAAACCGGAAAACTTTCTTCAAGAAAGCCGTACAGAAACGTGCGTAACTTATACACACTTCTCTGAGACAGAAAGGGCCATTCACACAGCACAGGATGTGACGGGAATGCACATTATAGACCTGAAACGGACCACATCTATAAACGAGAGCTCATTCATAAAGACAGAAAGGCATTTTTTGTGGAACAGAACATCTTAATCATTCACACGCTGTGACGACAGGGAACACAGCAATCTCCGTCTATTGTCGCCGAGTGATGCCCCGGAGGCGCTCTTTTTCAGAGTAATTTGGTTTAGTACTATTGGTCACGGTCCCTTTTTCAGCTAAATTTAACCCACGCTTTTTACAGATAAACACATTCATTAGCCAACTTGGGACGACTTCCTGACGTCTGTGTCAAGCCAGTCTATTTTTAACAAAACTTGAAGTTGTGCAGCCGCACGCAGTATTTAAAATGCTTCAGTCGTAACCTCTTCCCCCGCCCGTAAAAAATAGATCACATGGATGCAGCAACCCTAGTAGCTCAGCAAAGACCGGTGTTTTCACTGGAGTTTTCAAATATTTTCGGTAATTTCATTAATGTAATTTTTCCCTTCCTGATGATCACATACTTGACTTCCAAAACAAAGTTCTCACACGAATGAACGCCGAAGCAAAGGACGCGCCAGAAGCAAGAAACATGGGCCAGTGTAAGGATCTGAGCAACTTTGACAATGGCTTAAATGTAGCTTGACATCTGGGTCAGAGCATCAGCAAAACTGCAGCCCTTGTGGGGGTGCTCCCTGTCTGCAGTGGTCAGTACCTACCAAAAGTGGTCCAAGGAAGGAAACCGGGTGAAGGGGCGACAGGTTCCTGAGGGGTCAAGGCTCACTGCTGCACTTGTGGAGCGAAGGCTGGCCTGTGTGGTCCGATCCAACTGAAGAGCTACTGTAGCTGTAAGTGCTGAAAAAGGTCATGCTGGTTCTGATGGAAGTGCGGCAGATCACACAGTGCATCACAGTTTGTTGTGTACGGGGCTGTGTAGCCACAGACCGGTTGGGGTACCCATGCTGACACCTACAAAAGTGCCTACCATAGGCACGTGAGCATCATAACTGGACCACGGGCAATAGAAGACTGCAGCCTGGTCAAATGAATTCCGTTTTCTTTTTCATCATGTGGATGGCTGGGACCTGTGTTGCTTACTTGGGGAAAACATGGTACCAGGATGCACTATAGCAGGGGTGGGGAACGTTTTTCATATCAAGGGCCATTTCAACTTTTATAAAGTCCTCCGAGGGCCATACTATTATGAACACATACCCAGGGATGCAAAAACAGATGAAAAAAAAAAAGTCTAGAACCACTGTGTTACTAAGCCTCATGATTGCTGCATTTCCACGCATGTCAGACTCACCTAATGCGAGGGCTGGGAGTGTTTCTCTTTGGCGAGGTGTCTGATGTCAGCTGGCAGTGATGATGATGCTACTCGAAGCTGGTTTTTCAAGTTTGGGTCAGTCAGGCTTGAGCGGAAGCGAGTCTTTGCAAGAGTCAGTTTTGAAAAGAACTGTTCACAGCGGTAGGTTGTCCCAAACAGAGATGCAAACTTCAGGGCATGTCTCCTCAGGATGGGAAAATCCTCAGCACAAACATACAGTTTGTAAAAGTCCAGCAGAGAGAGGTTGTTGTACTTTGCTTTGAGCTCGTTGTTGTTTTGCAGCTCAATTATTTCCATTTGGAGGTTGTCTGGCACATCAGATGGTTGCACATTAAATGGTGTAGCAAACATGTCCAGTTCCTTTTGTATATTTTTCACATCAAGAAACCTCTCATCAAATGCCTGAATGACTTTTGCACACTCACCAGCATATTCAGTCATAACATCAGGCTTTTGTTCTTGCAGGGTGGGAAAGGACAGTGTTTCCCCTTTCCAGTTGTGCTTGCCACAGCCTTAACTTCACTTAAAATGATTTCACATTTGAAAGCAGCGAGCTGATGAGCTGGTTGGGACCTTGCAGCTTGATGTTTAGCTCCGACAGGTGCTTGGTGATGTCCACCATGAAGGCCAGATCACGGAGGAACTTGCCATCACTGAGCTCCATGACAGGTTTCCCCTTCATCTCCATGAACTGTCTGACTTCTTCCCGCAGTGTATAAAACCGTGTGAGCATATTTGCACGACTCAGCCATTGCACTTCACAACGATAAACCAGATCACCGTACTCTGACTCAAGCTCGCTGAGTAGCTCCTTGAACTTCCGGTTGTTCAGCCCTCTGCTTTTGATGAAGTTTATGGTGGACACGACGGTTTTCATCACATTGTTAAGCTTCAGGGAATGTGCACACAGACTCTCTTGATGTATGATACAGTGGCAAACAACTAAATCACTAGGATCCAGACTCAGATGGCTCATTTTCTTTTTTGACTAATGCAGTCAATCCTTTTTGCACGCCAACCATTGCAGGTGCTCCATCAGTGGCGATGCCGCTCAACTTCTCAAATGGCAGTTCAAAATTGTTCATGGCCACAACAACTTGATTGAACAAATCCTCACCTTTAGTAGTGCCATGCATGGCTTGCAAAGACAGCAACTCCTCCTTCGTTTCAAACTCGGCCGTAATCCCACGCACAAAAATGACAAGCTGCGCTGTGTTTGTGATGTCTGTTGTCTCATCACAGGCCAGAGAAAAAATACTCAAAGTCTCTTGCAGTGTCCTTCAGTGTTTTTTCAATATTTTGTGCCATATCAGTAATCCTGTCTGCAACGATTCTTCGAGACAAACTGATGCTTTGAAATAATTTCACTTTGTCGGGGCGCGAGCAGCTCCGCGGCAGCTACGAGGCACTCCTCCACAAACTCTCCTTCGGCATGAGGTTTGAGCTTCGTGGCTATTAATTCACTCACCACAAAACTTGCACGCACAATATTCTCTCTGTCAGTCTGTGGTCGTGTGAAAGCTGCTTGTTGAGCATCCAAACTCCAACGAAGAGCGTTAACTTTATCCAAACGCATTTGTCCTCTCAACTCGTCGAGTTTAGCGTGTTTCGAGCTGTAATGGCGCTCGACATTTGCCTTTTTCATCACTGCCAGCGCCTCGCCACAAACTAGGCACACTGGCTTGCCTTTCACTTCAACAAAGAAAAAAATCATTTGTCCATTTTTCCTGGAAAACGTGGCATTCTGCATCCACCTTCCTTTTCTTGACAGTCGCCATGATGCATCATTTGTCATCCGTGTCTATCACTCCGGCCCAATACAATGACACATACATCACGTGCTGTATTCACTGACCCTGACGCTGACTCGGACATGCATAGCCGTCTGTTTTTTCTCAGAAAACTAATGGATGTCGATAATTTTTTTCCTGATTTTTTATTTATTCATACTATAAGTGCATATATAAAATATAAAATTTTATTGTGTTGCGGGCCGGTTGAAATGGTCTTGCTGGCCGTGTACAGCCCGGAGGCCGGACGTTCCCCACCCTTGCAATATAGGAAGAAGGTAAGCCAGTGGAGGTAGTGTGATGCTTTGAGCAATGTTCTGGTAGGAAACCCTGGATCCTGCTATTCACGTGGATGTTACTTTGACACGTACCACCGACCTAAACAATGTTTCAGACCAAGTCCACCCCCTCATGAAAATGGTATTCCCTAATGGCAGTGGCCTCTTTCAGCGGGATAATGTGCCCTACCACACTGAAAACAGGGTTCAGGAATGGTTTGAGGAGCATAGCGATGAGTGTTGACTTGGCCTCAAAAAATCCCCATATCTCAAAGCAATGGAGCATCTATGGGATGTGCTGGGCAATAAAGTCCAATCCATGGCGGCCCCACCTTGCAGCTTCCAGGACTCAAAGGATCTGCTACTAACGTCTTGGTGCCAGACACCACAGCACACCTTCAGAGGTCTGGTGGAGTCCATGCCTTGACTGGTCAGGGCTGTGTTGGAGGCATAAGGGGGACCTATACAAAATAAGGCAGGTGGTCATAATGTTATGGCTGATTGACGTGTGCGTGCGTGCGTGCGTGTGTCTGTGTGTGTGTGTGTGTGTGTGTGTGTATTAAATTTTTTTTTTTTTGTTTTTAATGTTTAGCACTGAACAAATGTTTTAGGCACAGTAGATTTGTTTTTAAATTAAATTTGACCTTATATGCTTATTTTTTGTTTTCCTCAATATTGTTTCTGTAGATAAAAAGCTATTTGAAGATGTTAAAAATATCTTTCAAAAAATGTTCCAGTTTCACTAATGACAGTTGGTACGTAGCATGGCCTCAGAGAGCTGATCTCAACATCAACAAGGCAGTCTAGGATTATCTGGAGAGACGGACACAAGTGAGACTGCGAGTCTGCAGGACACTGCCAAGTTCTCCAATAGGCTTGGAACCGTCAGTCAATTATCTTATAATACTATAAAACTGCAGGACCGTGTTCCTTTTTTTTTTAAGCAAAGGGTAATCACACAAAATATTGATTTGATTTACTCTTAAACAGTTCACGATCCTTATAGTACTTTTTCAAAATTCAGAAACCTTTCTTTTCATGATTTTTGGAAGCATCTATGCCTCACATAATTGTATTAAATGTGCCAAAAACCTAAGTACAGTACTGTATGAGGACTCCATTAATTTTTAACAGGTTTTTGATTATTTTGCTCTCAACTATTAAATTTTTGCTTGGGTTTCTCATGTTATCTCACAATACATGCTTTTATTGCTATTTTTTTTCTGTAGACAACATTTTTTTTTTACTCAATCATTCTGACCCTGTCTGTAACCCATGGCACAGCGTATAGAGTGTACGTTGATTTAGAAAGCATTAGTTCATGAAATAAGATTACAGAGTAATAGCATAAAGTTCATTTGTGTGAAGCAACAGAACAACCTTGTTCCATAGTAAGTCAGTAACTGCACAGGTGTTCAGAGCAAAAGAGCAATAATTTCGAGATTGAATTTCATTCTTGCCCTTGCCCTTATGAACACCACGTCATGAAGGTTAGTTCTTATCCGCACAGGAAACAGGTCTTTATTTCTGTGCTGGCAAATGCCCAGAAAACCATTGTTCCATTCAGCAAAGTAGCCTGCTCAGGGAACACCTTTGTAATATAAAAAACATGGTTCATATGGGAATAAACAACCTGTTCACAATAATTATTTGAAAAAAAAATTCATGCTCACGACCGAGTAATATAAATAACAATCATAAGACATAGAACCTACAAAAGAGAACAGACTCTGGGTTGACAGAACGTGAAAATACAAATAAACTGTAGCGTCATGGAAACTTTTCCAAACTGCTACTGTTTTACGCAGCCTGCCCATTAGTCTTATCTCAACAAAGTCACACACCTGAATGATTCCCAAACCATCTTAAAATTAGGCGTTGTATTTTGGAAGAAACTTGTTGTAATTATAAAATTATCCATTTTAAATCCTTTAAAAATGTTAAATCACAGCTAACATGTTAATGGTACGTGTCATACACTGGTAGAAAAACAAAGGAAAATAAAAGTTTCTGCTGCCTCCTTGTGGCCAGAGCACTGCATTGCAAGTCTTTAAAGTATAAATAAATCCATACATTGCAAATGTAAACACAGTCTGCTGACGCTATACTTTAACTCAAGTAAGCGTCCTAGTGGTGAGCTCTGGAAAATGACTTAGGAACTGCAGAATAATATGACTGGATCGCACAAAGTGCACAGTGCAGATCCAAACCATGCGATTAAGGAATGCCCCATATCTCCAATGATATTTCAGGGAGAAATGCAGGTACACACGGTCAGAAAAAGTCTTTCCTAACACACAGCTCAACTACACTGGCTCAATTATTCCAACCAAGCTGGCTCACTTTCACACCTTAGATCTGGACCCAGCCTCGGTCATCATACCTCCTTCCCACTGCCCAGATACAATCAGGCTGGTTCATTAAACATTTTCCCACTTCAGAGCTGGAACTGCAGTGGTTCATTATACCCCTTTCAAACAGAAGAGCTGAGACCAAAGTGGTTTATTTTACCCTTTCCAATATTTCACATGATGAGATTCCCAATATTGCCCAGCAGCAACAGCTCCACCATACGGAATATTTTCTTGTGCACAGCGTAGAATAGCATAACAGGCTCAGTCTTTCAAACATTCCTTTTCCTTGGCTTTAGCAGCATAAAAACATGGGCAGGACTTGAAACCCAAAGCCCCACCAATTCACCGCACCACATTTTTACAGCAGAGAACTTCTGCCTTCTCTGTGAGGAAGGACAACAAGCATGCTGCATTTCTGCGTGAGTGACAACTGCTTCAGACTCCACTTCCCAGAATCCTTCCCTTTAGCAGTGGTTACGTGTCATCACCACAGGGCCCGGTGTGGAGCCGAAGCGCCCCCTGGTTGTGGAGGGCCTGGAGCGTGCTGAACTCCAGTGGCATGGTGTGAGGGCTCTTGTGGGAGGTGTATTCGTACGTCAGGGTGTCGTAGTAGTGGTATTTAATGGGGTTGCCTTGCGTGTCACGTGGAAAGGGCCAGAACCCGTACAGGTGGATCTCCTCACAGAAGCGTGTTGCCATGGTGTACATCAGAAGGCCTGTCGTCGGCCTCTTAATTAGGACTTTGTTCGTCAGCCAGTAACTGCCAGGATGGAACATAGACAAAGAAAAGAATATTAACAGAATTAATACAGGAGTCTCACTGTTTACCTGCACTGCCTAAGATCATTTAGCAGTGCCCTTAAAACATGTTTACCCCTTTGCGCAGAATACAAATAATGCCAATTTTTTTCCTGTTATGCATGAGCCTATTTAGACTTTATAACTTAGTATTTGTGTCACAGAGACCCTAGAAAATTATTCCTGTGAAGCAAGACATTTGGAAATTCAATTACAGAATTAATTATATAAAAATTAATTCATGAATTAAATTTTGGAATTTACGGACGCCGGCGTCTATATTTGCACAAAGGGGTTAAGGAAACAGCACACATAGATAAGGCAATACACAGAATTCAGAGGAGATTTGAGGGCCGGCAAAAGACTTTTTGCAGTATAAAGCTCTAATAAATAAAAGTCATTACATCATTCTCAACTTTATCAAGTTTAAGAAAACACACCCCGGCTTCACAAGATCCTGAGTAAGAGTGTAAGCCCAAACAAAAGAAAATGAAGTACTTTTCCCACCAAAATGTTTTTTTTTCCTTTATTGATGTTTAGTAATTACAGCTGTAATATGCTGTGTCTTAACAGCAAGCATTATAACAATGCGCAATCAGATTACACAGGGGTGCAGTTCCCAGTGTAATTCAGGATGAGAGCCTGCCAAATTCCCTCTCTGTCAATCTAATCATCTTCCAATTTATGTAGCGACATAAATTCCTCCCATTTGGATCTGACTGGTGAATTTTCTGGCACAAAACAGCAATTGAGCACGACCCAGCGGAGGCTACAGGCTGGTGGTGGATGACATCAGTCTCCAGCCCTTCTCCCCCTCTGCTGTTTTATGCGACAAAACAGATCGTATGATAAGCAAACTATCATTCAACAGCGACCGGCCTTGGATCTGACCTTGTGACCATCTGGTGCTGTACTGACAAGAGCAAGCACCAGAAATCATGAGCAATTAACTATTCCAGCCAAAAGGAATAGAATTTTTTGATGAAAATTTTTTTTAAAAAGCAATTCTATTTGACAAAGGATGATGCTAAGTCTTCATATAAATATGAAAACATAAAATGTACCCAATTTTAGCTTTCATAACAACAATTTAAGTTTAATTAAACAAGATCCTCCGGAGTGAAAATACTCTAATACATCATGTTGTGCTCGGGGAAAGAAAACTGTCACAAGAAAAGCAGACAAGCAGCAAAGCAACAAAAATAGCCTCAAAATCTCTGAAAATGAAATCTGTTCCAGGATCAGCTGCTACAGCTCTCCAGAAATCAAAGCTCTCAACCTAAAAATAATCAGGCACAGTTAAAAAGTACACAGAAAAACAACTTTACACAAGGGTTTTATTCTTGTAATTTGACTTGCAGTCTGGAGTAGTTGGTCACATGTTTACAATCAAAGTACTGTCATCTATTTCAGAAAGAAAAACTGGAGCGCAGGGACACAAAATAAGCCTTTCAATGCTGCGAAAACGGATTAGTTTCTGCGCTACTGCGTCTTCAGCACAGTAATGCCAGAGATGTATCGCCGAAGAGTCAACTATAGTCATCTGTACAGGTGTAGCTAATAATTAACGTCAATTGCGTGTTACAAGCTCATAGCCCATATTCAGTCAAGGGTCGTATGCTCACCTGTAGGCGTAACAAGCTGTTATCCTCAACCCGGCCTATTCCTCCGTTTCTATATTTAACCCTTTGAACCCTGTATTATACAAAGGGGTCGTGACCCCCACCTAGGCCGCAACACGGCTTGCTGTGATGGGGAAACCATGATAGTAAACAAGGTCATATGACGACCAAACTCGTGACTTTGATCACATGACTTTTGAAGGCTGATTTTCTGGCATTTCGGGTTCTTGCACGTTCTCTATGCGGTGGCTAAACCTAGCCTATAGGGTTCACAGGGTTCCACTCCATAATGTGAGTTTTTTTTTTGGGGGTGCACCTGTTGAAACGACAGAACTAAAACTTAAAGCTCCCCTATTATGTCACCAGGTGCACAGCCAATTATTTATTACAAGCCATTTCAAAATCTTTTCCCTCTTGACATCACATGGGGAAGAAACCAACCAGAGGCAAGAAGAACTGATCACCTTCAGCCAAGCAGTCAATCAGATTTCATTATTCTGGGTGGTCACTCCCCCTTATGATGTCAGGAAGGGGAGACTTTGAACTGGCTAATTAGCTGTACATCTGGTGGCATAATTGGGGACCTTTAAGAGGTTGTACTGCACAGCTCTTACCCGCGGACGGCGTGCAACAGGCGCAGAGAGGGGAAGGCCGTGTGCACGTCGAGCGCGTGCTGCAGGATGAGCCGCACCGCCCACTGCACGCGTTCCTCCCCGCCCTTCGCCATGAAGGCGGGGATCCACAGCACACTCCCCTCCAGGTCCCGCAGCCGCCGCAGGAACCGATCCCGCCACTCCGCGCTCGACAGGTCGCTGAACGCCCGCTGCACCACCGATGGGTTCATTGTCACTAGGCTGGTGCGACGACCCACATCCGCCAGCGAAATCCTCGACCGGGGCCAGGTTACACCTGAGGAGGGTGGGGTAGGGAAGAGATGGAGGGAGGGAGGGATGGGGAAAGAGAGAGTGAGGGAGAGGAGGTGAAGGAGAGGTAAATGGAGAGATGGGAAGGGAGGGGGAGGGGGAAGAGGAAGGGTGGGTAGGAAAGAGAGGGAGGGAGTCGTAGGGAAAGATGAAGGAAAAGACAGGAGGTAGAGAAAGTCATAGGGGCAGGGAAACAGGCAGATGAAGCGAGAGAGGAGAGAGGGAGGGAGGGAGATAAAGAGAGGGAGAGAGAAGAAGGGAGAGACGCTGCATGCAGAGATCCCCGAGCTCCACACCTGATGACGAAATTGTGGCCATCGATTTGGCGCCCGCAGCTGCTGTTGAGGAGGATGCCGGAGTTCCCCACGATGGCGCAGCGGCGGTAGTGCTGGTCCTTCATGGGCGACACGACCGGCAGCAGGCGGTGCAGGCTCTCGGACACGTTCACCGTGCTCTGCCGGTCAAACACGTAATGGATAATGTCCCCCGGCTTCAGAGCTCCCTTTAGCATGGAAATGTCCCTCTCAGCATCCAGGAACTTCAGAATGCTCTTCCTGAGGAGGAATTTTCAAAATAAAAGCAAAAAATAAAATGGAAACATAAAACCACAATGTGAGGACAGGTTACCTGGGCTTATTATTAATCTTCCAGGGGACACGCAGCACTCAGTCAAACGTGGTCTTGAAAAGAGAGTGAAATTGACTGATCTTGTTGGCCCCATATGCAATATTCATCTGAAAAGAAGGCAAATTGTTTTCCTGATAAAAAAGGCCAATCTAAAAAATGGCATGAATCTTCGCTTCTGAATTAATACTCCCCAGCTTCAGCGCAGAATGCACATTTAAATCACTTCCACTTGTTTTGCTGACAGACTGCAAACCTGAAATTGCTTTGGTGGTTCACTTTATTGATCCCCTTTAAAATATAGAAACCTCAATCAAATCTCTCCTTAGTCCTGACTAGTGCACAACTGCGCAATTATTCTCCACTCCAGCTGAGAGCCATTCCTTTTAAAAAGGAGAGAATTCATGCGACAGAGCTTGTGGCCAGGAGTGGTATGGGCCCAGGTTATAAATATTTTAATATCTACTGTACAACAGTCACCCTGAATGCGGAGCACTTCCACCAATCAGCAAAAAAGAAGGAAATGCACCCAGTCCACCCTGCCACAACTGCACATGGCATTTAGGCTTTTATTTTTCAAGATTAAAAAGAGGTAACCTGGGAATGTTTTGAGTCAACATATTCAGCGCATTCACAGATTAAATTTCTCTGTGAATGAACGAATGGGAATGTTTCGTCTTGACCACATTTTGTGTAAATCCAAGGAGAATCTTCTTGACAGGATTTACAAAATACCTGATGGAGTTTGCAAGAGTCTTGTTGAACCTCCATTCTGGAGAAGGGGTTTCTGTGCTGGTTCTGGTGGGAGGGGAGTCACTGCGCGCCATTTCAGTGTTAGGAGTGAGGCTCACAGCCATGTCCTCTCTGCTAAAACCACAAAACAAGAACAATCACTTTTGTTAAATACTCTCAGCTGTTAACCCTTACAGCACTAAATGTAGCTACTGTTGCTCAATGATGCAAGATGCCAAAATCAAAGCTGTTCAAAACCGATCATGTGGCAACTTGTGGGCCAGGTCACGCGGTAACGGAGTTACAAAATTGGTGTATTTTGTATCATAGCTCCAAATTTGTAACTCCGTTACCGACCAGTTTTTTGCCATTTTCACCCAAAATAAATCAAATGAACAAAATTGGCTATTTTGTTTTTTGAAGTACTAGGGAAGACCTACACAAAGCCATTTAAATTGTAACTCTATCTTACTTAGTTTTGGAGCTATGATACAAAATACACCAATTTTGTAACTCCGTTACCGCGTGACCAGGCCCTTGTTTAAAAGAGCTCCCGCAGGGGAGCTCTTTTTAACAAGTTGCCATATGATAGGTTTTTAACAGTACAAGATCATTTATTTATAATTTTTTGACAATTTATTTTTAGCACTCTAAGGGTTAATGAGGTTTAAAAACACAATAACAGTGCAGGGACATCAACGCTATGACAGTTAATAAAGATATTCTGGGGCGAGTCAAAATTTCCATCAGGAGATTTCATCCCTTAGAATTTCACACTTAATTGTTTGCATCTTTGAGTGAGCTGAGGGTGTTTAAAAGCACTCATTAAGATCTATGTTACAGTTGCCCATGTGCAAAATAATTATCAGATGTGCCATACAAATGCAGTAATGGTCCATGGAATGCATGGGAAGCCTTTGTTCTGAACAGCAATGCAAGAAAAAGGTTCTTTAGCGGCAAACGGCGGGAAACAAACCAATTAAGTTTCTGACTGCGAGCGGCGTCTCGCATACATTTCTCACACTGGAGATTTCTAAAGAAAGAATAATCTTCCTAATTGAGGGACTGATTAATTTTTTCATTAGATAAGCATCGTTTGGTAATCCGTACGCCATTTTGAGCCCGCAGAGGGTTTCCAATGTTTCTATGGAAACCAACAAATTAATGAGCTTTTATGATCTTTTTTTCCCTGCCCGCCTCAGGTCAGAACAGGGAAGAGCTCAGTGAGAACCCAGCGATTTTCTGCAGGGCTTGATGAGCTGCATAATTCCTTCTGCTTTTCTGCATATGAATGAGGAAAAGAGGATCGTATTACAACAAGGGCAGCTCCGCCAGTGAGCGGAGAGGCCTGCTAAGTCCACAGGCCTCGGTTCAATCGAACCTCTGAAGCCAGCACTCGGCTAATCAGTCCTCACTGAGTAAATGACAGGTCATTGCCCCAGTTCTGAAAGCACTCAAGGTTTTTTTAAGTGGCGCTAGCAGCTAGTCAGTTTACCCTGTTGAAACTGCCCTGAGGCGCATTATTTAACCAGCACGGATGGCAATGCCCTTGGGTACGGGGATGTGGTGTCCTCCAGGGGATGGAGGGCTACATTTGGCGAGTTTTCTTATAATGCAATTTTCAGCAATGACCAAGTCAACCATCTCGGTGGACTGGGCACTTATGGGCTACTTGTGCCAGAGCTAGTGAGGTACATCATGCTCCTCGACCCGATCCGCAGAGAAGCTCAGCAGGTGCACTGTGGAATGTAAATATACAACGACCAGTGCCAAGGATTTCAGGAGAGGGAGAGGCAAGGCCGTTGCTACAGGGATGAAAAGCGGTAAGGATTCCACTTGCCCAGAGCTTAGGGCAGAGTCACAGTCGGAGAGGACCCCTTGTTTTATTTTTAAAAATAGCATCTAAAGCAATATTCCTAGAGTTCCTGGTAATAACCCTAACGAGAGGTTATTTATCTCCACAAATGAGAAGCTGTCATGTGGAGGTGGGGCCTCAATCATCTGAAATTAGAGGGCAAGGCAATCGTTATTAGGTTTGAGATTATTTTAATAAAAGAATAGTTTACCGATAAACATAAAGAGATAAATAAATGAATGCGTTTTATTTAAGTTTCACATCTGCACCTGATGGCATTATTGCTGGAGTCAGTCTCGCCTCCGCTACTTTGGTTTGTCAGATGAGGCGCCAATGAAGATAAGGGCCCGGAAAACCAATCAGACATTCCAAATTTGGAGAAGGAGAGATCAAAGTTTATGTTTTGGCTTGAGAAAACAAGCTGAACATTAAAAGCGCAGTGGAATCGGAGGCCGCAGCGAGGCAGCTCTGCTAACGGCAGGCTGTCTGATGGTATCAAAATCATCAGTGCCTCAGAACGTGACACACTGAAGATAACAGCCGACGCACCTTTTTGACTTTGGCAGGAAGCTTTGCGGGTAGAACTTCCTTGTATCTCCATGTTTCCTAAACCAAGAAGAAACACAAGACCTGTTGCAAGAAGCATATCAATTTTCATTTGTATTACAGAGCCATAGTGTACATTATAACATACTACACTGTAAGCTGTGCAAATGGTTCAAAAAATGAAGTAAACTTCAGGAAAATTAAAAACCCCTGGAAATTTTTTTGTATTTATTTCCATACCAATGCAATAAATGTGCTTCACGTCTTGCTGATTTTAAATGCCTAATACGTGGTATAACCAGCCAATTGGCTTTTACAATATTGCTCAGGTAGCTGCTGGCCAGCCTCTTTTTTTGGCATTCCGTCAAACCCAGCGCAGTCAGATTTGATGCTTATGGCTAATGTCGTGCTTGAGTGGTGTGTTCAATCTTATCCCACAAGGACTTATGGGGGTGCTGGCTTTTGGTTATTCAGCCACAACTGATTCTACTCCCCGGGCAGCACAAGACATTGTCACAATTTCACTGGAATGTTCTGTCAGTAAACATTTGCACAACATGACAGTAGCATTGTGAATGTTTTCTGCAAACCTTGATCAGTTTGGCACGTCTTTTGTTATGACTCAGGGCTAAAGCAAAAACATGCAACAGCATTAGCCCACTGTGGATACAACTGGACAGCACTGTTTAAAAAAAAAAAACATTTCCAGTGTAAATTGCTTCAGTTGTGAAGTAGCTGTCCGAGGAAAGAAGTAATCTCAGAAGTAATGCAGCATTCATTATGCAGCTAAGAGAAAGTCTATTAACAGCAAAAAGCGAGAGACCAAATCTTTTTATGGTATCTCCAGAAATGAAGCAACAAACTGTGGTATATGATCCAGACAAGGAACCAAATGCAGATTCAGGGTGCAGTCAACAACAGAGTATTTATTAACAGGAATATAGTAATAAAAAAGGGAAGACCAAAGCCCAGAACTGCGGCAAGCGCTGCTTTTATTCCCAAATCGGCATGAAAAGGTAAGCAATCGATTAACAATTTTAGCTGCCCTGGAGATTAATCAGCCAAATAGTAGCCATTCCTATAACACGTGAAATTATATAGGGCTTCACATAAATTCACTGACCACATCAGTACAAGAAGCATTTTCTGACCTTTAAGATTGCTTCCACTCACTTCATGATTCCCCCAGTGTAACCTTTCCTGATCCGTTATCATCAGTTAGCTATAATGGATATCATTTTAGTGAGCTAGCAACCAAGCACTGCAACTAATATTCTCCCAGTCATGCTTTTAACTTTTTTCCACGCGCCTCATAGGTCAGTATCCTTAGCTGTACCGACACTTGCAGTTATGTTTAGTCAGCCATAATATTGCAAAATAAGGAGATTTTTCTTTTTCTTGGATGTCTCAAAAAAATCAAAAGCAAACAGCATTCAAGGGGATCTAAGGTCCATTCCGCAGCAGGTGCTGAACTCATCAACCGCGTGACGAAGTGTGCAGGATTTTCTGACATTTTCGACTGCCCCGTGTCCCCAGACAGCAGTGACGCTGTGCCGTTGAATCATCAGGAGCAAAACGTGTATCTGGATCGGAGTGGCCAGCTGTCAAGGTGACAATAATGCCAACTACCATTTTCTACTCATTTCATGATCCCCTGAATATAAAGTTACCCAGTCCTATGCCATCAGTTAGCTAGTTTAAATACTATTTTAGAGAGTTAACCAACTCACTTCCCCCAGATCAGACATTTAACTTTTTTACATTCACTTCATAAATGAGGTAAATAACTCGAGACCTGAGCATATTCTGTGGGCTCATTTAGCTGCATTTTATTGTTTTAATGTTTTCCACTCAGTTACAATCTCCCAACTGTGAGGTCAGCTAATGCTATTCCATCAATTAGTAAGTTTCAATATGTTGGAATTTTAGCAGGCCTCAAAATTCTGAAACGAACATTATCCCCAGATCATGAATTTAACTTTTTATCACTCGCTTCATAATCGCTAAATAAATTGTGGCTTAAGTGCATTCTGTTGGCTCTTTTAGCAATGTTGAATTTTTTCCAACTACGTGGCTTTTTAACCGGGAGGAACTGAGATAACTCTTCCTAGACCAGGACACTAGCGATACGGCTAATGCTGGCAAATTCTGCCTCAAATCCTAAACCAACACAAAAAGATAAGCAATTTATTAGCAATGTTGACACCCTACGGCAATGAAGGAAGATTACAAATCTCTGGCCAATCAGCAGCCATTTGCATGACAGGTAAACAAATAAATTCACAGACTTCATATGTTGGCTTCTGTCTTGTATGCCTAAAGACTGGTCCAGGCATTTCCTATCAACTTAGGCTGCACAACAGTACACAAACTCAGCACTGCGTCCTTTGGTAGTGCAAACAGATATTGCACCACATGTGCGTCTATCTATCTATCAGTCAGTCAGAAAGGGACAAACAACTCATAGGCTATACCCCTTGGGTGTGAAAATATGACTTGACACTTCTGAGCAAAATTCAAGTCAGCAAAAGATACAAATTGATTATTTTATTAGGAAAGGAAAAATAAGAAAAAAAAAAAAAACATGGCAACAAATCAGAAGTAAAATTTTAATGAAACTGCTAATGTCTGATGCTCTTCAGAAAACCCTGGAACTGAGTTCCATACATTTTCAGAAAATGTACCTGGCAATGAAAGTATTGGAATCATGGTATATAGCTACTGCATTTTGCATGATCTACAGTTTTTACCATATTGAGCCTTCACAAAAAACATCTAGAGTATTCAGCCTACAAGTTAGAAAGGAGAAATAGCCATTTTCTTCCTCGAATACTACCATAATCTTCAGCTGTACTTTATAAATATCAACTGAACTATGCAGCATTAGTGGTAATAACATATCCTCCATGAGTAGGCCACTGCAGGCCAGTAATATTCCCTCTAAAATGGACGCCATAATTTTTTTGTGGCTTCTTGTGAAGATTTACTGTTAAGCGCAAAGGACAAAATACATAACATCTGCATAAACGGTGATAAAACAGTGCTAATAAGGTGCTTTTAACTGTTTTACAGCATTCCAGGCAGTGATTGACAAACACTTTTTAGCAGAAAAAGAATTATGTACTTGCGCATACAGTGAAAGAATAAACACTTCTTGTATATCATGGTTTCCCTTCATGAAGATTCATACAAAAGTTAACTAGAAAATGACAGCCACTGAGAGCAATGTGCAGTTAACAGAAAAAATTCAAGCCAAGAACAATCTTCAACAATGTAACTGCAGATAAATACAGTATAATGGATGTGAGACTTATTCCAGAGGGATAACTGACAGTAGCTAAGCTTTACCTGAAAACAGGCACTTGATACTTCCCATTTGAATCCCTTCACCAAAACCACCTTTTGTTTACTATGGAAAAGCCATAGCCACACTGCGGATTTACTTCACTCAATAGTCATGAAGAAAAACACACTGCAGCGTCTGTAATCTGACGGGCGTCAACCTTACAAACAACAAAGAGAGAAATACTGAAAAATAAACAACCACTGTCAAGCTTGTCATCTCTCTTCTCTCCCATGAAGTTGGAAAAAAAAAAAAACCTTTTTTGCCTATTCGTGATCTTTCTTTATGGGAGAGAAATAAGACACCAACAGGCAAAAATGCACTTTTCTTAAAAGATTCTCTCATTCAAATGTTATTATGACAAAGACTTTGTTTACCTTTGACATATAATCTATCTACAGCATGACAGCTAGCAGAGGTAATTACATTTGCGTACCTCACACAGAGCTTAAACTTGCTCAATAAGGAACTTCTGTCCACGGCAATTAATTACCTCCCTTGTCTTGGACACCTTACAGATAATACAAGAACTAAGAAATTGCTTTACAAAGTGCGTGAAAGAACAAACAATATATGCAAAGATATACCTGCACAAGTGATTTCAAAAGACATCTATTTGTGGGTAAAATACAACAAAACCCCTAAGGGTAAAATGAACTCTGACGAAGTACTCATGGTCTTGTAAGACTCATGGGTGCTCCTCTACGGTTCCTTTACGACAGAAACTGTGGTCTCATTCCTGGGTAGGTCACTGTTGTTGTGCCATTCATAGTAGCACTTTAGCTGAAGTACATATCCCTCTGTAAATACTGTATAAATTATACCTGCAGATGCAAAAACTGTGCCATTCACTCTCAATTACAGTATTAAGCAACAGTCATGTACTGACAATGTTTATTGTGTAGATGGAGTCAGTTAACATCACACAGCAGGCAGAGGATATACACCAATGAGCCAAAATATTAAAACCACTCACAGTTGCAGCGAATAATGCTGATTATCTTATCACAACATCAGATGTCAAGGTCTGCAGACAGGTCTTTGACAGTCAGCAAACAGTTGGTTCTTGCATTCAAACCAGTGACAGGGTTTTGGGTGCGCAAAGCTCATTGATGCAAGAGGGCTATAACGGTCATCCCGTCTGGTCCAAACCGACAAAACGGCATCTGTGGCACAAGTTGCTGAGAATTTCAATACTGTTTATATAATAAATGAGTCGCAACAAAAAGTGCATCATACCCTGCAGTGTATCGCACTTTTTAGCTTGCAGACCAGTCAAAGTGCCCACTCTAACCTCGGTCCACCTCTGAAACCATCCCCAATGGGCATTTGAGCGTCAGAACTGAACCTTGGAGCAGTTGAAGAAGGTCGCCTGGTCCAGAGTGTCCCATTTGCCTTTATATCAAGTTCTTTGGCTGGGTACATATGCCCCATTTACCTGGGCAGAGATGGCATCAGGATGCGCTGTGGGAAGAGAACATGCTGGTGGAGGGAGTGTGATACTCTGGGAAATGTTCTGCTGGGAAACCCTAGGTTTGGGATTGTCAGGTAACGTCAGTTTTATTGAGCTATATTGACAGCACAAGGGGGTGGTTTTAATCGTGTGGCTGATCAGTGTATATTCACTTCATATTAACTGCCATTATTTTGGAATGAGGTGTTGAACGATCAGCTGTGCTCAATTTTGGCAAGTAAGATGGTCTCCTTTCACAACTTCCACGCCTCTGAGATGGCTTCCCACTAGATGTTAGAACAATGTCTGAATTTGTTTCTATTCCAGCCATTAAAGCATGAGTGAGACTAGGCAGGGATCTTTGGTGATAATGCTGAGTATGAAGTCAACTCTCAGGGATTCCACTGATGCGTAGCGGGTTGAAATCGAAGGGGACATTCCCCACACTGATGAAACTAACTTGTCACTGCATCCACACACTTTTGGCCTTGCAGCATATATTTACAAAAGAAAAAGTTTTTGCAGTGCAGAACGTAAGAGGTAGAGAGTATAGCTGTTCATCAGCCATAAGCAGGGCACCCTTGTAATTAAGTTTGATGCAATGAACTAATCAAGCAAATTTATCAGTTTCATTGATTTCTGTATCACTTGCGAAGTCAACTGTTACTAATCTGAACCAAAATTTACTGAACTCGATAACTCGGTCGCCACAGGGACCAAGTCGTGTATCTCCCTGATCCCCATGAGAGATCACTTGCAAATTTTTACAGCCACAATGTTACTGTTTTCACTCTTGCTATGACATTAATATGCATCCCTGTACATGTATATATGTGTAAATGTGGCTCAAAATGAGCAGAAAACACAAAATCTGCAAAAAAAAATTTTTTTGACAAAATGGCCGCCGGCGGCCATATTGGATGTTGGAAATTGCTGAGAATTGATCTTGAGCATTGCCAAATAAACATCTTTGACTATGCAAATTTAGAGAAAAATCCTATAAACTTTGAAGCCTCCAGAGCCTGGAACAGAAAATCTCTGCGGCGGCGACAGCCACGGAATTAAACCACAGTATCTCCCGACTATCGTCGTCTGGGAGATACAAATGTGAAGTTTCATCAATAAATGCTTCTTACCACATCAAATTAAAAATGGTCTGCACCATTTTATATCAGCCCTACACCCATATCGTACTCCTTCCTAGAAAATGTATTTGAATTTAATGTACAGTGCACTTTCATTGGACGGAAGTCTTAGTGTTCAGACAGAGCAAACTTTTTCCCCATCGCTGGTCTTAAAAGACAGTGAAACACTGAATTTTCTACCTTCGCCATGACTCCTCCAGAGTCAGAGTCAAACACAACCTCTGCCACCCTACCCCAACACCTAACCCCCCCCACCCACAACACCATTCCACAGAGCCACACATCCACCTAAAAACAGACCACTGAGTCATGAAGAAATCCGGCGAGCAGATAAGACAAGGAGGAGTGCGAGACGCAGTCTCTCGGTGCTGCAGTTTGACACTAAGCTGCAAAAAAGCCAATATGCTGTGTCTAATTGAAGTATCGATTTCACTGTCACTGTTGTTGTTGTTGTTGTGACTTAAACTGTCCTGGGAATTATTCAGTTTGAGGGGAAAGCAAATGGCTAAAAGCCAAAGATTCCAATTCGTATTTAAAGAATCCAAAATATGAAAACTATCCTCAATTTGCTTCCGCTGAGTAGGACCTTCTCTGACCATATGATGTGTGTGGACTAAAGAATCCCCTCTCCTTTCGTTCCTCATCACTGTAGCCTATTTACCCACTAAGTGGATCCCTCATCTACTAAATTAAACCCACGAACTGTACCTGAATTAACAAGCCTACTTAAGGACGCATTGATTCAGAAGCTTGATGGTCTTCTTCAGCCAAAATAAGGTGGGAGTAGTGACTGCCTTGTCTATTCCAGTTGCAAGCAGGTCACAAAAGCTTGCAACGAGGGCAGTCCTGGAACAGTTCAATTACCCAGGTCATACTCGCACATTAATAAAGGTCATAAGGTGATGCGCATTTACAGTGAGATGCAGGTCCGTCGGCTGTTGAGTGTGATGAAACAAACTCTTAAAGCTGTCGAGATGTAACCCTACAGGAGCACTGAGTGGTAAGAATCTACACGGTTGTCCTTGCTTTGTACTGGAGGCGTGCCTTTCTACAGCTGTTCTTGCCAATCGCCTGTAATTACAGGCTATTCCCAAACAACGAATTTGCCTGAACTAGCGTATTAATTCTAAATAAAAAAAAAACGCGACATTGCAGGGCGAGCGAGAATAATTCGGTAGTAGGACGTGTGAGTCAAAATGTATAGCTGGTCACTGGCTGGCTAAAAAAACTCAAAAGGACTGCTTCACTAAATGAACCAACATTGTACCAAGATTATAGGGAACCACACTGTCCTGAAAGCAAACTTCTGACCTCACATGGAAAAATACTACGGTTTTTTACTGAGCCGAAGTCGCCCGCATTATAAACTTACAGCAATCATGTTCCTCTACATAACGTTAATTACCATAGCTTCCAGAAAAACTCCATACGATTCCGTACCTTTATCCTTATAGTCATTAGCAATTGCAATTTAAGGAAAATCAGATTATACATACCCAATTTCTTCCTCGACTTCAGAGATATCAACGATTAATAAGATTATTACCAACAATATAACAATCCCGAACATGAATGATCGAAATTCAAACGACATGGCTGAGTCTGTTTTCTTATTAAATGGACAACATGAAAATTATTATTGACAAAGCTAAAGCCAACGTAGAATGTATATTTCGACGAAAACGCAGTGAGTTCCAGAAGAACGACTCCAATGCTGGCGTCCCCCTCTGCTTCTCCGGTCTGCTATCTAACCAGGCAACTCCGTCTCGCCTCACGCCTCCCCCTCGATTTCTCCCCCCAGACTGCACCGTTTAATTTACGCACCGGGTCCCCTGAAACTTTCAAATGCAACTATAGGGAACACGCTGGTACTAGCTGGCAATATACCAGCATTTTAAAGGCGAAGTATGCTCACTAAGCGCAAACGAAAACGAATACAGTTGCCCTGTGTGTGTGTGTGTGTGTGTGTGTGTGTGTGTGTGTGTGTGTGTGTGTGTGTGTGTGTGTGTGTGTGTGTGTGTGTGTGTTGTGCGAGTACGCGGGCGCGCAGTTTAATTGCGTGCGAGTGCAGTCACGCGTCAGTGCATAGCCTCATGTGGTAAACTTAAAAGTAATGTAAAACAGCAATTGACGCTGAAATGCTGACAGGACTTTCGATGCCATAAAATGACTAATGACTAATGTCCGCTTAATTTTGAAGATGGCTTTGACTTGTGCTCCAAATTTTAGCGATTATCCGACATTTCTGTAGCCTACCTGTTAGTCACCTCTGCTGGCTGTTTGGGCTTTGTACCGCCAATTGTCTGACTTTCAAACGGTCAAGCCAACAATATTTAACAGTTGTGATGGTGAGGGGATTCATTTTAATTCATTTCGTTAGGTAGATCTTCACATTCTTTTCTCCCGCAGGATTGCAAAGTTAAAATTCTGGCACCGGCTTCAGACCCTTCGGAATAGAACCCATATCGCATGAGAAAGCGTCCATTAATTTGGGTACCTACTACGCAAAATCATTATGAGCCATAACAAGCAGAGCTGGAGCAGGATGTCTGTGACCTCTGTTTAGTGGAGAAAGTGACAAGATGAAGCCATCACGCGAATTTAGACAAAGCACAAATAATAGTGAGTTAAACCGGTCTTACATTTGTGTTGAGATCCAGGAAAAACATTTGGAAACAGCCTTCCTGTGTTCAGAAACCGAAACAGCTAATATGTACTCCTCAGTCTTGCATTTTTTCGTTAAAAATATTTTTTTCCACCATTTTTGCTGTTGTTACGTGGAAAATAGCAACATAAACACTTTATAGAGAGTGGGCTTGCGCTGTTCATGGAATTGCCGGTTTGCAATAATATGGTTTACAATGGTAAATAATCCCTCTGCAAATAAACAGCAACTAATTGAGAAAAAAAAAAAAAAATTCAGGGATTGCAATTTTGGTTGGAACAAAAAACAGCATACACAGAGGTCACCCAGGAGTCTGAGAACCGCTGCGATACTTGTGCATGGCCAACCTGTAAAAGTAATTGCAGCAATTAGTTCTGAATACACTGTATGGCTCCTGGGATTACTGATGGAATTACATATGACCTGCTGTTAAATATTGTGAACTATCCCTATTGCAACACAGACCACAACCACCCATGGGGAGACTTAAGCTTAAAGTGTCAATATCATTTATATGCAATGAACCATTAAAAAATTAATGAAATTTCCAATACCCTGAATCAGAGTGAGCCATCCCTGTGAGCTTCGGAAAATCTTCTGGTAGGACTTTTCTTTCAGTCGCTCTCTTCCATACCTCAGTCGACCTATTCAGTTTGACAGTGCGATTGAATGTGGTGCGCGGCTGTGCACAGCTGTGAGAAATATCAGCCCAGAGAGAAATTACAGGAAGACATCTATTGATGATAAAAATTTACCAAGAAAATGTGTCACTTCTTAATATCAATGTGCTGCCATCCATTTCCACATGCTGACGCCAATGAAGATGAAAACTGTCTTGGATTAAGCAGTATTGCACAATGAATGGGCCTCGGATATGCTGTAGCACAGAGCAGCATGATTTCTGGAATTGTTGACAGTTTAATATAAACAAAACACCTAAAAGGCACCAAACAATTATTTGTGTTGAAAGAGCCAAAATCTTTCATGATAGTCCATCAGGGTATACAACTGACACTCTTATGCAGAGTGACTTAGCTGATTATACAATGCAGGAGTCATTCATCCATGTGGGATTAACCCCATAAAACCTACAAACCCGTTTATGGGTCTGTCAATTACAGCAGCTGTATTCAAACCTGTGGAACAATTGGAGACCCCCAGGTTTCCAACAATCCCAAATATGTCCTGTTGAATTACAGGGAAATATGTACATAGTGATGTACCTCAATTTAAGTGTGATGTAGCGTCAGTGAAGCACTGCAATCAGCAGATAGAGAATAAGTACGTGACACAGTCCTGCAATGTGAAAAAAGAATGCTTACTTAATTTTGAACCTAATTAAGGGAAAGCGTAAGCGAAAAAGTCAGAGTTTAAGGGGTTAAAGACCATGCTTAATACGAATACACAACACCGTCAGGCACCAGGCTATAGCCAGCCTACCTCTTCGAGGTGATGTTCGAGTTTGCCTTAAATGCTCAAAAATCAGGCTTTGATGAAGCCAAACGAAAGCCACCCTTTTCTGTTAAGTCTTCTCTACTTAATTTGACAAAAAATTTAGTAGAGAACGAATTGCAGTTATTTGAGGACTAATTTTCTGCTCGAGTGAAATGATACTGACGGATGAGCATTTATTTAAACCAACGTCAATGAGCTTCACTGCTGTTGTCAGTTCGAGGAAAATGGTATACTAATAAGGTGTCTAAATATTTGTATTCAAAGTTGTATATGCTTGCATTTCATATTCACATGTGGTATTCAGTCTGCATGGATGCATAAAAACAGTCAAAAGAGCCCAAGATAATCCAATTAGCAGCAGGTTTTCGAAGGCAGAACCACATTTCTGAACGGATTTCACAACTCACTGGACGCCAAAACCGATAATGCAACTCAATAATCAGCATTGATACTCTTGAGGTGTGGCTCTTGCAAACCAGTTGCACAGCAAAACACATCATCAGAGCACAGTGATGCATACACAGTAAAAGAAATAAAACTTTAAAAAGTAAGGCAACTAGCTGCACAACATTTTTAAATTTGCTCAACTAGAGTCTTTTTACTTTGTACAAACAAATGTCTGAAAGAACTCAGAACTTGCACTTGAACAGAATCAGAAGAGCTTTGCAGGTGGTAGGTAGCCTTATTCTTTTAAGTTGCATCAACTTCTTATTTTTTACAGTGATACAATAGCATCATTGCTCAGCACTAATAATGTGAAGTGCATCCTTAAACTTACTTTCCCTGGTTTACTATCAGCTCCATTAGAATAAACATCTTGTAAAGCCCCCGCCCCAAGTTATTGTATTTTGGGTGGACCAATAGGGAGTTTTACCACCTTCTTAGCAAGGCAGCTAAAATATACATTTTGTGTCTCTCTCTCCCCTCTGATTAACGTGCTGTTTAGAGTAGGCATCCCCTCTATGAGGATGCGCTCTGCTCTGATTGGCTGGTGAAGAAAGCTGAGCAAATGATATGGAAGTTGAACAACACAGTGGGAGGGACCAAAGCATAAAGACAGAGCTGATAGGCCTGATCCAACTGAGCAGATCTCTTTGTGTAGTAGAAAGTGGCAGGAGTTTCAAACTGTGTTTCAAATGCTGAAGTAGAAAAATGGGTCTTCAAAATGGACCTTCTTTGGGCTGTTGGTTGCAGTGGAGACTATCGTACAGGTGGACTAAACTGGGGATAAAAGTACTTCCCAAAATATGGGTGCTTTAAAGTCTGAAGTGAAATCCTCTCACCAAACTCATCATCATTGCTATGTACATGCTTGAAGTACTTAATAAAAGAGTATGACTCTCACAGACTATTTAGTGTTGAGGAGAAGTGCATCCTTGCACATTTGCAGCAATGACAAGAGCCTGATGATTTTATTGTGCAAAACCACCCACAATCATACTCATCCCACTTTAACAATAGCTAGAAAAAAAAAACCTTTCAGACCCACTGTGCATAATGTGCACGCTTCCTCTTAAGTGTCCTTACTAAACGTCCATGGCTGAGTGAATGACCACAATTTGTACAGCATAGACCGCGGCGGCAATTGCTGCAGGCTGTGGGGAAAAGAATGAGGCATAAATTTGTCCCAGCCGGCCCCTCCCTGTCTGCCATTAAATTAACCATTGCAAATCCATTATAGACAATTTAGAGCATTTTAAAGCAATCTGAATTCAATTTGTGGAATGAGTAACGTCTAAGATGACCTTGCATTTGGTCATCTGAAAGAATAAAGTTCATTTAACTTGCTTATTCTTTCCTCTGTTTTAAGGAAAAATTAACAATTTTTCAAGGGTGGATAAGTTTGTCACTCCTGGTGCGTTCTTATTGGTTGAATTACAAATAGAATTTACAGTCTCTCAGATTGATAGATGGCTTGAACAGGAGTCACGACAAGGTGTTACTGAAATAAAGAAACAGATCCTTGCTTGAAAATAATTTCTTAATTAGCCGCAGAAATTATCCTTTTCAGAGCATTAAGCTGAAAAATGTTCAAGCGTCTGTACAGCCATCGGTATAATGGCATCAATTCATCGCTCAGTGTCAGCGCTTCACTTGTAAATGTCGATAACAGCCGCCAAATTCTCAACAGAGGGCCGTTGTTACAGAAATGCGAACTCGTAATGAGTGTCAATTTGAAATTCGCAGTTTGTATGAGATAAGGGTGTCATTAGTTTATGTCAAATCATTATAAATATTCCATAATCTTTAGGCAGGATTGGTTTGCTGGGATCACAGTTACTAAACAAGAAAAAGTGAGAATCAGACATCAGTCTGGTCAGTTCAAAGAATGCGAAAAATCCACAAAATTTTAATGAGGCAAACTTAACTGAAGTTGTGTTTTTCCATCATTGAACCAAAAACTAATCCACTCCCCACAGAAAATGCAGCATGAAAGATATAAACGACATGAGCACATTTCTGTAATCTCAGCTCAAATTAAAGCGCTCTTCCCAGAGCTCCCAGCACCCCCTACACTCCCTTCATGGGCACCCCCAGGAGCTCCGCAATTCTGCCTGCAGCCAGATGCCAGCCTCACACAAGACCCTGCGAGTCTGCCGGGATTAACGACGAGGATTAGTTCCCTTACTGAGAAGAGAATACACATACTGGAACCCTGGAACACACACACGCGCGCGCATGCACACACGTACACACACAATGGCTACCCCTTTTTTTTTGGGTGCACGAACATGCAACACATTCTCATTCCGACTAGTGACGCTAACTGACCAAGAGTCGCTATACGACGCAAAAGGAGGTTTTAAACGTCCTTATTTGACGCACAGGGTTGGGGTTGGGGTTACCGGTCAGGAGTTAGGGGGTAGGGTTCATTTTAAACTGGTGTCAAGTAACGACGCCAAAAGCCTCCTTTTGTGTTGTATATCAACGATTGATCAGGTAACGTCACTATATGACACGACGGGATGAGACTGGGCTGGAACAGGAGGATGTTTATGTTCTTCCCTGGGTCTTTTGAAGGATTATAGACAGATAGAGAGAACAAGAAGCCAGAGACACTAGATAGAAGTACTGTAGGCCTGCATACGTGACTGGAGCTCTGCAGTAGTAAGGACAGACCTCGGTATTGGAAACCATTTGGAACAGATATATATTAAACGGTTGATGTTGGCTTAACTACTGTCTTCCATGTCTCCTTATACTTGACCCTGAGCCATCAATGCACATCCTTTAACCTTTTATTTGTGCTGGTTAAGGTCTTAGAGGGACAGACACCATGCTAGGGTTATGATAACATCACTTTTTTGTGTAGCTTTCTTTTTCTGAAACATCATCGGACCCAAATTGATGGTTTTGCCTTATCAACTGATTAATGCAGGAGTTTGCATACCCATTACTTTGAATTTGTCTGCAGTCTTATTTGGAGCATTTCCAAATGCATTAAACTTAAATGACTCCGCTCCCTCTCAAATGTATGAGCGGCTATTTGCCGCAGCCAATCATGCTGTTTTTGCCTTCTAATGCTGTATACTCTAACAAAAAAAAAAAATTCTACTGCAAAATAAAGACATTAAGCCTGCAGATTTAACCAGGTACTCAACTTATCAAAAACAGTAGAGCAGCTTTTTAGCGTAGCCTTACTTCATTTGTTTCTTTCAAAAGGCCTCCAACGCAACGTCGAAACTGTCAATGGTTAATTTTACAGTGCATCAGTTGGCCAGTTGAGGGTAATGTGAGGGGCAGCTACTGGTATTCTCTTCCTCTGCCTTATTGAGGGGTAACTTACAGACCTCCTCGGCTGTGTTTCAGTGGTCCTTTAACAGGCCCTCATTGACTTCCCCTTTGGGCTTGCCCGACGGCGTATCGCCACTGCCTTCATAAGTGTAGTTCCACTTGTCTGAAAAACTGAAGTGAACTCGGTGAGATGGACCCTCGGAGAGCTGAGGGAAAGAGTGAACAACAATGGTCACTCCAAATCACCCACAATGCATTGCAGTTATGCACTTGGTGCAAGAAATTACCTCCACGATTGGGAGGCAGCACTGTACCTAAAACTTCAGAGTTAAATTCCCACCATCAAAGAAGGAGATGAATAAATTGAGCAAAGTGAACAAATTGAGCTATGTTTCAAATAGAAATTACTAAATCAGAAAATGACCCAGATCATTAGACTACCAAGTGACCGCCAAGTGTTGACGAACTGCTGCAGAAGATGCCTTCGCCTCTCTGAAGGATTCTGCAGGTATTTCTGATGATTTGCAAAAAGCAGTGCAGTGTTAAGTCCACAACTGACGGTCGATCCACGATAGTTTGGGCAGAAAGTACACAAGGGCTGGTGCATTCTATTTCAATCCCCCGCCAACTTTCCCTCTGCTCTCCAAGCGGCCTCCATGTGACGAATATGTCCAACGCATTCTCATTCTGACTCGTCATATAGTGACATTTCCTGACCAAGCGTCAATATTCGACAAAAAAGGAGGCTTTTGGTGTCTTTACTTGACGCTTAGGGTTAGGGTTCGGGTTAAGGGTTAGAGGTTATGGGGTAGGGTTTGTTTTAAACTGGTGTCAAATAAGGAGGCCAAAAGCCTCCTCTTGCCTCGTATATCGACGGTTGGTCAGGTAGCGTAACTATATGACGCATCGGGATGAGACTTGGCTCATATGTTACGTAATGGCAAGGGCTGAGGGGAAGTGAATGAGGGCATGTTGAGCAATTATTGAAATGCAACCCTTGAGGGCCATGAAGAAGGTGCTCACAGGCAGATAGACTTCAGAGCTCAAACCATGAAATATTCACATAGTCTCTGATGGGCTTTTGCGGTCCAGTGATTGGACGATCTTTGAATGCCAATGACACGGCGACTGCTCCCTCGGCATCGATGAATATCAACTGAAGAGTTCCGCAGTCAGTTTGATAACTATTCCCCCTTCTCAAATTCAATAGCTCATCATCCTCCATACCGATATACTATTAAATTCCTTTTTTTTCTGTTGAACACATTTCTAGCAGTGTAGTGCAGATGAGCAAGAAATTTATCATTGAATGATTTACGTTTTTAAAGAATTTTTTTTTTTTTTAAGCTGGAAGGCTATTGGGCACAAGACTGGTAGATTCAGCTCAGGAACATGTTGGTTTTTTTGTTTTTTTGTTTGTTTTTTAATTGTACATCTCATGACACGGAAGGCATGGAGATTGAAACTGTGAGTTGAGCAGGAAAATGCACAGTTGGCAGAGGTGTTCAATCCAGGTTCAAAATTTAATCTCCTACCCAATATTTTGTTCCAACAACCACGATTGACTAATTAGCACAATTCTTCAGCCAAGAGGGAGAACTAATTGGTGAAATCAGCCGGCTGAGCTCATGGGGGGAAGAAATTTATGGCAGGATTTTTCCTTTTGGACCCCTGGACATCCAGAGAGGGAGACGTTCCATCTGCAGGATAGCCACAGTTCTCTGCTCGACTCTGTGTCTGCAGCAGACCGACTGCAGGTATTCTCTCCTGCTGACCGTGGGCATGATAGCTGCAGGAGTCCCATCTGGTACATTGCACAGTGGAACCCGGCAGCTGGCTGCCAGCATTACCACTTTGGGGTGCACTCACACATGCATATCCTCCGGGAATAACGGTGGATATTGTGACAAGAACACAGGCCTACGGTCGTCATTAGCAGTTCCAAACCCGCTGAAAAACAGGGGGCTGGAAATGGCGATAACAACTTAAGAACTCTGGACTAACGGTATTTGATTGATATATTCAGTCAAGAACAAGGCTCTATGACACCAAGTGAATGAGTACTGGGTAAAAAAAGCCCATTTCACTCAATGGCTTCTTTTGACGCTGGGCCAAGCACGGAATGAGACATCAAATATTGTAATCTTAGGATGCCCAGCATAGCTATCAAGGATGATATGCAGGCCCGCGGTATGCCAGCACAAAAAAGTGTGCAACAGTGGATCATCTCAGCCTGTCGTGATTCTGCAGAGCCCCGGAATAAAGACGAGCGCACTGACGCAGGATTTTTGCCAATGCTCACCACAGCAAGCACAAGCCCATTGAAAACTGCTACAGCAGAATTAGCAATACGCATCAAAAGATACTATTTGCTTGAAATTTCAAGGAGCAAATCTATTTTGGGGATAACTATTAGCGCTTTGAAGATACAAGGGTGAGAGCCAGAGCGAGAAGAGTATAAATGTTAAAAGCCACTCGTCTCAAACATGACCATGTCTTGTTATTGTCTGATTTTTATTGGCACATTGCTATTTCTAGTCAATGGCTCAATGCATTAAACATAGTATTGATTCAGCCAGCAATTACCCAGGGGCAGATAATGTTCTGCTATCTGTTAATTTTGTTGTCGGATCTATGCGGACGGCCATTGCTTCGAGGAGTGGAGGAGAGACGCTTTGGCATCCATTTGATTCAGTGTACGGTGCAAAATTGCCTCCACAATTGTCCCTTGAGTAAATTATTTGGATTTGATATATACTGCAATGGCATTTGATGGAAGATCAGACGTGTTGCTTTCCAGTATCTCTAAATGGACTTCATTTGTTTTTTTTTTTTTTTTTAATACAATTCCTCATGAATAGTTAGCAGACATAAAAATTAAAGGCAGAGATTTTAGTTTTAAAATTCAAGGCCAAAAAGAATGGCTATCCTGGAGAAGATGCACTACAGAGAGATTCAGGGTGGCTTGGGGAGATATCGAGTAGCGCTAATGGCAGGTCTGATGTGTTTCTATTTTTGAATCTGAGGGAGAACATTTGACAAGTTAGGCATTCTCAGCATTATGGCATTTACATTGCACTGGTCAAGGGAACTGGAGATTAAATGATATCTCCTCTCTATACAGAAGTCAATAAAATTAACTACAAAATTATGGCATTAAAAGATTTTTTATTATTCCCAACCACAAGACAAAGTGAAGTGGGGGATACTGCCGTCGAGCTCGTCTGTCCCTCTGGCCATTTGGATAAGTGGGGACAAGTTTTTGCCAAAACTGTTATACCTCACAAGAAGAAAATTTTGTGTGTGTCTGCTGCGAGTCATGGCCTTGATTAGGTATGAAAATAGTATTCCACGGTGGTGGGGGGGATATTGATGACAATGTTGTCTTGTATCATTAATTTTTTTCACAAAAAAATCTCATCAATAATTGTATCAGCGTAACACTTAAGGCAGATTGGAATAATGGCCTGTTGGATTATTCAGTCTCAAAAGCAGCAAATATCTGTCTTCATGATAAATGAGAGAGGAAAGTGCTGTTAATTTGATGCTCTGTTTACTTTTCTCACTCGTGAAGAGCAAATGGAAGATTCCAGAAGCTCTGTTTAAGGAGCAAATATGGTGTAGGTGAGAACTTGGAACATGTTCCGCAGTCTTAAGGCCTCCCAAGACACGAATGCAACTGAACACATAGACTGTATAAAAAGATGGACGAAGCTACCGTGACGTCACCCATTGGTTTCAGTATACCATAGGCGCTTCGATTTTGGCAATTTGAATTGCGCCATGTTGTCATTTTGAAACCGGGTGTGATTTCTATTGGACGAGAGCGTGAATTGAAGATCAGGGGAGGAACGTGGCTCTGGATCTGACCGTATCGGACGAGGACCAGAGGATAGCCACGCCCCAAGAGCATATTCTGGCTTTATCCTATATTCTAGTTTATATGGGACCATAATTTACAAAAATGAACATCATGATGTATCGAAGGAGACTTGAAACTTGCTATAGCTACTATAAAATAATGTGAAAAATCATTAAATGAAAAATCAGGTGGGAAAGTAGGGTCATTTTCTCATAGACTTCTATAGCATTGAACTTCTTTCTGCAACCACCAACGTCGCCAGCTGCTGGCCATTAAATAGAATGCCATTCTACGGTACTTCCGCATGGGCTTCGTTTTTCAGACCAGGGTGCTGCGTCCATCTTTTTATACAGTCTATGACTGAACATAGCAGCTAGTTTAGTTCATTTAAAAAAACAGAATCTGCACTCAGCAAAAGTGTAATGCTTTTGCCTCTGGAGAAATTCATGTTCTGTGATGAATCCTAAATTAATTATACGCAGCGTGAAACAATACCCCCACTGTGGTTGATGGATCACCCTGTGGGTGGAGTCTGCACACATAATGCAGAACAGGTATCTGCACGCACAACACAAACACATACACACACACACACACGCACACACACATGCGTGCGCGCGCGCACACACACACACACGCACACACACACAAACATATACACAAACACACACACATACACACACACACACACACACACACAGTCATATTCTACAATTGAGAACAACATTATTCCCCATTATTCACCCCACCAAAAAAAAAAAAAAAAAAAAAAAAAAATTAATTAAAAAAAAAAAGTGGAATCTCAGATGTTCCAAAAAGGGAAATTATCTTTGTGCTTTGGTCTGGCATCTGACCCATGGGTTGGAGCCAAAAATCTGAGCCATGTGTTGGTTAACAAGAACAGCCACTTTTCTGAAAAACTGCACAAAGATAGCGATAGGGCATCAGTAAATGCTACAAATGCAGGCTATTATATTTTTGTCTGTTCATTACAAGGACTGAAACAGTCAGTGTTTGAACTCTGCTTAAGCTATTTTTCACTTTGTTTATTATTCTCTGTATATTCTTAGTTATATCTTTGTTATTTTAGCTCTTGTGTTTATTTTCTTGTTGTTATTTCCATTCTCATTCAGTTCACATGTGCTTCTGTTTCCTCCTCTCTCCTGCACTTGCGCTCCCCGTTCTCTTTAATCACTACCTCTTAGTTCCCTTGTTTGCAGCCACACCCCAAGTCACGCTTTCCAGCTCCGACACACCTGCATCCACTCCCTCGTTCGTTATTTTGCCCCTTTATATACTGTTAATTTTCCCTTTGACCTTCGCAAATTTCTTGACTCCCCGAGTCCTCTTATGAGCCTTGTATATTTCCAGTGAGCTTTTTCCGGTAAAGATTGTGTTTTGTCCCACAGTTAATGAGATTGCCAATTCCTTTGTGTATTTTGTGAATTCCTGGTTTCAACATCGGCTGGCTTTTGGTTATTGGCTCTGATCATCCCTGATTTCGGCGTCCTCACCATCCAGCTACTGAACTTCGGACTGTGCCATGACCATAATTTGGATTACCCCTCTCGTGCTGCAAGTCGGTTGTTTAGCTCTAATCTGGACTGTCTGACTGCAAGAAATCTCTTTAATAATCCTGTGGAACTGATTCCCTGTCTCTGCCTGAGTTCTGAGTTCGATCATTGTCAGAAATAATAGCTAATACTTAACTTCAGGGCATTTTCGGCAGTGTGAATGCTGCTGCATCTATACTAGTGCATCAAAACTTCATGAGTGTTGCTTGTATTTAGCTATTATTTGTGTTCTAGTGCTTAATGAAATATGATTCTTTACTCTGTTCTCAAAGCTGAACTCAATACGGAGCTCAGACTAAGGAGGTATGCAAAAAAAAAAAATGGATGATAGATAGTATGGACGATGACGTCAGAAAATGAGTCATCATTTCATCTGCCGCACTGAAAGCAGGATGGCAATAATGAGCCGGCGGAAGAAGAGGACCCGGTGGGGTGCCCTTCCACACACCAGCCGCGTTGTACACGCCCCATTTCACTTTTATGTCCCAGCCTGGAATCAATTACCCTCACAGCTCTCTGCATTTTAATGTGTGAGAGCAGGACGCCACACTTGTATATAAAAGTAAACACAACCGCACACACGCATGCACTCGCATACGCCCACATAAATAAGAATAGATGCCCGCATACATGCAGTCACTTATGCATGCACAAGGAAGAATACATGCGCAGACATACGCGCGGAATTCACACACACGCGTGCACTCGCATATGCACGCATAAACACACACGCAAAAGAATACGAGCAAATACACGCATGCATGCACAGGAGTACATGCCGTTACACACAAGCGCAAGAGTACCTGCACACACATACACATGCAGCACATGCTTGTCACATACGTTCATACAGTTCTTATGAGCACAAACACACATGCCCCGTCATATACACGGACAAGCATAAATCTGAAAACACAGGGACACATTCTCTCGCAAAGCAGTATCTAGACAATCGTGATCGAGATGCTTCCCTGTTGCTGGGCAAGAATTCACTCCACTGGGTCAAAGTTCGGAGCTGAACTACTAGGTCTCAGAATAGTGGATATGTTATCAGTGCTTTTATAAACACAGGGCTGGTACCCTGTGGAGCTTCACAGGCACAACCACAAGATGTCCTTTTGATGGTCAAAAATCATGCTGCATCACTCACAGTTTAGGGTGGGGCAGGATAACTAAGGATGATTGAGGACTATGCAGCAATGACGGCTCAGTGAGGATTCCCAAATACCGCAATGGGAGCTTGTTTTTTTTTTTTTTTTTTTTCCAATAATGATTATTCTCGGCATCAAAAAACGTGATTAGGCAGTGACAGCTGCTCTTTATTTTGTTTTTAGAGAGTTTTTGTCCATTATACGGACTTCACAACAAAATTTGTTGGAGAAACAAGAAAGACAATGTGTTATTATTCAATTTCAGCGCATCCCCAAGCCTTTTTAAGTCCCTGTAGGCTAGCCTACAATAATTTATTCGTTTTTTTATTGTTTTTTCGGCCAATATGCACAGACATGGCTAGTAATGGGTAGGAAAAAATCAAGCTCCAGTCAAGCCCTCAACCCCATGTAGATCTCTTGCATATAGCCCTCATAAATAGCTTTGCACTGAATCAGCGTTCATATAACTGCAAAGACGACTGGTCGCGATAACAATACTAACAGTTAGTTCTGTGCCCAGGTGCATAGGCAACAAAAAGCTCAAAGCAAGAGGCATAATTTTTCACTCTTTACTTGCAAATAAAGAATGGGCGATAAAACAGCTACAAGCTACTGCACACAGGACTTATAAATAAGAAATGCTAACTTATGAGCATACAAATGTAAGCGTTTCCAGCCAGCATTTTCTACTTGAGGACAATGAGAGATCAGAGTTTATAAGTGTTCCTTAAAAACTAATTCTGTAAGTTGCAACTATACCAGCCTTTTTGACCCAAACAATTAATCTCAAACCAGACTCACTTTCACCCTCTAAACCCCTGTTTGACCAGAGAGGACAATCAATGGAGTTTCAGGTGAGTTAGCTACCCAGGAAGCCAACACAATATTCAAAACACTACCTACTAGATAAACATTCCACTTGCTTGCTAGCTCCAGCACACTCACACTTCAGGCGAAAGCTCATGTTAATGTTTCTTGACTGAAATTAAGCTGATAGAACCAAAACAGTAAGATTATATTGCCGAAATGGCTGGCAAAATAGTCCAGTTGCTAGCCTGCCGCAGACTGCTACAATCGTAAGCTATTAAATACCTTTGCAAGCTGATCAAGAGGTAACTAAATAGATGGCACGCTATCTAGGTAGCTTTCTGTATAATGTATCCTCATCCATAACATCCTCTGCCCTCATATTTTGGGACGCACTTTCCGCTGTTGGAAACATAGTGAGTTTAGTGAGGTTAGATGGTCCTGCTTTAGGCAGTTCAGAAATGTGATGAAGTCAGATGTTGCTTTATTTGGCTGCTTTGTTTATGAGTAGTGGCATTCCGTGGCAGTATCTGAATGCAGCTGGCAGTTTTAAATGCGTACGGTTGGGTTTAATCAGGGCAGCTGGACATGGGGTCAGGTTTGTGGGCAGTACTGTGATTGGGTTTAAATGAGAGGGACATGCAAAGCACTGCACATTCTCTCTCTGGTTTTCTCATATTCATGTATACAATGTTGGAGAGGTTGCCGAGAAATATATGCAAATTAGAAATTCACACAAACAAGTGCGCCTCCACACTCATATTGAACACAGCTGTGCTCATTGGTATTGTAAATCCAATCGTGTCGCAGGAGCAAGCTCTGTTGTTGACCTTTTGTACACGATGACTTCTTTTCCTGTTTATTACTTTCAGATCTGCAGCATGTGGCTTGCAGAAATAATTGGCTACCTTTCCAATCACATTTAAAATTGCGGTGGGATGGAAATAATTTGTTTCTTGTAATAGACTGGAGCACTTTTTTCTCTTTTCTACAAGCCCAAGCTGCCCTGGACAACTACTTGGTTTGTGTGGAACTAAATTATGCATTTCTGAAAACACAGCATTCACCAACACAGGGAATTAAATAAGTTTAATAATTTTCCAGTAAATAGCATCTCGTCTTATTGAAAAATATTTTTTGAATAAAACCAAATGGTTTAGCGCTCAGAGAAAAATGCTTGATAATATTTTCAATTTTCAAAACAACAAACCTATATGGTGCTTGGAAGTTAGAGTGCTATTAATGCACATTTTGAAATGGCTGCAACTCTGTGCTCTACTCTATCAGAAATAAATGCATATTTTGTGTGTTTTGTGTCAAAACTTCCATTATTTTGACAAAATACTTGCCTGAATTCACAGTTGTCCATTGCCCAGTAGGAAAACATCTCCATATTGACGTGACGTGAGAAAGGGAAGTTTCTCAAGGCTGGTCAGTACGCCGCCATAGAATCGTTCAACTAAAGCAGCTGTAGTTCAGAAGAAAATTTAGTATTGTCAGCTTATGAAAGTTCTTACGAATTGAGATTTCGGAAAACCAACTGAGAAGAGTATTCACGGACTCCTCATGTTATTCAGGTGTACATGTTTCAGCCCTAGTCGCAGCAAGATGACGAAGCAAGTCACCCTGACTCGGATCAAAATACCAACTTTCAGGTTGCCCAGCAGCAGGGCATTCCCCATGACTTTCAGCAACACATGATTACTGGGAAAACTTGTTTCGGGCATAAAATGAGCTCTGCCTTTTTATTACTGTTTTCATCATCTTTTGGTCATTTCTAAATACTTTCATCAAAAATCCCAGGCAATATTGTTCCGACATTTTTTTGGGTTCCTGAGCCCCAAAGTGACCAATTTCGCATGATTTCTGGGTAATCGTTCCTTGGCATAGAGTAATTTTCCAGCCCTTTTATTAATGTTTTCATAATGGATAAGTCATTTCTAATTAATTTCAGACAAAATCACGCTTTCTTGTGCATACAGATCTCAGCAACCGCTCGGCACAATGGCTTCATTCATTCCGCATATGTTCATACCAATGTCTAGTTGTGCATTCACCACGTTAAGTTCACCTGGGTCAAAGGTCACGGGATATATGCACCTTCTTTTAATGACCTCTTTTTTTTGTGCTGCAAAAACAACTTTCTCTAATTCGGAATTGGGGTTGTACGTAAAAACAGACCTGGTGGCAGTGCTCCCATTTGTGATTTGAGACCAATGAATTTTCAAAATTAGCAACAGTTGAGATGTTCACTAAATGCACTGAGAACAGAATTGGCATTATTTAGTAGTTAGGAGAGAAACTACAGTAGGGAGGCATCTTGCCTTGGGGATGTCTTTCCCCATTCTACTCAACTTAATTAAACATTTCTAATGTTTTACCTCCTCAAATATATGCATTTATCTATTTATAGGATATACACTCGTTAGTGTTACAGAAACAAGATGGAGTCGGGAACCACAGGAGTTAATATCGTATACACTGGCTTTTTTGCTGCTGCAGTTAATAACACTTCATAAGTGGCTCATTATAGTTGCTTAACATTCATTACTGTATTTTCAGTTCACAAAAGCACACACAAAGAGTAAGTACCAACTTGTCAGTGGCAAGCATTTATTTCACGGCCAACGAGGGAATTTTATTTTTAGACATTTTCTTAAATGTAAAACAATGGCTGCCAGACTACAGACACTGTATGTAACACTAATTAGGGCGTCTGCAACTCCAGGCAGCCTGAAGCAGTTGTTTGCTTTGTGTTCTGAGACAAGACCTTTTCCAGTTTCAGACAAGTTGATTAGTTTGAGAAGAAAACTATTTTGTTATGCTGTTCGTATCACTGCTGTAGATACAGAAGGAACTGTACCTGCACTGATTGGTAATGCTAAATTAATGATCCAGTCATTCCCAAAACCTTGTAATGTCCTAATTATTGGTATTTAAAGAATTACCTCCATTTTTATTGTTTCTCATAAAGTTACCCTGAATTAAAAGCTCCTTTGAATTGTATTTCCAAAAATAATATTGGTCCTCTGATAATTTTCAGCTCACCAGGAATAAAAATCCCTTGACAGGCAAATTGATTGCAATTAAACATGCACATTATTTAACAATTATGTATTAACTCCTTTAAAACAGTGGAAAAACTAAATGCAAGCATGATCAGGGCTCAGTGTTCCTATGTGCACATCCAATTAATGACGGATCCGATTTTAAGACCACCTATAAAAATAATTACCTGACATTCGCTTGTAGAAAAAGAAGGAAAGCTTGTTCTTCGGACATCTAATGTGCCATTTTGGCAGCTGGTCACAAGCTCGCAGTTCCCCAGTGTCTCCATCAGTAGCACATTAAGATAAAGGGCTGTTAACTTTGGGGAAGCCAGTCTCTCAGTCTCTTTGATGTGAACTTCCCACAAAGTGCAGATCTGTCGTTCAGCCGTAATGACCGTTTGATAGCCTCCACGGTTGCTGCTTGCATTCCACTGATAACAATTCCAGGCCGTGGCTTCCATAACAAGTTGAGGCAGATATCGTCTGAGGAGAATTCTGCAAACAAAGGGGTAAACACTTTTATAATGCGAGGACATTCTAGGCTTAGGAACATTAAATACAGCATATGACAATATTGAAAGTGCTGAAGGGTTGCGAGCCTTGACAGCTTAAGATATAATCCAGAGATGAGTCTGCTCCTCTTACAGCGTTGCTGCGCATTGTCGTCTTCGGGCATAAGCAATGCAATTTCCATTGAAGATCACTAAGAATGCATGGTTTTTATCAGGAAAACATTCAGCAGGCTGCCATGCTCATTAATAGCAATAAACGATATGACCCATTGGAGTACTGTGCTTTAGTGAAACACTCTCCACAAAACTTCTTGGCAACATAGTTTTTTTGGACAGTTCAAAATTATTCCCAATGAATTAAGTAAACATAATAATTAATTACACATTACAGAGCGTACAGACTAACAGATGTGATAATAGTCTTGACAAACTCTTTGGCGCTTGGACTCAACAGGGAGATTTTGTAATTGATGAGCATCTGCCCTGAGCCGCAGCAGGATAAATCCCCCCTCGAGTCCAGATACTGGTGGTGGTGATGGCTGATGACTCTGCTCACTGATAGGCTGATGAGGATGATGACTGCAAAAAGTGAAAGATAAAAATACTAGGTGAGATGAATTTACTTATTTTAAGCCTTTAAACACTTATTTCTATCACTATTTTTCTTAGTATGACAAAAAAAAAAAAAAAAAAAAAAAAAAAGCCCTAATTTGAGGTAATTTTGACTAGCTTGCCAATGGAATAAGAAATTTTCACTTGTCAAGCAAATAGTAACTTAAAATAAGTTACTATTTGCTTGACCAGTGAAATTGTCTTATTCCATTGGCAAGCTAGTCAAAATTACCTCAATTCAGGACGAATGTTTTGTCTTACCAAGAAAAATAGAGATAGAAATAAGTGTTTTAAGTCTTCAAATAAGTAAATTCATCTTACCTAGTATTTTTATTTCCACTTTTTGCGGCGATGAACTTGTGAAAACTGGGCGGTGATGGGGAGGTGGAGCGCTTACATAATAGCAGCATGAACATACTAAAGGCAGCGAGAGAGAGAGAGAGAGAGAGAGATTTAAAAAGACGGCAGCAAGATGATGGGCTAATGACGTTAGCATGTCGCTGTGGCATTGGATAGATGTGATCCGGTGATAGGGCAGCTGATACCTCAATTTACAGCCCCAGACAATGGCAGCAGGAATGAGTGAGCATGCCTAAAGCTGCTTTCACACCGGACGCGAAACTAATTTTTCTCGGGACAGATTACATTCAAAGTCAATGCAAAGACGCGCGTCTTCGTATTGACTTTGAATGTAATCTGTCGCGCGAAAAATTCGTTTCGCGTCCGGTGTGAAAGCGGCTTAAGAGAAGTGAACAGCTGATTGAGAAAGACTACTGGCCAAAGCAGGCAAAAGACTCTTCTCAACTAAACTTTTGCTAGAGCATCACTAGAATATTAATAGCCGAAGTCTACAGAATCTCTTATTTTCTCTGCAAAGATGCAAGTCAATAGCCTCAGCGAGAATCCAGGAAACGCTACGATTAGCAAACTTATGAGGAAACTTGGCTGTTTCTTTTCATCCCCCCGTCTTATGTCCCATTTAGTTTCTTGAAATGCGGTCGCTTAGAGGAGAAAACTGCTTGCTGGTTTTGTGCTGAGGACGTGAGAAGCAGCTGACAAAAAAGAAAGAAAGTCACTTGCTGATGGAGAGTGGTTGAAATAATAATTACCATTTGCTTTCATATTTATCTATTTGTGATTATTGTTTTCATGGTCAGTAAAAACTGACTGATTGGGGTCTGTTAGTATATCATAACAGTAACAGTGAAGTTTCTTGCACTTCCTAGCCTGTCACCTCCATGGAGTGAGTGCCCAGTCAGTGCAGTCTCCTTACTTACCTTCCAACGAGACAGGCTCTCTCAGTAGGTTAGGGCTGGATTCAGCTTAATTCATGGAGAGAGCAGATTTGGACCCAACAGATGATTTAATCATATGTAAAATGAAACTTTTGAAAGTTTTTAAATTACTTTTTTTTTTTTTCCTCAACCTTTCATATCTGCATTTATTTATTTCTTCCCTCATTAATTATTAATAGTCAAAAGACTGCAAATGCACATGCCTAAAAAAAAATGTAATATACCTCATATCTTGCCTTAAAGTAAAAATAAGCAGCTTTGGTATAGAATATGCTGTTTCCAATCCCAAAAATATATTGGTGAAAGCATAGCCGTGCCTTCGAGTAAACACAGGTTGTTGCACTGATTGATTTCATCATAACAAACCATCTTACAGTCACAGTAATAACTGGCTCTGAATGCAAAATGGAGCTCTGTAGACCTTTAGACAATGTACATCAATATCAGGAGGCTCATGACTGAATGACTACACTCGCAAAAAATTAAAGAAAGATCTTGGATTTTTTTTTGAAAATTCAATACCGAGTCCACAATATTTGAGAATTTAATGTCTGGGAATTGTTCAGCTGCAGCACAAAGAGCTCCAAAAACGAAATAACCAGCAAGAAATTAAACATCTTCAAACATTCCAAAATCTCTCTCACCACTCTCCATCTCTTGCACTGAAAATTGAGCACTTTCAAGTTCCTTACGGTCTCCCTCAAGCATTGCTCCCTGGAAACAAATCACTGCAGAAGAGAAATCCATTATAACTCTGACATATGCAAACAGAGCCAACTAAGGTGAGTGACAGTCTCGTAATATCTTTGCGTCGTACTGTCGCTCACCCCATATATCTCAATAAAGTGTTTCCACAGAAAGCATCTGAGTCTTGGAGACCGGAGTGTAAATGGACAGCTCTTCACAAGAAAGTCAACGACATGAAACCTTGACTTGTTGGGTACGTGAGAACATTCTTAGAATCAATTTCCCTCATTAAATATCTGAATGTCAATCCAAATGCATGAACATCAAACATTTAATTCATTTGATGATGCTTCTGTCCGGCTCTAATTTTTTTGTTATCCCCTTTTAAAGCCACTTCGAGCAAATGGGTGATTAAGAATTAACTCTTGAAGTGCTATCACTGCTATAGTCACGCAAGGTGCAAAATATGATACAAAATTTCAGATATCATCCTTCAAAAGGTCAACAATTTTGTCAATTTTCAGCTGGCAAATTAGTTAGGAATGACTTTCAAAAGGGTTTATAGATACTTGCGAGTCCTTCTGAAGGTCATTTGTCAACTAAATAATGAATTATTAACTTTTGGAAGGATAGCTTGAGTAAAAATTAAGCACTTTAAGGGTTAAAAGAAAACTTTCAGGAGTTCTGCTGTATTAGACTGAAAAAGTGTCTCGTCAGTGACGAGCTAAAAAGACGAGTTTCTCAATTCCATGGTGGATTTTCTGAAAAATAATTTATTTGCAGAGTAGTATAAATGTCTGTCTTTTGCGATACAAAAAGTGTGAGAACTAGGACACAGTTTACCGAAGACACACCTCCCCCCACAAGACAGAGCGCATTTCTGAGCCTAACTCTGATATTAATGAATCAACCAACTGTAAAATAACCGCTGTAAAACAACACTGCTCATTTTGCTTCAACTTAGGTTCCTGACATGCAGATTCTGCAGGCTTGTAAGTGAAAATCTGTCTTTACTCATTGCACAGTATAAGAGCAATACCTTCATCTTCCCAGCCACTGTAAAGAGCCCCTCAGTTTTCCTATGAAAGATATATATTTAATGATTCTTTATTCTACGTGATGTTACACTTTATGCATTTATTATTTTAATATTACTGCCATTCATTATTATCCAAGAGTAGAATGTTTTCTTGAAACATATTCTTAAGCTGATGAATATAAAAATATATATACATTTCATTCTAAATTATTTTGCTTGAAGAATTTACTGGAAAAAAAAGTCTGAAGGACACGTTCTCCCTAATAACCATTTCACTGAAAATAACTCAAACGGCTTGGAGGAATGCCAGCTTTATATTATATACTCTCTCAAGTGCCATAGTAGAAGTAGACGGCACGTATGAATACAATTTTTCCATGAAAAAAGCAAATAAGAATTAAGACATCTAAGAAATTAAAAAAGCCCATGAATAAAATCAACTAAAACCTCCTGAATATGCACCTCATAGCTTTACTGAACCCTGAAAAGAAAGCATGTATAAACTGCTAAAAGGCAAGAGCATATGATAAAGAAATTAGATCTACATTGCAGTCCATATATATATATATATATATATATATTTTGGACAGTGACAAAATTTTTGTTGTTTGAGCTCTGTTGTCCAGCCCTTTGCTTTAGAAATTAAGCAGTCAATATCAGCTAAATATACATACTGTCAAGGTTAAAGGTGCAGTAGGTAACTTTTATAAAAATAACTTATTTTGTTTGCTGAAACTGTCACTTTGTACTGACAGCCGTACATGAGTCAAGCAATCGGCAAAAAAATCAGGTACAGTCAGCTCCTGCCAATACGTCTAATGACATTGGCAAGAATCCACTGCGCCCAAGTAAAATTAACCAATCAGTGCCAAGAGGAGTTTCTGATGCAGTGTCAATCACTTCTCATGCACATGCTGTTCAGCCCCCCTCCATTGCACATGCTCTCTCTCGTGCTTCATTCCTGGAGGAGCTTAAAGTTATACTTGGTAAATATTTTTGTGTTTTATTTGGTACAATTGTCATAATACCCTTTCGGCTATTGAAGTGGTCTGCCTGTAAAGTTGGATCTCTGTATGGAAAACCCGGACAGTGTAATCCAGAAACACGAATATCTCTTTGTCTACACTTCCAGTGCCTCCATTGTCAACAACCTTGTAATTGTAATACTGGCAGTAAACAGACCAAAGACACGAGCAGAAAAGCAATGAACCAAGAGGGAGGTTGAGTTTGTCTGTAATAACTGCAACCTGAATAAACTGGGCATAATGGTTTGGAAGATCTGCTGGCATTGTGTAAGTAAGTACCTCGTTAACATGCTTCTATATTAGCACTGGTCCGCACATTTATTTAGCTACAGCAACTGGGTTCCAGTTGTAATAATGTACAAGCAATTAATCTGTAACAGAATAGTCGACAGCATGCAATACCTAGAAACTGTAGCTCTAATAACTGGTGCCAACATGTTTTTGATAGCCTTGCATAGCATCAAGGCTTTGCATAGCCTAGCCTGGTCAGGTGGTGAAAATAATAGTCCACATAAAGCCAGATCAGTTGGTAGCTGGCTAGCAGCTGGGAAGCAGACTTTACTCTGTTGTACAGGGAAGCTAACTAACTTGTACTTTTTGCAGTCTGTCTGCTTGCCTTGTCCTGTGGTTGAGCCTATAGTGTAGTTATCACTGGAGCCAAGGGTCTTATCTCGCACAATATAAGAACCTAATAAAAGTTTTATGTTATTTGCCGCTTGTTAGCTTTTATAATACGTATGGCTAGTCAGTAGATTTGATAGCTAATGCTAACATCATGTAGGTAAAGTTAGTTCTCAATTGCTCAGCAGGTATACAGCGGCGATCCTCAATCATCTTTTGATTACCGAGCACAATTACAATGACTTTGAGATGGTGTGGTATGTGTCTGTGAGTAACATGAAAACGCTTTATGTTACTTTATTTTTAAATTTTTTGTTATTGCCAGCGTTTCTTACTTTGCAATGAGACATAGTGGAGCTCCTCATGTGTTTCTATTAGTGACCACTGGTGAACTGAACTTAACCCTTTGAGCGCCGAATACATTTTCAATGAATTAAAAACGTAGTTATCCTGAGCTATTGAAAACCTATCATGCGGCAACTTGTTTAAAAGAGCTCCCCTGTGGGAGCTCTTTTAAACAAGTTGCCACATGATAGGTTTTCAACAGCATCTGACTTTTATATCTTACATCATTGGGCAACTATAGTTTCCCCCGGCGCTGAAAGGGTTAACTGAACTTGTGATTGAGCTTGGAGGGAGGGGCTACAAAAGAGAGAGAAGAAGCTGTGAGGGAGGGGTGGAGGTGCTCATGATCGAAATCTCCCGCTCTTTTCTCCAAAGTTACCGACTGCAGCTTTAAGACTGAGGGTATGTACATTCATACTGCAAGAACCAGGCAGAAATTACAGCCCTTCTCATGCATAGCCTCTAACATTAGGGACCAAAAACAATTGGCCAGTATTCTGTTTAACTGTTTCCTGGCTAGCACATGAAGAAGAAAGCTAAAAAAAAAAAAAAAAAAAAGGTCAAGAGTAGATTCGCTGCAGTATTTGTATTTGTCTATCATCATGAGTACCAAAAAAAGCTCATAGCAGCTCATATCTGAGACATGTCCAGAACATTAGATGCTGGCACATTTTTTAGCTGATGATGTGAAGAAAGATGCTTCCAGCAGGAAGTTTTATAAATTTTCCAGAAACCTATCAGCTCAGACTCAACAGAAGGCTGAAAAACTTTCATCTTGTAGTAGGTCCATGACTTCAAGCATGACTAAAACAACCAAGTAGATAAGGGGCAGAGAGGAAATGCTTTGAGCAAACCAAGTAAAACGCTCAACCGTAAGTCAACAAAAAGTGCTTTCACTGACTGAATTCAAGATTACAGGCAAAAAGTGCCCAAAACGAACAAGAACTGAAAGCAACTTCAGCCAGGCTCGCCAGCGCAGTATCAGGGACGATATCCAGTGTATGGTGATGTCAGCGGGTAACCAATTTGAAACCATTTGAAATCATTTAAATTTTCATTAAAAGCAAAGTTTTTCCAACCAATAATATATAAGATTATTACAACGTATATTATATTGTGTATAAGAATCGATTCTGGTCCCCCTACAATGCTAGAATTGTAAGGAGGGCTGTAATTTCCACATGGAATGCCTAATCTCCTTGAAAGTACTCTTAGGTTTAGGATGTTAATCTGCATGTAAATGCTACTAGCATTGTTTCATTTTCCAAAAGCAATTTTTGCTGGAATATACAGCAGATACAAAACAAGAAAAATTGTGTTACATTTACAGACTGCCATGTATAAACACTTAAAATATGCTAAAAATACAAAAATGGTTATGACATCATTTCATTCGAAATGATTGAAAAATATGCCAACAATACATTCAAAAACAAGAGAAAGAACCAACTTCCCAGGGCACTTCCTGTGCAACATCTGCTGATATAATTTTTCTCAGAAATAGGCTGATATCTTAACAGAATCCATACTCTATTTCTGAAATAAAAAAAGCCATCCATATGCACACACAAAAAAATAAAATAGCATAAATAATCATTTTAAAAACTATTTTGACATCTCTTGGCAGCTTCAACGGTTTCAGACAAACGGTTTAAATAATAAAACAACAGCTTAAATAAGAGGGAAAGGATCAGCAGCTGATTCAAGCTCACGGGAATCAACAGAACCAATCGCTGACTGGATTGGGACGGAGGCAACCAATAGCTGCTGACCGGTGTCGAACACAGTAGACAGCTCTGACCCTGCACACCACCCTCACAGATACAGTATCCGATTTTTAAAAAAGCAAAAAATAAAATAAAATAAAATAAAACAAAATAATGGACCCAAATTAAATTTCCATCGATTTGGATCAAGACACATAACAGTCTTCCAGGGCCTGAAGAGGACATTAAAAAAGTTCTATTCTTTAAAAAAAACAAGAGAAAAGAAACAACAGAATCCTTCAAAAAAGAATTTTCGTAACGCGCACTCACACTCAGTATAGTATATGTATGGGTGTGTGAGTGCATGTGCGTGCGTGCGTGTACGTCCATAAGGTAGGTAGTCCCCCGTCGCCTTCTCCACTATAAAACAGACTCCATGTTCTCGCACCATTCGTGATCCTCCAGGCTGTATATAAATTTTGTCCTGTTTGCCGCACTCTGGCCGAGCTCCTTCCCCACGTTGTCCAGCGTGAGGTTGGAAGCGAAGAGTTCGGTGGGGGTCAGGTAGCCCTCGTGGTTCTTGATGTACTTCTTGTAGTTCTTGCGCAGGCACTGCCAGGTGGTGGTGTACAGCAGGAAGGCCACGGCCTTCAGGACGATGGCGATGCTGACATACAGGTGCCTGTAGGCCACGTTGTCGTACAGCATGCACGCCCCCTTCTCTCCGCACACCGTGCTCCAGAACAGGCATGTTGAGTCGATCCCCGCACCAAAGATGAGGGGAGGGGGAATGAAACCTGAGGCAGAAGTAGTGATGAAAGAGGCAGGAGTCAAAGAGAACGGAGGTAATGCTAATAATAATGTGCTCCATTTATAAACCACTTTTACCATTTAAAACCATTACGATGAGATCTGACTGGACGCTATTAACTGGCTGATGTTGATATAAGTAGAAATTGTAGTTGAATATAACAGAGTTACAGATGTAAAATTTTGACAATACAACTAAAAATACAACAAAAAAAACCTATCATCCTAACCCTAAGCTGAAAGATAAAATAAAAGTTCACTGTTCAGCGCACCAATGTAGTTCGAAACTAAACAACATGAATTAAAACAAAACACTAACAGCCTCTAAAACACAATGGCCGGTACTGTGAAGTCAGGTCTAAGTACGGTTTAACTTAGACCCTGATCTAAGTACGGTTTAAGTCAAGTTTATTTATCAATTTTTTGATACTTAAACCTGGGGTTTAAGATTCACTGTCTGATGTGCGGTTAACTTAGAACTTGGTCTAAGTGTGGTCTAACTTTGTACATGTTTTTGAACTTGGTGTAGGGATGGTTTAAGTCTGGTTTAACTCTCTTTTGCGGCTGACATGGCTCATCTTTTGGATTAATTAAGGAGAGGAGACCAGGTGCTCAAACTTTTGCAATGGGCAGCTGCTGCGACCAAGGCACCAACCCCTTTAAAACCTTCAATCTTCAGTCGCCTCCACTGCTCTTTCAATTCCCTTATGTCTCGGCGCCCATCGACGGACCGAGCTCAGAAGGTAGCGTGAACTCTCTCCCACTCCCTCGTTTTGGTCGAATTGATCTCCAAGTTGTTCTTTTTGTTCTCTAACATCTCAGCACTTCCCTCGACTAATTCTACAAGGAAGTATTTTTCCTCCGCTTACCAATTAGCCTAACGGCAGGGGTGTCCAATCTTATCCACAAAGGGCCAGTGTGGCTGCTGGTTTTTGTGTCAGCCCAGCACTAACACACCAGCTTCTAATTATCAAGGTCTTGAATGAACCCCCTGATCACTTAATCAGTCGAATAAGCTGCTGTAGCCCTGGGCTGTAGTGAGCCCTGCATCCATACTGTTCCTTCACGGATAAGATTGGACACCCCTCCCTTACAACTTTTGGATTTTGATGATTTAGTAGACATAGTTCGAACACTGGTCATATAGGTCACAAGCAGAAATCGTAGCAGAAACTTGGTAGCACTTTACTGCTCATGTGCAGGAGAAGCAGACGAGGTCTGCAGGGAAGTTAGACCCGGTTTAAATTTAGACATCAGGTTTAAAGTTAAACCACATGAAGATTACACTTACACTTACACTGAGGTTTAACTAAACCTGACCTTCAGAAACTAAAACCGATTTAAAACCCACTTAGATCGGAGCTTCGATCTAAGTGGGGTTTAGTTAAATCAGGGTTGAAATTTAGAGGGGTTTTAGATTGGAACCAACTTCAGAATACAGTGGAATGGGCCTGGTTTTCCTTCATGTGACAGGTCTGATGGTAAGTGCACAGATCGCCGTGTCTATTTCGATTTTCTGACAGTCGCGAGGAACAATGGGTAATTCCTTGCCAGTGCGACACACAATAGAGTTGGAGTTCGAGGACAAATTTCCATTTCATGAGGAGGGGGCTTCCATAATCATATGACCCCAGTGGGATGGTCTTTCTAATGAGGTAAGGCAATATATGGTATTTTTCTGAAACATTAGGCTGTGTGCACATGACTATCGAGAACCATGTCTCAACTGACAAGCAACCCATTTCTGATTTAATTGAAAAACACATGGCCATAGCGGACAGCCGCTATGCCGACTGGAAATGGGATGGAGTGTCATGTAATTCAAGGTAAGTGCCATGACTGTGTCATGTATCAATGTAGCATCGTCAATGTAAACTTTGAGCTATTGCTTGCAAATATGCATTTGGCTTTGATAACAATGCACTGTAACTTAACTGAGCAGCCTGTGTGCTCACAGCCAGCTCCATCCTACTGCAGGTGTACACAAGAGCATGGCTGAAGAATATTCAAAACACATCAATTCACAACATGAGGTGAGACTTAATAGTTATCACTTTACTGACTTTCATTTTATTTTGTTCTGCCCTCTCAACTTGGAACATTAATTTTTGGTCAATGGAATACGTCATTTGACAAAAGTATGGAATACATAATTGCCAGGAGGGAGAGAAACATTTATGGTCACAGAGTTTTTCATCAGAAACTTTCATTGCTGAACATAACTGACAAAGAGGCATCTTTCTTAGAAGACTGTGGCACATTTGCGATCCCAGATATCCTAATTCCCTCCCCATTGTTGTGAAAATTACAGTTGCCCTGGCCTTATATGCCACCGGCTCATTCCACAGTCTCCTTGCATACGCAACTGGAATTCAATTTTTAATATATTCTATCATTAAAAATTAGAGTATGCACTCAGAATAGAGCTGACCTCCATGGCCAGGATGTAGATAATGTAATTGTGTTACATCTCAATAACTTGTGACTGTGGAGTAAATAATATGGTTATTGCCACATACTAACAAATAGACAGTAAATAACTCTACATAACTAGCATTTTGTATCTAGAATATTATGGTGCAGTTTGTAGTAAAAAAGTATGCGATTTCGAAGACGATCAGGGTTCCCTTGTCTGCCCTTTGTTCTTTTTTCAAATACTTAAACGCATCAAATGTATTTCTTTAATATATAATAACATGAATAAAATGCCTTATTAATGTCCATAAAAGCAAGCACTTTAACAAAGACAACCTAAACAATTCAATTATATGTGCGCCTTCTTCTTGTGTGTATATGATTATATGATGGCAGCATTGGTATAGGAAGTTGACCCAGCCTCTTTGGATGGATCTCTGCGCTTTTAATCACTCCCACTGGCAGGTATCACATGACGTACAAGTGTTTAAATTTACATAGAAGGGTCATTCCCATGGACAGACCGCAGAAGAGGTTGCGACGATTGTTGCATGTACTACGCATGGTAGAGAAAATCAAGCACAATAATTATTTGGATCAGTCCTCTAGAACAGGTTTACAGAACAGGAAACAACGGGCAGTGATTAGATCAGAAGTCAACTGATACTGTATCCAGGCATATTCAATTATAATTTATGCCCAGTTCCATAAAACATAAGGAAGTATTGACTGCCTTCTTACTGCAGTAAGAGTGTTTTGTATCCTGACTAATTAACTCCTCTACCATTGTTGTTTATAAAAGCCATTGAGCCGAGTAATGGTATGGAGAGATGTGAGTAATTTCATAGCGATTTGCTGGCAGAGGTTATCTCTTACCGAGAAGTCGCAGCAGCAGGAACAGAACTCCGAGCGCGTATGATTTCAGCTCCGGCGTCACAGTCCTGTGGATCAACAGAGTGAGAAAAGGAGACAGATTTCAGAGCTCAAACACTTGCCTCCACACTACGTGACTCTCGCCACACGTTCAGTCATTCAGCCGCTCATAGCTCAGAAACTGGTTTCAGGCTCCGAGGTTATTATCACAGGCAGAAATGAGAAAGCAGACGAAATTAAATTCCCGAGTCACAAGAGCCAGCGGTGTTTGCGGCAGGGCTTGATGCATAACGGCGTTCTACAGCCTTCCAAATAGAATCTACCGCATCTCCCCCCCCCAACCCAGTGCTCACCCTCCACCATCTCAAACGCTCATCAGCTCCCCGAAAGATTAGCACTGCAGCCTGTTTTCACTGCCAGGGTGAGTCCCTCAGAGAGGCAGCTCAGCAAAGCCAAATTGCTTTTAGCCTCAGAAACATTCTCAGGGAATTATAGAGTTTGCATACATAACATTAGAAGTATGGAAAGTAAGTAGATGAGGTCACAAAGAAGCTTCCAGTTTTCAGTTATATAACAGATGGAAGATACAGATAATAGGATATTTCAGATAAGTAAGCAAGGTTGTAGTCTTAAGTTACAAGGAAAGCAAGACGATTTTTGGTTTTCAGATGTTTACAAAAGCAAGCGTGTTTCTTGTGTCTGAGAACTGAGCAGGTTTCTTGTATCACATACCCATTGAGTGAGTAGATATGTTATGTCAGACAGCGCAGTGTCAGAAATGAGCAGGACTCTGACCTTAGATGCCAGACAGTACGACAGGTTTTTAGCTCCTGTAGCTCAGGCTGTCAGAGCAGGTTAGAAGGCCTCAGATTCACAGTCTCAGAAGCGTGAATAGCTTCAGAGACGCTGCTAACATAATAACAATGTTCTCTCCCCAGATGCGGCGAGAGCCTGGCGGGCGAGGTGGGTACCTGATGAGGATGATGACGGACGGGGTCTGAGCCATGGCTCCGATCATGCTGCAGGCGCAGATGACGCACAGGAAGATGAGAAAGGCCTCCTGGCAGCCCGGGCTCGGACACTTCCCCGGCATCGCCTTGGCCTCCTCCGTCTCCCCGGAGATACAGGCGCACCCCGTCAGATTCTGAGGAGACGTCCATTCAGTTAGCTTACCCACAATCCCCCTGACTACCCCATTATTCATGACTTCTGTGGCATCCATTTTGTTGCTTCCGCTGTGATATGCGACCAAACAAAATGGCGGACAGGTCTGAATGTGAGGGTGATGGCTAAACCAATGAACCTCTGAAAACATGCAGTGGACAGTCAAAGCCGATAGGCGAATATTCCCTGATCTGCTTATAATGTGGTAGTAATGTGGAGAGGTTGCAGACTACTGGCTTCATTGGCACAAAATCCAAGCCTGCACAGCACTGTATATGCTTTAAACCGATCAGCCACAACATTATAACCACCTGCCTAATATTCCATAGGCCCCCCTCATGCTGCACAAAACTGCTCCATCAAACTGACATCCGTTTGAATACCCCAACCTGGGATTTACCAGCCAAACATTTCCTGGACCATCACACTCTTCCACCAGTCAGTCCTCACATCTGTGAGGGGTTCTAATGTTTTGGCTCATTTGCGTCAGTAAAATATAGAATGCGTTTTTACTTTAATTCATCTACTATAAAATCAGGGCGTGAATGTGATCATCATTAATCCTTATGATTTATCATATACGTCTTGTAACGTGGTCATTAAAGTGGCTGTCAGGGATGTACTAAATGGACCAGAATGTTCTAGAAAAACAAATTTTAAAGAGCATGGAGGACATTTTCGTCTGAGAACTGCGATCTATAGTACAGATACACGCTGGAGCAGTAAGACCATGGAGGCGAGGTCAGTAGCTTGCTGGGAAAGAGATGGACCCCCGAAACAGCACAGACTTCATCCATTTGACTGTACTGCTGTACATCTGAGCTACAGAACGGACATGACATGAGGGGTAATGCATCATACAGAGCGATTGCATTAAAAAACATTATTCACCCCTCAGGGCAGCTCTGCACACACTTCTAATAAAAAGCTATAGAATCAACAACAAAAGGTCATTCCTAAGACAGCAGGCTACACATCTACAGTCAAACTCTTCTGTGGATGGTCCCATCTTATTTATGATCCTGGAAATGTTCAGTGCTGGTCAGAACGATTACGCCACACGGGATGAATTTTTCTCTGATTACTACAGCAATAAACCCAGTCCAGGGTGAGTTAAACAGTTCACTTGAGCTCTTAGTAATTCAGTTATACAGCAGCATATTTTGCTAACACAAACAAGCTTAAAATACAAGTTGTAACAAAATATGCTACACCTGTTAAGCTTGATTGAGGCATTACATCACAATAATAATAATCCATCTATAATTAATCTTTTTCCTCACTACGGTCGTGAGGGAGCTGTAGCCTATCCAAGCTGACTCGAAAGGCAGGGACCCACCCTGGACAGCTCACCAATCCATCGCAGGGCTCAAACACCATTCCCTCTCGCACTCATACCTACGGGCAATTTAGTGTCTAAAAGTGTTTAGCCTGATATGCATGTCTTCAGACTGTGGGTGGAAACCGGACTACCCGGAGGAGACCCAGGTGAACACAGGGAGAACATGCAAACTGCACGCAGAAAGGCCACAGGCCGGATTGGAACCCATGACCTTCTTGCTGTGAGACGGCAGTGGAAACCACTGCGCCACTGTGCCACCCTTCCTTAAACGTATTGCGTGCTGTATAAATGTGCTCCTGATTAAACATCGTTGAATAAGCCATTTTACATCAAAATTAATTGATATTTATTAATGTTGAGGCAGACTCACAGCTCGGGTGCAGCCGGCGAAGCAGGCAGACAGGTATGTGACTCCATCAGAGCCGCAGACGGGACTGACGGACGCCGTGTAGCAGTTACAGTGGCTCATGCAGGGAGCCACAGGCTTCTGACCCACAGTCAGCGTCCTGAAAACACACAGGTTTAACATCAACTACTGCCAATGAAAAGCTGATATGCGCCCATGGGGTGTGTAAGAGAGTGCACGTCTGGTGTTAGATGGAAAAAGCTAGTGAGTCACATTTCGGACATTTTGAGAAAAATGGTGGAAACATATCCCACCCTGTCCATAAGGCCAAGCCTATTGCCATTCCTTTGTTTGGTGTTTTCTGGAAACCTGCGCATTTTTTCCATACACTTCCAGTGTGAAATGATGCGGTAGAAGACAGCAAGTCCAAAGTCAAATCAAAATCATTTTCCTCAAAAATGTGACAAACTAGCTCCGTCCATTAAACGCTAGATGTGCACATCTGGGTCTTGACTACCATAATTATACTTTGTAATCTAACAATTCACATCCAGTTAAAGTGCAAATTACTTAAAAGGACTCACAATGTAAAAGCACCGGACTTTCATGTACAACCCATTTCAGAGCTCCATAATGTGCAAACACAAATATTAATATAATGTCAATTAATGAAATCTTGTTTAGTATGTCGTCTCGCATCCTTGGCGAGCAACGACAGCGTGAAATCTGAGATACATATACATCCCTACAGTATCTTCTCAGGCCAGCCCACACCAAATAATACTGTAATATGTTTTGACGATTTACAGAAAAATGTATTAAGAGCTTTCACGCCGAAACGCTTGAAACAAATTTTTTCACGCGCCAGATTACATTCAAAGTCAATGCAAAGATGCGAATACACGCATTTCGCGTGTATTCGCATCTTTGCATTGACTTTGAATGTAATCTGGCGGCGAAAAATTTGTTTCAAGGTCCGTGAAAGCAGCTTTATGCATTAGATCAGGGGAGGATCCTGGCTAATGGTCCGGCTCATTCAGAACACCAGGATTCAGAGGCTTTAAAAAAAAAAAAAAAAAAAAACAGCAGCTCCACCAGACTGGGGATGAGGAGGAAGGTCCTTACGTGTTGCTGTAGGCGACAGTCACCCCGGCAACAGGCCCAGTGTCACAGCCCAGAAACAGGAAGGAGACGTAGCAGGCCGTGGAGACCAGGTTGACCAGCATGGCCATGCGCACGGCGCCCAGGGCTGACAGGTTGAGCTTCTTCACCAGCAAACCCCCAAGGAATATGCCCAGACACGCGCACGGGATGGCCGTCATGCCTGAAAGCAACCGCACCCCACCGGCGGCCATTTTGCATTAGTGCTTCTCATTGTATTAACAGAATTTTATAACACACTTCGTGGACAAGGACAATCTTGCTCACAGTACATGTATAGGTTGCTATTACAAACTCATTGGATGGGATTATTATGAAATTAGCCATCAAGATGGTGTCGAGTTCAGCGAATGGAAGCATCATCCACACAAACGATTAAGAGACGCGAAAATATACTGATTTAATCAGACACTGTAACTAGCCCCGTGACAAAATGTATGGCAGCCAAAGCCAGAAGCGAAGTCGCAGTATAACTGGCCCCTCCCCCATTACGCGCCCAAGTTGTGACTCACCGAGCAGCTGATTGGCTGAGGAGGTGGTGAGATTGAATTGCTGCTCCAGGTACTTCCCCAAGAAAGCAGCAAAGCCAGCGACCACAGCGATCTCCATACAGGCGGCCAGGATGATGCAGGTGAACACCGGGTTCGAGAGCAGGTGTTTGGTAACTTTGGGGATCACTGAGGGCGGGAGTGTGGAAGGAGCAGAGAGGTCATGTTTTTCTATCGCAATATGTTATTTATACATTACTGCAGATACAGTGTTAACTGTGTTTTACTGTCACTGAAGCAAACTGCGCAAACAGAAATCAGAAAGATTCAGAGGAAGACTCCGTGTATATGAGCCATAACTATAGCAGAATTGATGAGACAACAGTGTGTCAGAATACATCATCCGCCCTCTCTCTTGAAAAAAGAGCGTGACCGCACTACTTCACTATGACAGGAGCTGGATCCTTACGAGAGTGAGAATGATCAGTCATTAGAAGTGTACAGCAGTCAGAATATCAACACCCATCTCTCTCTTCCTCTCTCTGATTCAAGGCAGTTGTACATTATATTGAGAGACAAGTTTCACACAAAACCAATGTAAAATAAAATAATTACTCATATGAAGTCCACATATTATGTTATGGATGTTTTTGCAGTTTCTCTGTTAAGTTGTACAACGCTTCAAATAACGAAAATGTGACGAAACAATAAAAAAATACACAGGAGGTTCCTATCTTTTCATCTCTCAAAAAGGTTTAGCCAGTGAGGCCGAGGAATGCTTTGGCAATCACATGACGCTGACATTAACTTCCCATAGCTTAACCAAAGTCCATGTAGGCTTAACTCTTTCAACAGAATCCCGACTAGTTTTGAGCTGTTCTGTCACCTTAAATTGCTTAATGGACTAGCAAGTGCTCCCCCCTCCCTTTCTGTATTGGTTGTCAAACAAATCTCCCGTTGCTAGTGATGTTTTTTTTTTTTCTCAGTGTTTCTTTCCTGCAAAGTATGCATGGGTGAAATCTGAGTTGTCTTTCAAATTCATTATGTTGAGTGAATATTAACATTAGCGCAGGTATTTCCGTTACTAGCTATATGTCAATCCTTCTATAGCTCTGCGATCTGGGACCTTCAACACAGATTTGATTACACACTTCTACCATGTTTAGTGAACGTATTTATGTTTTAGTATTTATGATTCAGTTAAGCTTTGTCTTAAAATTACCAAAGACATATTTCGTAACAATGAAGGGGCAGATTTTCTCATCTGCGGTTAATTCCAGACGAAGGTCGTCTTTCACTTTAAAGACAATTGTTTATATTGTTTTACACAGTCTATGGCTCTCATTAAGTCTCATTAAGTCCTAGGACGTACTCGTGCCTAATTTCAATGCTAAATGCAGGCAGCTTGGTAAAAAGAAAGGTGTCTGGATAGAACACAACAAAGCCAAGACTTTAGTCTTGACAATCCTTAGGATTCATCAGTGTCTAACATCTAACATAACATACAGCTAGTGAGCTTTTTTGTAATAGCACGTGGTTTCCAGTTAAATGATAAAGTTTGCATGTTTAAGTACCCTGCCCTCTGTTTTGCTCTCTTAATGCCTGCAGTTTACCAACAATGTAGAGGCTAAAGACTGACGACAGCAAAAACTCTTTATATCCGGATCCCATACATTATTTACTGCTGCACAATATTAGACAAGACTAGCTTCAGTCGCCAGAGAGAATAATTCATACATTTATCTCCTCCATGTCAGACATTTAAAAAATGGAGATGGTACAGGCTCCAGATGGCCATCACGGTTTCCGCTCGCGTTTTTTATACAGAGCGTTTATGTGAGCCTCGTGATCCTCGCCGCTTTGTTCGAGAAAGCGGTGCTTAAATCATCTTTTGTCGCCTCCCCTCAAGCTCCTAGTGCTCTTCTAAATACGTATTCCTCCCTCTGACATCTCCCCCGCTCCCGACCCCCGCATGAATTAGAGAAGGTGTTAGCCGCTATCGGATAATTAGCCGCACCTTTTGATTGACAGCTATAATTATTCCGAGGGTGAGGAGGCAATAATGACTCTAATAAGACGCACATCCCGCCGCCTTCGCGCCGCACGCTGCCCGGCTATTTCTGCCATTGCGAGGAAACTAATGAGAGTGCTGGATGTATGCAGGAGCCGAAGCGAGCATCTGTCGGGGCCCCCCGCCGCCACTGCAGGTCTGCTTTGCATTTTAATTCAGTTACAGGGCGGTGGCGGGGTGGGGTGGGGGTGGGTGTGGAGGACCGTAACAGGGCTGTGATGCGCACTTCCTGTTTCTCCTCCCGGGAGATAAGATGGCAGACGGACGGCGATCAGCCCGATCAGTTCTAATGACGGAACACAGGATGCACATCGCTCTCAAGGATCGAAGCCCTCCTCCATCACACAAGCTGTGTCTCTCTGACGTACACGCCCACTTCCGTGTGTACTGGGTCATAAAATATTACCAAACACAGTAAAAATCAGGCTCATGATTAATGATTGGGCCTATTCCTACTGAATATAACAGCTTAAAAGAGCCAAGCTGGTTAAAACTGTGTTTTTACACTTCTAGCGGGTTCACTGGATGTTTATCTGTTGAGCGTTAGCTAACCACCAGCCCGGCCAACAGCACCGTTTATGCTACCAACCTATCCAGCAGTAACCAGCTCTGATCAGCAACTGGCCAGGTATGACGATCTGGAAGTGTTAAAAACACACCTTAGACCAGATGATAATCCCAGTTGGTTTCACCAGGATTTATCAGGAGGGACGCCAGACCGGCAGCCTGTCTGTTTATCAATCCATCTAGGCTCTGGTAGTGACCAGATGCAGCTCTGGTCTTTTTCAGCAATTGGTGCCTATGAACTTCCTTTAGTGTCAGTGAGGGGAGTAATGACCTCCGCAAGACCCCACCCCGCCTCACCTCGGAGCTGCTGGCAGCAGGACGGCCCCTCGTCAGCCTCGTGGTGGCGCAGGACCCCGTTGCTGGGCTTTGAGCCCTCATACTCCTGGGCCAGGGGGTCTGCGGGGAGCATCGCCTGCTCGCTCTCGGCCCCGGCATCCTCCTCGTCCACTCCGGACAGGGACTGGGGGAAGCCGAACATGAAGAGAGCAGAGAAGAAGAGCAGGGCCCCACATAGCAGGAAGCCCCCCCACCAGGCGCCGATCCAGCGTGGGTCATCTGGGGTCAGGTCCAGCTTACCTGCGCGCGCGCACACACACACACACACACACAGACTCATCAGAGTCGAACGGGGTTCACACTGGCCACATGCCCAGTACCAACCCATTCAGGTACTCATACCCTCTTATCATAACACCTTAGCAATGTTATCTAATGGCATGAACTCAAGTTATTGAGCCATTTCCATTGCTTTGAGGTTTTATATGGCTTGATACCATCATTGCAACAAATTATTATTAATAATAATAATAATAATGAGCATTCGAAGAACAATGCCTAAAAGTGTCATCAACAAATTCCGCCTGGGTACCATTTTCTATCCATCTCAACGACCATCTGTCACAAAGATCAATGGACTGAAGTTATTACCATGGCCAGGATAAATTATATCAGGCCTTGGAGAGACACATCATTTATCAGATTTCTAAGATTTATTTACTCTTTTTTAGACAAAAAATATAAAATGTGGTAAGAAATGTCCTTGGCGTGCTCTGGGCCAGCTGCTGGTCCAACTATTCAGCTGGATGAACATCCATTTTCTAACACAGTAAATCTCTCTGAAGAAGAGAGCAGAGTCATGCAGGAGGAGAGTTTACACCTGAGAACTTTCTGGGTTAAACACCTCCGTGAAACACTGCTGTCGAACATCGCCGCAACCTGCACCGTCAGCACAAGCTACGCACAATGTTCAATACGTACCACTGCTGCCGTTAGCTACAGTGTTTTACCACAGTAAATATTGACATTTCCCTTTTCACCAAGTGCTGTGCAAGTTTGCCTTTACATTCTTTTCCTCTCCCATAGTGCTCTACAGTTACTGTTCGCAGTGTTGAGAAGCTGCCCCAAATCCGCGCAAGACGCACTTGTATCAATGAAGGCCGCATCCACGTAGAACTTCGTGCACAGAGAGCCCAGGATGAAGCCACAGGCAGGACCGAACACCAGTGTGGAGAACAGGATACCTGCAGGGCGAAAGCAAGGAAACGTTCAGGTACCTCATTACCTTATATCAGAGAGGAGAGACAGTCAGCAGGGAAACAAATAATAGATTAAATTCTATAATCTACAGACAGTATGAGCCCAGATCACTATTTCTTCGCAGAGCCTCTGATACAAGACTTGTAAAAACTTTAAATAAACTTCATACTTAAAGAAGTACATATAGCAGCACAAAATAATGCTTCATTTCATACTCTCAAATGAAGGCACACACAAGATAGAAAAAGTTCTACAAACAATGAAAACCTAAATCACACAATCTTCCATATCACAACAAAAGTGAAAATGAGACACTATTAAAACATCAGAAACGGTGCTGATACAAAATGGCTCAAGACCTCCTCATAAACTGCTTTCCCAAGGCATGCTTTTAACTGCAGTGAGAGTCATTGAGAGAAACAGACCAGCACGAGAACAAAGCTGTAATTAAAAGGTGTGGCAGCAGAGAAGTAAAGGAGAATGGGATAACTCAAATACTAGTCCACATGGGCATGTCTACTCGATAACTGTCCACTGCTTTATGATTTAGATCTATAAAGGTGAATTCTCTGCTAAATACGCTTTACAGAATGAGCGCAATACAAGACCAGCTCCCTCTGCGCACAGTCAGGCATTCAAATACAGTCATTTGTATATCTCTGGGGGTCAAACTGAGATTCCTTGGGCGAGTAAGCAACTGCTTTTTAATTAGCATAACTTTTTAATTTATGTCATTTTTATGTTAATCCTTTGACTGTCTCCAGATGATTGTGGATTATAATAAGGGTGGAGCAGCTCAGTTCATTTCAGTGAATATCCAATATCTGTTCACTGGGGAGTTCATGTGTGCTACACCCCAAAAGATTTTTACTAGCACTGGAGATGGAATACTCCCTGACCTGTACTATGACACTATCATAAGTATATTATTCCTTTGATTTATAAGTACTATTGAGGGTTTGATATTCATTTCACTAAGCCGTATTTCTCAGTTAACAGGCTAACAGCACTGGGTGAAACTCTGAACAGCCCCAAATCAAACTGGAACATGCACTAAAATATTAAGAGGTGATTTCGGTTTGGGTTTTACTGAGGACAGCAACCCAGCTGAGTGAGTAGTGCCACCTTGTGACATACCCCCACTGAACTGCTGAAAGGACAGCGCGCGATGGGTATGCCGAGCATGATGTCGTCAGACGTGATGCTCTGCTGCCCTCTCTTGGTTGAAAAGCAGAATGCACTTTCATCTCCATACCCTCAATCTGGAATCTAAGATGACCAAAGTGTCTGCTGGTTTTTTTTTCCAGTGTGCTCTTGCATTTAAAATTGTTTAACTAAGAAATTATTTAGCAACAAAGTCAATTCACCTTGTTTCAAACGATAACTCGGTGAAAAGAAATGACTAAACCCAGCTAAGACTGTATTCCTCCAGGACTGCCCAACACTAAGAGCTGAGATAACATTTGAGCACGAACGAAAATCATTTCATGCTATAAGTAATGCAGACGTATAGTAATTATGACAGTGCCAATACACACATACAGCGCAATATCTTCATAACACACAATATATTTTTTATCAAGAAGTAAAGAAATCCATCAAGTAGTTCGAAAATGTACACACACAATGCAGTTTAGAATCTCCAGGGTAATGCCACAAGGCTGATAATGAGCTAAATTGTAGATTTAAAAAATAACGGAAAGAAACGTGCCGAGTATGCAGGCTGAGTTCGTCAGGGGACAGTCATTTGCCGCTTTGTAATGAAATGCTAGCAGTAACACTTTTCAACCACACGGTGGCACATTCTGCACAGTAAAAAAATTCTATTCTTTATCAGAATAAAAATAAGAATAAAACACTCATCCCTCTTTAAAAATGCAAAGAGGGACAGTTAATTATTGAGAAAATCACTGGATTAACTCACATTCCACCTGTAACTGAGGAAATGATTAATATTTCAGACAGCATAAAGAGGGAATGAGAAGTAATACCACTTCCTGTCAAGATCCAGAGAGCCAGTGGCCTACAGGGCAATGGGAGACAGCTGGAGTATCTCACAGTAAATTGAATTAGGACATCAAACGCATGGCACAGAGACACTGCATTTTTTCCATGACAAATCTGAATTCAAAGCACAGTGTGCGTGCGTGTAGCCCAGATAACACGCCATTGATTCGCCCTTATTGATTACTGATCCAGATCTATACAGAGCCGTTGTACACGCTGCAGTGATCACCAGTGGGGGTATTTTGGTCACGTGCCTGTACTGTTTGCAGGCCGATGGATGTGTGCGGCAGGAAGCGGCATTAATGGCGATCCAAGAAAGCGGAGTCTGATTAAGCGGCCTCATACGCAGGCAGTGCGTCCACGATCGCAGGGATATGAACACTAGCACGCAAAAGGGAGAACGGGCTGCTCAGTTTCCAACCAATAGCCAATGAGGGCAAAAATAACACATTAACGTGGTAAAAGCAACCCCAAAATGCCGCCGAATTATTCTGTGTGATTTTATGTTTCACGCAAAAAAAAAAAAAAAAAAAAAAGTCCTTTCACACACAGATGGACGGAGGAACCCCAGAAGTGGACACCATGCATTCAGAGAAATGCTGACTGATGTTCAAAATTTGCATTAATTTTGTTTTCGCAGACAGAATCGAAAGACCGCAGCATCTGGTGCGCCGCAAAAGAACCGTTAGAAACTATGTGACAGTGACACCTCTGGGTAAGTCCCTCCTTCAGGCTGATTCAACCTGCTTACCTCTTTGAGCCGGCGTGTATGACAGAGACTGAAAAAGACTGTCAGAGGGGGGGGGACTAGATTACGGTGAAAAAGGGGAATTCAAGGAGGGCATGCACGTGGAGAGTGGCAGAAGAAAATGAAAATAGGGAGGATTTTTTTATTATTATTTAACCCTTATTTAACCAGGGAAGTCCCGTTGAGATTGAAACTTCTTTTTCAAGGGAGCCCTGGGGGTTGAGGTGGGGAGGGAGAGGCCAATTTGCACAGCCAATTAGATCAGGGGATGATTAGGTGGCAGGTCAAAAGAGCCAGGTTGGGACTTCAGCCATATCACCGGGAAACCCCCTACTCTTATCGAAGAGTGTCATAGGAACTTTAATGACCACAGTGAGTCACGACCTCGGTTTAATGTCTCATCCGAAAGACAGTGTCTCCATCACTGCACTGGGGATTATTCCACTAGAGGGAAGAAGGTGGTCTCCCATCCAAGTACTGACCAAGCCCACACCTGCTTAGCTTCAGCCACGCAGCTGGAGCAGATTGTATAGTGGTATGGCTGCTGGCAAGCGTTACTGAAAGAGAGAGTGGCAGGCAGAGTAGAAAAGAAGAATGGACCCAACCCAACCCAAGCTGAGGAGAGTAGTATTAGCATCAGTAGCTAAACGGTATAGTTTCTGCAAACAGGCAAGTGTTTCATTCTGGTATAGAGCCTGGCAGTGCAATATGAAAAAACATGAGCAATATAATAACAAAACTATCATTAGGAGAAAGAATCCATTCACCTTTGTGCTTCTCTGAATGGGAGACGTAGCTCCCGCTTGCTCTGAAATTCACAGAAGTTTTGTACTATTATGGCATCTTTCAGATTAAAACAAGGAATCTGGAGATAGTTGTCTTCTTCAATGAAACTACAGAATTCTGAATGTTAACTGAAAAGAACAACACCTACCGAAAAGACTATCACCTACGCTACGTATGCACAATATCCTGTTATTTTCAGGAACAATGCTCCGATTCTCCGAGAGCAGACAAACAGACCAACAAGCATTCAGACATCATAACAGACCCATGGTTATAAGATGAAACAACCCACATAAACAAAGACGTGCGGTCGGCAATCCGTTACAACCCGCCGGGGGTGTGACAGGAAATCTGAGCCAAGGACACCACGGCGCCCGGCAGACATTTTATTGCACACCTACTTCAGTTCCACACTTTCACTCGAGCCTCTTATTCTCCTCAGACGCTTACTGTCGCCTGAGTGCACTCTTCAATTCCGCTTGAGAAACCGATCGCAGCATCCCTCCTTCAAGCTCTCATGCACCAAACGTTTGAGGTTCCACTTCCGAAAACGCCAAAAGCCCCGTTCCACATCGTTATCTTTCTTCAAAGGCACGCATCTCCAGTCAGGCGGTATTTTTTTTTGGTCAGGCGTACTTCGTGAAATATACTGTGCTACATTACTAAAACACCAGATGGAAATGTATTTGAATTTGTTCTGATCACACTGTTCTTTTGAGAAGTCCGCTCACCTCAACACCAGCGATGTGTTCTAATGTCCTGTTTAATTCGATGTTAAGAAAGTATATCGGAGTAAAATTTGGACCAAAATGCAAACAGGAAGAGTTGATTTCACGCGAAACACTTAACTGTGCACCAGCATGCACCTGATTTTCTGTTAATGATGCAGATTGATTTGGTGCTGCTCAAGTATCTCACTGTGACCAAATGGAATGCTAAGGATGTGTTAATTTTCTGTGGTATTTCTAAGAGCTCACAACAGTTGACAACAGATGTTTACACTTTAAGAGAAAGAGGGTGAGCAGTCACTGAATGGGTTTTTATAAGAAGACTAGGATTTACCATGGTTACTGCCATGGTTACAGCCCAAACACTCTGGCCCTGGCAACCAAAGGGGGTACTGGGGAACAAATTACAGATTCTCATATTGAAGTTGAGCCATGCCCTCCACACCATCCTCCATCATATGAGCATTCCCCAACACTTTCTCACACTGCTAAACACAACTATTTCCACTGTTTATCGAGTGGATGATGGCCGATTATAAGACAGGGATGTTAGATCAAAATACCACAGTGGCTGCCAGTTTAAACCGACACCTCAAAAACAAACGGGGAGTTTTCTACTTGCCTTAAGATATCATGAAACTCAGCCCACAGTCTATTCTTCAAGCCATTTATAATAAAAATAAGGCCTCTATGCAGTCAGGAGGCCATGCAATCTGGGTTGTAATTGCAGTAATAACTGTAGTGATGTTTTGGAGACAACCAAAACCCACAGTCATGTTGTCCAGTTGGCTTTTGTGAGTCCAGTTGCCAGGCAAAGTAGAAACCATAAAAATGTCCAACCCAAAAGTGGACAGGAGTTGCTCAGTGCTGACAGTGGACCAAAAGCAGGTTTGAGGTTCTGGGGATGGTGGCCTACAGTAAGGAATGATGACGCTGGTCCAATAACCCAAAACATATAACTGCTCTTATTAAATGGCTTTTGGCTTCAAAAGGCAAGTCATTTAATACCAGTATTCATGTCCAAATACTGTCCTAATTTAGTCAGAAAACCACAAACCTGGCAACCCTGCCCAGAGTCTATTTCCATGATCATGACCTCTTAGATCATAGGAGTACATCTCAGAACTATGTCATTGGTTAATATTTGGGCCGGATAGAATGATTAAGATAATGAGGTCTGTTTGAACACAAATGCTGCAGGTTAAAATGGCTTTGCATTTCAAAGCAATTACACACACAGCGCTTGAAATAGTAAGTGCTGGAAAGAGCTGTGGGCGGTTTGCACATCAATACCGCGAATCTTGTTTATGTGGCCTGAAAGAAGTTCCAAAGAAGATACACAATCTTTCTGTCATCTGCACACCAGCTAACTGCAGGCCAAATTTGGTCTGTACATTTTGGGTGTTTCCTTAGAGACAGTGCTGTTTACCGTCACCTAGCAACAATGGTAAAGTCTTGTTTAACACAGGAAAACCAAAAGACCGCAACATCTCAATACCAGGAAAAGCTGCCCAACAGAGACAAGCGCTTTTCTGCCACACTGCTACGGACCCTCTCAGACCTTTCCATCATGCATCCAAATAAATACCGTCTAGACCATCTTGAAGTTCCAGTCAGCACTATTTCAAACTGGGAGGAAGTTAAAAGTTTAAGAGAAGTTAGAGCACAACTGTAACAGACTTTAAGGAACTAGTGAAAGTCCTGGCTCAACTAACTTCCTGGCTTCACCAGACCCTTGGGCCATCAGGCAGCGCCTGATTGGCCAAGACACTATCCACAGAGAAGGCAGCACCGCACTTCCCACTTCATTGCTTCACAGCAAATGCATTCAGCCCTCAGCAGTACGGCTGTACAGTTCTCCTCTGGAGGGTCAATAAAATGAAAGCAAGTAGCTGTTGTATGAAAGCTTCTTCTTTACAGGCCAGCAAGGGCTAGCCAGGCCCAATCAAAATACAGGTCGGCAGGGATGGGAGGGGCCTACAACAAAGATAACTCAACCATTCTAAAGTAACAGGGTAGACTGTTTAAAACATATCAGGAACATCTATAGAATTATTTATAAGGAGCACCATAATTCATTAGATAGTCACAGTAGCACATTTTTTTCTTTCAGATCTGTTGGGCAGGTCAGTCACTGGATCTGAATCCAGCTGAACAGGCCTTTTTCCTGCTGAAGAGGAGACTGAGGGCAAAAAGTCCCTGAAACAATCAGGAACTGAAGAAGGCAGCATGACAGGGCCCAGCGGAGCATCAGTCAGGAAGCTACCCAGCATCTGGTGATCTCTGTGTGTCACAGACACCAAGCAGTCATCACATGCAAAAAAAAAAAAAAGTGTGACTAAATAGTCAAAATTGATTACTTCATTCAACATAATGTTCAACTGTTCAATATTTTTTTAATGCCCCAGGAATTTGAGTGGGCTATACACAAAAATGCTGTGATTTGTAAATAGTTCATTGGATATGAAAGAAAATACTCTTATATTGTCATTCTATCCTTTCAAACTGCTAGAATACAGGACCAAAACAAAAAATGTGCCACTGGCCAACGAATTACGGCTCTCACTGTATCTCATGTAAGTTTGCTTTTCATGGGAGAGCAAACACTGAACCATTGCACATTTTTGGAGCTTTGTCTGGGAAGTACAAGAGTTTATGAGACTAAGCAAAAATTCTCAATCGCCAGGTACCAACCTGGCTGAAAGCTCGGAGGAAGTGATCGGAGATTTCACTTATGTTGTTCACTTGTGTTTTTCGGCTCTGTATCATTCACAAGATCCGTGCCACAGGCAGACTCACTAGTTCAGCTGCGTACTCCTACTCTCTATGCGAGGCGTCCACAGTTAAAGGCTGCTAACAGACAGACTGGCAGCACTAGAGGGTCTCGACAGTTCGTCATCATGGCTCGAGAAAACCAGTAGCCAGTAGCCAGTGTACAGCTCACCCCTGTAGAGAATACGAGCTGCCGTCTGGTAATCAGCTACATCTGTGCTCTGTTACCTCTGTCTGCTGCTCGTAATCAGGTTAGGGACCGGCAGAACAGGGCCTTCTCACTACTGCACATCTCCTAAATTACATTAATTAGACGTACAGTACACAAATTAACCCACAGCCCAGCCGAACCCCCACTGCAGACAAAGAGAGACAACGTGCCTCAACAGTATCAGTAACCCTCTGCAATTCTGAGGCGCTTCACTGCTGTTTTTGTGCCTAATTGATGGACCAAACTGTTATTTTTGCGATTTTATTCATTTGTCATATAGAGCAAAATGTATTGCACCTCCCACCCCTGTAATCAAGTGTCACATTTAGTTGCTCTGCAAATTATAATTGGATGAACTCTGAGTACAGACTTAAATGGATAGCTTGCTTTCTGAAGTTTTTTTTTAAATGTGATTCTATGTAGATTTTTGATTGGCCCATGCAGCTAGTGTGCACTTAAGGAAACTTCATTTTATCTTATTTTATTTAGACAAAATCTTGAGACACAGCATCATGGGCAAGCCAAAGTGGAGTGCTGGATGTGTATTTTCTTGCCTTCGACTACAAATCCCAAAATGCACTGATAATTCAAAGCCCGCAGGTCATCCTTAATCTTCTTCACATTCAAAAATTGACTGGAATAATTAAAATTCTCCTTTGATTTTGGACGTGCTGCAGTCTGAGAGCCTTGAACTCAACCTATACCATTTCTTTCCAACGTTCAGCGAAAAGCGAGTCAAACCGTGCGCAAAGGCAACCCTTGCTGTCAAAGGGAATCCATCTCATAGAATATTTTTGCATGAGTAGATCCTTGATTTTCTTGCTTGGCTTCAAGAGATGTATTCCTTACAGATTAAAATGATTATATTTTCCTGTCGAAGGCTAAAGCTACATTTCTCAGTCTTTGTTGCCATTGAAGTCAGCCATTACTGTCCTAATGAGTACAGAATTTCTGTCACTGTGTTGCTTTTTTACACAAACAAAAAGATTGGCTGGTTATGAGATATAGCATATTAAGCATGGCATTAATATAAAGTAGCTTTGGCTACTGGCCACCATTTCCCTCAGCTAATGTGCCCCAGGCAAAAAAACCAGGGGCGATGTTTTCTGTTACCCGGCTTCGAGTTCACAGATCTCGGTGTCATCTCCCTCAAAAGCTTTCTTTAACAGCACAAAACCAAAAGTAGGACACACCAGCTGATGTGAGACAGGCGACTGAAGGGTGCGAAACAGCTCATCAGAGACCTTGAGCGACCTTGCAGTCTTCCCGGATGCCTTAAACAGACGACAATCGCATTCAGTAAAACCACCTGGTTTTATGCATAGAAGAATGAATGAATCTACAGCCCAAAAAAGCTGGATTCTGAAAAGAATTACACGCTCATACACACACAGACATATAGCTGCACAACACAGCACACACGGTATTGTTAGAGAGCAAAACAGTGAGAGGCAGAGAGAGCTAATGCTCGAGGTAGCATTCTATATGCTCCACAGAACTCCTCTCTCCATCCTCCATTCAGAATTACTCACCACTGCTCTAGCATTGCATGTTTATCCATACTGAGCATAATGGCCCTTTCAAAATTATTCCACATTTCAACAGCAATTGCAATTTTCACCCAAGCATAAACCTAACAGTGATGCAGTTATGTGCTCCAAGCTAACACTGAAAAACACAATCTGTATATTTTTTCCTAGAAATTTGTCCTGTCTAAATTCACTGTAAACATGATTATTTCATTACCTGCCAGCCTCAGTGGATAAGTTGAATAGAGCTAGAATTTTGAAGCAGAATTTCGAAGGGACATGCATGGGCTCTAAGCAGAAAACGGAGGGGGAGAATAGCATCAGGCGAGGTCCCACTCGTGCGGACCCAGAACATCGTGCCCTAAGTGACAGCTTATGAAATGGGCCTGACAGCGCTGCAGTGCTCTGGAGTCGCAGCAGTACAGAGCCTCCACACCCGCGCACAAGCAGATCAGGGACATGCTATCATGCTAACAAGGAAACACAATGCCCATAATACAGCAGACAATGGCATGTTTCAGACATTGCATTGCATTCTCTCTTCTAGAAACAATTATGTATAAAATGGCTTCCTGGTGTAGGACTAACCTGTTGGGCATGCAGTGAAGTTGAACAGATATAAAGCAGTGGTGTACTGTCACCAAGGCTGCAGATGTTATGATCCCGCCAAGGAACCAATCCACAAGGGAGTATTTATTAAGAGGAATATGGTAATAGAGGAGGGAAAGGCCGAAGCCCAGAATAGTAGAGGGGGAGTCCAGCTAATTTGGCAATGATTGGAGAGGGTAGGGGCATGTCCGCGCACGGGCCAGTGGCCGTCCCGGGCCAGAAACCAGGTGGTGAATCCCCCTTGCCAAAGCAAGACTGCTTGACAGTAGAAACAAGCTGGAACGCAGACCCAATGAAGACCAATGAAGGCTTGGGAGATGTTCCTAATAAACTGACTCAGAGGAACAGGCAGGAGCAATGGTTAAACTAGAATGTGGACTAATATAAAGGCTTGGGAGCGTATTCCTATTAATAAGACTCCAAAGAGTAATTACGTCTTTCTTTATCATACATTTACCGAAAATACACGGAAGAAGAGCTTGCTCAATACTAGAAGACAAACTGACTGGAAGCCTTCATTGGGTTAAAGCATGACAGTCCAGCAACCAAACCTACATCACAATGAACTTGAATAGATGGGAAATTCTTAAAAGGGGTGAGGCACACAAATAATGACACCTGGGTGCAAGGGAGGAGACAAGACAATAAATCAAATAAAAGAGACTAAATGCAAAAACACACGGAGACTGCTGGAACAAGGGAAGAACGAATTAAGGACACACGAGGGTTGTGACAGCAGGTTTAGAGTGAGACCAGTGAGGAAATGGCATTTGACGCAAAGAGAGTGGTCTTCCGGATAAAACGTATGCAACTGATACCAAGGACGAGGTCTTTTCAACAAAACTGTCATGATGTTATCAAACATCTGCTATTCCCTACTGTCACCGAACAGTCAGAGAGAACAAAGCTGGTCATAAAAAAAATCACTTAAAGAAGTGAAAAAAGAATAATTCAGCAAAAACCAAGCAGTTTGGTTAATGGTTACAGATCATGAAATTAACCTTCAGACCCAATCCCAACTCTGTAAAATACAAACATCCACTATATTCAGCACTTCTTCCTCATCAGGGTAGCTGGAGCCTATCCCACCTGACTAAGGGCAAGAGGCAGAAACAGAACCTGGACTGCACATCAATCTGCTGCAGGGTTCACCATTCACCCACAGTCATGCCTCCACTAAACCTCGCATACATGTTTTGGAGCCAGGGGAGGAAACTGGAGAACCCAGAGGAGACTCATGTGATCACAGGCAGAACATACAAATTCCACACAGAAAGGCCCCAAGCCAGATTTGAACCCATGACCTTCTTGCTACCAGGCAACAGCACTACTCACTGTGCCAGCCCTAACAATATACAGATTTCAGACAAAGAACAACAGTTCCAGCCATCAGGAGCCTAGTGGTTTCAAAAAAATGCGTAGGCCATGCAAAAGCAATAGTCAAACAATGAATGACAGTATAAAAATTTATACAATTCATTACTCATTAATAATGATGGCACAAAAGTCAAAAGTTAAGTCCAAAAATTTACAAATATGCAAAGAGCTAGTTTAGTTTCTTCAAAAATAAGTAGGCAGATACAGCAATACCCAAAATAACTCGCCAAACAAGATTATTTAATTACTATTTGAAAATGCCGAATGACTAAAATCCTGTGTCAGCTGTGCAGCAAGTATAAAAATGGAATCAAACAAACAGCAGAATTATATCCTGAAGTTTGCTTGGAGCCATTAAATACAGATAGTTAATGAACAGGTTTCCAGCTGCGCTGTGGGGATTTCTGCAAATTTTCACACGTTTATGTCCTCTGTAGTTCCCTTTCTAAACCCGGCTTTCAACTTCCGCGAGTGGGCTCTCGCTTATGAAATCTCTGTTAATAGGGTTGTAAACAAAAGCACATGGCTACAAGCCGTTACGTAATACATCGGAGAATACGGCATGTGTGGCCAGGCTTATCCCTCTCAAACTGAGCGCTTTCAAAAAGGTTTTGGAAGGGCAGCTTCAAACACGTGGAAACAATGCACAAAGAATGTGTACTGCTATTGCTTTCGTGCTGCGGTCTTTTTGTCCATCAGTTGATGCTGGTCAAAGCTGGGTCGGGCATTTCTTCCATTCTTAAATTGTCATTGTGAAGACTGTGAACACATGGGCCCAAAGAAAATTAATCCACCACAGAGGGAAGGGTCAGCGCAGGGTCACAGATTGAGTGACTGAGTGACCATCATCGACCAAGTGATAAGTGTTCATATTGCTGACGAACAGGCGAATCACTCATCGCAGAATTGACCTTCACCATCCCAACTCCCACTGAGCACTTTGAAATCAACACGACAACATCACCTTGCGGCCATTCCCACATCCAAACAGGAGCACTGATAATCCACCCCCCCCATTCCCATTCAGCCAATTCAGGTGTCAACCCATCTGTTGAAAAGTGGACTCTGCAGCCACAAGAAAAATGAGCCGCATGTATTCGTGAAGCCTGAGGACTCGTGGATATTCACAGCTGTGAAAATGATCCCACACTCTTAATTCCAGCCGAGGTGCCTGCTCAGTTTCAGAGTTCTTCAAAGTGAGACGCCTTTACCCGTTGTGTAAATTCATAAACAGCAGGAGCCTCCTTTCTCAGGTTTCTTAATAACCCGCCCCTCAGCAGCTAAATATATGCGAGTGTGATAGATATTCAAAGACGTGTGACAGATATGAGGGAAGTCAAATGCAGTGAAGACTGTGGACACGTGGATCGTAAATCGCGTCGCGAGCCCTTGAAATTAGAACGTGCAAGCGGCAAGAAACCAAAATATACCCGGTTGGCAGCTCCATCTGCCAAAGAAGACTCCAGACCAACATTTTGAAAGACTGCGGAACTACTCCAGAGCTGATAGAAGAGCAAGAGTCATCTGTTCCCCACAGAGACTGATCTCACAATAACATCCAGCTCCGTTTGTATTAATGTATAATTCAGCCTCAAAGTTCGTAAGCTATTTGCTGGAGATCCTTTCCGGCTTTTCTATACTTGCAGGTATTTATCTTCTGCGGGGACAACGCCAGACCATGACATGGTAGCATCTAGAAGTTTCCACATATAGTACGTGTAGCTCTGAGCAAGAAAATCATGTGTCATTCAGCTGATAACACTCAGAATTAATTAACAGTAGCAGCTTAGAAAGAGTTGGTATGACTAGTGAGGGGGTTAATTCATTCTTTCCAATTACGAATAAGTATATGCCCTCAGTGATCTGCTCTACAGCTGAAGTCACACCATAATTTGAGCAACGCAAAACATACGTTGCAGATTCATCGCAAATGTTGAATAACCAAACCTGAGTTAGATTTTCCAAAAAAAATTCCTGATGACATGTTTTTCCAAGAAACCTTTCAGATAGGCAAAGTAACAAGCACTTCCTAATGTAAAAACAACTGCTTTCCGGTATCCAATCTCCCGCAGCGGAAAACATTTGTATACATTTTCATTGATATGTTGCATGCAGGATTATAAATTCCAGAGTATTTTGAAACCGTAAAAAACAGAAAAACACGTCTTTCAGATGCCATGATTCCGGCTAAACAACCTCATTCTATGTTAATTTCCAAAATCACTTCCTATAAAGTTGTAGCTTTTTTTCCCTCGTGTAACTGGGACCAAAAAAATCTACAGAGATTTACAATATTTGTACTGTACTTGTAGCATTCTAACTGTGCTCGGGAATCCTAACTAAAAGCACCAGTTCAAAAGTTACCATCACTAAAGTGCAAAAACAGTAGTTAAAAAAAGTACACCATTATTTTCAGATGCAAGAAATTAAGCGAGAGGCAGTCTATTGTAGCACACTATTGGAGATCACTTGGTAATTAGCTCAATTTCAAATTGCTTCCATTGCAACGACTTGCCAATGTATTGATCTGAATGTAGTTAAGACTGTTAGCATTGCGCTGGCACAGAGACAAGGTCCCGCTCTCGATGCCGAATTCGCCCGATCACTCACTGCTGAAACACACTTCATGCGAAGAGTTGCCTAGTTACAGAAAGGCAGGGGCCTGCAGCCCAAGCTGTAGCCCGCGCTTCGGCCAGTCGCACGGTGTAAACTCGCCGCCACAGGCTGATGGAGCCGGCGCTTCATTTCAGGATTCGCCCAACATGTTCACTGGAGCTTATCGGCTCACGCAACCTGCCCTGTTCTATGAGCTAGCCAAGGAAAGCCTGAAAGATTTTAGACATGTCTATAGTGGTAGGAGAGGACAGGGGGCCTCAAAAGTAGTTTTCAAACGCAGGTATGAGGTTTATCGCAAAGTGTGTTTTGATTGACAGGATGTTTTCTGTAAAGCGAGGAGGTAAAAATTGTCAGCAACACTCAAATTTACTGTATTTCTTATATAAATTGTGATTTTTTCTGTGATTATGCTAAAAATAAGCGAACAAAAACCTTAAATTTATTAGGAGTGCCAAAGTCAGGGTTGTAGCTCTTAAGAGAATGAGCTGGTAGGCTTGGGCCACACGGTGCAGCTTTATACCCCCTTTTAGATAAAAGGGCTGATCTAACTGCAGACTCCGTAAAAGACAAATCACTGCCGCCAGCGTCAAACCTCTGAACGGTGTGTTATGAACGTCTCAGCTGTAGGGGCTGAGGTGACAGCTTACCTACTGCGAGTGAACGGTAATCACGCCTTTCACGGCAGTCGCTGAGCTAATGTCAAACGCTTTTCACTCGGCTGAGTGTGCACACATTCTCTTTGTGTGGCGATATAGTATTCATTTATTTATTTAACCTTTATTTAACCAGGCTGGCCTTACGAGAGAGACCAAAAAGGGCAGCAGTACAAGCGCATACAGTTCATGGACGAACTAAGATCAAGAAAAAACAAACCAAACAGTGCAATATGTTAAAAAGAGCAGCAGTGAAAAGTTAAACACAGTAAAAATGATTTAGGTCAGGTTTTGACAGTCTCTGCTTCCTACACTTTATAAAAGAGCTTCAAATTCACGGAGTGTCACTAAATCCTAAATTTTACTCTCCCTCTGAGGGCTATTTCAGGTCGAGGGAACAGAGAACATAAAGGCTCTTCTCGCCTAACTAACTCCGAGTTTTTGGAACAATCATGAGACCACAATCCATAGGAGCCACTTTTCTGGGACATGTAACACAATAAGGGATTTCTACCAAGAATAGCCTTATAGATAACAACAAAAAAAAAATGGTGAAGTTGACATGAGGAAAGAGATGGCCAATTAACCTTTGAGTGCAGTACACAACGATGTGTTCGGCTTCTGCAGTTTTTAATGAATCTCAGGGCTCCGTGATACACAGCGTCCAACATTTGCAGCCAATGAGCTGATGAATTCATATACAACAGATCACCATAATCAAGAACTGGGAAAAATGTAAGTCTTTTTGTCACGCTGAAAGAAAACAAGATTTATTTCCAATATAAAATCGTGATGTTAATTTAAACTTTTCGTCAAGATTTTGTACGTGAGGTTTAAACGAAAGTTTGTCATCAATCAAAACCTCAAATACTAGTGAGCAGAAACAGTGTCAGTCTGTTCATCTTGGAAAGTAACACTGCTTTGATCCAAAGAAATCTTAGAGTTTGAAAAGACCATGAGTTTGTTTTTTTCTGCATTAAGAACAGGCTTTAATTGTCAAAGTTGCGCCAACAAAATATCCAAAGCATTCTGGAGATACTCAAAAGCCTTGCCAAGAGTAGGTGCACTGCAATAAATGATCTAATCATCTGCATAGAAAACCCCACAAACTACCACTGCATCCTAACCATGTCAGCAATGACCGGCCAGAATTGCAGCTGGGTAGCTTATAATAGTTCAAACCCTCACTAAAGCTACATGTTCTGACCTTAATCTTCTGCTCCAGGCTTTTACGCGTTCGGTACATATGAACAGAGAACACAGTCCTGTCTGAGTGCACCCGAGCTCCTCAAACACTCCGTCAGTAACTAACACTGCAAGCTACCACGTTTCAAGAGAAAGTTTGGGTTATCTCAGCCTCGGATGTCTGTTAGTCACACCAGAAGCATGACAGCACAAGAGCTTAATTAGCACATTAGAACAGCTGAATTGGCCTGTTATTGCCGCTTCAGTCCAAACAGGCATTGGTGAAGCCTGGTTCTGAGTGGCCCAAGGGTCTTGGCTTGTTCTATAAGCCCAAACAAGCTGTGTCATGCAACAAACAGTTCCGTGTGAGGGATTACATCCAAGTGATACTGTAAAATATACACTTAATTTTCACTTCCTTCCTTTCCCCCGATTTCATACATGCCCGAGCACCAACTCTAATTTCCATTACGGTCCATGTCCTCACAGGTCTAAAGACTGTTTGCTAATGCTCCATTTCCACTTAATGGTCTGGTTCCACTGGGTAATTTTTCATTCATGTGAGCAAGCTAGCATGAAATTAGCCAAACAGTTCTGTTGCAAGAGTTTTAGAGATTAGCCAGAGGGTAACATAAAAACACATTATTTCTGTTTATAGTTTCTAGCATGACAAATAGCAGTATCGGCCGATCGATAATGTTACGCTTCCCAGACAATACTTCAACTTAGCTAGAGTTCCAGTATTAACAACAGGACCACATAATCTAGCAAACATTAACTCAGAGGTTGCTAGCTTTTGGAAATCTGCATATCTGGGAAGCAGGCTTGAAGCAGTCACCACACCGTTATGAGCGGGTCCAAGCACGATGCTCAGAACACTACAAATTTAAAACTCATTTGTCTTCCTCGAGAGGTTATGGCATCCTTTCTCAGAGCACGCTGTGCTACCCACGGTTAATGTTTAAGCGAATATAAGGGTGACATCATCGAAGACGGAAAACAAAGAAACCGCGTAGGCTTCTGCTCTGATTCAGAAGTATAATTACAAAATGACGCAATGTGGAAGTGCTCTAGTTCAGGCACAGAATAAGGTGAATAGGATGCGCTGTTTTCGTTTCGACAGTCACTGGCTCATGCGGAGATGGAGCCCAAGCAGGCACATGCAGCCCACAGGAAGTGAGCACGAACCTTCCCTCCAGCACTGTCCGGCAGAAAAAGCTGATTAAAAAAGAAATACATAAATGCCAGCCTTTGCAATTTGCGAATTGCATGTCTCAAATTGCGGATTTGATCAAAATTGATCATTCGTTCAGCCAGAACTGGTAGAAAGCAAAATGTACTTGTTTCAGCTCACTATATTTGCATGCAAAATGCTGTATTCTGTGTCATCATGACCTAACCGGTTTTGTTCTTCACACTGGTAAGCATTAGTCACAATTACTTCCTTTTAATTATTTTAGCTCCAGCTGTTTCTACCTTCTGTGTTCTCTTTTTTTAATTCTTCACCACTCATTGTCATATCCATTTCCCCATACAAATGATTCTACTCATATCAGAGCTGTTACCCAGGTGTCTGACTTCTCCCATGGAAAATGCATGAATTCAAACAGACCGGTGAACCAGTCAGTGTTTTACAAGGCAATATGGAATAAACCATTCAGGGACACAAATTATTTTATACAGCATAATAAATGCATACGAGCTCATGCTATACCACTTGCATGCACAGACACACAGACACACAAATATGAAAAATGGCCCCACAAGTCTTTCATGTTCTTTGCTTCTGTTATTTGGCATTCAGCTATCTTTCTGACATAATAACCGAGCCACGAAGGGTCTAGAGGTACCCCACACTAATAACATTCATGAGCAGAAAAACAATGTTCTTTAATTGCCAAGTATTCCTTCCTGCTCTACTGTACGTGGCACTTTCAGCAAATCAAAATGCATCCATGTCAGGGCTCTGAGCAGAGAGAGAGACAGACAGACTTGAGCAGAACGGAAGACAAATAAATGCAAAAGCAGAAGACAGTTTCATTTAATTTAATTTGCCTCCGTGCAACAGGCTTTTAACTAAAGAGCTTCTCCATCAAAGTTGGAACCGTTTCTATTATTGACCACAGCTGCCCTGCCCAGCCTGGTCAGGCTGCTAGCCAAGCATTTTTACATCGCTGCAACTGCCAGCTTCGCTGAAGCTCAACAGCCTACCCAAAAGTGGCAAATCCACTTATAGGTTCTCCAAAAGCATTTTTTTGTTTCAATTGCCTGGACTTCAAGAGGAGCAGAACTCAGTCAGCCCAAAGGTATAACTAATTAGCAACATCAGCAGGCTGAATTAATTGGAGGATGATAACCTTATGAAAATATCCTATAGTTATTTCTTAGTAATACTACAGCATTCTTTGGCGAAACTATAGCATTACTATAATTTGCATAGTATAACTAGAGTATTACTATGGCCATCACATTATAACTACAGTATTACCACAGTCAACAGTACCATGATATTACTACAGTCCACACAACTGTATTGATGTACAACTGAATAACTATACTACAGTAATACTACACTGTGGGGGCGAAAATACTATCCATTTTCTGTAATATAACTATAGCTTGGAACTATAGTAATTTTTCATAAGGGTACACATGGCGGACTTTTATTTACTGACCTCAGGATTTTATATTTGTTCTTATACATCATTCACATTGGTTTCAAACAATATTGCAACGCAAAGGCTTATCCCAGCTTGGGGCACAATAAATGGTGCCAGTGTAACCGAACCAGCTTGACCCAAACCTGACTTTCACCGAAGCACATGGCCAGGGTAATTCAGAACACCTCAGCCATTTCTGTTCGCTAATAACGTCAGAGGTAATGATCGCCATTTTGAGCACAACTAACATGATCGTGAGACTTGCTAATAAGTGAAGGGGCATCAGACGAGGGGCATTATTTTCATTTCTTTAGACTTCCTGTCAATACTAATGCAAAATAGTCTCTTGGAAGTGATCGTGAATATTATTCAAATTTTCCTTCCGCTTAGGTTCTCTGTATTGAATACTATTCTGCCCAACCATGACAAAAGGAAGCAAGTAACATACATTTCTATGTAACTTGCTTCCTTTTGCCAAAGTTGGGCAGTATTGTCCAACACGATGGAACTTGTATATTCGCATAATGACAAGCCATATTAGACCGACCGCATCACATAACCACTAAAGCGACAGTATCAATGCGCAAAATGGTGGTCGTTACATCCAAAAGCAATCTTTCCCTTACAGAAATGGCCGAGGTGTTCGGACTGGGCCGGAGCATACTGAGGAAGTACAGGAGGAAGAATGAGCTTTGCTATGACTCATCCTTCTTCAAGGTACACGCATTTACACCAGGACTCGCAGAAACAGTGCCAGCAACTGATTCAGATAAATCTTATGTGGCTAACTGGGGTGTCTGACTCACCGTGCAGAAGCACCACTGTGGTGTATGGCTGGGTACTGCAGTCCAGGACCTAAACCAAACCCTATCAGGACACACTTTGGTCGGTAGCCCCTGCCAGGTGCTTAACTGGCTTTGGGATCAGCATAGTTTGAGAACGTTCACTCAGCTGAGATGCACATCTTGTTATCGTGCTAGAGTAGCCCGTGTTTGACTTGGTATCTCTTATCTGTTTGCTTAAGTAACATGCAAAGTATCTCGTTATGATTCATGTTTGTCCATACTAAGCCTGTGGGCTGAGGTGTGAAAAAAAGCAGCCGGTTACGCCGCGTGATTTAGTACGTTGGCTACTCTGTCCCTGCAAAAACAGAGAAAAAAGTCCTGATACTAAACACTGCATTCACAGACCAACTGAATCAGCTGTAGGAATTCAGTGATCTAAATTTGTGCATGAGAGCCAGTACAATTAAATCCTAATGCTAATTAACAACATCCACCTCTGCCTCCACCAGAGACATCTGAAGAGGTTATTTGCATTTCTTCTTGGGGTAGCTATGTAGAATAACATGCCATTCACATCTGCCAGCTAAATCAATTTGTCACCAATCCTTCTTCAACATTTCCTTTGTCAAAAACCCAGCTACATCGACAACTTGTCACATCATTTTTGCACATCTTGCATTGACACGGCATAGTCTTAGCCAGCTAACGTAGCCAGCCATTCCATCTGAGAAATGATGTGTTCTTCCCTGCACAGATATAATGTACTTCTAATCACGCATAAATTTTCAAAATGCCCACACATGGAAACTTACTAAAAAAGCCCATTATGCCTATACTGTGACTACACCACAGTCAGAACTGGTAAGCATAAAGCAGACATTTTAGCGTATTCATACAATGTGCTGGTTTTCCATCAGCAGTGACTAGCAAAGAAACATTTTATGCAAATTACTTTGGCGATGACGCAAGGAAAGAGCTCTTCAAAAGACCACTACCAAAACGTTTAACAGAGAGCAGCGCTAGAATTTCCCAGCTCTCAGAATAAGTAAACCTCATTCAAAATCTTATCAGACTGGCAAGTACTTTTCTGAGCATTTATTTCCATCGTTCTCTGTGTATAAATAAACATGATTTTGACAAAACATAATTGTTAAAATTTCTGTACCAATGTATTTAGCAACTAATTAAAAAAAAAAAAAAAAAAATGGTAACTGAGTCTTTCAGCTACATAATTTGCTTCAGTAATTATGAGTAAATGATAAGATTACCTTCTTAGTCAGTGATGTTGCTAGGTACGCGTCCTGCGTCCCTGACGCATTAAAATCTGAAAGGACGCAGTAAACTCACTATCCGTGCGTCCCAGGGATGCACCTCATTTTTCCCATGAAAAACGATACATTAGGCCGATTTCACAAAAGCCTTTTAAGGTTCACACGCGGATAACTTTCTTAATCGCGCGTTTAGCATTAGTTTAATTTTAATCACCGTTTCACGAGGAGCAACTGTCCGCGTGCGTCTAAATATTTTAAACGCCTGCGGTCTAATAACAAAAGAGAACTTAAACGCTCCTGAAGGCATGTTTAAGTCGCGAAAACTACTACCACAGATTGATTTGCACCTAAATAAGTGACGCCGACCTGCCTTCATCTGATTGCCTGGTAGATTTTGAGCAAGACTTGCGCCTTTAGTGGAAAAGAAATGCATAAATAAAATAAATGAAATGAATGCATAAATTAGTTGCTTTCTTCAGTTTCTTTTTCACTTAGAGGGGTTTTGCAAGGCCACGTTTTTCGTTTGCATTTTCTAAAAAGGCTACCGTGAATGAAGTCCGAACAGTATTTTTACGCTTCACCGATAGTGTAAGCGCTAATGAGTGTGTGAAATCACCACGAATGCCGAGGATGAGATAGTTTTGGTGAAGGATGCGTCTGACGTCAGCATCTTGCTCACATCCACAGGACACGCAAAGAAAGTTTGACATTCTTTGAAGCGAAGTTAAATTCTCGCCACGTTTTCTTTGCCGACATCTCTGTGCGAAATGCGTGTCCACAACGCAACTACCCTTACTTACGGGGTTATTAACCGGTAATGACAATTGGAAATGCCCATTATGCAATGGCAGGTTGTCATAATTTGACCGCACCTGTTTAAGTCTGAGGGCTAAACGCAAGGTTATCCGCGTGCAGTTAAACGTGCGATGATCCCATCTTGTGAAATGGTGTTTAAAACGTTCGTTTAGCTGTCCGCGTACAACGTCATTTTAACATGCGTTTAAAATTTAAACGCATGTACACGAGATCACTTTCAAATGAAATTACGCCATACATATCACAGAATCCCTCCTGCTATTGTTTGAGGACACTGGCAGATTCGCAGCTGGTTACCAGTAGCTGCTGCCCATTGACAGAGGTTTTGTGACGCAAATGACACAAAATAGTCTTCTTCCATTTCTTCACTGAATCAGTTTTTTCCAGTTTAAATAATGTTATAAATTTAACATTGAGGAGAACCTGATGTCCACACTTGGTTGACTAGTGGGGGTCCATCGGTTTGGTGTACTCCCAGCCTTATATCAACTATAGATCTCTCATTAGCTGTCTCCAGCAGGCTGCAGGCCTCACCGCCCTGTCCCTCCCTTTCAGTCCTATCCATACATTATGCCTCTATGCCCAGTCGAGTTTTTTAAATGCAATCATAGTAATGAAAAGTGAAAAACACACTATCTCACCGACGTCACAATGCTTGGAACGAGCTTCTTACCACTTTCTTCAAACCATTGGCAGGTATTGGCTGTTATGACTAAGCTGCAATAGTATCATGATGCTTTTCAACAATTTATTACACGCATAATTTAGCAATACCACTATGCTTAAATCTAACTTCCGAATGCCAGAGTGTAAGATTGCCTAGCATGAACACTGAGGACAATGTGTTGTGTGAGAAAGCTTGAGCATGAAGGACAGTGTATGCCTGTTAGAGTGTTAACATGGAAGATAACGGATACGTCTTTGGCTGAGGTCTACCACGTTACTCTCTTAAGAGGAGGCTGCGTTTGTGTTCTTTAATCGCCAACAGGCCCACATGCCTGAGACTGAGAAGGGGTGCGATTACCAGTCATCAAATATTTATCCGAATCAAGGTCTTTTACTTCACAATTACCAGTCAATTCCACGCAATGAATTTTAAAAACCCAGGTCTTTACAGCACGGTGGTAAAAATGAGTTGCTTAAGTGTCTACATTGATTTGCTATATTCATGTTCCCAAGGGATGCCAAAGCCAGCCAGCATGAAGCACAAATATTCCTCTTTTACATGACTAGCAATTAGCAATTATTCCTTCAGCGCTGGCTGACACCCCTTTTAATGATAATGATAGTCTTTCCTCCATTGTGTTGGAAGCATAAACAGATGGAGGAAATGTTTGTATATGGGGTGTGCGCAGTGGTGCAGCGTGATGCATTCCCATAGACCTCCTGCTTGAGGAGCAGAGACGAGAGCATCCTGACAGCCAATCGGGATGCACTCCTCTAACAAAGAACAGATTCACCGACAGCAGATTCTCAGTAACAGAAGACTGCTTCCTTTAGGCTACTTTCTAAGTTCCAGTGATGGGTTCAAAGGGTGATTCCAGTGTTGATACCACATCCAGTGAAGCATTGATGCAGCGGTAACGTACCCATCTATTGAATATCTTGCCTTATTCATTTGCAGCAATGTCTGGTAGGTTTTCACTCCACCCCTAACAAAGCACACCTCATTCAACAGCTGGCTACATATCTCCATTGAGCTCTGTGGAGCCAAACTTAAAAGGATTCAAATGAAAACATATAACACAGTGAAAGAACATCTAGGAGCAGGGTTGGTGAACTGTAATAATGATAAGTCCATGCATATAACCTTCTTGGTGCATTTAGCAAGGGATCAAAATTAATTCTGCCACAGGAAGTTTAGCCACAGAAATTTTAGCATCAAGAGGGAAGTGATCCACTCGCTGTTGAGAGAATTCCTCTAGGTAGAGGAACCTGGCAGCTGAGTAGAGCTGTAGATCAGGAGAAGCAAAAGAGGAAGCAGATTTTCTCCTGGTCCTTCCTAAACCCTGAGCGTCCACTGTTCGTGCAACTTAGGCTGCACGAGTGCACCACCCTCCTCCAGCCAGCCTTTACTCTATCTCAAAGACCGAGGAGTTGAAATGACGAGGAAAGTAGACGTTTTAAGAATATCTGGTGACACCATTTCGGGGGGGAGAGGGTGGTTGCACTACAGGAAGGAGATGGTACAGTCATAGATATATTTAGAACATTAGATTGCTGATGACATCATGTTTATATTACACAAAGTGAAGCGAATGGCTGCCATACTGATACACCCAACTTCTTCATTAAAACAAATAGTTTTATATGAGGCCATTTTCAAATAATTTAATAGAATCTTTAAAATGCCGATATGCGCTGCTGCTTTTTGCAGCAATATTCATTCGCGGGGCTGTAATAAAATTTTTCAAGTGTCAGTTACGGTAGAAACTCGAATTCAGTACTTAAATATGGAAAATCGCATTAGTGTGCTAGCTAGCTAATTAGCAATCCCACTGACTTTTACGTACCACTAATTTAAGGCGAACACGAGCGATCGCTAACAGTTTTCCCTTTTATGAGTATGCCTCTTTTCCCCAAGAAAGCACTTATGTAGGGAGAAAAAAATGTTGGTTGGCACAGCGATTCCAAAGTAACACCGACTCTCGCACAAATGTTTTTGAAAACGACGTTTGCAAGCAGGCAAAAATGAATGGGAGTCTACGTGCGACTTTTACTTCCGGGTCTATACGCTGCAGGAACAGTTGCTTCAGTTTAGCGTACACCCTGTCGGCAATCCAGTGTTCTATGTATATATCTATGGGTACCGGACAGGGTGGAGGCAGTGAAACGTCCACCTTCTGTCACACCCTCTTTCCACCCCCTACCTCAAACAGCAGCCTGCGAGGGAGAAGCAGGATGTGTTCTGAGGGGAGAACATGGTGATGGAGTGGTTGAGCACAGAAGACAGCCTGTACACAGCTGCTGCGTATCCAACTGCAGGTGGCCCTGCCTGATTAGCGAGGAAGAGACGCCAGCGGCGGCCAGAGCGCCACAGACTTCCTGGATGCATTCAATCAAAACCCAGCTTTATGAAAAGCCCAAAGAAACAGAAACAGCAGATTTGGCTGGACAAAGCCCCACTGTAATTACGCCTTAATTGCGTTATATCCTGAGGATGGAAGAGGCCTGCTCACATTCACTAAAAACTCAGTCTTATTCATGCGAGTGAAGCCATAGCAACCGGTCTGATTCCACAATCTGGCTGTACTCCGTAAGAAAATATGAACCAAGTAATGTCCCCCACCCTACTGAATGCGTAGGCATTTTGAGAGGAGAAAAAAAAAAAGTGCTTTTGTTTATATTTCAAATGTTATAAAGGGCTCAGTAGCTCCTTGAAGCATAATTCATAAAAAAATGTAGTTAACTCGGGGCCCATATTTGCAAATACAGTTGCACACTGGTTAAGAATTACCAGCAGTATGACAGTACATGCAAACACTGCATCACAGTGAACCTTTAGCACTGACTGATCAGGAGAGCAGAGATTGGGTGAGAGCAGTATATGGGCTTTATCGTTATCACTTCAAGTCATTTTCATTCCAATCGTTTTGCACAGAATTCCTAGCATTACGTGGAAATGCACCTATTATATTATGGCGCCAGTGAGCGCGCTCACATCTCCCATGGCGAAGAGCAGATTGAGCATCTGAGATTCTGACAGAGACTCTAATCTCTAATAACATAACTCCCCAAGGGACGCTTGATTGTTTATTTTGTTTTTTTTATCATTACGACCCACTTCACTGATTGCCATGTTTCTTTAATTAAGGGGACCTATAGCAAGGCAAAATGCCAATTTTGGTTCAAAATTTTAGTTTTGAGGTAAGAACATGAAGTGGTCCTTCAAATAGTCTACTTTCAGGACATATATTCTGCCTAAGTGGTCTTAAACTTGCTCTAAAATTGCTCTGAAATTACTCTTCTACCCTAAAAAGCACTTTAAAACCTTGATAAAAATACAGATGATTTTCAACAAGAAAATCCAGATTTCTCAGCAACTGTACATCCAATTAACTTCATAATTGGCAGTTTTCTTCATTTTTTGATGATCTATGTCTGTACAGAGCTCTTTTTGCAATATGTACCTCTGAATATGAGTAAATCAAAATATGCATATTTAATTATCTGTTTCCCGCCAAATGTATTTAGGGGGGTCAAAATCAATACTAGAACATAGAAACCTGGAAAAAAGCCCTGTAGTGGCATTAGGAATGTTTTTTCCTTCACATTACAGCTGAAATTATAACCAAACACTGTTTAGTTATCTCAATAACTGTGTTTCTCTAAGTATCTATATATTCATGAAAACAGCAGTTGCCATGGCAACCACTGATGTCATGCTACAGAAACTCAGTGTTTTAGGTTGCAATTTCTAATAGAATTATTTTGATAATAATTCTTAGTTTAGAAAGTGAATATCTTGGAAAAATGTTTGCTTAACTGTAAGTCCCCTTAAACAACTAGAATTAAGCTTCCTGATACGGACTGCCCAATCACAGTTGTCGGTCCTGCACATCACTCGGGTGCGATAGCACAGCTGATACCTCAATCTGCCTTGGTCTTAAAAAATAGTGGCAAAGCCACTGTGCCCGCTTGGCCAAACATGGCCAAAAATCGAACTTGGCCTAGATTTTCATCCCATATATACGCAAATAAAATATGAAAAGGATTTGTGAAAAACTGAAGGCGCTAGAGTGCTGACAAGGCAAAAAGTTTACGGACACACAACAGACCACCACGACGGCATCTAACCACAGCATAAGCCTGACTGGCCTGGAGGCCAAGTGGGATAAAAAAAAAATGGATAAAAATATATTGCCTCCGTGGGAGTAAAACTAAATATACCATCATTAATGATAATTATTATATTTTCATATTCATCTAACAGTAATTCCATAATATTTATATTCATAGAAATCAAAATATGAATTTAACAGCAGGACTGCTGTCTCACATTTCTCTCCTTTAAGATATAGGCCTGAAATTTCTCACGGCCTGACAGCTGTGTTAATGGGCGAGCTGTGAGACGTATGTAGTGTATGTGCTGAAAGCGTGTGCCATTTATATGGTTATATTTACAGCAGAACAGCAGGAAATGCCCACCGTATCCAGGCCAGGTTTTCCACAAAGGCCACCTAGCAGGTGGGAATGCTTTATCTGAAGCTGCCAAACTGGATGGTCAGGCTGTAGAGAATGTACAGGGAATATGTGCTTTTCTGGGATCTGTCCCAGTGATTGGACGCTTCGACAAGAAATAAATTCTCATTTACCGAGGCTTACTGCACAGCGCAGGAGTTCAACGGCGCCTCTTTTCTAACAAAGGTCAGTTCTACAGAACTCAAAGATTGCTGCCAAACTGGTACTTAATGCCTTGAGGTTCCATGAGGTCTGTATCTCAGGACCGTGTCTGCGTGTGTGCGCGCACGTGTATGTTTGTGTTCGTTCACGTAAAGGCTATGCCCGAATGACTCATACAACACCCAACTGCATCTGCTTGTTCACAAGTTTGAAAATCCTATTATTCTAAATCGCAGAGAAAACATTGACTGATGGCACATTGTGAGTGCGTCGGAAGAGGAGATTGCATTAGACATCATCTTTAATGTCACAGACACCCACGCACATACATTCAGAACACATGTACTCGCTGATCACAAAAAAATGAACGCACATTTCGCACCAACACAGACGCGGCGGCCGAAAGACCGAGCGGCTTAAATCTGCCTTTCTCTCTGATGAAGAAGCACATCGCCTTGATTGCACGCGTTACACAGAGGGACTTCTGGGTAAGGTGCAATCAACTAAAATGGTAATCCGACCTCCCTTTGACTGTCCCTAAAAAGATTGGTATTCAAACTGTCTCCAGTCTGGGCATCTCGAATTTGGCCAGTACAACCATATGGCAAAACAACATGAATATTACCATCAGTGCCAAGTGATACAGGACCTTCAAGTGTATGGAGGTCATTTAAAATCAGTGAACAGGTCATAAGAGGGCAGAGGCTATGCTATATATAGAATGACGGCTGCATTAAAATGGGATTATCTTCTATGACTCGCCAAGCTGCTCCCTCCCTATAAAGAGACAGGCAGGCAGAAGAAAGTGAACTTTGTCTTGCCTGAACCCAGCATAATGGCCCAGGACCCAACCTGGCCTGTAGAACAGAAAACCCTGATTTACTCTGAAGGCTAAAGCCACAAATTGTCAACTCATGGGTGTGACGGCACGCACAGTTGCAATATTTAGGCCCAAGTCAACCATGAAATAGACTGTGTCAGTTCTATATCTGGATTTCAAGCCCCTGGAGTTGCATTCGAAGGCAAAAGAACTGTTTCATGGCATGATGTTGTGCTCTCTGTTGCTGGTCGTCCCATGTATATTCCACTGACCTAACACCTCTCCCCCATCAAGCAGTCTAAGGTAAATTGCATAACATATGCTCAGGCCTGTTGACATGTTACGAATTTATGAGGGTTATGAGTGCGCATATAAGAGTTTTGTTAAATCAGTGAACTGAGCCATAACAAAGAACCACGCCCTCTATTATACCACTGTAGGGAGAGGAATGTACAGGGAAATCCCTGACATCCAGTGTATCCAGTCCCATCACCCTCCAACCCCTCCCCCGGCAGCTACCATGCGCTATTCTTTCCTCTCCGCCATCCACACCCATCTGTGTTAGTGCTAAACTTAGGAAACAGGAAATGGGCTCTCCGGAAAAATTGTTCATGCTTGGGAACAACTTTCAAAAAGAGCTGCCCTCAGAACCAACACGTGAATACTTCAAAGATGAGTAACAACGGAGGAAAAAAAAATATCACAGGATAGCTGCTGGAGTTTTCCATGCGCTGGATTATGAGTGCAGTTAATTTTCTGTTAATCTGTTTATTTACATGTTCCATTATTGTTCACAAAAGCTGATACATTACTTTGCTAATTCAGTTCACTGGTTTTGAGCCGAGTAAAAATGTTTGGACCGTATCCTATCAGTAGCAAAGGGAAGAAAGGAAACTGTACGGCACAGCAACAATGACAGAGAAAAATGAGGTCCTTCAGGTTCTAGCTTTTCATCCTGAGCCAAACTTTTTCCGTCAACACCGAGGGGCTTGGCTCCTGCGACACGTTTGTCACCAACCCCCCCCCATCCTCTCATGTGTCATTTGTCTAAGGCCGTTTGTCTCCGTCGTGTCCCCAGCCAGGACACACCGCTGTCACGGGTGGCTGCTGAAGCATTAAACGGGCCCTGTTTTCCTGGTCCGGTGAAGCCCATCACACCTTGCTTTGCCTGACGCCGTCCCGAGGAGCGGGTGACGAGTGAGGGAGGATTCTGAGCGCGATGGGCAGAGGGCGAGATCTGAGATTTGCTTTTGCAGTAGCCGTGGTAACGCGGCAGTGGATCTTCGCCAAGGAAAACAGTCTCCCTGTTCTGGTGTGAGAACCAGGCTCCACAAAGCCTGCACTGCAACGTGCGCTGGGGTGGGGTGGGGTGGGGTGGGGTGGGGTGGAGTGCAGTAGGGTGGGGGTGCGTCTCATTTGAACTGTAGACCCAAATAAACGATGATGGCATTTTGCAGAAAAATGGCTGGGACGTCCACCATGCATAGAATTGTGATATAACAAAATACTGCACTACAGCAGAAAAGTGCCCTGGGCAAATGCTATTCAGGGCAGGCAATACTCATCTTTAACTATAAGAGATTATTCATTACCAAGTATTTTACCCAGTTCAACAAACATTCATTGACAGCATTACAAAAGTCAGGCAATTCTAGAGTCCGGACACTCATTGATGGTAATATAAAACCTCATTCAGGTAAAGAATGAAACTGTTTGGGACTATTTAAACAACCAAATAATTATGACCTCCAGAACTTCTGGAAATTAAAAAAAGGTTAATAATTACTGCATATTTAACAAGCACCTTAACACAGGGCACTAAGATCCTGGTGTTGACTGAAGCAATGCAGCCTGTTACAGAAAAATTCAATGGCGCGCCACAATGCATTTTAATCCACCACAAGCAATGTCACAGCACTAAGCTTCACTACAATAGCCTCTCCAACCAAAATCTATTATTTATCCAATATTTTTATTCCTTTGTTGGGATGTCGTGAGGCCGTCTCGTCGCTGCAGTGTCCTCCATTGATTTAGCTCTTCCGCAGTGCATGCAGCCAGCCCTGCTTATTTAAACTCTGCAGCAGCCCAGCTGAGTCGTGCAGTCAGTCACCTCGTCAGGCCTCCACGGGCTGTGGGCTACAAACAGGGCTTTAGCCTATGATAACGCGCACTGAGGCTAGCTAGTATCGTTTAATGAAGCTGCACACTCATACGCTCCCAAAACAGGAAACAATCGACCATCTCTTTGCGCTGTCTTATCGGTTTCCATAATCTGGCCATTTGTAACGCCCGGTTGAAAGAGGTTTCACCTTAATGCTATGAGATTTTGAAAAAGACTGATGATCGCTGCCGTTCCGGCGAGCGAGGTTCACCGTTTGTCACCGGAATGGAGTGACATCACTGCTTACGCTGCAGGAGTCCATGATTTGTGCTCCTTCCTCAGCATCGAGAGAGGAGAGAGTGGGAGAGAGGTGCTGGTGGGGGGCTTTCTGCACTTATAAACCTAAAAATCTTCATCTACAAATATCTCGGGTGTTCATGCATGTTGCTTACGCAAATGAGCGCTAGCTTTAGCTACCTAACAGCTCTCATCTGCCAAACGTCTTCCTCTCTACTCCCATTCTTTCATAACAACCAGCCGATAGCAGCGGTTATCTGCCCAGAAGTAGGGTGATGCTAATACTAGCACTAGTCCTGGATAGCGATAAGTGTCCGGGCTGTGCTATTTTAGCCCAAGCTGCGACGTGTCTCCGTGGCCTGTCCCGCTAACATGCAGGCAATAATCCACCATCTCAAAACCTATTTGAGGTTTATCATTTACTTTAATGATGATTTAAATGCAGATCAGCTCCTCCGAATCACACTGGATATAACAGCACGGTAAGCCAATATTCTATTTTTCCGCAGTCATAGTTTAATCCCCTTGATTTTCCTGCAGCTGTAACATGCATTTGGTGGCAGACCTAAGCAAAACACACTGTTCCAGGCATATTATCAAGGATGCAAGCAAGGCTGTTTATAGCCAGATACATAAGTTAAAAAGTGGTGGGAATCAATGCTGATGTGTTGTTTTCCATTTGTGGTCAAACAGTAATGCTGCACTTCCACTATGGGAGCGACACACAAGCCACTCACCCACCGCTGACCCGCCGAGATAAAAGAGGAACCAGTTGCTCTTCTGTCTGCTACTCATATCTATCATCTCTTCTTTCTGTCTTCTGTTCAGATAAAGAGCTCCGGGCAGCCCTCAAATGGGTTAGGCAATTACCCCCAGGCGAGGGCTGGACAAGGGGGACACACTTCGACATGCAAAGTTCACACGCAGTCTGCGAATTCTCTGCATCCCTGCATGTCCCGCATCTCAAAGGCTCGCTTGATTTTTCGCCAGATCTGACCGGACGGCTTTTCTTTATTCGCTCGCCTTTCATAATTCTCTTATCTCGCCCGATAGCGGCTAACAGCATTACGAATTTCGACATGCGCTGGGCTTGCGCGCTCATATTTATATTCTAATTCATAACAGCGCAGGGTTTACGGCTCTGTCTCAAAGTTCCCGTGAGCCGGGGCCATGAAATATAATCCGATTTTAAAGGAAATGTCCAGAGAAGATAAACTGTGCTTGTCCATTGTGATACTGGTGTGCACCGCTGTATAACTAATTTTCTACATACAGTTTCCTGCAACAGCAGGCAGCTTCTAAGAATAAAAATACATTATAATGTCACTGAAAAGCTCTTGCTCTGTGGCAATAGCACACATTGAAGAACTGCGACCTAGTTAATCTGATGGTGTCCACGGTCTCCTGTGACATATATACCCCAGTTTCTGAATCCCCTCTGAAACGCTAGCTATCTGTGACGCTAATGCGTCATGTCACCCCCCCTTTAGATTAGCCTTAGCACAGAGCGTTTTTGCAACTACCGAACATGAACAGTCCAACATGCGAGAGCTCAGGCAGGTTTTACGTGCCTGAATTAGCAGGGGAGCAGTGGAGGATGAGAGTTCAGAGGTTACAGGGAATGGAAACCACAAATTTTTTTTTGTTAGCTATAGCCTGACAGCTGCCTATTGACACCACTGTGGCAGACACAAGAATTACAGTACTCTGAACCCTCAAATTGTCTGCATGGAGCTTTTAAACTAACATACTTTATAAAGGCACCTGGTGGTCTCCTGAAGCTAAGAAAACCCAATCAAAACATATGATTTGAAAACAGAGCCCAGTGACAAAGAAACCAAGCTGAAATAGGTCCAGTATGAATCTAGTCAAGTCTGTTGACTTGTTTGTTCTGGTTTGTGAACACTTTCAGACGCAGCACTCTTCCATGGGTTTGTACAGAGCAAACCGTGTGACTGAAGGGAACCGCGAGCACAAACAGACGGAGCCGGGTTTCTCTAATATTGCTTGAGGCTCTCGAGACGGGAGAGAGGAGTCTCTGTGGCACCTGCCCCGCTCTCTAAGAGAGGGCTGGGTCTGATCGTTCAAAGGACTGTGAGGCCTGCAGGAAGAGTGAGGACATTATACTGTAGCACACGCTGGGAAGTGCGCACACATTCCTACTCCCCTGCGTAATGCACTGCAGGGCACCGGACCGCACCAGTCTGCAGATCCTCCTCGCCCGCGTCAAGGCAAGATAATGACATCATCCATCACTGTCAGCAGGATTAGGCCACCTCCTGCATCGCATGGTGATCACGCCGAAGCTAAGAGCTCTCTTCATCACGGCCACCATCATCCTCACTGTCGCTGCAGTCTTCTTCATCATCACCATCAATGACGTAACGTATGTGGCCGACGGAGAGAAATGAGTTAGCGCGTACGGGAAATGGTGCACGCTCTCTCCTTCATCGAAAGCTAATCAACATTAAACTCAGCGATTTCACTCTCCCTAAATAGCATTTACCATCTAAAATGCATAAAGCTCTTCGTGGAAGCACGGCAGTGTGTGCTACTTCTCCCGCAGATTAGCACTGCGAGTCTCCTCCATGTGAAACAGCAGATTAGCTAGTGCACAGAACCACATAGATTATAAGGTCTACTTTAAACTGAGGCAAATCTACTGTATGGTCCAAACACTTCTGAACGATTACACTGTAAAAGGGCTTAAATTCCTACACGGTTCACATGGTATGAAAGCAAAAGCCCACAAATTAATGCTGAACAGTCTAAACTTCAGTCTCATGTCCACTGTTTTTAAATAAAACGTGTTTTTAGAGTACAGAGCAAAAAAAAAAAAACATGGTACCACTGACGAAATGGACCACACAGCGTATGTTCTTTCATTGCTTCAGTTTTGCCATGGCGGAGCCATTGATTCCTCCACGTTGTTCCCACCTGTAGCCGGAGGATTGGCAGGGGGGTTGTGAGGGCGTGGGGTTATAATCGAGGAAGTGGAACGACATGGATTTATTCCACAGTTCCATTAACTGCTGCCCCGGTTGAGCGTTTGCGGGCCGTGACATGCTGCTTGTCGGTAATAGCCTCCGTGTCCCGCTGAGGAAACACAGCTATACGCTGTTCTCCCGCACTGCCTCCGGGCTTCATTTTAATGGAACACGCTAGAATAACGCACAGGGAGCACAGGTTTACACGGCCTCTCTCGCCCTCTCCTTCCCTCCCTCTATACCTCCATCCTAGTTACTCATTCCTCTTACCCCTTCTTCTCACAAAGACAGGTGACGCGCTCCGCATGTTACATATCTCCCCTCCATAGCCACTCTCTCTTCTCCGCCAATCTCTCATGAAGCTACAACAGCAGTACCCTCAGACCACACAGCGAAAACTCAGACCAGATTTTAACAGCCGTTTAAAGGATCCCAGTCTATGACAGACAGAGACACATGTGCTCGACAACAGAGAAACACTCAACAAACAACCTACATGATGCACAATTACGACAGGATGCAGTCTGTGACAGCCAAGTACAGCAACACACTCCTGACTGCAGAGCCACAGGACTCAAAATCTACTCGGCTGTCCAAAATGAACAGGGAGCGTCGGCTACTCCTCCAGAGTTCAGCCGCTTTCACACCGGACGCGAAACGAATTTTTCGCACGACAGATTACATTCAAAAGTCAATGCAAAGACGCGAATACACGTGTTTCAAGTGTATTCGCGCCTTTGCATTGACTTTGAATGTAATCTATCGTCTAAAAATTGCTTTCAAGGTCCGTTGAAAGCAGCTTTCTTTGCAGGCTATGAACTGTTCCCAATTCCTGAAAAGAAAAGATGTGGTTCCAAACAAAAGTCCACTGTGTTTAGTCCATTTCCAAGAATTATTGTAAATGGGAGCCCTGGGAATGAAAGCAAACCATAAGTAGTGTAACTGAAAAATAATTCAATAATAAAGCAATTATATAATAACTTAGATTGTTTTTTTTATCCCTCCCTTGATCTCAGATTGTACATGTTACTGTGTCCAAAAAGAATATGACCTAAAAACAGCAATTCAGTCACAAGAAGGAAGTCCGTTTATGCCCATTCAATCCTTATACAGTGTGCACACAGTCATTTTCAAAAGAAATAAGACTCTCTGTTGGGTAACATTAACTGGTTTAATAATTCTCAACTACTCAACACACAGAACTGGTCATTTTCCAGGTCAAACCAGATAAAACATCTTATGTAAACCGGAGCCCGTCTCCTGAGGCAGCGAGCACCATGCTCGTCTCGAGATGCTTATTCATTTCACAAATCAAACATGGCATCTCCGCCTAGCTATCCGCTGAAACCGCAGCCCCGCTCAACCACTGAAAGAGGATCTGAGCAGAGCAGCGCAGGGCAGCAGCCTTCATCTCTAAGACCGATGCTGACAGTGTGAGCAGCGCCTGTCCCAACAGGACTAAAACCAGGGCCTGAATCGGGGTCTGCAACGGCCACATTACTACAGATGAGCCCACTGAGCAAAGGACCAACTAAAGAACGGGATAAAAAGAGCACTTAATAATAATAATAATAATAATAATAATAATAATATTAGTAATAATCCTGCGATGGACTGGCATCCCATCCAGGGGGAGGAGCAATACTCCTAGTCGCTTCATGCCTCAGGAAACTGGGGTTAAGCATTGGCCTGATGGGTCACTAGACTCAGAACAGACTTACTTCTTACTTATAATAATAATAATAATAATAACAATATTTGCAGACCTCTATTCTTAGCCCAAAGTTCGCTCACATGTAAACCAACTGTAGAAATGATGCAATTCATATGCACTTGGACAGTGACGCTATTAACAGGTCTGACAGTAGGCCTACTACATGGCTCATAAAGTATGGAAGTAAGTTAAATGCTGACAAATTAAAGCCGATGGTCTGTTTTTTTCACTTCATTTCCACTGTGCTGATTGCAATTTGTTACAAAGCACAAAAGACTAGAGAATAGGAATTCTGTCACAACCCCAGCACTTATGGAGTTCTTAAGTAAGACCAGCCTCCCAACTCCTAGAGAAGACGGTCAATGTCTAAAACAGCAAGCCTGGGAGATGCAGATGATTCAGTGGGAGAGAAAGGGGCTCTTTTCCCGTGTTTACAGTCTGAACAGTAACTCATAACGGTGGTTTGCATACATTTCACAGGCTGAAAGGAAATCAGTGAGGACTGTAAACAATCTGCACCATTCACGGCAAGGCCCGGCACATGACCCAAACAGCAGGGCGGCGTGGGGATTCGGGCTATCAGCTGAACACATGCCTCAATCAATACGCCATTGTTCTCCGCCGGACCTCGATCTGCGCGCACTCCCGCCCGTGCCGGCTATCCGACCAGAGCGCCACGCCTAATCCCCTCCGCCGCCTTCCCTGTGTTCCCGCCCGGCCCACGCCGCCACTGCGAATGCCAGCCCCGCATTCCGCGTCTGCGGGGACCAGAGCAGACGACACCACCAGCTAATCCTGGTGCAGAAACTGTTTCATCACAATCACCTGGGTTAGCTCGTTAGCGCAGTTGTTCAACCGAGAGGTAAAACTTCATGAGCAAAACCAGCCAGTTGGGCTCGCGGGCTGAATTTCGGCTTTCTGGCCTGAGGACTTTCCACTTCTGGGTGAAGCTCACATGCTTTGAATGGGGGAAAGGCTCCAAGGGCACATTGCAGAACAACAACAGTACCAGGGGAGTTCGGGAGGGGCGCCGTATTGTTGTTGGGTTCCCGTTTGATCGTTCACAGGGTGGTGCAGATTTCCTTTCCCCTGTGTGTCCACACAGCGTGTACAATGGGGCCCAGGAAAAATAACAAAAAAACTAAAAACCGCATTGACGAGGTATTATCCTACAACAGTACAGTTACAGTCTGAGGCGCCCTGATTAGGCAGATTAGACTGGATCTGTGAGAGGCTGGGCTGTTTTTCCCAGGCTTGGTCAGCGAGCCTGAAACTGCTCTGACACATTGGACATGCTTCATACATGGTGCTGATAATGTCCAGCATTCTGCGGCTACAGAGAGCTGCTGAGGCAATTAAAGCTCATGTCATGTGTACACAGTGTCCAGACCACACATGCACACACAGGCGTGCTTGCGCACATACATACTCACATGCACACACAGGCGCACACACACACTCACATGCACACACACACTTTAGGCCACAGCATTATATTGGTATCAAATCAATACTCACAGTGGTATGCAATAATGCTGACAAGGTAATTCTTTTGTTTTTCATCCAGTATGGCACACCATTCGCAGTTTACAACAAGACCACTCAGAGAGCGCAGCTCATCCGCCACGCCAAGGCAACTCTGTGCATTAGTTATTCTCGTTGGCTGATGGAGGGTGTTGTTGCATTCCACCGCCACCACCCAAAAAGCACGCCGACTGGAAATCCGGCCCATTGGAAAGACTTCAAATCTCTGCCAGCATAGCTGGATTTGAACTTTGGCCTATATCTCAGCTGCACTTTGGCCTAGGTATGCCAAAATCTAATCACTTGTTCCTCTTGTGCTACTCTAAGATCCTGCAAAGTTTGATTAAAATCGATGCGGCCGTGTGATTAATATCTATGCGGCTGTTTTTGAGATATCCTGCTAACAGACAAACAGACAGACAAACACATAAACGCCGGCAAAAACATTCACCTCCTTGGCGGAGGTGAAAAATAGTGACTTTTTCCATTCAAATGAAAACAAGCACCATATAGCCTTCCTGGACTGTACAGGACCCGGCAATGCGGTGCGTTTTTGCATATAAATTAAGTACGATGCAACTTCCTGGATTCAACCAAAAACTCAGGGTCTGTTCAGAGAATGCAGCTAGCTAAGCTAATAAAGGCAATGCCTAAATTATTCCTACACAGCCAGCATAATTTGACGTCTACAGTAGCCAGCTTGCTAGCTACAGAGCTACATTAAAGACAGGCTGCTCAACACCACAGTTTTCATGAGAGTGAGCTCCTTAGTTAGCTAGCTGGCTGTAGAGCTCAAATGAAGGTATACGCAAGTAATGCTAGTGCAGTACACTTCAACTAAACCAGAAACACAAAACAAGAATCGCTAGCAAAATTATTGGTGAAATCGAGCTTTTATCAGGCTTTGGTTAAATCGCTAACATTGTATTAATGTGCTGGCAAGCTTGGTTAGCTAGTAAACCAGGGCTGCCCAACCCTGTTTCTGGAGAACTACCATCCGGAAGGTTATCACTCCAACCAAAGCAAACTGCAACTGCTTTCCCAGTTAGAGATCTTGACGAGCTGCTAATGAGCTGAACCAGATGTGTTGAACTAGGGTTGGATTAGAAACCAACAGGATGGTAGCTCTCCAGGAACAGGGCTGGACATCCCTTTAGTAAACTGATAGAAGCAATGTGCAGTCCTACTGTATTGTACAGGACCGTGTGATGCTGTGCATTTTTGCATAGTGCCGTAATTTAGCATGATGCAACGACACAGATTCAACCAAATTTTAATCAGCTCATCTGCTACACTATATCTGTTAATGTGCAAAGTCATAAGGTAATATCATCCTTGAGATATTGAGTATCAAAGGATCGTGACTCACTCACTCACTCACATCCATTATGGCCATATTAGCCCGCTATCGCAGGGGAACAAATTCGTTTACAGTACATTTCATTTTAATTCTGCAATTTGCACAGGACAACAAAATACCATCAGTAATTTCAAAATTGTTGTGTCCTATTCTGGCCATATCGCCCAGTGACAACAACACTATCTCCACACACGCTCTACGCAGTTCGCTGTCCACTTAAAGAGCTCAGAGATCACCGGATCCAGTGCTAGGCCCCATCCAGACAGCGCACGGCTCTCTTAAGCACGTACAAGCATCAGGTACACGGAGACATTTCAAGCACAAATAGACAACAGGGTAGAATCCAGATGGGACATATCCGTTACATTCTTTATCTCCGCCTTTTTACACGTCCAGCTGTTCAAATAGGTCACCTGAGTCGCCATGGATACAGCCATCTGCTCAGCCAATAATAACAATAAGCTGATCAGTTACCAAGAGCAACACAGACATAACAGACCTGCCGTCCCTCTGCTGCCAGTAAGCCATCAAAGTCGACCAGGACACACGGCCCGGCTAAGGAAAGAACAATGAAATGCTCCTCACTTCAGATTAGATGAGAGGGCTGGAAGGCCACATACCACCCAGTGCGGAGTCTCATCAAAGGCTGTTTCACAACGTGTGCAGGAGCAGTCTGTGTTTGGAAACGCCAAGCCTTTTAAAAGTCAGCGATATGAATCAACGGAAATAACATGAAAATGGCAGCTTTGCAATGATAAATAGACAGGAAAGAGAAGACACCCTGCCACCCACCGCAACTTTACAGATGCACACGCGAGCACGCGAGCTCATGTCTCTGGCATCCACAGCGTCAGGTTGAAAAAAAAAAAAAAAACGTGGAATACTGATTACTGTTACTGTTATTAGCAGACGTATTTGTGATTACAATGGCATGATGAGTGCCATAATTATAGCACCATCAGCAAGGTCACTAATTTTAGAGCAGCGAAGCCCGACCTGAGCTGTGTTCATACTGACTGACACTGCTGCCGTCTTGAAAAGCAGCTAATTCTGCAATGACTAGAATAAAGCATAAACACAGCATTCATGCCCACAGACAATGACTGTGCTTCTAACAGAGAATTAAATATTATTATTGGTCAACTGCACATTGTTTTGCAAAGGACAATAAAAAGGTTGAAAGCTGAAGAGCTCTCCCTCTCTCTGCATACTCCTCTCAATGCCGGCTTCTCTCTCTGATGCAGGCTTATCAACTCAAACCACTATCATTTCATCATTTTTATGTAGTCATGGTCTTTTTTTTTTTTTTTCATGTTTTGCCAGTCTGCATTTTTGCATTTTGCCTCATGCTATCGTGATGATAAAAGACTAAGCATTAGTCACACATACGTGTGCGCGCACACACGCACACCCACACACACACGCACACCCACACACACACACACGCACGCACATACATAGATGAACCAAAACATTAAAACCACAAAAACCACTCACAGATGAAGAAAATAGCCTTGATCCTCCCGTAGCAATGGCGCGGGTCAAGGTCCGCAAACAGGCCTTAGATAATAAGCGAGCAGTTGGTTCTCGTAGTGGCTGTTTTGGATGCAGGAGAAATAGGACCTGAGTCATTTTGACTAGGGCCAAATCATTATGGCCAGATGGCTGGATCAGTGCAGCTAAGAAGTGGCCAGGCTTCAGGAGTAACGTTAGTCACCAGTGGCGAGTACCAGCTGACAGTGGTCCAACGGGGACAAACCATGAACCAGCAACAGAATGTTAGGTGTCCAATTGCTTATCAGTGCAGAAGGGCAACAAAGGCCACGTCATCTGGTCCAAACTAACAGAAGGGCCAAAGCGGCACTAGCTGCAGAGAATTGTAATGATACTTGCATAAGCAATGTGTCACAACACACAGTGCATCGCACCCTGCAGCATATTGAACTTTGTATCTGCAGGCCAATCAGAGAGTCAATTCTAACCCCAGTCCACTGCTAAAAGCGCCTAGAATGGGCATGGAGAGATTAAAGAGGGTTGCCTGGTCCAGTGAGTCAGTTTCCTTCTACATCAAGTGTATCAGCCAGATACATGAGCACCATTTACCTGGGGAAGAGACAGCAGCAGGACGCACTGAGGGAAGAAGACAAGCTGGTGGAGGGCATGTGATGCTCTGGAACATGTTCTGCTGGGAGACCCTGGGTCCAGGAATTAAAATGGGAGTGAGTTTGGAGGAGCTGTTTTAGCAGTACAGGGGGGACCTACACAATATTAGGCAGGTGGATGATATATTGTCACATACTGTATCTCATAAGATTGCCACAGGTTTTGTGAATCGATGCGTGATGGTGGCAATATAATGATGTGCTGCGAGCCCTGAAATGCTGCATTGTGCGTTTGGATGCGATGAGGCTCGGTCCTGGCAGCGATGGCCGCCATCTTCTCTGTCCCAAATTCAGCCTTCAACAGAGCTGCTGGTGGCTGACGCTTGTAATCTCCAATCACACACTGGTGCCTCGTACCTCTCTCTCTCTCTCTCTCTCTCTCTCTCTCTCCCTCCCTCCCTCTCGAGCTTCCCCCATCACTCTTATCTGCTCTGTAGCCCTCTTTTCTTCCACATCTCCCCATACCTCTCCTCCCTCTTTCACACTCACACTGTATCCTTCTCACACTCTCTCTCTCCCTCTCCAACCTCCTCCATTTCTCTCTCCCTTTCCTTCACTCTCTCCATCTCTCTCTCCTCCATGCACACACACACACGAATAAACCAACACACAGCACATATTATGAAATGCTAACAAAATTCATACACTAGCCATATCAGAGCAATTGAGACCTTGTGCTTTAATGGGGAAGTTGGACGTTTCACAGTACTGGAGTGTATTGGCAGGAACACCATAGCTGATACAGATACTAACAAGCGACAGCAGAAATGTCACAGAGCTGCTCCGCCACGCTGAGTGGAAAAGGTCACAGACTAAGCCAGCGAGGCTGTGTAAGAGAAAGCATTGATGACATTTAACAGTATTTGAATAAAAGTGCCGTAATATGAAACAGTGCATAAAGTGCAGCCATAAAAAAATATGACACTGCCTACATTGTTGCCATAACAACATAAGACGCTACATGCAATGTAGCCATAACAGCATGGTACACTGCGTATGATGTAGCCACAGTGCAACATAGAGCACTGAATACAGTGCAGCCAAAAAAAAAACATGGGACACTGTGTACAATGCAGCCACAACATGGAACACTGTATAATGCAGCCGTAACAAGACGTGCCACTGTGTACAATGCAGTTAGAACAACAATTAGCCTAACAGCATCTGTGTATTACAGTAACATGTAACAATACGAATGCTATCGTAACAGAATAGTAGCAACACCAAATCTACAGTGTATGTAATATAATGTACAGTATAACACAGACAAAATAAAACCATGTATAATACGGCTGAAACAAAATGTAACCCATTGGGTAAGTGCTTATCACAGACATTATAAAAGAAGGATGTAGCATGCTTTTAACAGCTCAGACACTATCACAGCATCTTCTGGATGGCAAGTTGTCTAAAAATGTATTGCCAGAAAGATGTCGCATAAGTGTGTGCAAAGGGTCAGAAAATAATAAAGGCACAGCCTCAGAGTTTGTCCACTCGTTTGTCACTTACAGCCGGTTTAAGAAAGCACTTGGGCTGCAGATTTGCAACGACATATACGGTAAGTCAGGCCGACAGAAGACCGAAGGCAAATTAGGAGAGACGAATGCAAAAAATGCCGACTTGGTTTTTCACTCATCCCAATACGGACATTTGAGTCAGACCACAGGTATCATTTCCCAAAGCGATGAGCACACATTCATACAGGATGAGCTGGGTCCGTGATTGAATTTCTTCCCACTAGGTCCTCAAGCGCATGCTAAAATGGAGTCCGCTCCTTTGTACCACTGCTAAGCTCCACCTCAAAGGCTAGAATAACCACCCTCTCCCCCAGCCTCTTCCACTGAAAGTGACCATACCCAGAGATTGTATGAGAATGCATATCTTACATAGCAACTGCCTGAACCGAAGCAGGATGCGTCTGCTCTCTGCAATGGCAGGATGGTGTCCTACTGCATACCACAGCGATGATGCCACGCTCCTGCGACCTTTGCAAATAAGACCGTCATGAGGTCAGCTGGCAAAAGAGCACCAATGCAGCCTGTAGTCAATCCCTGGGCTCTGAACATCGACCAAGACCACCACTTTGCTCTCTGGATCGAGTTGCCCATCTCTGTTCCGATATCATCTTTGAGATAAGATGCCTGATGTTCAAATATGCTTCCCTATACCTTTTAAACGACAAAAAAGATGCCAAATAACATGTCACATCTTTGTGCTGCATTGCTATCCAGCCCTAAGCAGCAGAACATGAAGCACATCCTGACGAGACTCGAAAATGGGGACTGAATACGTAAACGGCTCACAAAACGCTAGCACTGTATCAGTGAAACATTTTTTTTTCATTTTCTTTTATAATTAACACTATAGCAAGATTTCCACACACTGTTTAAAATGGGCTCTCCACTTTTCACTCCTCAGGCCACAAAAGCAAGCGTGTGAGAACAATGTGAAGGTGAAGACTTTTTCCAACGTGACCTTACGAAAACCAACCGTCTTTAGTCAATACTTCATGCTGCATTAATACTCACTCAGGCTATCAGGCTGTTTTATGCTTGTAATCATCAACCGCCGCGTAACATTCCAACGAGTCGATAGCGCTCACCAGGCAATCATCCATTTCCTCTTATGAATACAAATTTCCCATCCACCACATACCACTGCAGCAGGAGGTCACCAAACACTCAATATCTTACGCAAACACACATCACGCAAGTGCAGGGTGAGCACAGTCAAAATGGAAATTTCAGCCAATCAATGGCAACAGTATCTACGTCCTGGCCGGGTCATGATACCTAATTCTCACTGTCTAAGTAGAACCAGGTTCCGGGATTAAAGCAAAAAATATCCTGAGACGGGATGCTCGCCGGGGGGGTTGAAAAGCCAGGGCCCCCATACAAATTACATGAGCAGGTCAGAGGTGGGGGAGAGGGTGGGTTTGCTCTCTCCAGCTTTGGGAATACACAACTGTTTTTTTCTGATGATCAACTGCAGGCAGTGTAATGCTCATTTTTGAAATTTGCTTCTGCCTGATGTGCAGATCGCCGAGTTCATTTCCGACAGCTCGTGAGGGCATCAGGGACCATGGTTCAAATAACAGGAGTCTCTTGAACCTTGCAGAATAGTAGGCTTGATTGCAATACGTAAATTGACAGATAGGGCCAGGTCACGCGGTAACAGAGTTAAAAAATTGGAGTATTTCGTATCATAGCTCCAGAACTAAGTAAGATAGAGTTACAATTTAAATGGCTTTGTGTAGGTCTTCCCGAGTGCTTCAAACAACAAAATTGTTAATTTTGTTCATTTGATTTATTTTGGGTGAAAACGGCCAAAAACTGGTCGGTAAAGGAGTTACAAATTTGTCTCTCCGTTACTGACCAGATTTTTGCCGATGTCACCCAAAATAAGTCAAATGAACAAACTTAGCTATTTTGTTGCTTTAGGTACTAGGGAAGACCTACACAAAGCCATTTAAATTGTAACTCTATCTTACTTAGTTCTGGAGCTATGATACGAAATACTCCGTTACCGTGTGACCTGGCCCGATAATGAAATCTTTTAGATAAACACCAGAGACTGTATGGATTTCATTGGGACAAAGACTCCTGGGGCATACATGCCAGTTCTGCAGGTTCAAATGCACCTTTCAATCACTGAAAATGACACTATTGCAATGGTTGGGCATCATCAACACAGTGTACGGCTACAGTAAGCCTCCCAAAGTAACGAACCATGGGAAACACCAGGGATGGTGAGGTGCTCTGGGTCTTCAAAACACTTAATAATGCAATTTCATTACTAGAACGCAAATTTATGCACCAACCAGCCCTTAGCCAAACAAATAACAATCAAACAAATGTAACTTTTCTGTTTCTGAAAGCAAAAGGTTTTTTCTAAAGTTAACCACTTCTAAAATCGGCAAAAATGCCACAAATTTACAAGGAACAGTTTTATTCAGAGAAATAGAGGTCCACACAGCAAAATCTTCAGAGTTAATTCAACTCTCATAGAGCAAAATTAGCTCTTACAGAGTCTATTTGAGTCCATTCAAGCTAAAGTGGAACCAGATGGGCTCTTTTAAAGTTGATTTAATTCCAAACCTTTTGCTGCGTAAAAATAAAAGAAATTCTTGTCACTTAACAAATGCTTCATATTACTTTAGTTTTCAGCTATTAGAAACAAAAGACTAACCCTGAAGCTCGGCCGAACCTCACGCATCCTCGGAATATCAAAGAGCCTCTCAATCTGGATACACACCTCTCTACGAGTCCAGATTTTGGCTCATAAGCAACATTTAGTTACTCAAGGATATGTGGACAAGGTTCATCTTTACTAACAGTTTTGCAAAACTGTAAACAATGACCTCTCTTTTCACTCAGCATTTCGTATTCCTAGGGGACACTCAAGGCGATGAATCAAGGATACAAACATTTTAAAAGTTAAGTTGTTATATAGCAGGCAAAAGTGGCAGATTAGGGCAGATAGCTAAATGCAAATGTAATACTTTACTGAACATTTTTAAGTAGCATTTGAGGACCACAGATCAGATAGCGTAATAGCTTTTAATGTTGATTTGTTTGTAGCAGGTGCAATTGTTCAGAGAATGCAAACAAGAGACAATATCTATATGTATGAAGCCACAAAGCCATCCAATTCACCAATAAACTGACATAAAAAAGTCCTCCCCTATAGGTTGCCGGCTGAAACATCCATTTATAGTAACTAATGCTCCTTTGAACAACGCCTTCATAGCATGAACAACAATACATTTTAACAATCGGTGCAGTCACATATCATAGCTGGCCTCACTGACAGCCACATGACAGAAATATGTCATGGCAACTGAGAACTTTCCATGTGGACTCTCGCTTTATGTCACATTCCCATTGTACAGCTGTGACCATAACGGCTCACATCCCTTTCCCCCGAAGATCTGAAACCAGGCTGGCTAAATATACCCCTTTTCCATTGTACAACTGGAAAAAGGCTCGGTAATTATAACCTATTCCCATTATAGATCAGGAACCAGACCAGGTAATTAAACACCTTTTCCACTGGAGCTGGAACTAAGCTGGCTCATTATACCCCTTCCCCACAGTAGAGCTGGAACGTAGCTGGCTCACTGTATCCCTTTCCCTCCACAGAGCTGGGACCAGGCTGCCTCACTGTGGCTCTTTACCACAAGGGGTTCAATAGGCCAAAGTGATCCACTCACCGATGTAGAGAGAAGAGTCTTTTCGACGCACATGGTCGTCGATGTAGGACACCCCCAGGGGCTGGACCGGAGTGGCTCCGATCCCCAGCAGCACCTGGGCCCCGATCAGCAGCAGGTACATCATATTGGTGTTTGCTCTGTTCCCACACAGGAAACCCGGGTCCCGCGTGTCTGTCCGTGAGCCGTTGGAGCAGACGTCACGCCCCTCCTCGGCCCGCCACGTCTCCCCCACCTCAAACTCGTACTGGTGGGCGAGGAACTCCGGCAGAGCAGATAGCAGCGCGCCCAGCGCCATCACAATCCCTCCGCAGCCAATCAGGCGCGGCCGGTGAGCCTTAGCTCCGAAGTAGCTGACAAATAGGATGAGTGCCAAGTTCCCGATCTCAAAGCTGCTGGCGATCACGCCCACGTCCGCGCTCTGCAAGTTGAACCGCCGCTCCAGCGTGGTCAGGACGCTCACCTGGAAGAGAAACGGCGGTACAGCGGTTAAGGCAGGACGGTGGCAGAGAAGTGAAAGAGGACAGGATGTAGTCAAACAGTGAAAGAGGTCAGGAGGTCAAAAAGGGACAGGATTACAACAACCAAAAAACAACTCCAATGATGTACATTTTTGAGAAGGCATAATATTCTACCAAAAAAATAATACAGCAGGAATTTTGATAAATCAATGCATAAACAAAAAAAAATAATCCTGCGAATGTTATAGGAAGTGAATATGCTGTAATATAAAAGATAGATTGCCTAGTTTACAGACCAAAACAATCACCGAGACATTTTCAACAAAGGACATAGGACACAAACAATGAGGCATGAGAGGACCTGGCAAAAAGTGGGCGAAACATGAAGATTCAAATTTCAACAAGAAGACATCCCCACCAAGATTAAGGGCCATAACTCAGTAAAAAATATGCTTTGTTTGACAATCATTTTCAAACTCAACGTAGATCATGAGTAGCTTATTAAGCATACACAATTTCAGGCATCTAGATAATATAGTTTCTAAGAAATCTTGTCCCCATTGTGGCCCGCACGGGGGGACGGACAGACGGACACCAATCCAATATCCCCCGTCGCCCTTTGCGGTGGGAGATGATAAACAGATGGATAAAAAACACAGAGATAACAGTGACACAGGTGGTTAAGCTTGGTCCTTTATTAAACTCACATAAAGATCTGATATTGCTATGAAACTCAAATGGGGCCAGAGGCAAAAAGAGCTGAAGAAAACTGAGGCCTACATCTAATCCCAGCCTAAGCCAAAGAGTAGAAACTGAACTTAAGAAGGGCCTAAAATTGAAATATGGAGGAGATTTATGATGGACTAAATTTAAAAAGGGCTGCACTTGAGTCTAAAGCAGAAAGGTCAGAAAAACAAGAATTAAATGTACCGCGGGTGCATAATAATTTGTAAAAGATTAATGCGGGAAAAGACAAAATGGTGGGCAGATAATTGAAGTCACGAAGGGATGCGAGATAGAGGCACAATTTACCCAATCACAGTGACAAGGTCCCGCTCTCTGCAGCACTGTTTTCCCATCTGACGTACACAGAAATAGAGATACCTCTCCCTTGGTCAGAAATCAGCTTCACTGCCAAGGTCATTTAGTTTAGCCACGCGCCGCTAACTCTCACTTACACAGCCTTCTTGGAAGCTACTTCTCTCGCTCTGGGAGCTAATGGCGCAGGATTTAAGGTCAGATAAAAGAGCCCTGCAATGTCAGAGGGAAAGTGCCCAATTTCTTCCGCGCCCAAGACATTTAAGGCCTGATTTACCAGGACTTAGAACACGCACAACACCCATTAACACATACAAAACTATTACACAACTAAGGACCCATCTTCAGTCATATTATCCATTTTGAGTAAATGTCTCAGCTAATAAGGTCTGGTTATCTTTTCTTGTCTTGGCTATCCCCATGTTGCTGAATGGAATACCATATACTAAGGAATCTTTAAAAGCATCAGGAGAACTTTAATCCCTTAGAATTCTCGAGCCGCAGAGTTTAGGTTTGATATCTCCCAGCCTTCTCAAAGGGATATACTAATCACATCATCCCACATAAACACAGAGAGAGAAGCGCATCGCCGTTGACGGCCATTGCAGTTTATTACATGCGTCATCTTGCACCTAAGGCTAGCGCTAGCTCTCTGGCATCAGAGTATGGAGAGAATCACATAGCCTGTGCGCCTGATGACAAGACCCACAATGAAGTGGGCTAAGGGAGGTAGGCTACAGTTAGGCAGGTCAGAGTAAGGTAGACCACAGAGAGGCAGGCCAGGTCATAGTGAGGCAGGACATAGAGAGGTAGGCCACAGAGATGTTCTGCTGTGTCGGCGCTCGTCTTTGAAGCAAAGGGGGTTCTGGTTCCAGTCCAGCTCCCCTGCTCTACTCTGGCTTTCTGGCCCAGAGTCACTAGGGAAATGCAAGCTCGACAGAACAGCACAGCTGACTCAGATCCAATAGGACACAGCAATCCTGATTCAACTTTTAATTAAATAATGCGTATATAGTAATATATCACATACACACAAACACTAAACCCGGACAAGACCCAGCGCGAATCTGCAGTGCAGTGTACGCATTCAACTGCATGCTGTTTATTTGGCTTCGTATGACTGGCCTCTCGTTTAGTCTCTTAAATGCTGATTGGCTGAACCCATTCCAAATAATAAGACAAAAATAAACATTCTCCATTCTCGTCTGAACTGGTATCACATTCCCCGCACATACTCCACCAAATAGCCTCATACCGTTTGCACTCCTCTGTTATTTTTGTAAAACAGGAATGTTCAGAGGGACACAGCCAGGGATAAAAATACACCAGTTTTCCACGGGAACTGAGTTAGCTGAGGAGCCGCACCCGCCAGCCCTTCTTTAACGCCTCTCGGATGAGCTCAGGTATGTAGAGGAATTTTTCTTCCAAATTCCCCAGAGGCAAAGAGCTCCGCCCTGGACTCTCCCTAAAGGTCCTGACCTGGATCAGAAAACTGTTCAGCGGAGGAAAGGAAAAGACAAACTGTGAATGATAATAATAGGCCGCTGAGGAGGAGTGAAAACAATAGGTATCTGGAGACATAATGCTTAAAAAATATAAGTATTACTGTAAAGGCTTTTTCAGTGTACTGAGTAAAGAGCAGTGGGAAAAATGGGCAGCGTGGACTGGATTCAGAGGCGAAGATGAGATGGGCTTTATTATGCCTCTTCTGTGGCACAAAAGGCAGAAGCCAAAAACAAATAGGAAATGAGGTTCCAAACCCTACTACAATCCAGCGCTGAACTATAACAGAAGTTTCAGCGCTTGTAGTAAGCAAAAACAAACAGGAAACGTTGTTCTTAATATAACAATTATACTGCGCTGTACATTTGCAATAGGACAGCAGTATGATAAAAGGGCTTCTAGAAATACGCAAATATACAGCTATAATGTCAACACAAGAGTAGCACCAGACAACAGACTTACAAGGCTTGCGAGACTTCGCACCGACTGAGTGCGGAGCCCGTGCTTATATACACAGACTACTTGCACAATGACAATTGAAAACAGATGCATATGATTCCAGGAGAGCGTGCAATGCGGGCCGGGTCTTAACAGGCCAATGACTGAGGGTGCTGGAGGCGTGGCGTTACAATTACTCTCAATAACATTTGCTGAATATTTGTTGAAACCATTACATTATTATTTAATAAAATTAAATTTAATACTGAGATATGTGACAATTATATTTCAGAAAATTTCTTATCAAAAGGTATTGTGATGAAATGCTACATGGGCTCAATTCAAAATAAATAAGAATATCCTTCAGGCTGGGAATGGTAATGAAACATAGATCTACCTTGAATACTAGTGCAGTCTCTGGTTATTCATACTCAGGCCTCAATATCACCACAGACAAATGGGTTGCAGCTGATAGTCTTTCTCTTCATCGGTGACTGAATTACTAGCAATAGCAGTCTTTAAGAGCAATTAAATCTGTGCTCTACTATATGATTAGTATTTCTGAACATACAACCGCTGAAAAGGGTTCCATTTTAGCTCGTCTCCAGACTGCGCCGAAGGGAAATGATAATTCGCTGTACGTTTCCCCGGCTGTGAGAGAGAGCTCGCATCGTTGCGAGGCTGGGTGTGAGCCATGCCAGCTGGTTACTGCAGGAAACCGTTGAGCATGTCGGATCTCAGCGATATCCAGGGAAGGGGGTGCGTATAGCGCAAGAACTCCTGACCGACTGTGCCCTCGGGTCTTCAAACCGCAACCGCATGCCAGGTGCCGCAGCTCCTTTCACATCCTCATGTGTGCGTGCGCGCACATGCACATGGTTTTCGAACATTCCCCAGAGCACATCTGCCTGCACATGCATGCATGCAGTTACAGGTATGTATGTATATGCCTGCACATGAATAGCTATAGGCATAACAGTACATACACGCACGTATGCATGTGTGTGTACAATGTAATTCATTAAAGGCTACACTTGTCATGCAGGATATGAGTATGAATACTCACTAAGAAAACTGATACTCATTAGGTTATTATCTCCCGCCTCGAAGTGCGACAGGGAATATTCGATAGGGGATCGTAGGTCCGTCCGTGCATCCGTCCGTGTGCTTGCGTGCGTCTGTCTGGGCCACTAAGGGGACAAGATTTCTCTGACACTATTATACCTAGATGCCTGAAATTTTGAAAGCTTAACCCCTTTGCGCAGATATAGACGCCAGTGCCCGTAAATTCCGAAATTTAATTCCTAAATAATTCTGTAATTGAATTTCCAAATGTCTTGCTTCATTGGAATAATCTTCCAGAGTCTCTGTGATACAAATGACACAAATAGGCTCATGCACAACAGGAAAAATTGGCATTTTTTGTATTCTGCGCAAAGGGGTTAATAAGCTACTCATGATCTACGTTCAGGTTGAAAATGGATGTCGAAGCATATATTTTTTGAGTTATGGCCCTTAATTGTGGTGAGGGAAAGTGACGACACTGTCATCTTGTTTACTTCAAACGCCACTCGCTGGGGTAAAGCAAAAAAAAACAAAAAAAAAAAAAAAAACAAAACTCTGCCATTGTCCAAATACTTATGGACCAGATTGTATGCATGTCTGCATGTGAGTACAAGTGAATACGTGAACACCTACTACATGTGCGTGAGAGAGAGAGAGAGAGGACATGACAGTGCTCACTGAGGCGACTGAGATAAACTGAAACTGTAACTGGACGGTGGAAACCACCTGCTACAGCACCCCCCTCCCCCCTCTCCCCATCCACACCGGGACGTGCAACCTGTTGACAGCCTGGCTGAGACGCTCCACCCTGGCGTGCGCATTCAGGTCACCGTCCCTGTTCGCGCAAAAGCTCCACTCAAACACACAGGCTGCACAAGCCCATTGAGGCCCTGCCGCGGCCAAACCGGCCCCACCTGACACGGCGAAGCTTATCGCGGATTCACACTGCGAGAAACGCTACCGCATTAAGCCGTCACGTCCACAGCAAAGCCCCTCCCGCAGATGCATCTTGCGCCACTGTGGATAGATGGCTTAGCTCCGTCTTAAAGCTGACAACTTACAGGCAGAGCCAGGAGCGTGTTGGGTCGACCAAGTGGCCTTTATCCGTCATCAAAATTTCCGTTGTGCTGATGTTCTAATGTATCTGCTGGTAAACAGTGCGGTTCCTCCACATTCCTGCTACATTCCTGCCCCAGCTAAGCCTGACTGGAGGAATTTATCCTCTGTCTGCCAGGCAGTATCAGGCACGATCGCCAGTGAAGGACAAGCGGTGACAAATTTCCCCCATTAACTCTTTAAAGGTCAGGCTTTTTAGAATATTTACAAGTCAGAAGAACTATATACTGCTTTGAATCACCAGGAGTGATTGTGGCATCACCATTAGTGATTCAGTCATTCGTGAGTGTTCATTTCAGAACATTAAAATCACACATTTGCATCCACCCCCCTCTCAGGGCTTTGGATGGGTGGAGCTTAAATTTAGAGTGAAAGTCTGGTGTTAAATGGAAAAGGCTCGTAAGTCACATTTCAGGCATTTTTGAGAAAAATGGGAGAACATATCCAACCCCGTCAATAAGGCCATGCCTTTTGACGTTCCTTTGTTTGGTGTTTTTTGGAAACCTGTGCATTGTTCCATACAGTCCCAGCGTGCAATGATGTGGAAGAAGCAAGTAATTCCAAAGTAACATCAAAATCATTTTCTTCAAGAATGTGACCTACAAGCTTCCACCATTAAACACTAGAATTAGCCCCTCTTTACAGGCACCACCCACAGTTTCCGCCTCCTAACCCTACAAGCAGAACTTCTGATTTTGACGAGCCCACACAGAGGTGATGCGAGCTGTCCCAGCTCCACCCCTCCCGAAACACAAGGGATGGCTTCACGTGCAGACTGGGTACACGCTAGCCTACATCTGTGACTGCACACAGCGGAGGCCATATCTGACAGCATTTAAAAGCAGAAAGAGAGAAGGAGAGTGCTGATATTCTTGAAAACTAGACTAGGGGTTACCACTGTGAGCAGTTAGCATTAGCTCCCGGCAGATGTTTTACACAATCTCAGAAAAAAGGGGCCAAAGATTGCCTTAAAACTATGGGACAGTATTCACTGGAAGGTCCCCTCAAGGTATAAGAAATGTGCCCCAAGCTGTATGGTTCAATAATTCATGTTTACATTTTTCAACTCCGCTGTACCTTTATATCTGAGGGTCCATTAACCTCTTGCACTTTCCCGATCCCAAATACGGGTTTGTCAAATGCAGCTGCTTCATTCAAACCTGAGGAACTTTAGGCTGATTTTAAATTCTAGTGGAGATCCAAAGGTTTCCAATGATCCCAAGTAAGTCCAGCTGAATTACAGAGAAATGTGTATAAAATGATGCACACAATCAGGATATTTTCTATTCAATGTAATGCAGGGGCTATAAAAACATGGTGTCTTGGGTTTGAATATTTCTGTTAGTAGAAGCGTGATGCAGCTTCAGTGAAGCAATGCAACCAGCAGATACACTACATGTATGTGACGTTGTCCCACAATATCGAAAAAGATGCCTTTTCTGACTTTAAAGCTCACATAATGGGAAATTCAAGCGAAAATCAGAGTTTAAGGAGGTACGAGTTTGTTTTTAGAAGACTATGAAGAGACTGTGTCACTGCAGGAAGTGCACATGACAAGAGGAGCATGGAGATGCGCTGATCTACAACCGGCAGTGAGGAGCACGCCACCGCATACGAGAGCAACAGGAAGTGAAGGAGGAAATGCTTTACATATGTTCTCCCCCCCCACCCCAGCCACACCCCAAACTTGCCGCGGATGGACTTTACACGTGGTTAAAACCACATCAATTTGTCTTTGCGAATTAAGGTTGATGAAGGCCGCTGAGCCAGGTCTAGGCGAATAAAGCAAAGGAGCTCTTCTCGATATCGTCTCATCGTCTCTCTCATCTGGAGAGAAGGCTTCCAATGGGATCAACCAACCCTTCACCTGATCATGTACACAAAAACCCATGACTCTCAAAACTGCACGATGGCAAAAAAAAAAGCCAGTGATAACCATAGAAAACACCACTAAAATGTAAAGTGTTAAACAGCTGCACGCCTACAATAATGTTAGTGCCACCGATTGTGTATATAAGCTGGTAAAAAGACTGTCGTAGGTATTTCAGTCAAGTGAAATCTTTTTTTCCTCTGACGTAAAAATACTAGCTTGTGTTTTGCTTGAGTGAAGTGAAACTCTCTGTCCCTGTCCTGCTGGCAAAATCCTGAAAGAGTAAAATTGTCCTTTCATCTAATTTAGTCTAATGTTCAGACCTAAATTACATTTCAATTATTTTAAGCTAAATAAGAAAAATAATTGAAATGTGATTTAGGTTTGAGCAATAAACCAAAGTTCTGGTCACAACTAACTTATTTTCTGGTTCTTGCAGTGTAGAAAAAAGTTCAAATTTATCAAAAAAAAAAAAAAAAAAAAAAGCATTTAGATAAAAATACAAGCATTCAATGAAGGGTCAAAGAGATAATATTTTATTAATTATCTACTATCCAAATTACAATAAAACTACAGTTAGTAGTATTTGAAGCAATGGTTAACCCTTCATTACACTCAGGAAGTTTAAGCACACTGGTTAATGCACACGTGTGTGAGCAGTGACAAAGCAGCTCCGCGGTTCACATTTACCGCCTTTATTGGTGTGCCAGGAAGTCTTATAGGAGGGTTACATTTCAGTATTTACCCAGCAGGCGAATACTGGGGGATATGAATGTGCTGTTGCGATGGAGGTAAACTGGGACAGGTGCGACTCCCACCTGCAAACTCCACACGCGACCCTGAACATAAATCACTCCAGATTGAGGTTTTGATTCAGGCTCTCGAAAAGCAGCTGGTCCAGACCGCCACACGCTCCTGCGGGAAAGGGCTTGATAAGCTGCAAGTACTTGTGTGTCTGTACGTGGGAGTGTGTGGGTGTGTGTTCTCACATCCCCCACTAAGAACAGTCACCAGGGTATCAGGAAGTGAGCAGGTGAGGCTCAGGTGAGAGGCATGCTGGGGTCAGACAGAGCAGGTGCCAGATTTCAGACGAGTGGCGAAAGACTGAGCGCCGAGTGACCAAACTGAAGACTGACCGCTAATCCTGCACAGAGGTCTACAGTACAGACGGGGCACTGTGTGATTTGGGTAGGGAAAGCAATGGCGACAGACATTTGCACACCATTCCTGGAACTCGGGAAAGCAATGGCAACAGAAATTTGCAAACCATTCTTGAATCTTTTGTAGAACACATCACGAGAACAGGCTGCGTGTTCTACCGTCAAGACCAAAGTTTCAGTGAAGGTCCACCTCAGAGACCAATGTCGTTAGAGAATAGTCCCACAATGCAAATGTACCAAACATATGTCCATAAGACTGCAAATAAATGTCACAATCAAATGCATTGACCAAAGAACATTTAATCAAATCCAGTGCAGTAAATTGTGCATAATTCCATGAGCATTATGGCCATTTTAATCACTCAAAAGGTAATACCGAATCTGCAGGCCACCGATAGTTGGAAACTGATAACTAAGAAAACTGCAGTTTGTCGCAACAGTACATAAATAACTGAAAATCTTCCAGTGTTGCATACAAAATCAGGAACCATTGGGTAATAAAGGCTCAAGGACTTGACAAGCCCCTGTGTCCCCTGGCAATACTGCTTTTGCAGATAATCCCTCTAAAATATTTTTAAAATACAAAATTAGTGAACCATTGCTCAAGAGACAAGTAAGTATTCAGTGATTTTCACCATTCAGCAAACCACTGACAATGATCATGCTGCTGGAGGGCCAGTAGGGGGCACTCTTCCCTCTAGAAAAATACAAATCCTGCACAAGGACAGGGTCTTTTTGCCATAAAACATGCGGTCCTTCACAAGAGATGTAAAACAAGGTCCTGCTCATTAAAGACTGCAGGGTGCTTTTCAAAAGTTGGGTATAAACTCGGGAGTCCATGCGCAATTTTCAAGAAACTGGAGCAGCAGTCCAACATGCTACACGTTCTGCTCATGCAGATTTCAAACGTTCTGTAAATATAAGAGAGGAGCTATTTGAATTGACAGCTCTGTTGACTCAGATACAACCTGAAAGCTACAGTAGAAGCAACTGAGATACTCGCCTACAGCAAAAACATGTTGGTAACCTGGTTGTAATGTGCAACACGTGATGTCAGTACCCTGCAACATGACCCTACAACATGATTTCTGTATTTAAAATAAAACTGCAAAATGCAAACATTAGCTAATATGGACACAGTGACTAGCTGGCTATGTGGAAAAATGGTAATTATATTTCATCCTTTATGATCAATTTAATAATATTGTTTTTAAAACATTACAAATTATTGCTACACATCATACGTTATATCAGTTACGTTAGAAATCAGGTTAGATGAAATGGGCCGTACCATATAATTAATCTCATTACACTGACTCAAAAAAAGCTAGCAAATAATACGACCACCTGTTTAAATCTACATATAGAAACAGCAGAATCTTGCGGCTACAGGGACTAATTATGGTTCTATTATCATACAGCCTACAGCGCAGGGGATGATCAAGGCTTAGTTGCCAGATTTTCAAATAGAATTCAAGTCCAGAAATGCTCCCGCATTCCAGCACAAGACCAAATCAGCTCAACTGAAGACTAAAAGTACCATTATGCTTCTAATATCCACATTTCCTGGAAAATAAGTTTGGGTCCAACACTGTCCACCCAACACCACACAAACAACCAGTGACACTGGTGGCACAGAAGGCAAAGTGTCTCCTTGCTGCCCTTGTTTATATAAGCTGGAACAAAAAAAGTTAATTTAACAGTAGTGCAGAAAAATGGCCTGACTACATGCCGGTGTTTGCGTTTTACAATCTTTGCAGGAAGATACAAGCATCCTTCCTCTGATTCTTTCAACCAGACTCCTGTCCTCTGTTTTTAACTGCAGTGGAATTTCTGCCGTAGCAATGTCTGCTGTTTTGTTTATTTCACATGCACGCTAGAACAGTCCACGAGTTTCTCCCTTCTGTTCTGTGGCTGGCTCAAATATAAGAGCCTCCTGATGACTAATAACTATTTCTCACATACCAGACAGTATGCAGATGCAAATTCACTCGTGCTAAGAATGAAGGACAGGGGAGCACACAAGAAACTGATGCAAATCTGTGCTGTTCACTCAGAAGTCAATAAACTGGCCACGTAATATCACTAGCAAAAGGCCTCTGATGTCTGGCTAACACTTGTAGCGATGGAAGATGGGGCCAGAGGACCTGAAATCCTCATTAGAACCCACGCGTGAGGGGAAAATTTCTCCAACCTGTCGTCAGACCGCCTACAGCCAGCCATCGTCTAGCCCTGCAACCTTTTCATAAAGGCCGCTCATCAAACACAGAGCCCAAGTGTGAGAAACCATCCACCCCTCCTTACAACTCTGCCATCAAGGCAAAAATTAAACCAGTAGATCACAGATAATGAAAGAACCATCTGTCTATGCAGTGAACTGGAAGTGCCTGAAGGGATTGGCCCTCTTCACATATCCCAAACCTTTCTCATGGCCCTCTACCTGATCCCCAGAGACTCAAAAATTTCGGGATGGCTTCAGTATAGATGCTGAGTGTGGGTGACATCAATCCTGCAAGGTGCGTTACTCTCAGCTCTGATAATTCAGAAAATCTTTATAAATTTCATGTTCTGTGGTCATTTCTTTTGTCCTCTTCATGTAGAAGCAGGCAGTAGGATCAAACACTATTACTTGGAAAGATCTGCTGGGGTTTGAAGCAGGTTGAAGGAGGCTGAGCTGTATTTTGAGCTGGTAATAGCTGGTAAAAGGCAGGATGATGCTGGTCACAGAAAGCTGGTAATCAACTCATGGCCTAACTGGGCCTAACTGACAGACCTGTTAGGTTGCGGGCGGCTAGTGAGTTTGCTATGTGCCGAAAACAGAGTTTTCATGAGTTTGACAAACTATTTCCCATTACGCAATGTTGGAAAGATAATAATTGACCATTATTGTCATTTGTATGATTACATTTAGACAAATAAACAAGAGAAACAATGAAAACCACAGTCTAACAGCATCAAAACAGCCAAAGAGTCACATCTGTGATGCCTCTTTAAGGGATAATTGTGCAAATAATTTTTATAGTATATTGTTATATACATGTTAAACGGCCAGCAAGAAATGTTATTCTTGGCTGTCTCCTTCAAGGGATACTCCCACGGTTCTGTGGACCTGTGGTAAAATGGCAGGGAAAAAGCAGTGGTTTCCATACCAAATATGGCTGCTAGGAGTCGGGATCAGATCATGGAATTCCCAGACACTGTGAGCATGGAAGCTGGTCTGGCAGCTTTTGCGATGGAAGAGAATGGATCACAGGAGTTTGTTGCATTGCTTGTCAAATAAATGAGACTAGAGTTCATAGATGATTGTTTAAATTTGAGCAAAAAATTCTTCCTATACTTTTGGCTGCAGTAGCGCTGGACGGTGGACAGAACAAGTCGGCCATTTGCAACAGCCCTTTAAATTACAAAGCCGTAAAAGCACTGGCAATATAAAGGAGAATGGCAAGGACTGCAATGTAATTATGCTCAACATACATCGTACTTCAACACTCTCAGGCCTCAGCTTGTCTAAGTCAGCCTTTCAAGCGAGTTGGTACTTGTAGACATCCTGTGGCACAAGGCAGGTCACGAGGAGACTGACAGCATATAGTATTTCATAGGTCACCCATGTGTCAACACATGTACTTCACGAAGTGGCACACACACACACACACACACACACACACACACACATGTTGGTACTGGTACTGACAGTTAAAATGCTACCGCAAAGGAACCCTTCAGAAGTTACCAGGACACGGCCTCCCAGATAGCAAACATGGGCACGTGAGTATACTGTAGGTCTATGGGGTTGCCTAAAATAGCATCAAGAGAGCAGGCTGGGTAACTTTAATATGGAGGCACATTTATGTATTATACATGCATGTATTACAGTACACAGTATATATACCACGCCACATTTTATTTTGATTTTACACCGTTCATTTGTGAGGTGGATTCTAAATCGACAACATTAGACAAATTAATGATTTTCCTCTCGTGTTTAATTGATCGTCAGATCTTTTCAGCATAAGATCTCATTATTTTCTCCATTTCAACATCGAGCCTGGTGATGTGTTTTAAAGACAGTTGCCGCATAGACCAGAAAGTCACCTGTTTGTTCTCCGCATCCTCCGCACTCACACAGACCTACGTTTTGCTTCGCAATGTATTGCTAACTTGAATATTTCTGCTGCTGGTAGCTAAACATAGCTTCGTTCATGTACTATACAGTCACCTGTCGTTTATACGCACTCCTTTTTGTAATTTGGCGGAGGGCAAATTTGCGCAGCGTATATAGTACTTGAAAGCTGACAAGGTTAAACTGAAATGCCAACCCAATATGTAGTGCATGCCGTCCTTTCATGACGCAAACCCCATCTGAATGAAAAACACTGTACCTACATATTAGGCGCCAGTGTCATCATCGTTCCGTAAATATTTCCCCAGAATTTGCGAAATTGATCGTGTCACGGTATATTTCACCAGGTCTTCCAGTAAGCCGCAGCCTATGGTACTGCGACTGTATCTCACACACCAATGATGACAAAATGCACATTAAACAAGTTTACGTGTCGTCTGGCCTTAATACACGGTGACGTGCTGCTGCGCGACCAAAATGCGTATTTATAGTGGAAAGGATGTATAATGCGCACAACATACAACAGACACATTCCACTTACCAGGTAAGCTCCAACGGTCCCCTGAGCCAGCATTAGGGCACATTCCGATACTAAGAATATCTTAATATTAGAGAAGCAAGATGACTTTTTCGGGTTGTCATCCCGTTGACCGTCTGGCGAGCGCTCATCCGAGCATCTCTGCTTTTTCACCTGCATGCTTGGGTAGTGCTTTGCGCCAGGAACGCGGTATTTCGGCGTTAAACGAAAGACAGACAGAACAGAGAGGAATAACAGCTCGAGGTAGACATGTAAGACCCCCCGCTTTGGTGCTCTACGAAGCGTGTCTGTCTAGCTCTGCGTCTCACCGTTTTCACCCTCTGCTATGTCCACTGTGCCTATATCAACTCACTCAGACAGCAAATCTAATGAGAGCCTCCGACTCGCTGCCCTTCGAGGGGTTCTACACATTGCCACTTAGACGACGAAGAAAACGCGCAGAACCATATGAACTCCCGCGGGCTTCCAGCGTACACACGAGAATGCAGGACGACTGCTAATTTCCTGAGTATCTGCATCGTTTCAGACCCTCAATGTTTTCTACGCAGGATATCATTGGAGATGAAGATCTACACGCGCATTTCCACTGCGCCCGTGTTCTCGGTCTGTGCTGTATGACGGCTGCGTGTGCATGAACCGCCTCCCGCTGCCGCTTCTCCACTACTACGTGGAATCCACAGCGGCGCTATTGAGTCTGCACCAATACAGAGTAGCCAACAGACATGAAACTCAGAGTTCCCTACCCCGCCCCACGAATCTAAAAATACTGTATGTAAAACTACGAGACAAACACTGAGAACATATTCAACAGTCAAGCAGCGAGTGAAACATTATTGTTAAAACATCTAGCCAACTATTGGAGGACTAGGCCAATAGCCCAGATTTTTCTTAACATTGTTCTGATTTTAAATGCCTTATTGGCGCTATGGAGAAACTTGATCCTGGATAGCGCTCATTGCGGAGTTGGCATGAGCGAAGAAAGATTCTCGTAGTAGTGGCGTAGCTGACCGCCTGTCTAAAGAGATTTACTTTTTCATTGCTGATCGTTCCCTGCGTGCGCTGCTCCATGCCCAATGTCCCCGGCGACCTGTTCACAGACTTAATGGCGAAAGGGGGAACCCGATAACTCAAAAAACATTGGACCAGGCTGTATAATACATGTTGTGACTCTGGAGAGCCACGTTTTGTTTGTAAGTACAGTACCAATCGTCACTTCAGAAATTATAACTTATAATAATGATATTGCAAAGGTTATTCAGAGTTGAATTCCCAGAACGACCGACAACGTATTTTTAGTTCGATACATTTAAAAAAATGCATATTGCATCAATAATTTCGCTAGCGTTCATTTCTGAGCACCAAACCAAGGTCTGAAGTACAACCCCTGGCAAAAATTATCACCACATATAGAGGATGTTCATCCAACTTTTTTTTTACTTCATTGAAAATAAACAAATCGCAGATATGACTCAAAACATTTTTTTTATTAGCTTAACATTCAGGCTTCATGAAACACACCGCAAACAAATTAGATTAAATTATTTTAATTAATGGCACATTTTTCCATAATCAAGTACAGGAAGAAATACGGAATATTTTGAGAAACCTAAGGTTGACGAGAGACTGCAAAATAAAGCCTTCTGCTACTCAACACAGCTGTTTCACTGTAAAAGGCTTAAACTTGACTCTACCACCTGGTATTTGCATCAGCCTTGAGGCTGAATTATAAATATACATTACCCGCCTTTCTGTTAAAAAAAGATTATAATATAGGCTCTCCTTTCTGTTAAAAAATTTTAATGATTATCATATAGGTTCTCACTGGCAAACACTTGGCTGAAAATAGGGGAAGCACGAAAATCTCTGTAAACTGATCATTCTTAGCCCGTTTTCAATCATTTTCTTTCATTTAAGGCTTACCAATTTGAATAATCAATTGACCAGTAAATGTACAACTTCTTTATGAATGCAAAACTAGGGTAATTAAAAAAATGAATGCAAGTCAGAAGAAAATATTCTTGAAGTAGCTTTTGCTTTACAAAAAAAAAAAAAAAGATGAGCGACTTGGTTATTCTCTGCATTAGCTTGTGTTTTAAAAGATAACACATTGTTAATAGAGTAATCTGATTATTAAGAGTAATCAGTAAAAAGGAACTTCCTCTTACCCTATTACGCTCAGTAGCTGCCACTGACACACACACACACAGGCCACACTCACACTTGCACACACAAACACACTTGCATGCACAAACACACACACGCATACACACATATATACACACACTCAACGGCCACACACATACACACAAACACTCACTAGCCACTTCATTAGGTACACCATGCTGGTACTAGGTTGGACCCCCTTTTGCCTGCAGAGCTGCTTTAATTATTTGTGGCATACATTCAACAAGGTGCAGAATACATTCTGCAGAGATTTTAGTCCATATTGACATGGTAGCATCATGCAGTTGCTGCAGATTTGTCAGCTACACATCCTTTGATGCAAATCTCCTGTTCTACCAAATCCCAAAGGTGTTCAACTGGATTGAGATCTGATGACTGTGGAGGCGATTTGAGCATTGAACTCATTGCCTTGTTTAAGAAACCAGTTTGAGATGATTTGAACTTTGTGATTTGGCGCGTTATTCGGCTGGAAGTAGCCATAAAAAGATGGGTATGCTGTGGTTATGAAGGGATAGACATGGTCAGCAACAATGCCGAGGTAGGCTGTGGCTTTTAAACAATGCTTACTTGGTACTAAGGGGCCCAAAATGTGGCAAGAAAATATCTCCCACACCATTACACCACCACCAGCCTGAACCGTTGATACATGGCAGGATGGATCCTTGCTTTCATGTTGTTTACGTCAAATTCTAGCCCTACCATCCGAATGTCGCAGCAGAAATCGAGACTCATCAGACCAGGCAACATTTTTTCCAAACATTTTGTCCAATTTTGGTGAGCCTGTGCGAATTGTAGCCTCAGTTTCCTGTTCTCAGCTGACAAGCGTAGCACCCAGTGTGGTCTTCTGCTGCTGAAGCCCATCTGCTTCAAGGTTCTACATGTTGTGTGTTTACAGAGAAACTCTTCTGTTTACCATGGTGGTAACTAGTAGTTATTTGAATTACTGTTGCCTTTCTATCAACTCGAACCAGTCTGGCCATTCTCCTCTGACATCAACCAGGCATTTTAGCCCATTATCTATAAACCCTACTGATGGTTGTGCGTGAAAATCCAAGTAGATCAGCAGTCGCTGAAATACTCAGACCAGCCTGTCTGGCACTAACAACCATGCCACGTTCAAAGTCACTTAAATCAGCTTTCTTCCCCATTCTGATGCTCGGTTTGAACTTCAGCAGATCGCCCTCACCATGTCTACATGCCCAAATGCATTTCACATTTGCCAAAAAAAAAAAAATCTTGAAGACCCCCAAAACCTTTGGGATAATATTCTGTAGATACAGTATAATGAGTCAAAAGTGGAACTTTTTGAAAGACAAGGGCCCTGTTACATCTGGCGTAAAGCTAACATAGCATTCCTCAGTAAGAACATCATACTGACAGTCAAACACGATGAGGGTACAGTGATGGTTTGGGGCTGCTTTGCTGCTTCAGGACCTGGGTCACTCGGCATAATCTAACCATGAATTCTGCTCTCCACCAGAAAATTCTTATGGCGCATGTCTGACCATCAGTTCTTGACCCAAAGCTCAAGCGCAGGTGGGTTACACAGCAGGAAAATGATTCGAAGCACACGTCCCAATTTACCTCTGAATGGCTCAAAAAAACAAAAAACAAAATGAAGGTTTTTGAGGGGCCAGGACAGCGTCCTGACTTGAATCCAATTGAGATGCTGTGGCATGACCTTCAACAGGCATGCAGGTAAATTACTCTTCACATTCAATAAATGAAATGATAATTTAAAGGCTGTATTTTGTGTTTACTCTCGTTGTCTTTGTCCTATACGAAAATTAGTAAGATGATCGGAAACATTTAAACATTTAAATATGGCAAGCAAAAATAGAAGAAATCGGGAGAGGGGCAAATACCTGCTCACAGGACTGTACATGCAATTTAAACCTCCACATACTTTCCCAACGAAACTGACAGAAAACAGCATATGCAAACATGCGCCGACACAAAGTAGAAATAGGTGGGGTTTGGTGGAGCAGAGATTGCTGCTGATATTAAACTCCTCGCAGCATTGCATAATCGTTAACCTGAACTATCAGAGATTTTCATGACAGAAAGAACCAATGTGCAAATCATTCTCGACAATTTGCATTCATACTGAAATAGAAGAGGATGAGTTGCCAGAATTGAATCCTTGATTTTCCAAAGGGCCCAACTCCAAGGTACACTCTCTTTCAAGAAAGGGAAAAAATTGATTTATTTTTTGCCCTTATGTTATGACCCATTTATTTTTAGTTTATTTCTTTACAAGAGCGTGTCATTGGGATACTTTTGGCTGAATTTACAAGAAAGTTCCCCTTTTTCTTATAAGATATGCAGACCTCTAATTCATTGGAGTTGGGCCCTTTGGAAACTAAATGATTCAATTTCAATTCAAGCACACGCAGACAATCTGAACACATTGAACATTATTTGGTTTTATTATATGACTTAAGGATTCACTCTCTCCTGATTGGTCAAGGCGAGCTCTGCCAGTCACTGTAAACAGTGATATTCACTGCAGGAAAGTGCACGATAGGTGAATGTAACAATCCAACCACCTCAAACTAAAACTAGATTAGGCTTCTCCGCAGGACCTCCTAACAGAGTTCATATTTCGTGTCGCTTCGTCCCTTTGAGGAGCTTTACGTTAGAGTTGTCGCCCTTCTCTTATTTTATATTTTCAAGTAGGGTCATATAATAAAACAGTTATTGACTTCTGTTATTGGTGAACCCAATGATTTATCCACCTTGGACAAGTGATATTCATCAGGGCTGTGCCTAGGTGAATATCACTTGTCCAAGGTGGATAAATCATTGGATTCACCTCAACTGAGGTCAATAATTTTATAATAATATGTAACACTGTTATGCAATGTGCCACCAACATCAATGTAAACTGCATTTGCACATGTATGGAAGATGACAAGCAGGGTTAGAAAATTCTGGTCCAGAAGGCAAAAGGCCCTGCCAATATTCTGTTCCACTCACCTGGATTCGCTTATCAGCACAATTCTTCATCCCGGAGGTGAAAGTCATTGGTAGGATCAGCTGGCTGAGTTCATGGGCGGCAGAAACACATGGCGAGCCTAGACAGGGAAAAACATGACCCCGGGACATTCCACCTCCTCTGAAGAGCAGATATGTATAAACAATGTGTGCATAAACTCAAACAACCAGATGTAAATGCTATTCTTCATCTATCCTATTAATAATTTATCCAACGGAAAACATGAGCAAGGAACCTCCAGGCAACCGAAGCATCACAAAGTCTAAATCCCCTGTACCGACCCTCTGCCATCTCTCATAATTTAACAGGTGGTTTGCATGCACCTTTCAGCACGGAATTTTCCTGGCACCAGTCACCCGATTCCCGAAAGTCAGTGTAACACGGACATTCCAAAGACACCAGCCATTTCCTTATGTTTTAAAAATGTTGCATTAAATTATGGTCACATACATACAGTGACCACCATTCTGTTGGCTTAGACAGGATTGGATAGCTCTAGTTGCACTAACGCATCAATTAGCCTTTGGCCTCCAACACTCTGTTGCCGGTTCATGGTTTGTCCCTACTCCGACCACTGTCAGTAGGTGGTCGCCACTACTGACCAGGGGCATCCTACAAGCCATGCTGCTTTGGAAAAACTCCAACCCAGTCATCTGGCAATAACGATGTGGCCCTTGTTATAGTCTCTCAGGTCCCATATCTCCCTTATCCAACACTTGCACGATGAGAACCGACTGGTCCGTTCGCAGACCTTGACGCATTATTGTCCCAGGATTATCAACATTATTCACTTCATCTTTGAGAGGTCAAAGTTTTGGCTCATTGATGCATCGTTAGCAAAGCACACAGAAACTGCTCAACAGGGTAGTGATCCGAGAAGACGATGACGCAGACTTGAAAAGCTACCCCATCTACGCGCGATACACACCAGACAAACAAGTAAACGCAGCAATAAGCACCCAGCCATGGAGGCAATTCATGTCACAATTTCACAACCATTAGATTAGAATTTGGGAACCCCAAAACATTTTGGTCTCGTGCAAAGAATTGACAGCATAGACATGATTGAATGGAGGGTGGCAGTTGCTGTGGAATAAATCTGTGCAAGAAAGCTTGCTATGGCAGTTGCCATGTAGTTCACTGAGTAGGCAATTCTGGAAGAATCTGAAACACCTAAGCTTTGCCCGAGCTAACAAACTACACAGCGGCGTTTTGAGTTTGTTGAAGCTCCAAAGGACTTAACACAACTTAATTACTAAAAGTCTTCCTAAGCACTGAATCATTTCACAATACTGGTGATATCATTTCCTAATTCCTTGTTTTTAATGTCATAATATTGGTAGCTGTGTCATACAAGCAGTCAGGTCTGTCAGATCCTTGTACAACTCACTCAGAGGGTGAGTACATAAAGGGTTAGCTGTCCTGGGCACTTACTTCTTGAAGGAGTCTGTTTCAACGAGGTGATTATCAAATTCCACCTGTTCTGCAGCAGACAGAGGTCAACTGGCAAGCAGGGCTGCTTATAATTGGCTGTGAGTTACCCAGGTGTGGGAGGGCAAAGGTCATTTGGACCATTTTTTAATCACTCAGGAAAGACACTTGTCAATCAGTGGTGCGTTTCTCAAAAGCACAGATGCTAACTTACATAGTTGGAGCTACTGACTCTGAATGGACAAACTATGTAAGTTGCTAACTTAGTTAGCGACTATGCTTTTGGGAAACGCACCCAGATGTCAGAAACCTGCCTCATACCAGTTCTGAGAACAATGCCAACTTATCTGGAGGTCAGCAACATGTAAATAAGAGGTGGCAGGCTAAAAAAAACACGCCAGGAGCCTGTCTATGTTCTGGTGTGCTGAGTTATTATGTCATTGATGCGGCTGGCCAACATGCATGACAAGATATTCCAAGTTTAAAGAAATAAAAAAAAAATAATAAAGGAAAAAATAGTGATCACTGTTTGCACTGTCGTGCAATAAGTATAAATAAGGTTTGCTTTTTGAATTAATTATCTCTTGGACAATCACGTGACCTAAAGGCCACCAAATTGTTTGAGTCACCATAGAAAATGCAGTTTGCTTCTGCCTTATAGCTCAATATTGCAATATTGTAGCCGGAATTATACTTTTCTGTTTGTGCCTGAACAGGGGAAAAAATAGAAAAGAGTGAAGAAGTGAAATGTTATTAGCATCTGTCACAGGATCTACTGACTCCTCAGTCAGGGCAGTTAATCATGCTTCAGATTTACTCATGTTGTTTTGCAAAAAAAAAAAATTGTGACATATACAATCCCCCTTCAAATCAACAGATCACAATGAAGGGCCAAAAAAAAGCAAACCTTGATCCTCTCTCGTCTACATAAAGAACAACAGCTTGGATGCGACCAAAATATGCTCTGAACTATGACATACTCTGGTGAAAAGATGTTTTTTGGCGAGTTCAATGAATATTCGAGGATGCTCTTCTAGGTTAACAGCCCTCCAAAACGTGAGGAGACTGCTATAAACCTATAACCATACTGACCAGCAATGGGGACCAAACTTTAATAACAAAGACAATACTTCCTCCTTCACCTGAAGGATTTGCATGGCTTAAATCCATTTGTACAATTCCTTTTCCTCTTATCGATTATCCAAGAAAAGCTTTATCTAATGCTATATTTCTCTTTTACGATGATCAACTGTATTTTGGAGGTACTGTGTGAACGATGATAAACATTCCATGCTACCATGGCGATACATACAGTATACGTGTACTGCAAGAACATGATCATAACAAAAATGTAAACAGCTTGTTTGATAGGCAAGCATGTCATTTATTTAAGTAACCAACTGGCGAGTCTTCCTTGAGATCTCTTTTGCCTAAAAGGCAAAGACAACTCATTTCAGGGCAATCAATTTAATGAAGTGTATAGGCTACAAAGACAAAGTCCTAAATATTCAGTATATCCTACTACACTTAAAGATAGGAAATAAACCTTAGTATATTTGAAAAATGGACAGATTATCACCTGATGAACATACATTGATCCTGCACTCTATGACTCCACTAATGTCTTCCTAAAATCATCACTATTTGGCCATAAGCACATTCTGAATATTGTTGCATTGGTGACAGCAGTAAAATCATCCATGAAAATCTTACCCTGTGGCCTGTGTATATAGAAACTTATCATGTGACATGAGGTTGGATCCAAGGGAGATTTATTTCTGCTCTATTTTCAAAGACCTCCCACTGAGAAGTTGAAGGGGAATATGGTGTCATTTGCTCTTCGTGGGATACAGAGTCCACAAAAATAATGGTACTATTTAAGTTTGTTTAAGGGATAATAATTATTATTCTTCGAACAGGGCGAGGGGGATTGGGCTTAAATATATACTGATACAGTAGTGAAGGACACAGTATGTCAATGGCAGAGGAATTTAACGAACACATGGCCTCACATCGATGAAACTACAAAGGAACAGTGGTCAATAACCTGGACTACACCTTTAAAATCTCAATTTCAAATACTGACTGGGAATATTAATTGAGAGGTTGAACGGAAATTCAAATCTCAAGGCAGCAGTTAGTATATAAGAGGAAGGACTAAGACACTGAGCTGTCTAAGTCCGGAATATTCTCATCCTGCAATAGTTAAAAGGCTGATTTCAGAAAACCCAAGGCACAATGGAAAAGCCGCCAGTAGAAGTAAAATCGCAATGCTGTGAACATATATTACTCATAATTTGTGACATTCTTTCTTGCAAGGAGCTACTTAAGCCAAGCATCAACAAAAACATATTAATGGACAAGTGATCAGAGATGACACAAAATTCCGAATAAATCCAGATGGTTCCATCTTTCAGGCCAGTTTCTCTGCATTAAAAAAGTAAAGAAAAAAATATCCGACCAATACTGGATTCCTGGCAACATTTCCTTCCCATCAAAGCAATGATCTGGAAACTCATTTGGCTATCCCTTTGCATGGTCTCGCACAGTGATTCCACGCAGGGAAGGGAGGAAGGGTAAATTGAGAAACTGGGACGTGCCATCTCACACTGGAAAAAGCAATATGTCCTCTGAGAGAGAGGGGCTACGATCCCTATCACAGCGTGACCATCCCTCGCGGCGAAGGCCTTATCAGCGACGCGGTGCTGTCAAACTACCCCTCCGTTGCCATGGTAAATAATTCTGCAACCACCCCTAACTTACGAAACAAAATATTGAGTTTCCTCTATACTGGCAGGCCAAACACATGCTTAACAAAAAACTGCTCAAAGCTAACAGTGCTGCTCTAAACTCATATTGAAGAAAATCAGTATTCTTTCAACAAGCCCTGGCTGTATTAACAGCAGGGAATCATTACTTTTTTTTTCTTTCATTTAAATCTATTTGCATTTTTCCATCAAGAACCAGCCACTTTTTATTTACTCATGTGATATGATCTGTAAAAAATTCATGAAGACAGAAAGCTTAAAACAGTGAAGTTAATGAGCAAGGCAATCTGTTCAAGATCTGAGTTCCTTGTAAATAATGCTATATGTGCAAATGAGGACCGAGGGCGTAGATTTAAATCATGCAAGCTCTGCGGACAGAGTATAATAAATATCAGACTGCTGCAGTGAATGAGAATATTCCCCATCACAAACAGATTTACATACTGTGTGTGAGAACCCAACTACTTCGCAGATACACTCGTATCTATGTCTGCATGTTTGTGTGTATGTTTGCTTATGTACAAACACTACACTATGCAAACAAAAATATGTGGTTCAACATGTTATACTAACCTCTGCTCCACTGGTTCGAACATTTGCAGTCATGATTTGCTTCTCATCCATCCAGAAAAACATGAGTGAGGTCGTGTAGAGTGAGTACAGGCCGGTTTTCCACTCTGATAATTACAAACCATGTATGCACATCACTCAGCAGGGTGTTACTGTCATGCTGAAACAGATAAAGGCCCAACCCCAATCGTTGGAAGCACAGAATAATCTGGAATGTCATTGTTTGCTATAACATGAGGAGTGTCCTCCTTTGCCTGAGCCTAGAAAAACAGCCCAGACCAATGAGCGTACAGTACCAATCAAAAGTTTGGACATACCCACATGTTTCTTACAATATGTCAAATAAAGAAATAAGCAGCCTTTACTTTGCAAAAAAAGATCTAATTCTTAAATCCATCAAACTAACCATCATTTGTTGTCATACTTGCAGAGCATTCTCACTTTTTTTTTAACAAGGGCAGTCATATGACCATACTGAATTTGCAGCCGCACGGCTGTCTAACCTCCCATAGACGTGCTGCACTTGAAGTGGCTTTTCATCAACCTTTTCGCCCAATAAGTCCCAAAACCGCTTGACTTTAATTCAGCTGTTGGAAAAAAGAAGGAGCTTATTTGTCTGATTACTTTGCAAAATATGGCTTCTTTGCAAATTCCAAAATTTTGGACACAAACAAGTAAATTATTCTCTTTTCACTTCTGACTGTTTACCTTTTACAAGATTCCATTTGAGATTACATAGAGAAGTTCAGCTGGTTAAATTTCTCTAAAAACAGAGAGCTGTGACATAAGCAAAGTGTGTCCAAACTTTTGACTGGTACTATATCTGTGACCATATAGCGTATATCTTTAAGTAAATGTTTATGCATGGGTCTGCATGTGTACGTCTGTCCATAAGAAGGGCTTAGAACCAGAGCGGTCTAACCCAGGAAGCATTGTTTTTGCGATAATAGATATCAAAGTATTTAAAATATAAAAATGTTTTAAAAAAATTACTCACAATGTTATTCACAGGTATAATACACATCATGACACCAATTTTGCATTATGAATCTTATCGACATCTATCACAATACGATTCAAACTCTAATTTTCATTTTTTTGGGGTTAGACCACCCTGGTTCGCAGCCCTTTATATATGAGTCTGTGTGCGTGCATGTGTGTATGTGTGTGTGTGTGCGTGCATATATGTGTGTGTGTGTGTGTGTGTATGTGCGTGTGTGTGTGTCTGTGTGTGCGTGCGTGCGTGTGTGTATATATTCACAGTCACTAAGCACTTTATCAGAAAGTGCTAATCTGCAAAAATTATTGCATGTGATGAATGAATGAATGAATGAATGAATTCGCCATGCCCTAGAATGTGCAGGAAATGTTTCCAAAATCTTGTGGAATCCACACCAATGAAAGGCGGCACTGTGCAGTATGACTATAGTGTTCCTATTAAAGTGCCCAGAAAGAGTATGTCCATGTGTGAGTAAACTTATGTGCACATGTGCCTCTGTGAGCCTACGTGCATGTGCGTGTACTCACAGTTCGCCCGAACGCAAGGACACATGCACTCGTGCATACACTGCGTTTGACAGGTGAGCACCTCCTGTTGCGCTCGCCGGGCCAAACAGTGAGTCAGGCTCGGAGCGGCGGTGTGGGAGGACTTGGCTGGTTCAGAGACCGCATGAATGGAGAAGGATTCATGTGGAACGGCTGCTATTTCCCGGATTTGAAGGAAGGCTGCCTGCCAAGTGCAGCCCTGCTCATCTGCATGAAACCAGCAGGAAACAATGCAAGAGACCGGTGAACACACGCCACACACGCACACATGCACAAGAGATGCATACAAATTCACATCATGTTGAAATGCAGATTTTGAAAGAAAACAGCTAAGGATTTATCAGCATTAGGGAGGGACACCTAGGCTGCATTTCACTCCATAGGGCTAATCCCTACACCCTACACTCTGTGAAGTCACTTGCCTTCGTAGTGAAAACTCTGAAGGGCAGCAGGGAGTAGGGTTTTCAAGTAACGGTCGTTTGGAATGCCCTTCGACATATTTTGTGGTTGCAGCTTTCTGCTTAAGCAGGTGTGAACAAACGTAGCCAGTCCACGGGAGAAGTGCTTTCACTGGCCATTTATTGGTTTTGCAGTAGCTTTATAACCAACCGCATAGCTTTCATAAGGCGACAAATTGCCATGGGCAAAAAAAAAAAAAAAAATGTCTGTATATAACTAGTATTAGCCATTCGACTGTAGTAAGCCATCAAGGAAGGTTTGTTGGCTTCTCAGCGCTATTAGCCACCGTTGCAGTCATTTTCTTGAATGACGTTGGATCGCAAGCGTCAATAGGCTTGGGTTGTCGCACCGCATTGCGGAAGCAAAGTAACCATCGCCTGCTCACTTTGGAAACGGCCATTTTGTAGGGCCCTTTGAAGGGATGAGTTTTACACACTTTGGATTGGAGTGCCCTTCAATTTGGCTTCGGTGGGCGTGGCCCTCATCATGTTTACTTTGAAGTGAACAACCTTAGCTTTTGAAAAACAGCCCTAGTGAACCAATTAGCAGGACGAGGACACTCCAAAGGGCAGTGCCTCTGTAATCACACACATGCCACAACAACACACACTGAAAAAATCTGCAAACGAATGTTACCACCGCAGGAGTGTATTCTTCAGCATGCAGTACACCTGAAGGATAGGGATTTCCTCCAAGAGACTGTATGTGCCCGGACCCACAGATATTCCTAAAGCACCAGCCACAAAAACTTCATAAGAAACAAATGATATTGGAAACAGAATTGCTGGTTTATATAATAAAATAATAATACATTTATTTAAATAGCACTTTTCAACCAACACAGTGCAAAGTGCTTCACAAACAACTTTAATCAAAAAAAAAAAAAAAAAAAAATCACGATTTCATCCACACAACAAGAAAGGAAAATATATAAAACAAACACAGGAGAGATAAAGCAATCAAAGGAAAATAATGACAAAAAAGATTATGCAGACTAAATTGAAGTCAGGAATTCACAAACAGAAAACAGGAAACACATGAGGAACAACAAATGACCCCAAAGCTAAATTTAATCAGAGCAAATGTAAATATGATTACTGCGGGCAAAGGCAGGAACACAGGAAGTGCCCGACAGAGCACTGCCAGATGTGACTAACCGGAATCATAAAAGGAGAAAGCGTCCTGAATTACTTAGGACAAACAAACAGGCCAGGCAAAGAGAAACCACACAGGACAAGTCTCCCAGTTATTCATGCATTTTACTTACATTTAGTCGGCTAAAGAAAGGCATGCAAACCACTGGTAGTGGCATTTTCTCAACTAAGAACTGAACGAATCCTGACAGTGACCACAACCTGAAAACTCTTCAAATTATATCTGTGTTTGAGTTCAAGAGTATCTTTCTGTATTTTGTCATGTGTAATATAGCTAATGTATTTTTGTTGGGATTAGTCTTGAACAGATGACTGCATACCATTGGACACTGTGACTTCATCGTGATGTCATCACAACACCAGTGTGCAGCCCTCAGCACGGCACTGTATGAGTGCTGGAAGGGTAGTTTGTGGGAGGACAAAAACCCAGAAACTCATTTTCACAATAATGAGTCAGTCAGTTTGATTTTGGACCACTGGGCCCATGTTTCAAGAAGAGGTCTTGACTAGACAGACTACCCCTATTTTCAAGTTAATGGTTGCATTTTCCGCCTTGGTGGCCTTTGTTTTAATTTTATCAGCTACACTGGTGTCCTTGATACTGTATTTAAAACACTGTGCCCTACAGACCTCAAAAGTCCCTTTGGACAATATCAACGTGCACCAAATTTATGAAAAATTTAAATCATGATGATGCACAAGAGACCATGATGTACGAGTGCACATCCTTGAAAACACGTCAAACTAGCCAAAGACTTTTTTTTTTTTTTTTTTTGCCCAGAGTAAGACTTTGTCCACATATACTTGGGTATTTTTGAAAATGTAGCAATGTCTTCACGTTCCAGCCTCTCGTCTGCACGCAAATGGCATTTTCAGTTGCTGAAAACAGACCTTTTGGAAAACGCCTTCAAGACTGGAGATTTCTAGGATCTCCAATTTAAGTGCTTACGTGTGGCTTCTGACATCTCAAGCCCCAAGATGGGAAGAGTCGCGACAACTCAAGAATAGGAGCTATTTTTATCCATCGCACAAAACAGTCATTTTGAACAATAGAAATAGCTGGATTTTACGCTTGAAACTTAGTAATTTTGGGGAAAAAAACAAGCTAGCAATGGTATGGACAAGCATAAGAGGGGAAATGTCCGGACACGAGAAAGGAAAACAAAGAAAAAATGAGCAATGAAAAGGAATCGTGTCAGACATTTCACTCTCTTCTTTAAAACCATTCTGTTGCATTTTAGGCAGTTTCTCTGTGTGAAACTGGGATCCCTCTATTCAAGGTTTTCTCTGCTTTCATTGACAATTATATTGTTCATTTTTTGATAATTTAGTTGAAATGGAGATAAAACGTATCTCTGCTGCAGATCAAAAATAATGACAAGAGGAGGGATCTGCTTCATAAATGAAGTATGAGGAGGTTGGTTTCCATCCTTCAAAATGGCCTTTAATAGTCCATATTTTAGTTCTTTCTGGATCAGAAGCAAAGCTGTACATTTTATGGCCTTTCTCTGACCTATTGCTGCTCCCATACATGCCCGTAATATGCACAAATTTTGAAACGTAGCTTCAAAATTAGTGCCCAATAACGTGATGGAAACAAAATGACTCCGTGACCAGATTTAGTGGAAGTCTCATGTCTCAACTCGCAACTTACATCACTGCCGCCTGCTGGTTTGGCATGCTCTTGGGAGCATCCCCTTCCCCATATTAATTGTTTTCCTCGCAATCCAGCGTGTGCCTCAGTTTCAGTATTTTTTCTTCAATTGATTCTCATAATTTAATTATTCCCCCTTTGTTTAATTTCTCTTCCTTTCACACCTGTTCTCACTCAATGTTGATTGTCATCTGGTGTATTTATGTCCCTGTTCTTGTCTTCCCTTTGCAGGATTGTCATTCAGTGCATATTTTGTGCCCTCTGTCAGCGGTATATCTCGACTTAAAATCAATTACCTGTTTATTGGGAGAATTCCCTCTTGAGTCTACAGTCCCGGTGAGCGACTTCATCCAAGTACTTTCTTTGCTCCTGTTCTTAGGTGAGTGTGCCCTGCCTCATCCTTAAGTCCCTGCTCACCTCCTCCAGACCACAGACTCATCTAAGGGAGAACTCTTTCCAGCTCCAAAAGTTCTTTTCGTTCTTCAGCTTTGTAAAAAAAAAATGGGCCAACTTTGGTGTCTTCGGTGATGCAGCGTTTTGCTCTGTTCTGTTACTCGCGACAAAATGTAGACCAGAGACACCAAGATTTGCTTATTTTTGCTCCTTCGTCATGACATTGCGATGTACAAGAACATAGTGGAGAAAATTTGAAGCTGTGTGTGGAAATGCTATACAGAGTGAGACACAAAATCAAAATCACTCGGCAATTCCTCACATCTGACTTGAGCTAATGCATTACTTCAAGGTCCTGGCTCATGCTAAATCACAAAACCCTCAGATTACCCATTCCAAAGCAAAACGATATTTTGTAATTCAAAAAAAAAAAAAAAAAAAAAAAATTAAAATTCTGTGCCGTATTGTAAAATTAGGCTTCTTGGTTCCTCGATCTGCATTGTTTGGAGTGTTTTTCATATCCAAGCGACTGCATTATGGGGTTTAAATTACAGACCATTAAGCAAGCCATGCAGGAGCAAATGTGCTCGCCGCCCAAACCATGGCGACGAGCAGAACATTTTGCAGTTAAATTACCGCCTTTACACCGCACAGTTTCCAAACAAATTAACGTTTCATAACGTAATTACGGAGACAAACAACTTGGGGCCACAGCTTTTCAACGCAGTAAAAATGATCACTCTCCCCCATGTGAGAGTGGAAATCATAAATGTCAGCAGGATTGAAAATATTAAGGACATTTCCTGACATCCACATCAGCAGTCTGATAGTAGTCCATATGGCCCATGCATTTTTTATGCAGATTCACAGGGGATATGACAAACAGTTGTCAGGGAGATGACAAATTGCTTTCATTCTCCTGGGGACCTATTCACTGCCTCAGATCCTGTTTTCTGTGTGTTTGTAAATTTGTTTCCATTCCAGTTTACAGTAATTTCAATATATGTACATTTGCATACATGAATTTCCATTGCTGTAAATTTTCACTCATTTACTGTATGCCTCAGTACTGGTAAACAAGCAGCGATGATTAAAAAAATAATATAGTTATGTGATGACTGGTTTTATCATCCCCTGTGAATCAATGTGCTCAGATGAAGATCGTGTCCAGAGGTCCACGATAAATTCATTCTTATTTACAATATAACCGTTAATAAAAACCCATAAATTGTGAATGGTTAGCCGTTTTCTCCCTCGTCTTTGGAGCAAAAGTCACTATACTTGTTTCCATCTAACTAATCTTATGTACATTTTGAAAATTTGTATTGGAAAAAGCAGATGAGAACGGAAAAATGTCAATGAACTTCCTCCCAGTCGTATAAAAGTTTATACACTCGCTTAAGGTGGTTCTTGCCTTAAATGTGATAAAGAGTCAATGCGCAAAATGTGGGATGGAATCAGCTTAGCTGACCAAGTTCTGACATAGCTGCCTTGCTACCACTGTGTGCATTGCAGTCGACTCCGTCTTCGGACGGCGTCAAACATTGCAATCATTAACTGAAAGAAAAGCTCTGTGAAGATTTGCTGAAATGCTTGCAACTCCTGTCGACCTCTCTCCATTTTTACGGTGTCTTGTTTCTCCTCCAGTTGTTTTGCTTCAGTTTGTTTATTTTCCATTTTGTGACCTCTTCTTCTGCTGTTCCGTACATGTTACGAGTGTCCTCTACCGCCATCTTGTGGTGAAACTGGCCTAATTTATTGGAGTTTATTTGCTCCAAGCCAGTTTTAACATGCTTTCCATGTTTTAACTTTGGATGCCGTCTTAAAAACACGAGATGAGAGGCAAGGTAAAAAGACGCAAATGTTACCATTGGTAAATAATTAGTAAACAACGCACTGAAAAATGGACATATCTCCGGTGAGCACGGCCCCTCATGCCAGCAAAAATATCAACACGTAGTTGACACAGTTGAATACAATGCACATGCATAAGGGAACCAGTCAGCTTGGATACCTATTGGGACATAACACTGTAATAATTATTGTGTCAGTTGCCCTCATGGAAGATGAAATCAGAGAGCTTGGAAGCTGACTGTCACTGCTATGGAGCTTACAGATAATGGCAGCCTCCATTGGTGATGCCAGCTTGTGTTTGGTAGCCCTTTATTATTGTTACTGAACGTCAAATGACAGAATGCTGTCTTCCGAAGTCTATCATGAGAACTAAAAGATAGTTAAAGCTAGCTCAAATGTATCCTCTTGTTGATTTTGTGTTTCGACCATCTGTGAGCTTGCTGCGTGATCGCCATTCATATCTATGCGCAGCCAATGTGTTTATTATTGAATTGTTTACTATAGCACAAAATTGTTTGCAAGAACACAAAGTTCTTCATGGATCTTGCCTCTTAATTTTGCTCCCTATGAGTACCAGATTGATTCCTTTAAACATTAAAATTTACTATAGTTTCCTCTGGGGGAGTATTTCCTCTGACTCCAGAGCATCCAAGATCCACCCACCACAGTCTCACAGAATCCTGAGGGAAACGGTGACATTTATCATGGACTCCATCAAATATAAGCAGACATTGAATAAAAACCAAACAGCCTCTTCCAGGAATCTTAAAATGGGCCGTGGTTGGACTTTCCAGCAGGACAAGGGTACGAACCTCAAAATATACACAAAAATGGTTCACAGACCACAGAATAAAGGTTTCTCTACGGTCATCGTGATTCCCCGAACTAAACTCCATAGGAAATTTGTGCTACGAGCCAAAGAGGAGATTCCACAAGCACCAACCTCTGAATCCAAACAATCCGGTGAGATTCTGTATGGAGGAATGGTCTTAGATCCCATGCCATGTGTTCACCAATCTCTATACGCATTATAGAAGAGGCAGAGCTGCTATTTTGACAAAGGAAGGTTGCACAAAATATTAAATGAAGGGGTGCCAACAATTATGGCACACATATTTTTGAGAAAAAAAAGGTTCAGGTCATGATAAGAATTCAATGTTTCTTTCAATTATGTTACTTCAATTAGAGATAAGATTTTTGTGAATTCTTTGAATGAAAGATCATGAAGATAAAAAAAGACATTTTCTCACATCTAGTTTTGTCATGTTTACTAGAGGGTGCCAATCATTCAGCACATGCTACTTTACAAAGCAGTAAACAGTGCAGTAGCCAGTATGTGATAATTATGTTTTGCACCAAGCAGTTCCATGACCAACAGGTAGTTAACAACACCTGGCTCACAGTGTGGCACATTACCTTTAGTTACAGTACACCTTGAAAACAGGTCTGGCTAAATTATGACATTTGGTCAGTGCAGTATGTGATTTGCACGGACATTATGGCCCATTTCAAAGACCTAAAGCATCATGCTGTGTCTAAAAACACACATATGGGATCTCGAGCACAGTAAAGACGTTTATTGTGCTAGTGACCAGCAAAAGTGGTCACATAAATTATTTCCAGAAACATTCAAACTCCAAAAAGCCACATATGTTGCACGTCATATGTCAAGAATTCTGTAATGCTGTAATGCATGATTTATGAGATACAACTTACTGCCAGATGAAACTGAAGTATTTAAGATGCACAGAACCAACTGCACGCCATAATTCAACCCATTCTGGAGCTTTATTCCGGAGAGAGCTCATAGAGGATGCGATCGAGTTCCTGTATTTACTTTGTTTTAATGAAATTGCCAGCATTTCGGTGAGCAAGTTGCTTTACATAAATGTGGAGTATCGGTAAATAAAAACGCACATTATTTGTTTTGCTAAATAAGCGGTGAGTTAAAACTGTGCAGTCATTATGTAGTTAATACAAGGATGTCATCATAGTTTCCTTTTGATCTCTGTAATTGCCATGTTGTCTCATGTTTGTTATCATTACTTTATGTATTCTGAACAGCTCTTGTCACTATTTTGCTTTTGACAGGCTAATATTAGCAACAGTTCAGTTTCTCTCTCTCTCTCTCTCTCTCTCTCTCTCTCTCTTGTTTATGCTTGCGTGAACAAATGCAGCTGGGCGATAAGTTTTAGTGCAACCCTTTCATGGGCATCAAGTGTTTCTGTTCACAACCTCAAAGAAACCCTAGAACTCATTGCACTCGTGCTGATAATTTTAGCAATCCTCACCATTAAAGTTCAACAACATAATTAAAAAAGAAGGAAGGTATTTTTCTTCTTCCATGATTAATGATTATTGGCGGTGGCAAAAGAGCTCACACTCTTAGTATCCTTCGGCTAAAGCACTAAAACAGTGCTTTAAATCTTCAAACTTCTACAGAAAAGTCCTTATTATAAAAAGCATGATGCCTGAGTAACTAAAAAATATAAATACAATGCAAAACGAAGTCAGATTGTCAAGGATGGAATCAGATTATTACTTGCAGTCAAGCAGATTCACTTTGTCAGGATGTAAGTTCGGAGCATGCCCAGTAATTGTGACACGCCTCCTTTGAGTTATCCCTAGAGGTAGTGGGCCATGCATAACTGAGCCCTGACTCAACGACGTTTGACAAAGACTGTTATAGACAATCCATAAATATTTTTCCTAAAAGCATATAATCAGAATATAATATTTGAGGTTTTTTTTTTTTTTTTTTTTTTTTTTTGCATTTTTCTTTAAGCAAGCATTGTGTGATAATCAGCAATGCTGAAATCCATGTTGACACCAGAATAACATCAAGAATGTGCATTCAGTGGATATCAACAAGGGCCCGCTTTACTCGCATCGTAAAGAAACTACATCAAGACTCATACGGACAGTCATAAGGTTGCTTAGTGACAATAAGACAGAAAGAGGTTAAGTGATTAAGGAAGTATGGAAAAGGCAAAGACAGAGAGAGAAAGAGAGAGAGGGAGAGAGAGCTGACACTCGTAAAACTGTACCCGGCCGCTTTTTTTTTCAAAAGGGTGTTGATGGTGAAGACTGTGGCAACAACCTGAAGCTTTACGAAGGGGGGTGGTGCACGACGCTACTGGACTTTAGGACAACAGATCATGAGAGGATTACGGAGCCTTTACTGAACACTAATCATATTAGGGGTGTAGCTGCTGGCCACGTGTCTGGACCTCCAACAGATGAAGATGAGTGACATGCATGACAATGGTGCTCATCAATGTCCTGACTCAGCAGCGCACCCAAAACGATCACAGATGCAACATTGTCAAAGAGGAATAACTGGGAGAGGAAACATCAGGCATTTTAAATAGGATGCTAACTTTCTCATTAGTATGACTTAATAATAGCCCTACAAGGATCCCCACGATATTTCTATCACTTACAGATGTTACATAGCTTACGCTGTAAAATCAGTCTATTCAGTTGTACACTTAAACAATTTGGTTAGGAACCTTGCTCTAGAGTACAGATCGTAATGCCCCAAATGATGTCAAACATCTGTTGACCATACAAGACGTGGCTTCAACCTCGTGGCTTGACGTGGCTTGTGTTTGGGCAAAACCCGCTGTGTGAAATGTCTGAGAATGATGCTTTCAGAAAGCCCAGGTGGTGCTATAACAGGTCACCACCAGCCCGGTTGGAACTTCATCTGTGGTTACGAGAGGCTGCTGACCTCAAGCTCAGGTCACTCCATTTGATTGGCACATCGCTGGCTATTAAAAATGATCAAAACTGGATTAGGCAATATAAGGTAAGGTCTAGTATGACAAGCACTGTCTTGGGGGGGAAAAATAAGACAGAGATGATGATGAATATCACATTACCTCATTCACAGAGCAGGTCTGAGTGACCATAGAGGTGATATAAAATACGAACAAGATGCATTACTCACAGTAAGGCACAGTGACCAGTGTAATGAACTTCTAACTTCTGCGGGACGGACGTGTGTGTACTTGTATCAACTCTTTTAAGACACTACTTTGCTTATCAATTTCGTGCTTCACCAAAATGGCAATCCCACACACAACTGACAGTCTGTCCTATTAGTGTGACCTCCACTTTCAAGAGCGCATGTCATCAAATGCCTGCACATCACAGGCACAATCATAAATCTGTTCCAACACAATGCCTCTAACAGTAACACTGGTGCTACAGGATTTACATGTAATACAGTGATTCAATAGAATAATTTACAAATATAGACTGCCTGCTCCCCCCCCAAAAAAAAAAAAAAGGCTGTGCACTGTAATATTTTGTTGTGTCAGTCAATTTATTTATTTTGTCTAACAACTTTGTCCATTAACAATCCAGTATACTGTTTTTATAAGCAGTTTTTCTGTTTTTTCAACATTTTTTCACTTTTGCTACCCAGCCATCCTGAACCTTTTTCTGGGCCTTTGTAGTTTATTAAAATACAGGCTTGTCTGTTATGCTCAATAAAAAACAGGCTGAGAAGGGCTCTCATCAGTTTCTGCATAACTGCCTCAGAATTTGAATGGTCAGAGATTTCAATACTTTTTCCCCAAATATATTTTATGAACATGAATATATTTCAGATATGTGTCATTTTCTTCATGCCTGTTGTTGCTCACCAGCAAAAATCTCCAAAATTTGAATTTTAATCTCAATTTTTTTTTATTTTTTAGGCATTTCGCCAACATAAGTTGATGAAAATAAGTGTTTGATGGAAATACCTTGATGGAAAAATAACTTTTTAGACATAGAAATCCAGTTTCAACTTTGAACCATATTTCTGACATTTACCATTTATGTACAGTTGAGAAACAGTGTTTTTTTTTTTTTTTTTTTACAGTAGTCAAAAACTTGTGGAATTAACTCACATTTCAATTACTTTTTAAATCAGGGGATGGTTTCAACTTATGAAACAACTACCCTCGTCTGTAAAATTGTTGTGGAGAAAGGACAGGCTAAGAGCTTTGCCAGGTCATTTAAAATTTCTAGGCAAAGAATGAGTAAATTGAAAATTGAGAAATTTTCAGGCTTAAATTTCAGCTTCAATAATTGAATTTAGCAACAATTTATAAGTCAAAACTTTTTCTGTAGCTTGTTCTGTAGCAAGAAAAAGAACAAAACAGACTAACAGAAAGCAGAGACAGAGAGAGAGAGTGTGTGTGAGCAAGATAGAGACAGACTGTGATAGAAGAGAGGGCAAGAAAGAGACAGTGTGTGTGAGTGTTTGTGATAGAGACAGAGAGAGAGAGAGAGAGACCAGTTGGCTCCTATTTAGATACCTTGTTGGAGAACTTTGGAAACAGATGCCCCGTCATTCACAGAAGCTTCCTTGTTCCCACTGTGGCGAAGACCGAGGCGGACGGAGGAAGGACTTTGGTTAATGGGTTCTTCTAAGTGCCAATGGCTCTCAAGCTCTTTTCCTGGTACCCGCCCCCAAAACAATCAAACAGCTGCAAGCACTCCACACTCAAGCACCTCGGGCAGTGCATTCTATCACTCGCCCTCGTGAATGCAGAAAGAGTCAGCTTTTTCTCCGAAGGATCTCTTGAATAACTTATCCTGATCCAGCTGCACTGTCAGCGTCTGCACTCAGTGTGTACTCTGATGAGAGCTTTCACGCTGGAGAGCGGAAATGACATTAACTCATTTCAGTGGGAGAGGGGGGTCATAGTCCTAGTTGACCAAAGGTAGGTAGGCTGGGTGCATGGCAAGAGGCTGCAGATGCCATCATCCACTCAAACTTTGTAAAGGAATGAATTGAGCCATTATTTGCCACACGGAACTGGCTATTCAAGAAATGTTAGGCCTAGGAACCAGTCATAATTTACTCTCTTCCAACATAATTTATCAAGCACAAATTCCACTATCCCAGCCTGTTTAAGACTGTACGGGCATTCCCAGCATCCTGCTCACAGCTTCAATCCACTGTGACCTATTTATTCACTGTTTTCATGATCTAGTTTGCCTTTGCCTGAGAATGGCTTTTTAGATTTTCTTCTATTTTCCAAGGATGGTGTACATGCAGCCGTCCTACTACATTGTTACCGGTGAAAGAATTTCTTGAAACTTTGTGCAAACAAACTTGGCATACTGCACCTACTTTTTACCAAATATTTAGGGTGGATCACTTTGGGAACTATATTCATTTTAATGTTTCAATTTGTGATGAAAAATGTAGCCAAATTATGCTTTTTACGGCTTCAATTCCTCCTGGGTCTCATATGTTCTAAGCAATTAAGCCATGTTTGGTGTCAAATTGTTCCTTGGGATGGCAGCAACAATAACAGTTAGAAATTTTAGAACTAGCACTGTGATAATTGGGAGTTATTCATTGATTTATCCCAATATGTTGGTTTTAGGGGGGTGCTCATCTAAATTTGGCCCACATCTGTCCTAGCACATATGATACAAAAAAAAAAAAAAAAGCACTTTCTAGGCCCACATACATCTCCCCACACAGTCAATATGGTAAGGAATTAAAAGCTTTCATGGGCAATTTTCCCATACTGACGCCACACCACCTTAAAGCTGCAAGTCTATTCTTCAAGCACATCTTTATTGGTCCATTTTAAATCAATACTGGTGGTGTAAAGAGCCAAAATGTAAATAATCTTAGAATTTTACATGACTGAAATTTTAACCGTAAAATGTGAACAAAGTTTAGTGCAGCTGTCTCTCAGATGGACCAGAGGAGTCCACAGAAGCGTTTTCCTGGAGGTGGAATCTTGCCTCGAGTGCTTCTGCCATGCAGCAGGACAGGGATCATTTCACCCAAGGGGAGGATCTGTCAATATGTTCCCAAACACTGGGAGCCAGTCCGTCTGTATGAAACCAGGGCAACAACAGCGACCCACCCATAAATGTTAAAGTACATAGAATACTTTCAGTACGAGCATGTTTTGTCTCTGCCTCCAGCCAAGTCCCCAGTGCACACCTCAGGCCATTTGCTAATACCACTCACTGCTTATACAGGCAGAAGGGCTGCAGTCCATGGTGTTGCCAGTGTGTCGCTATTATCGTGTGGCCCAGGTGAGTTGTCCTCTACATGTAAGCCAGCCTCCTTTGCAAGAGATTAATGTTCCAAGGTATGCTAAGGTGGCCTGTCATTTACGCACTCCCATGAAGAATTAAAAATAACAGCCGGTACGATCTCTTGCGCACTGCATAAACGGGAGAATGCAGTCCCCCTGTTAAGTTATCTTTAGTTAAGCAGCCTGAGGCGAAACACTTAAAAGATGCCTCACTACAGGCAATGATAGCTGGTTAATTTTCCTTGGGATCCAGACATATAGCTTACCCTAACAACCCCTTAAACTAATCAAATTCCCAGTACTCACTACATTAGGCCACAGCACAGACTATGCAGAGATTTATTTTTTTTTTTAGAGACTATTCCTATGGGAAATTAAAGCAGAATATGACTTCACAGTGAGGTAGACTGGAGTTAGCCTTGGCAGTGCTATTTTTAAAATGTCAAGGGACTCATTTTTTTTGTACAGTGATTGTGGCTGATCTAAAAATAGAGCCTGTAGTCTGTCCGTGTACAGAGCGAGGTACATGAGGTTCTGCGTTCTATATTAAACCATCTAACGTATCGGCCTCATTCAGTGGTAACATTCTCCAAGCCAATAGACATCACTAGTGGGGAGTCCACTTGTTCCATGCTGTTCCACAGAGGACGAAGCCTCTCATATCTCCTTTGGGAGCAGACAAGGCCTGTGGGATGCAGACTCGAAGTGCAGTGCCTTTCTAAATTTAACCGCAGAAAGGGTTCATACTGTAAATCAAAAATCATCACACATAATGCATATATTTCTTCAAAACAATAAAATACGTATAAACAGACTGTGAAAGGGAAATGATTGTGCTTTCCCGTATATTGAAACAATGAACACCTTTGGGCACCAGGTTGTTACATCGTGCCATATCTCCTTAAGTTCTGTGGCTTAGTTCTAAGGCGACCGTATGTTGTTATCAAACCTAAATTTGCAATATGTGTAACACAAAGGGTAGCATTTTGGTGACAGTCTAATTTACAGAAAAATATGTATACTTCATGTTTTACAGTATTCAATTCAGGATCGATTGGAAAAGAACCACATTTAAAATGTAGGTTACTCACAGTACTACAAAAATGCAAAAAGAAATTTGGTGCCAAAGCAGTAGGTCTGCGCAATTGTTCAAAGTGGGATTTTACCTGTAACCTTTACAAGCACAATGCAGTCGCCAAATCATTTGTGCACTCTGCAGCAAATGAGAGCTATGATGGCTAATGTAGCTGAAGCCAACATGTCGAAAAGGTTCCTACTAACCTGCTAGAGCAGAGGAGGCTGGTAAGTAGCCTATGGTACATGAGGGATGTGTAAGTTCAGGGGTCAGAGAGTACATGTATGTTCTACCCATGAGCATTGCCACCTGGTCCTACCCTTAAGCTACAGATTTGCATTTTGGCAAGTTGGAACCAAATGCTGGGGTGGCCTGTACTTGCTAAACCTGGATTTTACACCTAGGCTGCATGGGCTTCAGTGTTGGAGGAGGTAGATAGCACCTCACTCGGGGCCTACTATTTGGCTTTGCCTCCATGTCAAGATTTATGCATAAGAGCAAGGCAGAGATCCAGGATCTTGGGCACCTCGAGGTCCGAAAGCACTGGCACACCAAGAGCCCTAAATAACAACTACATCTCATCTGCAGGACAGATGGTATGCTGAAAGAGACACCCACGACGCTAAGCTAAACAGACACATGGCACAGCACTGACCTCCAAAGATGAGGTGGGACTGAAAAACAGCAGGCCAGTGCACTCAAGCTGAGCCTCTCTTTCCACTACCTATTCAAAGTGGGCTACAGGCCTCAGGAAGGTGAAAGTGAATGTTTTCGTTTGTTTGTGTTTGTTTAGCTTCAGTTGTCTGCGTGTTTGTCTGGTTTTCTCACAATATAAGTTCATGCTACAAGCTTTGTTACTGTCGTGCTTGACAATCGACTTGAGCACAAACTCCGCTGCAACTTTAATGAATAAAAGAACTGCATCATGAGTGTACATGATTGACGAAAAAAACAATATAAGTTTTTTCATCTTATTAATTTACAATATAATGTTTAGATTATTCAACGATTACCACTCACTGACATTGTATTAGGTTTCACTCTATAGTCAGTACGCATTCCTGAATGACTTATCCATTCTCTTCCATGATATGCAGCCTACATATCAATATCCAGAGGAAAAGGGGTAAGAACTGTTCCTCATTTAGATGAATAACACTTACATTTCGGAACCAGTCCGTCAGTAATAGTTGAAAATATTGCAATATATTTTCTTTCACCACAAAAAAAAAAAAAAAAATCAAATAAATAAATAAAAAATTGAAGTGCGCGGCTACAGGAAAAATAAATAAATAAAATGAAGAATACCATTAAGCTTTTACGATATTAACTGCCACAGAGGGCAAGTCCATTTTTGAATCACCATGCTAAAAAGTGGTTTCCTCTCCAGAGCTTTGAGCACAGGCTATGGGACAGTGGTGGTGAAAAGATACTTAGATTATCTAAGTCATTACATTGGAGGTGGAATATATGTTAGGGCACAGTAATGGAACTCTTTTATTTATTATTGTTTTTGATAGGGATGAACCGATACCACTTTTTTAAAAACCGATACGAGCATGAGTATTTTAATTTGTGTACTTGCCGATACCGAGTACAAATATCGATATTTCTGAAATGTTTTCCAGGAAAATACAATGACAATTTCGGAGTGCAGGTTTTATTTTCTTTTCATAACAAGCCTAAAAGAGGCCAATATCAAACGATTCACACATGGCCATTTCCAAAAAAAAAAAAAAAAAAGTAGGCCTAACTGCTAAAAATCTCTCTGTATTTAGGCCCGACAAAAAGCCTTTGAACTAGCACTGCCATCAAATGAGGCAAAACATTACTGAAACTTGACAAATGAAAAGTAAACTTGCTGCATCGGCAAGGTAACACACCCAACTTCATAAAAAGTCAGTAGAACTATTAATTGGCACAGATAGTTTCTACACACATTCATAGGCATTCTCAATCCAACTAAAGTCAATACTAGCTTTCCAAGCAAACAAGGCATCACTTAAAGTTTGTGGTATCGCCATATTTCAATTACACAAATGACAAATGAAAAAGATTTAACTTAACCACAACTAAAATGTTGAAGGTAACCATATGTTACTAATATATTTGTAGTAAAATAAGAAGATTCACAATTCTAAGTCTGTGTGTGTGATTGTGGGTGTGTGTTGTGCGAACTCGGCTTGCTTGTAAATATTCAATAACTGATCCGGGTGTGCCATCTAGTGATAGAATATTGTAATTGCGTGCATAAATTTGCAGCTCCATGTCCGCTGGCAGAAACATCTGCACAAAACGCTTAAGATACCCTGCCAAACACCGTTGTTCTTCTTGAACACGCCGCATCCAGATAATCCTTAAATGATGAATTATATACATATTTTAATTTGTAACGTGTAGTGAAGTGGCCAGCGTCAAAGTAACGAAGAAAAAGTATACTTTTTATCTTTTAAATGTAGTAGAGTGGAAGTCCCGTAAAAAAAAAAAAAAAAAAAAAACTCAAGTAAAGTACAAATCCTCAAAAAAACTACTTAAGTACTGTAACGAAGTTGCCTACATGTACTTCTTTACTATACACCTCTTGTGTGTATGCGCGTATGCCTGCATGTGATGTGATGACTATAGAGCTCTCTTTCTCGTATTTTTTCTAACTCGCTGTCTCCCCCTAGACATAGAAGTCAGATAGTACAACATACTGTAGCCTATGCGACCGTGAGCAGGCAGTTACCTTGCGTCTTACATTAAGTGGTATCGGTGCGTGGTATCGGCAAATGTGGACGAGTACGAGTACGAGCATATTAACGAGGTATCGGGCAGATACCCGATACTGGTATCGGTACAACACTAGTTTTTGAGCAACGTCATTTCCCAGTGTGCCATTCTGATTCTGTTGCATCGCAGATGAAATGGAAATATACAGTACACACGCATGTACATGGATAAAATTAAAATGTTTCTATCCTATTTCTATGAGTAAACTATTTACACTATTTTGTTATTTTCAGCAGTTATAAGCCAATCAGGTTCCTGCTTTAGTCAAAGTCATGAAGTCTCTGATCTTGTTTTAATCCTCAGAACCACAAAAGATGTGATTTATATCTGTGCATAAGACGAGTTTGTTTATGCACTGTATGCATCTATGTATTGATGCAGCAATGTATTTTTCATCCATATCGCAAGACAGTATCTGACTTTCCTTCCTTAAAATTACACCGTGCTACGCACAAGGCTTGTTTATAGAAATCAGTTTGCTCACAGTTATCTTTCTACATAATGCTTGCGCATGAGATCATTTTTGAAGTTCTATGAAAAAAACTATAAGCGCATGATGATACATATTCAGCTAAACCATTCAGCAAAGCCATTTCCCAAGGTTTAGTTCATTAGAACAGTATGTGTTCCTATAAATGGAAAGGAATGTATAATTCATACGTTATACAGACTCAAATCTCCAAATACTTCAGCTGAGTGATGACTGGCTGGCAGAAACTACTAGGGAGAAGTGACCTGCCTCAGCTTGCTTACTTCAAAAGAAGGTTCAGGCAAATTCCTGACGAGGCTCTGCGCACTTAGCCCACAGCCTCACCTCACAGCACAAGAAAGTAGGACTTCTCAGGAGTTGTTTGGTCTAGTCAGAACCCGCGGTTCTGTCATATTTGTAATTAAATAGATTAGTTTCAAACCACCTGCTCGCTCCGCGCACGAGCTATGATTTGCCTACTGAGAGAAAAACCTCAGGTAAGGGCACTAACAATACAGCACCCTCTTCTCCAGAGGTAATATCACACTCTGTCAGGGTTGATCGTGTGCTGACTCCTCTCCATGAAATCCTCTACACGCTATTATTACTGAATGCACTGGCATGATATACTGCGGCAAGCATGCCAGCTATTGTTTTCTCCTGTGTTTAAAGGAAATGTCTGAGCTACAGCCAGTAAATCCAACTGCCTGGCTTAGCAATTTCTCAACCAATGCGAACCTGTTGACTGGCACAGTGGCCCAATGAACTATGCAAGTGTGGATGAAGTACCTGTTATCCTATCGAGGTAAAAGTCTAAAAGAAGCATATTTATTTCTTGTACAGTGCAAATTAGATAGGCTCAAGAGAAATTGTAATGTATGTTGTTTGGAGTCTCTCCTCCTCAAACCCATTTGAATGACTTTTCTTTGGGAAATCCCCCGTTATAAAAAAAAAAAAAAAAAAGCTCCACATCATTGCTTTAAAACTAAGACTTATTTATTTAGAGACATGTTTTGTCTCACAAAGAGACAGCATTAGAAAGAGAGAGACTGACTGAATGCATGAGAGAAAGCAAGTGAGGAAGCTCATCTCAAACCCATTTGAATGACATTATTCTAATTAACCAGGATGCACTGCTGAGAAGAAGCAGCGATGGATATTCGACACATGACAGATTTGGAGTTTTAAGGATTAACGTTATCTCTGGGAAAAAAAAAAAAAAAAAAGCTTTCGTTTACATGCTGAGCACTGAGTAATTTCCGTTCTCCTATATACGTATCCACAGAATGCAAAACTATATGCAAACATGGGCACTGCTTTCCCTCGTTGAAAAGCTCTGATAAAGAATTTTGGATCGACCCCAAAGTTGTCTGTGTTTCGTCAGAAGGGGCAAGTGGTTTGGAAATACTAGATTTGGAAATTTCCCTTTGCTAATTTTATAGCGAGCAGAATAGGTACCCAGTGTGTGAATCAGCCAAGTTAGCTTGCAACATATCTGCACTGCGTGCTCAATAACATCAAAGTGATAGCTAAAGCAGGGTTTACACATAGGCACGATGCGTTAAGAATATCATTTTCCGTCATTAAGTGGGTTGCGATTTGTGACATTAAATAACGTGACTCAACGAACATCTGAATAGAGTTCTTAACAGCGCCCCAAAGCGGTCGGTTTGGAAATACGTGACATTTGTGATATTCGTGGGGCATGTTTTTGGCTGCCAAAAAATCTTCCACGAATGTCAGGAATCATCCTCGATTCGTGGAGTTCACAACTGAGCGTGTCGATTCGTGGTGATTAGTGGTGATTCGAAATAGAGCGTGACAGCATTCGTAGTGTATTCTTGCCATTCTTTGAGCCCATACTGTCATGCGTCGTTATGAATCGATACGAAGGCTGTCAAGAACTGAACTGAATGACGCGTGACGCCTCTGCCCCGAATCATCAAATTCAATTCAAATTCGTGACCTCGGTCACGAATTTAGATTCGTGGCATTCGTGACTTGTCGTCGTTATGTGTAAACCCAGCTTAAGAACTATAGTAACTCTATGGAAACAATAACAGGTCAGCGAACATGAACATATTGGCTACTGCAGTGTAAAGGAAAGCCCTTATAGCAAGCCACTGTATGTTGCGAGCTGAATTTGCAGCAAGAGGTAGCAGAGTAGTTTTCAATTATTACGCACTGCTCAGAACAATGGATTTCACATAAAAATAGGGCAGACAGCTAACCTCTGAATCGGAGTCTGACAAGTTTTTCTGGATTTGTTTAAGGCTACTTCTCTGCTCTAGTCGGACCATCTTCCCCAACCAAAATAATTAGTAGCATTACCGCAAAGGAAGCACAATCTACTCCTGTTCTGGTAGAGGCAGCAGAAAGCCATTTCAACATGCAACCTCTAGGACAACAGTCATTTCAGCTTTTGTGCAACACACTAGCTAGCACACTAATGGCCTGCAGTTTGTTCTAACGGCTTTGACCAGCTTTGACTAGCAACAGGCCAGCTATGATCAACAAGAATAGTCAAAAACACCACAAATCCCAGCTAGATTTATCTGGACTTTTCCGCAGGGGTAAAATCGTAAGCCGTGGGTACCTCCCTGTAACACACACCAGAGGAATAGTAGCGTAGAACACAGGAGAACCAGAAACATGCTTCGATGTGAGATTACTCACGCCAGCACTGAACCAGGAAGGGGATACGAGTGCGACGTCCTTAAACAAACCACATTTAATGCTAAATAATGTCTGGTGCTAAAAAACTGCATGAATGGGATTGGTCAGGTACAGTTTTACTAAGGCTAAATAAATCAAAACGAAAAAGGAAAAAAAACAGTGGAGTGTGACCGTGGCGATTGGGTGACCAACCGTGGCAGTATGGATGGGCCTCTTGAAGACAGGAGATCTGACTGACACATAAATCATCCATAAAGGACCAAATTCATTTTAAATCACCAGGATGCTTTCCGAAAACCACTGTCCATATACTGAGAGGAGAGGAGATACTACATCATAAGCGACCCACTTGCTATGCGTCTCTGACATAGTTGTTTGTATACTAAACATTCTCCCTGTAACTAAGGCACTCCCAGCAACAGGTGCAGCATTTAATTTGATATATGATTGTATAAGATGTCAGTAGAACGCTTTCATGTGACATTTCTTCATCAGTAGCAGCCTCTCCAGTGGTCGACCATTTGGGAGCTACAGTCCTATGGATGCTTGGACGTTGTCCCAATACCTTACAGCAAAGATTGGCCTTATGCCCCACCAGGGACAAAAAGGATTAAGTAAGTACGTTGTCAGTAAGGGGGAAATGTGGCTCAACAATGCAGAGGGGGTTCCTGGGCTCGACTCCACTTAAGATGAGAATAAACACAATGATGTGAACGAAAAGACTAGCTGCGACAACCCCCACGGAATAACCACATAAAATAAATTTCATACAAAATGCAGTGAATGAAGCGTTCACTCAAACGCCAAGAAAAGCAAGGGGCGGGGAGAGAGGCAGTAAGGGGATCATTGCCTGCATTGTTTGTGGATGAACATTTAGGGACCAATAAAAAGCACTTACCCATATTTACAGTATGAATTATTAATTCCCTGCTTTCTCCCAAGCACGCGAGCAGCTGTCGAAGACCGGAGCTCGTGCATTAAAAGTAAGTAAAAGCCACAAAGGCTTCTTAGCAATGGTTTAAACAACATTGAAGCCTAGAGCAGTCTAAATGCCAATTTTTGGTGAAGTTGTACAATTGAAGACAGGAATACTCGCACAGTGTTTAAGACATATTTTGATTTTTTAACAAGTGAATTTTAAAGTTTGAGTGAGGTATAGGTGTCAAGTTTTTAGTGTATGAAAGGCAAGAACATTGATATAAAATAGAAATGTTGGGGCAAACTGTGGCTATGCCATGGATCTGCTCCAACAGAGACATCAGAACTGTTGACTGCAAAAGATACCAGGAACTTGCCTTATACTGCATATTAATGATAACTGAAGATCATCTCATATCTTAAATGCCAGTAAAGTGTCCAGAGGCGCCGATGACTTCTCTGAGCTCAAAGGCATCTGCAATGGACCATCACACAGTGGAAACAAGATTTTTTCTACCTTTTGCCATAAAAGAGTTATAGGACATTTAATATCGCTGTTTGAGGGAAAATGGCAGATTTTGTGAGTGAGCCAGATGACTAAGTATTTATTATTCAGTTCAGCTTTGTGTTAAAATGATTAAAAAAAAAAACATTTTTTGTAACACGTGGGGGGGCAGTTCATAGCAGATGAAGGCCGCATTTCACTTTAAGCAGACTGCAACGACTGTTAACTATCTCGACTTGGAGCGAGGACATTCCATTTCGCAAATTCACCTTCCTCAATTGCTCATCTTCACTTCCTTTTCTCACTTTTTTTCCTGGCTCACCTAATGGGTAGAGGTAAGCGCAAGAAAAGGAAGAAATTTACTGAGGGACCAATGTGAAACATAAGGCATTGGAGTGACCGCAAAGTTCTAGTTTATCAGCGTTACCTCAGTCTCGAGACCTCACAAAAATTCAGAATACATGGACAAATCAATCCAATCATCGACAATTTCATCAAATTCTGCCTATCTAGATGACGGAGGCATCAGTGAATAAGAGGCCCATGAGCATATTGACCAGCACAGCAGGTGCTGCACTTCCTTCTAACCCTATACTCCAGAGTAAAGCCGAGGGGCCCCTTCCTGATCATCTCAAAGAGGGCGTGGCATTTTCCTGTCCCCCGCAGCTGCGTAATGACTGAGCTGCAGCCTCTCATCAGTCATTAAAGACGGATCCGCTGAATACCTCAGCTTGAGAAGCCATTTTCGTGTACGCGTCCAGCTCTCGCTGAGCTCCTCATTCGAGGAAGAGCCGTAATTACCGTGCATTCATTTGCTTGGCAGACAACCCGTGTTTAGGATAATTTGGATTGCTCACATTATTGCACATTATCCATTTATGCAGCTGCATGGTTTAGTGAGGGAATTTGGGCTACGGAACTAGCTCCTGAGCTCCAGGCACTGGGAAGAACCTCCGTTCGTCCTCGACTGTTACTGCGAAATATGCCTGGATACAAGGGACACATGTGTGCACCACCAACCCCAAATGAACTCCAAAGTAAGCAACATGCTTGAGACAGTTTGTTCCATCCCCTTCAGGACAAAATAAACGCAAATTGTTTGTTGGTCTGCAGAATGAGCTTCTTGATGTGCATGCGAGATGTTAATTGTCTAGGTGGTTCAAAGCTGTGCTTTGCTTGTTAGGTAAGTCCAATTATTTTGGCTCATTCATTTAAAGCTCTCCTAATCTTATTTCTAACAGGGGTTTCAGCTGGATTCGGGCTGGAGAGGGAGAGAGCTCATGGGAAGGACATACTGTTTTAATTGTGCAGCCTGAACTGCTGTGCACTCGTTTCATTTGACAGCTCAGATCTATTTGACACTGAGTATAGAAAGGTATCCCTCGGATGATATTAGTGGATGTAAAATAGCACCACGCTTAAGTTTCAGCACTGCCTTCAAATTACTGCCTGTAGACAGAGACCTTAAGCTGACCTCTGTGTACAAACAAACCGTATATTTGTGCATAATTCATGCATGCAAGCATGCAAATACATGAAAATGCATATATGCTTCTGATCTCTCTCTCTCTCTCTCTCTCTCTCTCTCTCTCACACACGCACATACACAAATATAAACATTCAGTTCAGCCTCTGAGTATTTGGATGAGTGAGGACAGTGTTTAAACAGGGCAGGAATTCCAACCAGGTTCATATGATATGGATGCCAAGTGCCCACAAATTAAAGTTGATATTTGCTAGTTTAACCTCAGCTTCAGGGTCTTCAAATCCAAACTAATACAGTACAGTGCCTACCAGTAAGAATTGAATCCTTGAGTTTCCAAAGCACGCAACTCCAAGGAACACTGTTTTCCAGCAAAGGGAAAAAAAAATCTTTTTTTTTTTTACCCATTTATAATAACCCATATATTTCTTCTTTATTTCCTTTCAAGGAGGTGTCATTGGGATACTTTGGGCTGAAATAACAAGACAGTTACCTTCTTTGTTATAAGATATGCAGACCTCTAATGAATTGGAGTTGGGCCCTTTGGAAACTCAATGATTCAATTGTGTCATTGTCCGCAGACTTACAAATCATTTCAGAATGGGCTCACAGCTACACGCAGCCACTAACATGCACACAGAAATGCCAATATCTGTGGTACATTAGTTGCATTATGAGGGACAGGATGAGGGTGCTGGGCGAGGGAAGAATCGTGCTCAGGGAGGCAGCGGCCGGCCGGCAGGGTAGGGCAGTTAATGAAGGAGAGAGGAGGATGGGTGCCCCTGTGACAGGTCTTCTTCTGTGGTTCCGCATGAAGCTGTAGCTGTCATAACGATTACAGCATTAAAATCCCACTGCAAAAATGAGCCCTTTCATCTGCTCCTCAGCTGGCCTTCATTGTAAAAATGTCATTTCAGTTAAGGGCCTCGCTGTATTTCAGTCGCTGAGGTCCAACACACTCCGGTCCCTAAAACATCATTTCTAAAATGTGTGGGTTTTCCAGGTCATAAAAGCTTTTGGAGGTGAGCAGCAGTTTTATTAATTTATTTCTATTTTTACAATGAGGATGGCAATTTAATTTTTTTTCCCCCCCTCGCACAATGAAAAATGTATTCAACCTCAAAGCATCTCCAGCTTCAACTCACTTAAAACAATTTGCCTTTTAAAACCGCGCACACTTTTTTTTAATTATCTTCAATATACGTCGTTTAAAATCAATTATTTATCTCAAAAATTAATTTGGCCGGAGGAGGAAAATGCATGATAGTAATAAAGAGACGGTCTCCAAGGTAATTGGCCACAGTCGCTCTTGAGCAGCAGAGCTAATTAACATGCAATGCCTCCAGTGTGAAGTTGGTCCCTTTCTTTCGTTCAACCAATTAATAACGGGGAAAAGACGAGCGATGAGGTTTCTCACAATTATGGACTAAATGGAAAGGATCAGGGTTTCAGCCGAACATTCTATTCCAATTACCACAAACACGTCTACAAATGGCAGAACTGTGCTAATACAATATGCTAATGGAACGCTAATGCGACACATGCTCGGGCACATATTAAAAAAGGTGGCCTTTGCCTCTTTTAAAAGTGAATATGCCGTTCAGCAGGTACAGCAGGAGTTCAGCACAAACGGGCAGTTTCAGTGGTCGCATCAATTAATGCACCATGTCTACAAAATGCCAAAGCTGTACACGAAATCCCACTAGAATTATTTAATACTGCACCATTCAGCACAGACAAATTACAGGCCACTGAGTAACATCCATCTCAGACGTGTAAAGTTTCTGTTTGATTTTTGAGGTTAGTGAGCTATTCTGTGATGTCTGTTGTAAGGATCTCAAAATGCCTAAGAGGAGGTGTTTCAGACTACAGTTCCCACTTTAAAAGCACACGCTGGTGAGAGAGGGAGCAAGGGTTTGGGTTAGACAACACAATTGCATCCCGACTCATCATAAAGTGACACTACCTGACCAAGCGTCAATATACGACACAAAAGGAGGCTTTTGGCTTCCTTATTTGATGTTTAAGGTTAGGGTTTGGGTTAGGGGTTAGGGGGTAGGGTTCGTTTTAACACTTTGAGCGCCATAGGCAACTATAGTTGCGCAATGGTGTAAGATATGAAAACCAGATGCTGTTGAAAACCTATCGGGGAGCTCTTTTAAACAAGTTGCCCCATGATAGGTTTTCAACAGCTCAGGAAAATTAAATGTTTAATTCCATGAAAATTTATTCAGCGCTCAAAGGGTTAAACAGGCGTCAAATATGGATGCCAAACGCCTCCTTTTTTGTCTTATATTGACGCTCGATCACGTACTGTCACAATATGATGCGTCGGGATGAGACTGGGCTCGGTTAGAGGGTGCTCTAGACAAGAGTTGGGGGAGGGTGGGCAGGGAGCTGCATCACATATAGTAATCTGGAGAGGGAGACCACAATTTGGTCTATTGATTTTGTTCTCTGAACGGTAGTTTCAACACTTTAAGGTTACTGCGTGCCAGGCTTCATACTTTAAACAATGTGGAGATCACATACCATTTACATACATGCTCATACTTATGGACAATTTAGGGTCTATAACTAATCTGGCATTCATGTTTTTGTACTGCGGGGGGACACTGGAGTTCTGTGCAGAATCAGACCCACAACGTTCTTGCTGTGAGGTAACAGCATTTCCCCCTGCGCTACTTTGCTGCACACTTGGATTAGGGATGGGACGGGGTCTGTGAAAGACACAAGGGAGGCAGAGAGAGGAGAGGGGTACATTGGGGGACAGTATTGCTCAGAGTGTTCTGATAGCAGTTTTAACGCTTCCATATTTTATAAATGTGCTATCACATGGTTCAGAATTTCAGACAACTACATTCTTAACTCTCTCTCCTGTGGTTTAACAAATATAAAAAACATTAAAATTTTTATGAAATTTCTAAAACCGAAGTGCCCCGGCAGCATTGTTAAGTGTAGTCTGAAATGGACAAATATGTTACAAGTTAATGGAAGAGGGAGGTGCTGGGAAATGGAGGATAATTTTAGAAGCCAAGAAAGCAAAAGATGGGAAATGTTTGACCTGCTATGAATCATTTCACATTCACGTCAAATTTAACATTTCCCAGTTTTAAGCAATGAACCCCAGAATCATTTCCTGTTGACATTAGACATTTAATGTTCCTTCAAAATGAACACTACTGCTGCTTATGTCACATTCTACAACAAATTTTCTCAGCATAAGCAGCCTTTAAAAGGTGTATTTATAAGATTATTTGCAACTAATTAGCGTAAAGATTTGTAGCGATGCTGGGAAGTCAGATGTTCTGTGTTTTCTGGGAGAGCCACAGTGTGGGTCCTGAGATTGAGTCCTGTATGACGCAGGGAGGTTGGGCGAACGCTAGTTTTCTGCGAGGCAGCAGAAAGCCCTCATTTGCAGTAAATGTAATTACAGGGAGTGGATGAAGTCACAATGCCCCTCCCTTCCCCCAACAACAAGGCCCTCGTGGCAGCATCTGAAAGGCCACCCAATTCATAACTGAAGTAAAGGTGGCACCAGGTCAAGGGGGGGGGGGTTCAGCCAGCTGGGGTTCATGCCCCACTACTCACTAGTGACACCTACTGGTCAAGCACCTGGCTGCATCTGAAATGATTTCATTCAACTCACCTCACTCCAAGCTTAGCTAATAGGCCGGTTTGTGAACAGAGCAAGTTAGTGAGGCTTCAAACTCTAAAGGGGAGTGCATGCTGGTCTGCACAATCCCACACCGACAGTGTGAAACACTAAATGAGGCGACATTCCAAACGGGCAGAAAATGGGGCCAATAAACATTGAAAAAATATGCACATACACTGAGTAGCAAATCCAGACCCCAAAGTGCTCAGCATCTGCATATTCCCTGTCAAAATGATTTCCAAAAGATTTTAAACTGAGGGACTCATTTTCTCTACCTGATTTTAAACTTCTTATAAGTACAATGGTGAATTAATTGGTTGGTACTTGTTTATAACCATGAGTATTTTAATGCAAGTTCACATTTCAGCATATATCTTCTATTTTGTATGTTCTTCAGTATTTTAAGTAAGTCTACATCTTATTGTTTATCTTCTACGTTCTGTTTTCTTGTTGGTTGTTGTATTGTCTAACATCTTATGTTGCCATTTTGGCCAGGTCTGCCTTGAAAAAAAGACCATCGCTCTCAGTGGGACGAGCCTGTTTAAAATATGGGTTAAATAAATCACACACGATAGTCCTAGCTCCTATTTTATATTCACTGGAATCCTGTTAATTAATCTGCTATTTTTAAAAATGTGTCTTTTGGTGAAAAAATGTTCTCCCTCATATTCTGCTCTCCTTTGCTTATTTCAAGACTCCATTTATCTCCCGTGACCCTCACTGTTCCTTTTTTTACAGAAAATGTAAAACCATTTACTCCATGGTTTTTTTGATTCCATAATTTTGTCATAAAAGTGGTCTAAGCAGAGTATCTTTATAATTATTTATTGATTGTAGCTGCTGTGTTGTGTACATCACAACCCATATGTTACAAGATTCATGTCCAGGAGCTGAGTTCTACACAGAGCCAAACAGACTCCATACCTTCTGAAAAGGAGTTATAACACAACTGCATGCATGCTTAATATCTCATTAAAATGCTTTTGCGGTTCTATCCGGGTTAAAGAGCGGAGGTGGAATTCAGGAGGAAATCCCAAATCCAATATGAACTTTAGACAGGCTTTCTAGCGTAGCTCCATAATCCTGCCCGCGTGGTGCATGTTTCCTACTGAGGCCCTTAAATTATGAGTAAAGTGGAATTATAAAATGTGTAAAATGAGTATGCGCTAAGTCCATAAGAAGATACATTTGCATAAGCGCGCAGGGCGGTTTGCGGAAGCCGTTTTGCATGAACAGATGTTTTGGATGAAAGCGCAAGCTTCACAGAGAGTCGGCTGCGTGTCACAAAGCCTGTAACATGGGCATTAAACCCCCAGCCCCCAATGTCACTACAGCCATATGGAACGATCCAGTACAAGAATGAACCTGTGTCACTGCGGATTATAACCCTGAACCAAATGCATCTTCGCCCCCTGTCCACCCTAAGCTGTGGGTAATTTATGACAGGAAATAGCTTTTTCATATCAGGAGTATAATATACCTTCCATAAGCCACATCTTTTTTATTTTCCCAATTTTTTTTATTGTAAAACACGCTAAAAAAACACAGATTTGTTTGCATACAGTGCATCTTAAAGAAATGGTCGAGAGTGACCCTCATATTATTTTAACAGCCTTGAAACAAATTTGACATTTTTATGATAGGCCTATGTCTTTTAACCCGATTTAATTTCACGTCATTTGTGATTTCATCGTCGTGAGTCATGTAAGAATGTTAACGTGTATCATCGCATCCGACATAAACAGCCAACGTGGATATAAATGCCCTGACATCATAATTGACAATCAGTACATTAACAATTACATCCATTGTTCTATTTTAAGTTCAATTTGTTGCAGCACAAACCCACTACAACAAACTTTTATCACTCACCAAATACATAATAAGACTAATACATAATGCACTGTAACTGGAGAGCAGGGTCACGGTTATTGGCCGTACTAGATTTCACTCTGCAAATGCTAATTCCCTTCCCAGCAATATCCCCGAAGCTCATGACCTTCAATAGCTTCCAATGGGCACAGCAAAGCACAGGCCGGAGGCCGCAGCACAATGTGATGTCATGGACACCCATTCCATTTCTGAGATTTCTCTGGATGGCTGTCCAGTGGGTCTCATGAGGTTGAAGGTATTTGTTCTCCCACTTTGACTTAAAGTGACCTCTTTCCCCCATCTTGTGCAACAAAGTATAATAATCTGCCTCACTGTTTCCAATCAATAACGACACTTAATGGAGTCACTGACCTCTCTTTCCTGTGTGTGGTGCACAGCAATTTCCTCTGCCGAACACTGAGGTGACTCAGACTGCCACACTAACCTCCTGAAAGCAGCAAAATGTTGAGCTTAAAGCCAAGCACACAGTTAGCCAAACTTTCTCGCTACCATCTCCTCCATCCAAACGTTCATTTAGCACCTTATCACACAGGACGAAGGCTCCATTCTGTCTTATGTCTGTAGACATTCCCCGTCCACCTGTTGCTTACATTAATGTCCATCAACATTAATACAGCTGTTTTTTTTTGATACACAAATAAATAATGCATTGTAAATTGAATACTAACAACACAAGTTCAAGGCGAATTTCAACTTGATGGGGTTGTAAAAAAACAAAATAATAAAGTTTGTCAGTAGTAATGGTTTCACAGACAATCTGCATGTCAAATTGCGGTTTTCTTTGACCGTGTGTATTCAACAGTGTTTCAATAGCACCCCTTGAGTAATTGTCCAAATATTTACAGACATCACCATATTATTTCAGATGTTCATGTTCAGATCCGCAGACAAAAATTCAAAAAGTCTGAATATTTATGTGGAACATTGATTCCCAACCTGAGGATTGGCGACCATTGTGCTACAACACAAAGGTTCAAGTAGCAATAAATATGTTTAAGCATTTTCGTTTCTGACGCTGTGTTTGGCTATATTTGAAAGTAACACTAGATCTCGTTAAAGGTTCTCTTTCATTAAGTGGGTTATGGGTGAAATAAGCCTGGGATCCCCTGCCATTCAGCGCACTTAAAATAGACCAGAAGAATCACAGTGTACCAGGACAGATTAGTGTGTCTTTCATCACCTTGACTATGAAGTGCGGAGCCCATCCGCTGCCTTACAGGAGAATCCGTCCGACAGTCCACCAGGCCTGGGTAATCTGAGAATGACTGAGGAAAGACACAAACCTTGGCTCTGTTCACACGGTTAGGTTTTGGAAGTGATTATGATATATAGCTGCTGTGCATGTGCAGTCTTTCAGTGTTCTATCCACCACAGTGTGAATGAGAAATGTGAGGAGACTGACATTTTCAGCTTAGAAGGCTTGATTACGCTGTACAAGCAGTGTCATCACATTACTCTCAACAGGCCATGACAGCAACATCAAACAACTCAATTTACATGGGGGTAAAATCTACAATTAAAAAAAAAAAAATCTATAGGCAAAGATATGACAATAAAATCATAATAAATAAAACAAAAACCTGTAAGCATGTCTTCATTAGAATAAAGTTTCAAATTAGCTAGCTATTTTGCGGTTTTGAAATTAGCCTGATGTCAAATTAGCTGGCTATTTTGTAGTGAAGATGCAAATAGCCCGCTACTTTGATCAGGAAATTTTCCAGATAAATCTTGGTCTAGTCTGTGAAATAGCCAGCTAATTCGCAAATTAGGCCGCTATTTGTGTTGCGTCTTCAATAGACTGAAATTTTCTCAATCCCATCATGCTTTATGATAAGCGCTCATTTCCAGAAAGCTGGCTAGCGTTGTGTTAAACGTTAGCTAGTGCTACGTATAGCATATTTAGTGCGGGAAAGCCAAATTGAAACGCAAGCTCTATCTGGAAATGATGCAAAGTCCATATGTGTCAACTTCGGGCTAATTTCTCGAGCGGAGGACTTTCGGACTAATGGAGACGCAAATTCGTACTATCGGGCTAATTTTCCTAACCGCAAAATAGCTGGCTAGTTTAACTTCGTTCTGATGAACACAAACCTTTTATGAACCAATCAGAATCACATATTAAACAATAGCCTACATTGTTCTCCGCATGCTGTACATATATGATCCCACTTAAACTGACGTTGAATATTTACATAGTCGACATGCAAATATGTTTTAATGAAACAATGAATAAACATGACCTTAGTCTGTATAGCCATCATGACAGTAGGCAAAGCCATGAGGATTGCTTTGTCTCTGTAAGCAGTCGCATCAAGAATTAAGTAAGAAGTGTATATCAGTGCAGCACACACTCTTAATCAGATAGAGTGGACATGTGTCACCAGGACGGCTGGCAGATACTCTGAGGACCGTAAGATGTTAGTCACTTTCTGCTCGGTAAAGAGCCGGTGAAGTACAGCCCAATACCGTTTTCTGTCATAAGTCTTCTGTTTATCGGACAGGGCTTTCAGAATTTGCCGCGTGGTTTTCTCTCGGAAGGAAGAATTTAATGCTTTACTGGAAGGGAAACACGGGAGAATATGATGCCGATGCAATATTTCACACAAGAGAAATCCGTGATTGCAATTACGACAACAGCAGATCCCGACAGCTCTGGAGAAATATAATTCCGGTTTGGAGGTAGGCGACAGTACGGGGGTGTGGAGGAACTGCCCGTGGAAGGCCAACGTGCGCATACCCGGCCCCGTTTCCATAAATCATGAACTTCCACACACCATAAATGTTTCAGACGCGCTGAGAAACACTCTAAAGAGTCATAAAGCGCCCTCGGCGCTTCTGTAGTCCTATAGGCTCTCGAGACGGGCGAGAAAAAGGGATTCTGCCAAGTCACTCTCCATCATGTTTACAATGTGCAGCATCTGGGAGGTCTTTATTGGACCGTTTCAACCAGTTAGTTGCGACTCTCAGCTGAATCAGGCAGTCTGTCGACCACGTTACCTGTACGATCTTTCTTTTTGTCTGACCACTGTTGAACTCACATCAATCCAACACGGAAAAGCCTTACCTCCCAGCAACCATTGCTCACAGCTCATGCAGATAATGTTTATTTATGCCAATTAATTTAAATGGTAGCGATTAATGAGACAATTACAGGGAAAATCTTTTACTATTAACTTTAAATCTACTATGTGGGAAGGAAATGTCAACAATATATGCAGTAGACACTCACTATGGTCGGCGTACAACAGTAACACAAAATCCCACGTCCCTCACACATAACCACAATATAACTAGGTCTATAGATTTTTTTTTTTTTTTTAAGGATTTTATCATGATTTCTGTTCTCTCTGTCAAGTTTTTGCTGCCAGTTGTCCATGATGATTGTTTAAATCCATACCCTGGCCAATCTAGAAGAGAATGGGTTCCCCGCTCTCTAGCTTCTCCATAGGTTTCATCCAATCTGCCGCCAGGGAGCTGTTCCCTGCCATCGTTACCCAAGGTTTGAGTCCCGTGATAATTCTTCGTGACAATAAATTTTGATTTGGGGATTAAGGAAAGGCTCAGGTGAAAGGCACACAGGAAAACTGCAGGGGGCTTAAATGTGCTAATGTGCAAGCTGTTCTGGGTTAATCTCTCCTGCCCCTTCAGCAGTCTTTATTTACAGGTTTGGCAGCTCCAACAGAGGGTAAACTGACAAGCTAGATCTTATAGCACTCTCCCGAGAGCATATTCCTCGCTAGCGAAAATCAAATAAACGAAAATCCCATATCTGTAAGCCTTTTCATCTGAAGCGGCTAAATTCAAAGAAAAGGCCACAAGTTAATATTTCAGATTTTTTTCATGGTATATTTATAGCACCCACCTTTTGCTCTCACAGATAAAAGCATCAAACATACTTGCACTTTCAATGTTAATATACAGATCATGGCATATGGGCGATCAGTAAAACTGCAAAAACTTCGAGATGTTATGTAATGCACCAAGATGCAATTAATTCAGCCTTTATTCCTACAGGTTAGGCTGCACAGTACACTGCAGTATGTGTTATTATATAACGGGGGGGGGAATAACAAGCCATTTCTGTTTTTCTTAAAGCAGAACAACCTCGGCAGGGTAGGCAGCAGCGGGATGTCAGCTGTAGTTTGTCCATTTTCTTCAAAGTGCCACACATCTCCTTTTTTGTGATTTTTAATCACAGCCGCGCGCGAATCTAATGGCTGAATTACCAAATGTCCCCATGCAATGTCCCTAACCTCAATGTCACATATATGGGGATTCCAAGCGGCACTGGCTTCTGAAAATGATTTCTTGATGGGGTTCAGGTCGCTATGTAACTTCAGGACACGTTGCACAAGCTCATCTGCTTTCTACACAGCACACTGCTGAGACAAACTCTCTTAATGAATGAATGAATCTTGAAGTTAATGGATAAATACTGCGTTTTTATCCCCCGCCGGGCGAAAGCAAAAAAGGGGGATTGTGTTGTGGCGCGATCCGTCTGTCCATTCGTCCGTCAGTCTGTGTCGGAAGGCACTTGGCTGGTGAAATCAACTCCTCCTACAGTTTTCATAGGATATCCCTGAAACTTTGCACATATGGTGCAGACAGACTGACGATACACATATCGCAGCAGCGGCGACTCCGGCAGGTGATGTTGTGCTCTCAGAGCAGTCTTGTTTCAAACGCAACGCAAAGCGCAATACAAAGACACCTGTAATCTGACACGTTTGTGAAACATTACGTACGTCTCTTTGGCACCCCGTTATATTCCAAACCCTGCCGAGCACCGGCACTGACATCAGGCCCATTGTGTGGCTCAGTTTTCCAACAAAGAGAAAGGGAACATAAATCATGAACTGCAACAACACTTTGAATAGCACAGAAACCCAGGCCCACGGACCTTCCTTATCGCCACCGGCCAGCCCCGAGCTTTTCTCCGTGATAACAGGAAAAAATGAAAGACTGAAACACAGGGATCGGACATTAATGTGATCAGGCCACGGTTTCTTATTCTGTGCAATGAAAGCTGTCCCTCAAAAATGAAATGAGAGAAAAGAATATTAGAAGTAACTTCTCAATGTGATGGTTTCTGTTATGTTTCAGACCAGGAATCAAGGGTGGAGGCAGAGTACAATCCATTAGGGAGGTTTATTGTCAGCAGTACGGTAATGATTGGGAAGGCAGTCCCAGAGGAAGAGAGCACAGTTCAACACAGATGTAATATGCGAAGCAGAGCTGCCAATCGCTGGCCAGTGGCTTTTGGAATAACAACCAAGAGCAGTGCACACTTCACCAGAGCCACACTGTCCCACAGGAGGATGGAGTGGCTTGAGGGAAACTTGATCCAGTCCTGAAAACCGTAGAAGGACTGGGAGCTTATGCCTAACAAACTGGACAGAGGAACAGACTTTGAACACGGTCCAAAGCCTGAACCCTGGACCCTGATTAGGTTTGGGAGCTTGTTCTTCTTAAACAGGACAGAGGAACTGACTTGTGTTGGGTGGACTTGAACGCAGACCCAATCCAAGGTCCTCAGTAGGCTTGGAGGCCTGTTAGATTCAACTGAGTAAAAAGGAAACCTTCCGCGAGTTGCTGTCATTAAAGGTTACATTACACTTAATAAAAACAAAGAGTTTTAACTAGGAGTACTGACTGGTTCTAAGCACAAATAGCAAATTACAATCCAGCAACTAGCAAATCAAAGCAGGGGATTGAAATACACATCACAGAACCATTAGGAAGAAACAAACAAGACACAGCCGCGGAGGGAAATACACACAAGACGTAAACCAATCAAAGGAGACGTACCTCTAATAGACAACCAAGTTGCTGAGAAGTAAGACAAACGGAAGGCTTTCACTTAAGAGGTTGTGACAGGCTTCTGCTGCTCTGGGTGAAAACAATGACATTTGCAAACTGATGTGCCAAAACATTACACCTACTTGTTTAGTGCTTAATCTGCTGTAGGTCCTCCATGTGCAGCCGAAACAGTACTGACCCACCATGATGTGGAATGTAAAAGACCTGTGAAGGTTTTTTGTGGCATGAAGCACTAAGATGACAGTAGATCCTTTGAGTCCCAATAGTTATGAGGTGGAGCCACCAATAATCAATCTTCCTCAGTTCTGAAAAAATGGACACATCACAGAAATTGAAAAAAAAAAGTATAGATTTGAAAAGTCCACTCTCCCTCTGCAATTTTTTATGTGCTTAAATAGATGTAATTGCTAATTTAAACGGGTATAGAAGATACCCATTTTACCCAGTCCAAAAAAGTCGGCAGTATCAACTGTTTACCACTATGTAATATCATCACATCCTTAATTCACACTCTTAAAGCGTTTGGGCGCTGAAACATCACATAGTCAAGTGTATAGCGAGTGAAATGAGACCATTCAGGACAGCAGGCAAGCTAATCCAGCATCCTCACTCTCTGCACAGCCATGCACTTGTAATGTATGCAGAGTGTGCTTTGGCATTGTCTTGCTGGAAAATGCAAGGACATCCCTGGAAGAGACAACATTAAGTTAATAGCATATACCGCTTTGCAAACTTTGTTCATGACTTTCTGCAATAATGGTGCCCTTGCAAATGTGCATGTCACCCTTGCCATGTGCACAACACACCGCCATACCATGACAGATGCTGGCTTTTAATTACATTACGCACTGTAGAGGGTGAAATGCCCCAACTCCAACCGATTTGGCTTTGGGGAGTGTTGTGCTGAAAGTGTTGGTTTGTATGCTTATCCATCTTTTGACAAATCGGTGAAACATTGACTCATATTTTCTCTTGAAGGACTAAGCCGCTTTTTTGGAGGCTTCACCATAACACAATTAGCTCATTAGCTTATGGTGTTGAGCCCCTGAAGCTCATCGATGCGCAAGGGCCACAAACCCAGGCTAATCTGGTCCAAACTAGGCCACTGTGGCTCAAGTCGCTGAATACTTTCACAATGGCTGCAGGAGGAATCTGCAACAAGACACAGAGCATAGCTCCCTGCAGCATATGGCAGCGAGTGCTCTCAAACCTGCTACAGTGTCCGCACTAACCCCGGTTCACCACTGAAAGCACCGACAAAAGGTTACACAAGCGCTGATATAGGACCCCGGAGCGGAGGTAAAAGGTCACCTGGTCTCTCAAGTCCCATTTACTTTCACACCATGTGAATAGTTGGGTGTGGTTTCTGTTGTTTTCCTAGGAAAGAGATGGTACCAGGATGTATTGTGGGAAGAAGATAAGATATTGGAGGGAATGTGATGCTCTGGACAATGTTCTGCAAGAAACCCCTGGGTGCAAGCATTCATGTAGCTGTCAATTTGACATGTACCACCAACGTAAACATCATTGTGAACCAGGCACTCCCCTTTCCAGGCAAAAGCATTCCCCAATGGCAGCAGCCTCTTTCAGGACGATAAAGCGCCCTGTCACATCGCACAGATTTTTCAGAAATGATTTGCGGGACTTTAAGTGTTAAAAGTATTGCCCTGGCCTCCAAATCATGCAGGTCTTAATCCAATTGAGCGTCTATGAGATCTGCTGCAATAACAAATCCGATCCGCAGTGGCTCCGACTCGCAAATAACAGGACTTCAGCGACCTGCTAACGCCTTGGTGCCAGATACCACAAAACACCTTCAGAGGTCTTCTAGAGCTCATGCCTCGGTGGCTCGAGCTGTTTAAGCGGCACACAGTGGTCCACCAGTATATAAGGCAGGTGGTCATTATACTTTGACTCATCATAAAAAAAGGCTATGTACCCATTCATCCTCACGCAAATTTAGGAATATTACTTTACCAAAAATTTTTGGAAATACTGGCTGAATGGAGTGATTTTTTTATTAGGGAGCTGTATTTTTTTTAAAGAGTAAGTTGCTCAAAAACACAGATGAATTATATTGCCCAATTCAACTGAGTGTGCCAATGGATTTTTAAATGTCAGCACCACCAGTGTACGGCGGCACCACGGTTCTGTTACAACAAGTATCTACTACAGCTTTCGTCAAACGAGGTGCGAAAATCCAATGTAAGCGCTACACTGGCATGGCGTCTTACAACGTACGATAAAAATTCAATTTCTTTTTTCATTTATGAACTAACTTGAATTGATAAAGCAAAGCACCTGCATGCAAACTGTATGTTAAATATGTTTAATTATCCATTTAAGTAACAAATATAATCAAACATACGCTCTCTGAATATTTACACTATCAAGCAAATTTTGCTCAAAGTGCGCCTTGATGAATCTGTGTTTGTTATTTATCAGTGCATACACCCTAGGGATTTGCACCACCAGTCATATTTTGATCATGATTGTAAACCTCTGCTATGCTGAAAATCATGTCTTAAAAATAATTACAAACTACTTTAACATTCCCCACTTCACCAGCTCTATTTTTCTCATCACTGATGAAAAACACGAGATGTAATCCAACATCATCACTGAAATTTAAATGAACATTAAAATAAAAGGCTAAAGTAAAAATGACTTCATTCAATGATCACACAAGAAATTGAGTAATTTCTGCAATAAAAAGCAAACGATCAGCTCAGGCCATCTTCAGTGCCTGTCACTCACAGCAGAGCACAGCTCTTTAAAGCCAAAGCCACAATCTAAACACAGCATTTACTGCAGCTGTGGAATTAACTATCAAGATTGGAAACATTTGCTTGACTGCATTTATGCAACTTTATCATATTTGCTTGTCCGCTTGTTTATTTCTACATAAATGAAGATACATGCAAATCGATGTTTGATCAATATCCTTTCAAGTTTTAGAATTTTATTTTCTTCAGTTTTCTTTGAGGCTGTGAGTAGATATTTGCTTGCGATAATCTTACAGTATGTGCATGCGAATGCATGTACGCTTGTGCACATATAAACAACTCTCGGTTCGATGGTGAAGTGTTCCGACACTCATGTTCGTGGTGATAATGCATAAATACGCCTTTGACTTTACGTCAACCACATATCATTATTATATTCTAATTAATATCCAGGACCAGATCCATGCACTAGTACCTGCTTTAATAAACTTTAGAAGTCTTTACTGAGGCAATTTTCCTCACTGCTGAAGCCATTTTAAACCCAATCATTACCATGATTGATAATAGAAGACATTCATATAGCACCTCTCCTCTTTTAACATGAAAGGCTGTGACTGTGATGAGGGGGGGGGGCGCCATGGTCAATTTCGTTATCAACACATCTCTGCTAGCATCAGCAGCTATCGCTATGACCATTGACTGTTTCACGATGCATGATAATTCATAGTAATCGATCTGTGCGTGTATGACAGTAACTTACTTTTCATCGCATCATCACATATCCTGGCACAAAAAAAAAAAAAAAAAACTGTCGTAACAGCCCTGTCATAATGATGCAATTATAGAGCACTCTAGTTCACCTGCAGGGATGTTTCTGTAGAATTATGGCAAGCACAAGAGATGTGGCCAAAGATGTTATTGAACGAGAAGAGATAATTGCCAAATCAACACTCAATCTTGTTTATATAGATTCAATATGAACAACACTGCATGGTCACCTGAGTTTTCAGCTAATGTCAAGCTTCATTGACCCAACATAGATGGAAACTATTGAGTCTTTATTTACCCAGTAAAAGGTCCCCAATTATGCCACCAGGTGTACAGCTAATTAGCCATTATGAGCTAGTTCAAAGACTTCCCTTCCTGACATCATAAGGGGGAGTGACCACCCAGAATAATGAAATCTTATTGACTGCTTGGCTGAAATTGCTCAGTTCTTGTTGCCTCTGGTTGGTTACTTCCCCATGTGATGTCAAGAGGGGAAAGATTTTGAAACGGCTTGTAAAAACTAATTGGCTGTGCACCTGGTGACATAATAGGGGACCTTTAACGTTTTAAACGTGCTCTGGGAATCTAGGTGCAGGTGTTTACGCAGACGCAGAAGCAGGAAGTGTTATCTGACATTAAAGCGCAGCTCCTCTCCTCGTCCACGGAGCAACACTCTCCTGAGCAGCTACAGCACTGAGCCTCCAGCCCTGCTGGATTATTCATAATTCCCACATTTTTAATGCAGTAAAAATCTGCGCAGCTCAACAATTGGTCTTCTTGAACCAGCCATGAGAAATTTCTTACTGGGCGACCTTCAAATTTTCTCTGGCGAGCTGCATCATGAGTCGTCAGGCTAATCCCCTCAGAGCGCACGTCTTATCTGTGCCGAGGGAAGGTGGGGGAGGGTTTGGGCCAAACAAAAGGTCAAAGTCATCTTGGATGAAAGCGCTTTGAATCTAATTGTTTTGGACTCGGAAAAAAAAGCATCAGTCATCATCCTTTGAACAAATGCTGACCTTCAGAAACACATGGCTCCTGGGATTGAAAAAGAAAAGGGGAGGAAACACATCACCACACTTGATGTGCCGTCACAAACAAATGCAAAAAGCATGGTCTCACCGTCAGGCAAAACACGTGCAACTGGATTTGCGGCCATCGATCGCCACAGCATTCCATGAGCCTTTCATTAACTTCCTTTTTTGACAGTTTCTCTCTGTACTCACTCCAACACAAAAGGTTTTCAATAGTTATAAAATAATCTTTGCAATGTGTTTTTCCGTCATTTGTTGAATCATATCAAAACTTCACTACAAAAGCCACAATCAGGGACTAATCAAGTCAAAAAATGCCTTTTCCAGAATAAATGCACAACATATCTACACAAACATCACAGCTCCTGAATTTCAAGGCTAATTAGAGTCGGTGTGGTCGCGACACTGTCTAAGAGCATTTGTCCAACAATACCTGACCTGCACTGTGTTTTGACCTAATCGCAGTGCCATCTGGAGCTTGTGTGACATCACAGGCTGCTCTTTGGTTCCTGAGCACGGGGGAACACAGGCAGGTTGGAAGCTTGAGGAATCAGAGCCAGGCAGCAGACGACGGAACAGGAAAGGTCATCGATCTCGTCAGGCCTATAATAAATTAAAAATCCGCACCATTAGTGGACGTGGCCCTTGTCTGGGCCAGGGTACATCTCGAACTGCCAGAGGGGATGAGAAATAAAAAAAAAAAATCAATTGAAATATAAATTAAAATGTCCTGTAATTAACCTGTCATACAAAATTGCATTGTAAAGTACTAGTGCCCACTAAATGGCCAGAGAGGGTAATTCGTAATAAAAAGAAAATTGTGCAGATGTGCAAAGAAAAAAAAAACAAGGTTTCAGGTTAATGTTGGGTCATCCTGACTGGGGAAGTAAAATGAGGTGATATTTTCAATGGAAATCTGCCACACTGCAAAAAAAGAAAAATAAGGCAGCCTTACCAAGCACTTTAATCTTGTATTAAGACTTAAAACATTTATTTCTATTACCTTTTTTCTCATGTTACATAAAAATTTGCCAGTGAGGTGATATTATTTTGACTTATTTCTAGATTTGCCAATGGGATAAGAAAATTGCACTTGTCAAGCACATGGTGACTTCAAATAAGCTAATATCCTCAAATTAAGAGAGAAAAACAAGAAATTTACATCTTATATTAAGACTAAATGATTTGTTCAGACAGTCACTTTTTGCAGTGTAAACATCTTACATAAATAATGTCATGGTTGGATAGCATTTTTCTTTAAATTAATTTAATTTCAATGGCTATTTTTTTTTGTACTTACACTTAAGTATAAGAATGTGAACTAGTGAAAAAATGTATTGGATTTTGTCCAAAAGTGACAGGTCTGCTGATGAATAGAAAATAATTTTTAGAATATAACATTTTTACTGTAAAATCTTTTTCTGATTCATTTTATGGTTACACTGACAGCATATTTCTTTTTCTGCGAACAAGTACTTCACTTTTACGCAACAAACCACCAGAGGGCAAAATAAGATAACTTAGGCATCAAATGCGAGGATATGAAACATGCTCTGTTTTAAAGAGAAGATCGAAGACTGCTTATTAGAAATGAATTGAAGAAGGGGTTTACACACAACAATAACACTTCTGTTTGTTTTTTTTTTATGTTTGTCTGGTCCAAAAAGGATTTTTTTTTTTTTTTGATCATTTAAATTCAATACAAAAAGTCGTGGTTTTTATGAATCCAGTCTTACCCATGAACTATATGAGTTTCAGGCAGTATTACTATAAGCATTATGTTGAATCATTTATCAGTGTATCGTATAAAATTACGTTCACTCCTGACATCTTCCACATCAGCAAAAGTGGGTTTTTGAAAACAGGCCTGGATACGTTTTTAAATAATTAAATAAAATGGAATACCCCCAGGAAACACACCAACATTTTAATTGCTTTTCAATCAATGTCTCTTATTGCACATAACATAAATCAGTCATCCTGGTAATACGTCAGCAGGCATGAATCCACTAGACCTGATTTATGCCAAAATGTGACATGGGGAGACAGTATAATTAATGTATGGTTTTACAACCTAATTAATGGCTGAGATCAGCAAACATCATGGTGTCCACACATCTCTGTGTGGGTGATACTGAAACAGTTTACATAAGAGCTCCCTGTCCTCTCCAGTCGTCCACATTCAGTTTTCAGGCAGAATTTTTTCTCTACCTCAGTAATTCATAATTTCTCGAATTTTTTGTGTTTTTAGATTAACACAAGTGGAGACTTGCAGTGAAGGCCATACATTGTTGAACAGTGAGCTGAAATTCCACAAACTACCAAAGTAATAAATGCTAACACATGAAAACAGACTGTCTTTACTTTATCCTCAGATTCATTGCTATCAATCTAATTTGCATAGTACACAGTCAAAAAACATTAACTGTGTCACCATTCAAATACTTACAAGCTGCACTACATAAATACTGAGTATGAGGAACTAACATTTTGTGAGGGTTTGTGTACTACCCTGGGGCAGGTCAGTGCTCCCTGCACATGCAGTAAAATACCAGTTTTACTTGCCTTTGGAATGTCCCCAAAATGGGATTATTTTTCCCAAATGACTCCTACGCAAAAATCAATTGCCATTTGGAAGCAATCAATACTGTCAATACCTACAGCCACAAATAACCTACGTATCTATCAGTCAGACAAAAGCCTGGTGATAAGGCCAGAAGTCAACACGCAATCAAGACCACAGCTTGAGCCAAATTACCGCATCAGCCCAATCTTGTCGGAATGATGTCATAATCCTATTCAAAATGTTAATTTAGGAACACTTACATTTATAACAATACCCACATTCCCCCCTACTTCAAATTCACATTTCAGCTGCAACTTTAAGAACACGTCAATCGTTTTTTTTTTTTTTTTTTTTTTTTTTTTTTGCTCTTTGGCAAATACAAAATAAACAAAAAATGATCTGAGTCTCACCGGAACAACTGCAAGTTCCATTACCCATGTCTTTGCAACAGGACACCGCATTAACAAACACTCAACTAGATGGAAGTTTGTTAAATGGAAATTGATAAAAGTTCTCATTTCAATACTCTAATACATTATTGAAGAGCAATAGCATTACTGGACATACAAGAACAAACAATCGGCAGAAAAAGATTTTTAAAGACTTAATGTCAGTGTCACCCGCATTTCAGAAAAGACTCGAGTAACATCGCAACTATGCCAGCAGTTCAATATTTGGCTTTTGGCTGAAAATTTAGTAGTCATTGTTTTTAAAAACTGCAATGCCCTCTTGTGGTAAAACTCTGACACATCACCACCATTGTAAAGAGACCCATAATGTGCGCTGATTGGCCGAGCAGGTTTCATTGCATAAGTCAATAGAGTGCGCAGTACACCCCCGATTAAAAACATAAACCGACTTCAAAGTAGCGTGACAATTTTCTGTCCTGGTTATGGACTGTAACAGTTGCTCCCTGCTAATTGCACTGCCCAGAAGGCCTTAATGGAAAACGTGACAGAGCGGCTGTTTAAACCACTCGTTGATGAAATATTTGTGGGCTCTGAATGGTTCCTCCATCTGCACTTAAGCATATGCCTCTGCAAGAAAAAACCACTATGCAAGGCGCGGCAGGTATGTTCAATTATGACATTTTGAATTTGGTCCAATGTGAGCACGCGAGCGCGACATCTAACTACTGTATAAAGCAAGAATATCTTCGTGTGTGTGTGTGTGTGTGTGTGGGTGGGTGTGTGTGTGTGCGCGCGCGCGTGCTCTTCACATATCTTGACAGCCGACTTCGACTTCAAACTCGGCTAATGCGTTGCTGAAGAGAGGACTCACTCTAGTGCGGCGTCGAAGGAGAGTGTTGTGACCGCACAGCAATTCGGGGTGGCCAAGCAATCAGCCCATTTCTGATAGGCATGTTTTGAACTGGAACTGCACTAATATTCTAATATTAGGAGTACAGTAGCGTTGTACACCAAAATAATGAACTGAAGGTCAACTCACTCCCCACAAACTATGCAAAATGTGAAGAAATACGTTAAGGGCTGAAAGAATATGAAGAGCATACATTGGAAACCTCCACAGAATGCCTTAGCCCAGTGCACCATCTGGTCTCCGCGAGCAGAAATCTGCCTCTTCGCCCTAAACGCGCTCTCCTGGTGATTGATATTACCACACAGCTAGGCCCCGTGCTAGACTGCTTTGATTGGATAGGGCATTTAGAGATTTGGAGTGAGCAACTTTTAATTCATATGAATGTGCTTCACATACTCAGTCCTGGAGGATGCTTGTGTAGGCTACGTATAAAACAAAATAAAATAAATAAAATTCTATTTAAAAAATCAGATTAAGGCGTGTTGAAAATAATACTTGAAGCAAGTTTTATAGTATATTTTAAGCTTTAGCAGTACAATTTTTTTAAAGATTGCAAACTGACTGAATTACCATTGAACTTATGTTGTTGTAATGTAATTACCATTGTAACTTGTTCTTTCCCATTTCAATGTTGTTTCAATGATGCCTTGCCAATTTTATTTTTTGTGGTTGATTCAGTGAAGTTAACATGGCAAGCAAAGCAGGCATGCCGCGTATAACAAAATGGACTTATCAGGAAGAAAACTGACAGCCAACTCCTTAGAATGTTTTCTAGTCCTACAGCTGAACGTTGAGCAAGGCGATCTTAGGCGACCACAGTGCAAAAATTAACTTTCATGAACTGAAGACACATGGCACGAGGGTCAGAGCTCTAAGACCAGAATGCAGACCACACCCAGAGACAAGTTCACGGAAGCATTGCTTCGCCTCTATCCTGATTGACAGGTCGCCATGGTAGCAACTTGTCAATCATCTGGTAGCATGCCCAAAACCATACCTTGCTTTATCACATATTTCACTCTAAATGGGACCATAATTTACAAAATGAACATAATGCTGTATTACAGAGGACTTGAACCAACATAAAGATACATCTTAATATATATGTGCCTCTTCATACTTCCATCTGTCCTCCTGTCCATCTGTCCGTCCATCCATCACATTTCATTTCCAGGCCAGAACACCAAAATTGTTCAACATTTTCCTACAAAATTTAGTATACACTGTAGATACATCTCATTACACAGATGTGTCTTTTCGTATTTTCGTCCGTCATTCATTTTTGGAAAATGTTTTCTGAATTTTGTTTTGGAATATCAGTCATCCCATGGCGCGGTATCTGAGTATTTCGTGCTTGTTTTAATACAGTTTATGCTTAGGCCTCAGAAGCAAGGTGGGAGCACTTAATCGTGAATCTGTGACTTCAGTTGAGCTCTTAAGAGCAAAAACATTCCAAAAAAGCAGCAGATACGGTGGCCTGCAAGGTTTTGGGTTTGAGGCCCGTGTATTGTCCTCTCAGCCAGTTTCAGGATCAACTACTCACTGGATCAGAAAAAGTTGATAGAACATCCTGAAGAATAAGACCAGTGCCGTATATTGTTTATCTACTGCCATCTAGTGGCACATGTTTCAAAAGGGAGCCGGCCAATGGCATGACCAGTGGCATGCACGCTGCCAAGCCAAGCAAAAAAAAAAACAAACTCAACTGTTTGGATTTAATAAGAAAGTACTTAAGAGCCTATGATTGGATCATTATTAAAGTAATTTTTATGTTTTAGCTGGCAATAATTCTTTTAAGCCAAACTGATCCAGTGTGTAGATTTCTTAAACAACCATGTTGGAACGTGCATCCCCTGCTCATGGAACAGATGTGTTTCAGAAGGGGCCGATTATTGGCCAGAACCAAGCATAGAAAACAACTAAGGAGATTGCTGATATCACTGGAATTGGGTCAAGAACTATTCAATGTGGTATTAACCCCACTAAAAGTTTTTAGGATGCGCTGGAAAAGACTTTAAAAAGTAATTTGACTCTTACATCATCAGCAGGAGAAATACTGTACATGTGACATTGCATAAAGTTTTCAAAATAATGCCATGACAACTTTGTGACGTAATCAAAGCTAAATGCAGTCCAATGACATATTAGAGTGTGCGACAGTGTGCAGTGTAGAGTTTGACCTTAACTTATTGTTACAACCATGGAATAAATACTTCTGCGCATGATGAGTCATTGGAGACTTTAGTTGAAATAGACGCCTTTAAAAATCTTATCCTAAATGTTACAAGCAGACCTATAGAGAACATGCAAAATTATTTTTACAATTAATTATATAATTCATATTTGTTAAAGTCAACCAAATTTTTATAGTGAGTCAGTGTCATTTCCTCTTTACAGTTTATTGTTTGCATTATTACTATTTTTTTAATTTTTTTTTAAATTGAGAGTTTTGATTGACAAGGTCAGTTATAAATTGTTACTGTAAAATGACACTGGTAAACAACAACATTTTTGATGGTATTTTAATGTCAATGCAAAAATCAATTCAAATTATCATGTACATAACTACTCATGAATATGAACAAGTCATTTAACTAATCTATAAACCTATCAATAATATTAAGGTTTTGTAGTGCAAATAAGGAAATGAATAAGAGTCCTACTCCTCATTTGATAGAAACTCTGGGCTTTAAAACCCAAATATGTACCTCACCACCTGAGTCCATCTACAGCACTGCATGCCTTACCTTCACATCTGCACAATCTCCAGACTCAAAGACTGGACAGACAGACTACTTTACTAGTAAATTTATTACTATAGGAACTAGTAGCATGCATAGTACTTCATCCATTCCAACACTTCAATCATGTTTCTCTTATTAGTTTGGTGTTGATTTGCATTTACGTCTGAAAAACATCCAGACTAGCCCATTTTGCATCTTGCTGGATGGTCATCTTGCGGCAGCAGTAATGTACAAAACCATAAATTTGCAGGGAAAAGATTACAATTCAAATATCCAGTGATAGATATTATTGTATTGCAGATCAGATACAGTAATCCCAAAAAATATTCCTGTCAATGAGAAATATGAGGTGAGCAAAGGGAAGCTGCATAAAATAATGCAGGGAATGATCTATAATTTACTATCAAAAAAAATGAAAATTATAACATTTTACCCAAGGCCGATTACTCAGAGAAAAGAATTTCCCTCTAGAGAGATGTCACAATGACTGAAAGCCTTCTCTTCAGGGCTTTGTGTATGCTCAAATCACAGACATAATGCGGGTAATTCAGTGGAAAATGTGCTCTTTTTCACTCATCTCCCAGCCTTTTCTTATGTTTCATACCCATAATGTGACCTTGGAGTGATGCCCATAGGTATACTGTACTTTTGCAATCACTAACCACCATTAACACTAATCACCATTAACACTAACCACCATTAACACTAATCACCATTAAGAAAACTGAGGACAAAGGGTCTACATCAGCTCCATATTTGGCCAAAATACCTCTACTTTCACAATTGGACAACTGTAAAACAATACCTTGATTTTACAGCTCTCAGAAAGGCTGGCTCTTCATGGTACATGTTTGCAATTTTTACACACCCTGTAACTTCCTCATCACCAACTCAAGCAAGCTTTTAGTCTAAACACTGGTCATTTCCTGCATCACAATAACATCAAACTTCTGCAGCTCATCCAGAACGCCGTTAAATATATGAATGAAGGAATGAATGAATGAATCTTTGTCATGAAGCAAGATTTACAATGAAACTGCTAATCTATCTTACAATCTCCACATGGTCAGCCTCATCCCCCCCACCCCCACCAAACTCATTATAATGGACCCGCAGCAAATGCGGAACAGCTGTACTATCCCACAAAGAAAAACTCTCCCTAAGGTAACTTCATAGTGATATTGGGTGATTTGAGAGGCTGAAAACTCAAAAACCTTGCCCCTTTCAAAAAAAATAATGATGACTGATTTCTCAGTATCTGGGACATATTCTTTATTTTTATTATCATTTATTTTCACTCAAATTTGTGTCACTTTATACCGTTTGAGCGTAACCCCATTTAAAAACATATCAACTTGAGAAAACATGTAATTGTTGAGTTCTCAGAGCCAAACTGCTGCATGCGGCACGACATTTCAAATGAAAGGTCGTTCTCAGAAATACTCATACTTATACCATAGTGACGACATCGCGACGCCTAACCGCTCGGACCGCATTGTGTTGATGAAAAGAATGGCGTTAGTTTCAAGTCTCTAGCTTAATTAGAAACAAAGTTTTGGACCTTTTGTGTGACCTTGACCTTGACCTTTGACATTGACACTTAAAAATGTATAGGTCTGTAGCGAGTAACTCTGCTAACGTCTCCAAGTTTGTCAAGATTGGCGCAGGATAAATGGCAAAAGGGTGCGTAACTAACAAACTGACCAACAAACAGATGCAACCAACTGATATACTTGCCGATTTTGGCAAGTAATAACCATATGCATATGGCAGTGTTGACAATATATTGCATAAACACTTCATAAGCTGAAAAAAATTACCCCAGTTTTGAATTTGTGGGCCCGATTGCCCTCGTTAATGGGCACTGATTCAGAGGATTGAAAACAAATTCTGATACTTTCATTACAGACACATACTAACTACTAATGAACATTTATTCAAAATCAAATAACCAAATTCTGTGATTAAACTTTTTAAACCACGTTTTCCACGCTCAATATGTAGAACTGCTCCAACACTTTGGCTGCAGCATTTAGGGTTGGAATTGACAACATTAACTTCTTTGGAAAACTAATTCAATTTTGGTAAAGCCAGCTCGATAGACATTTTTATTTCCATGTTTGAAGACAGAGAAATACTAAAGTTCTTATGATTAGGAACACAGCAAAAATTTAAAAAAGAACTCAGCCTTCGGAGTATAACATTCATAAGCCTATGTATTGTCTGTGCTGTTTGCACTTTAATGGGTTGCACCCCCCCCCCCAAAGTGTTTCCAGTGATAGAAATACCTCTCACTGGGGGCTTTTTGATCATCATGCCAATATTTATGTACTCAAGAGATTTTAATATAGAGGGCAGCTGATTCAGAGAGGCTGGAAGCACCATGTCAGGCACCAACAATAATGGCATAGTTTGAGTAAGGCGACTTAGATCTTGTCGTGAGCAGAGAAATGAGTGGCAGTCTATATTCAGCACGAAGATACAGCGGGTCCATTACTTTTTCTGGATTTAAGAGCAAAACTTATTTCATTGGTAGACACAGAAGACTACAGAGAGCATCTTCCTGGAAACATTCTTATCCAAGGTACTGCTGGACAACTTCAGTATGCAGTCAGGAGTAGCCTAAGTGCCTGTTGATGAGTATAATACCATTTAGGGACATGCCAAAGTTTCCTATTGTTATTCTGCCTCAATAGTCATGTTACATGCTTTGTAACATAACTGGGGAATCAGAATATTTAGCTAAGTGATAGACTGGAAGTGCAAAAGGCATTAGAGCTAAATGTCAATGTCTTTTTAATTTTATTTGTAATATAATTGCACCAATTCAAAATCAAATGTGTGTGCAGGACTAGGAAAAGGGGTCACTTGGGTCAATTTTATGAAAATTGAGATTTTCCAACAAAATCAAAGAGTGATCCAAGTTTTTCATTTTGAGAAAAAAATTGGGTGAATGGGGAAAAAAATCCCAAGTGACCCCCTTTCCTAGTCCTGCACACATATGATTTCAATCAACTGTTTTGAAGGAGTATTTTATGATCACAAAGAGTGAAATAACAAGCAAAATATTTAAAACCATTTCTGAGTTTCAAAATATAGAAAATAAATTAAAATATTTGCAGAAATATTTTCCTGACCTCGTGAAATGTCATTTTGTGGCTGTGATTGTTGTCATTAGATGGAAAAAGTGACCTTGCGTCCAATATAGCATGCGTTTTCATGCAATCGTGAATCACAAAGACGGTAGTCACAAACGTGCGAGCAATTCACACGAAAAAATATGCATGCAGATAAATCACGTGTCGCATACCACAGGTAAAATCCCTCAACATGCCCACCACGCTAGTGGGCAAGTCCATCAACTGCTTGGAATGACTGTTTACACACATCTGGAAGATACCAATTTATTCACGTGTCGCAGAGAGTTGAAAACGGAACATATCCTGCCGTAAATCAATTTCGTACTTCCGTAATAATTTGTAGCATTAAAACGCACGATTTATTTAACCGGCTTGTTCATCTGATTCATTAATTTCCCCATTTCAACTCTTCCCCCCTTCAGAAAATAATGGAATGGTCCTTACTTACATTTCTAACTCACGCAGTGAGCGTCTTTTCAATGCGGGCTTGTCCACTTAAAAGGGTGAGTGTGTCCGATTCCATTGGACTTCGCAAATGGTACTGAAGTCGTCAAACGCCGCCGAATTGACAACAGCTATGACTGGAACTAATGTTTTCAAGATGGATGTGAACATAGTAATGCTGGGCACAGATAACGTTGGCAAATCTGGTAATTATTTTTTACAATACAAATGTAATTATAATTTATAGATTAATGTTCGTCGTTCATCTAACGCCAATAATGATGTTTTTCAGCGCTGACAGTCCGTTTCCTGACCAGGAGATTTATTGGAGAATACGGAGATATCGGTGAGTTCCGCCGCTTTTTTTTTTTTTTTTTTTTTTAGCAAATCATAAGTGAGTTTTTAACGGTTTCTATGTCTGGTCACTAGCAACTATACTTTGCTCTCTTTTTTTGTATAGAGTCCATCTACAGTCATAATGTCGTTGTGGACGGAAAAGAGGTCTCATTCGGTATTTGGGACTCACCATACTCACAGGTGAGATAACGACTTAAAATACTATTGTTTACTTAAGTGTAGTTTCTATAAATAACAGTTCTGTGCTCGTTTCCCTTTAAACCGCATGGAGTGAAGTCTTTCTTGTTGCTTTACCTGTAAGCCATTTTTATGCCTAAGAGGTGAAGTGGTCTCACACACAGAATAATACGCGGTGCTCTTCTGTTCTCCCTAAAGTCAGTATTAAACTGCCCAGCAAATCTGGAGGAAAGAGCGTTGCATTTTTCCCTTCTCGTTTATGAACGCCAATCCGGCTACGCCTCCGGTATTATTTCAGAGTTTTCGTTGATGCAATTACTGTTTGACTGGCTGGGAATGGATGAGATTTGGCATTTCCGCATAAATTACTGCGATTGAACCAGATGTGCGTGCTAACAGTTTAATGCTGCCATTGTTGACTGCAGAAAATCTTCCCGTTGGCTATTGACACGGAGTTCCTGTATGTTTCAGCTTAATACTGCTGCATTTACTCTGAAAGGTCACCAAGTGTTTGCTCTCATAAGTTATGATATTTCTTGTCTGGCGGCAACAGCTTTTGCAACTTTTTTTTACCTTGGAAAAAGAATTATTATACAATCCAAAGGGTGTAATACAGTATAAAGAAATACCCCTCAATGACTGATATCATTTATGCAAAGAATCATCTGTTCGGGATGCTACTCCTTGTTCTGCTCATATTATTCTCTAGGATGATGTTCATTTTTGAATAATGAATAAATTTTCTAGTGGTTATGAGTTATCTGCCAGGAAAGTCATAGGCTGATGTACTACAGGGAAACAAATGGCTGTCCAATGCAACTATAGGCACAGTCAGAATGAAAGACAGCCCCGACTAATCATACATTCATTAAAGAAGAGTAGGAAGAGATGGCCTTTCATTTGTCTAGCTTCTATGTTGCCCTCCCAGCTGAATTTTGGGTTAAGCAGCTGTGGTGACAGCAGCAGTTAATGTTATTCACTGTTACTTCCTCACAACCAAGGTGCAGCAAAGCTTAACTCTAGTCCTGCCTCTAAGCTAGGGCTGCCCAACCCTGTTCCTGGAGAGCAACAATCCTGAAGGTTATCACTCCAACCAAAGCAAACCACACCTGCTTTCCCAGTTACAGATCATGACGAGCTGCTAATGAGCTGAATCAGGTGTGTTGAATTAGGGTTGGAGTAGAAACCTACAGGATGGTAGCTCTCCAGGAACAGGGTTGGGCAGCCTTGCTCTAGGCTAATGTTTATCGAGGACCGGCATACAGGGAAATAGCTACTGGGGAATGATATATCGACGACTGGCACATAGGGAACCAGGTGAGGGTCCTCTATATATCGGCGACCGGCAGGACTAGGGTTAAGTCATGCTTAATGTGGTGGCTGAGAGAACAGTACTCTGTAATTTTCCACGAGCCCGGAGAGCCTGCTGAGCTGACAATCTCGGCTTCATCCCTGTATCTCAGGAGCGGCTGAATGAGAGCTCGGTGCAGGAGAAGCAGATGCAGTGGGCTGATGGCTTCATCGTGGTGTACAGCATCTGTGACCGTGCCAGCTTCAACGCCGCGGCCAAGCTGGTTCAGCGCATCAGGGCCGCCAGGGACTGCTCGGGTTCGGAGAAACCGCCCATCATCATCGTTGGGAACAAGCGGGACTTGCACCACCGCCGAACGGTGACCAGCGAGGAGGGCCGCCTGCTCGCGCTCACGACGGACTGCCAATTCTACGAGGTGTCCGCTGCCGAGAACTACCACGGCGTCCTAATGGTCTTTCATGGCCTGGTGGACCGGGTCCGAGAGACTAGGTCGGCTGCCAAGAAATCGGCGGGCATCAAGGGCATCGTGAAGAGCATGTCGGCCGTGTTCGCCCGCAAACGGACCGACTCGCTATGAGGGGATGGACGTCCTGCGAAGAGGAGATGGGGGAAGACCCGCTCACGAACGCACGTGCACATATACACACACGGCCGCGAACGTGTAAAGGCAGGATCTGCGCGGGGCCGTTTGAGTTGATGAGGCCTTTAAGTCCGTCTCGCTCTCGCTTCCAAGGACTGTTGAGCTTCTGGTTTAGTCATTTATGACTTAAGCAAACAATCAACAGGAGAAAGGCTTGGCCACTTCCGCAATCTTGGAGAAAGGCCTGGGAGGGGGAAGAAAAATGCTCCCCACCCCCCAAAGTTATACTGTCATGGGTAACTGTAAACTAACAGCAACTCTGGTTGCTTATGCTGTAAAAATTTGGTGAAAAGGACACTTTCTTGAAGTCATTCTTGGCTAACTGAGCTAAGTGTGGTCTTCTGCACTCAATGACTTACGTAAGGACAGCACTGTGACGACAGCCAATATCATGCCTCCCCTTTGACTCCATTTTGTGGTTGTCAACATGGCTAAATGCCAGCTGTCATTACTATATCAGCTGCCTCACTATGTACGTGTGTCACATCAAATGTACTGAAAATCATCAAGGCAGCAAAATCCAAGGAGAGGAGGAACACGTGACCTTGACGCAGCTTTTGAACATGGAGAACTTCTGATTCTGATTTTTGATATTGTTGCCATTGTTGATAAAATACAGATTGAGAAGGTCTCAAAATGAGCAAAATGACCCGACAAACGCCCCCCGTATTTCAGGGTCAAAGGAACTGAACAAAGGTCACCTGTCGACAGCGAGCCACATTCCGCCCAGTGTCTTCGCCCGTACGCTACAATTAAGCCAAGCTGCTGAGGCGCTCGGCAGACACGTGCACACGCTGTCAGTGCCGTTTCTCTCCTCTCAGCGCTGACGCATTTGGTCTTTATGTAGCTTTTAAATGCCTTGTGTCTCCCGCTGCCTGTCAAGCAAAATCAAACATTTTGCCTCATTCAGTTCAATCAGTTTAGCGGCATTGTGTCAGAACTCCCTGCCGTTTGTATTCCCCTTAGCTTTGGCTCTTGAGAGCATACAAAGTGATTGTCAAAGACCTTGCACGAAGCACAATGAATAAGAGGACTGATGTACCGTGCAGTTTTGCCATCTTTGCTTTATAATTGTGTAAACTTTGGAAAATAGAAATTACGTTTAAATTCTCCTTCGCTATGACTATGGTCACTGTGCCATAGGGAAAAAGTCAGCAATTCCTTGAGAAATTGTAAGTGAAAGTCTGCGTTAAAAGCATACATATTAATGATATTTCAACTTGTCATTTCATTCAATAAATCATTCAGGATTAATGTTTTTTTGTGATTTTTGCATCCATCATTGCCAGAAAGACAGGCAGAATGATCACAATGTAATTTCTTACGGCCCTGCGAGTTACAATTTCTGGCAGAAGAAAATCTTAGGAAAGTCTTTTGATCAGAAAGTAATTGAAGGGTTCAGTGCAACAACTTGATAAATGGCAATCTCATGTTTTATGGTATTATGAGGAATATACTTTCACCATGTACCAATGTTGTGTACTGGTCAGAAATCCGCTTTGCTCCTGATATAGAATTTCTGAATCTATCTATGGGGAAATTGAACTAAAATATATATAATCTTTTTATCCTCCTCTTTCATGTAAAACATGAGGTTGGCATTTATTAAGTTATTGCACTGAACCCTTCAAATGTCCTGCTATATTTTTCATGCAGAGAATTTCACTCATTATTTCTACTATTGGGCTGAGAAATTGTAACCAAATGCAGGTAATGAGCACTGAAGACTGGGAATTCTGGGAGCCTGTGACACCAAACCAGCATCACGTGTACGAGGGATAAAACTGGTTTCAGGTTCCTCACGTTTGAGTTGGACCACCTCAGATGGGTAACTGCAATAGTCTTCGTTCAAGAAGACCAAAGACTGAAAAATTACGGCTTAACGAAAAATGGCGTACAATCTGTGCTACTGGGCTTCACTGGCCTTTACCTCCATTTATACTCATGATTGATCTTTCTAAGGCCTTATGGTCCTGGTCCACCCATTTACAGCTCAGAAGCTCACCATCTATGAACATAATTTGTTGAAAAATATGCATTACTAGAGATTGTCTGGGATTGCACCAGCCACCATATTAAAGCAGGTGTTGCTTACAGTATAGCTGTTCTGCATATGACATTTTATGTCAATATCAGCATTGCATGTAACCAAAACTTTCGCAAGAGAAATAAGTTTTCCGTTTCTCTGGCAGTCAGGAACTGTATGACTCGACACCTTAGCTATGTCAGGAGTCCTCATTGTAACCGTTTGCCATCACCGGAGTCCCCATTATAATGCGGAAAAGTGAGTGCGTACTCAGAAACACGCCCATCTTCAAACTCCGCTTTCCTTTTTAACTCTGTGAAGTTTAAAGGCTGCATCTTAAAAGGCTGCAATGCCACAATGTTCACAAGAATCGTCTGCAGACAAACAGACAAAAATAGAAACACTTTCAGAAATGCTCAAAATAGCTTTCCTGGTTTTATAGTAGTTTCAGAGGAACTTTGCTGTGGTTTGGCCTGATGACTTTTTACATTACTGGTAGCCAGGGCTACCAATTAGCACACCTTCTCAATCGAGAAAGTAGTTTGGAAGAATTGTTTCAGCAATGTTCCTACATTGTCTAAAAGAAAGAATGAAAAGTTTAAAGATGGACATCAGTAGTAAACCTCTTAGATTGTGATGGGGTAGATCCACTATGCAGTAAGGTTAGACATGAGGAGTTTGGCTCCTATAAATTTACATAAACCTACATATGGTCATCGAATCCGTAGCGCTCCACAAGTGACAGTAAAGATCCGCAAATTTATGAGGCAGTGGATCTTTGGTCACGAGAAAATACGGGAACCAACACATTCCACTTTGGAGGACTGTTTTCACCAAGTTTGAAAACTTGTCTATAACGTTGAATTATTTAGCTCGAGGTGAATCTGCTTTTTTTTAAATATTGGCATGTGCCTCATAGCTATTCTGATGTATTAACAGCAGATTACTGCATGCTGCATATTCTAACATAAAGATACATCATGTTGCATGGTTGACTTTTTCCCAGAATGCAAGAAAACTCTGGGCACCCATTTTCATCCACAAGGTTAAGCAAGACCCAAAATTTGACACCATCTAACGCAGACTGACACAGCATTCCAGAAAGGCTGATAAATTGGTTTGTTGTAAGCTTCCGCAAGAACACAAAAATTCTGCAGTTAGTTTACGCAAGGCATGAACTTAACTCGCATGCGTAACCTTAGTGCATAATGGATCTGCCCTATGAATCCAGTGGGTTAACTTGTCTTCAAAGACAGGGTATGTAAACCCTACCATTTTAAAGGAGCAAAGTCCACAAGATAAAGAGAGGATAAGCATTTAATATGGTCACTCTTATGGATAAGTCGCAATACCTGGTTTCAAGAGTCTGAATTGGTTGCTGTCAAATTTAAAAACGAGCAAGATTATAAACCTTCGCCAAGGCTGAAAAATGCCCCATTTGTCGGCACCCCTGCAATAGATTTTTAAAAATTTTTGCTTTTATGTAGCAGGAATCTACATCATCTCAGCAATAATTTAGCGATGGCTGGAAGTCTCCAACTCCATTAGTTACTTCTCAATAGCGGCGTGTACACACCCTCATTTTGCTTGAGTCCCTGGATTCAGGAAGGTATCTGGAACCAGAAAAGCTAGTGATATTATCTTGACATTGAGATAATGTCCCCCAATTTTTCTCATTTCAATTTGTTATACATTTATGAAGATGTGACTCAAAATTTTGTCCGCTCTCGTAATGGTGGAGAATCCTTCAAAAAAAAAAAAAAAAAAAATTCTGGATCCAGATTCCACCAAAAATCTGATCACCTGTAAGTCCTGTCAAGGTCTGCCTCAGGTAAAATTCTTGCGCAAATACATTCATTAGATTTAGCTTAATCCTGCTAATTAACCAACAGTCAAACTAACAAAAAAACATGAAAGGTCGTTCTTAGAACGATGACTTTCCGAAATCAAACTTTGAGTGACCTTGACCTTGGACATAGAAACTTAAAAAAGTATAGGTCTGTGGCGAGTAACCCATGGTAACATGTCTCCAAGTTTTGTTAAGACTAGTGCAGGATAAATGGCAAAAGGGTGCGTAACTAACAAACTGACAGACAAACAGATGTCTAACTAAACCGACTGATGCACTTGCTGAAATCGTATGATTTCGGCAAGTAACAACCAATCACGCAACCTCCAAGGCGGCGATAAAAAAAAAAATAGACCTTGTGGCTCCTCAGGGTCAGGGTTGCAGACCCCCGGCAAAAGCGTATGGAGTGCTCCAATGGAAATTAGGCCCATGATGCCTCTTTCTGATGCACTGCACCCGTACGGGCAAGTATGGTTTGTTTATCAGCCAAGTGCACAGCCCTGGATCCCAACGGATACCTTTTTCGGTGTCACTGATGCACTTCCAAATCATTGAAGAGGTTGCAGCAAACGTGTGCTCCACTCCTGCTCTGCATGAGTCCACCACAGAACAAGAGGTGCTGTGTTCTCAGCAAAAAAGAAAAAAACATCAGTATTAATCATCTAAGGTCAAGGCACTCCTAGGATCTTTAATTCTGTCCTTGGAGCGAGGATTGTTTTTCCAGCAAAAGATGAGGACACACAGTAACAATGGGTTTGCGGAGGTTTCCAGAACCACAAATAAAGCACTACAGCGATGAAGTGCATGACAGGAAACAGGCTTCGGTGATAAAACTGTTTATAGTTCAGGTTCCTAATGTAAATGCATTTTGCTTTCCTCTTTTACCAGTTCAGAAAACAGCCAGTGTTAATCATGGCTCTTTAAAAAGAGGACTGTGACACAGAGCAGGTCTTGTAAGTACACAGACAGATGAAAGGACTGTCTGTATAAGGCCAAGGCAACACCTCAATCAGTTAAATTTAGTAAAAGAGAGGAGGAAACCGTATACAACATCTGAAATGTGCACTTCAGTGGAAATGTGTACGATATTATTTTGGCGGTGTCAAAAGCACACGCTCCTTCAATGTCCCTCAGAAATGAGCTCAAGGGTCAAATCTCCTGCGATCTGGAAAAACCTAGTGCATATGTCACTTTTGGTGGAAACTGAGTTTGACCCTCATTTGCTGTAATCTAGAGCAGTGAAAATCTTAATACACTTGCTATTTGTGTTATTTGAACTGTCAAAATCAAGTTTATTGTTTTTCTCTTTTAGGAAAAGTCCAAAATCTAAAGGTTTTTGTTCAATTTTGAGACCCTTGCCACTGATAAACTCTCTAGGTTTTTCCAGATCACAGGAGAAATGAAATGTGCCAATGTAAATGAAATTGTTTTATTAATAAACATGACAGAAATGCGAGCAAAAATCAAATTCTAAAGAAATGCATATTATTTCTTCTATTTTTAATAGATTCAACATTCACTTCTCAGAATTCTTTACCTATCAACTAAAGAGTGACATGTAGCTAAACCTAGCCATTCAGCCTAACAAAATTTGCCATTTTCCCAAACACTAAGATTTCCTCACACATTGGTCACTTCACTTGATTATTTCTAGCACGCCATCAAGTCTGGTTTTTAGTTTAGATACTTTAGCTACAATATTCCACGCTAATGTTAGCAAGCTCAGGGCGTTAACATTTCAGGCATGCCTGACTAGCAAAGAAAGCAAGAGATGCTGACATCCACAGCGAATACATAACAGCAAATTAGATTGTGATTTTGAACTACTAAGGCTTTTTTTGCCGTTACCTAAATATAAAGTTGAATACAAAATTAGTTATCTTACTACACTGTAAGCATCACTTGTGCTTGTAAGTTAGCTGCCCACCTGTATGCCATTAAATGTTGCCGCATTCAGGTGAGTGTCGTTTTAAACACCCGGGCCTTAGTCCAAATGAAAGACGTGATCCACAAACTCAGTGCACTTTAGAGGCCAAGACGCATCAAATCTAAGTGTGTAAAAATTGCTAGTCCCAAGTGCTTCCATTAAATGTCAGATTCACATTCTCTCAGGGTCATTACAAAGCACCGGATGTAAAACTGCTCTCTCTCTGATAGATTGACTAATATACTGGGCCAAAAAATTGTCATTTATAAACATAAAGAACTCTCATATTTTCCATGGTCTACCACATTTCCCCAATTCCAGGGTAATTGAGTGACCCAAAATAACAGTTTCATCTCCCCAACAAGCTTGTTCAGTTTCTTTAAAGAGCACTGCATCTGCAATACTGTCAGAAGCAGGAAGTTAGAAGCACACTCCTTTGTTAAAACTCTTCGCATGGTCCCTCACCAACCGAAACCAAATACCCTTCCAAGGCATTAGTTGATAAATTTCTGAAATTTCCTGCACAATAAGATTTTCTTTCACAAAATGAACAACATCTAGGCCTTTTCAGCTGGATCTATCTTTTGAGATACGGAACACAGCTTAGTCAAGTCTGTACACGGAAAAATATATTTCGGCATGCAAAATTCAGTGTTAGTTTCAAAAAGCAGTTCAAGGATTGAAAATAAAAAGTACCACACACTGTGCATTAAAGAGGATCATATTGAGGTCTTGATTTCATCAGGTCTGTGCACATCTAACTCTCGCAAGTGTACTTTAATAGATCCAGTGCTGGAGCACTTTCCCGATTCAAACGGAATGTTCTTGTGGTCTTTGGCTGGTGTCCTTTGATAGTATCAACAGGGTGAAAGAATACAGAGATGCAGGAGAAAAGAGGAACATTTCTCATTGGGGGGTAGAGAAGGGGACAGGGGGTGGGGTACTGTGCGCATGCTGTGTTTAAAATGCAAAATTTTTAAAAAAGCCTTTCCTGTAAGAACCATGAAAAAAGAAATCATATGAAGACAAGTGAGCTACAGTTTTCCGTAAAAACTCCTGGCTCAATCGCTTTCCGTGATAAAGTAAGTAGTGGATCGTGCTCAGACAGTGGCTCATAGTGAGCAGCATGGTTTTGCTTGGATGGAACCAATTTGTGCTATAATTAAAACTCAGTATTGATTTACCCAGACACAGAAGTGGGGTAAACAATGATTCACATCACCTCTATGAAATCATACAACAGACGATAGCCAACCATACCACAGAGTCAACTAAGTGCACTGTATGAAACATTTCACCATTTTAATGTTTTGAAAAATGCCGCAAACCAAAAATCACATAGCTTGTGTCAATAATGAACCCATGAACCACAAGGAACACTTCTTAGGCATTGCCTGTATGCAGTTTTTGTGAAAAACATTCTACTTTGTGGCAGATTTGACATAACATGGATCTCCCACTCAATGTAGCCCTTATTCACAAGTGAAACCGTTCAGTTTCATGCTGAAAATGATTTAGACGGACAAAAAAAGGGACAATAATAAGGTTACTGTCATAAAAAAAAAAAAAAATCTTCAAGGATTTCCACAAAGATTCCAGACTTCCTTTCAGACTTCTGAACAAAAGTTTCCTACTCTCTCCTTTTATGACTGAAGTTCTTCCGACGCTCATTGCTCAAAATAAAGTCAGAACAGACAGCAGCAGAGAACGTATATGCACACAGATCAGTCACATGGCACAGAAGCTGGCCTTTGGCTAAAGTTTACTGCCTCTCTGTAAACAGAACACAAATCTCTTCTAAAATAAAACTATGTGTCACATTTTTCAACATTCATAACTTTGGTTTAACAAGCTGCTATGACAGTGAAAAAGCTGCCAAAAAATCATTTGGCAATTTGAATGGGAAATGGTTCCCTTTCAGCAATAACAATGATGTAAGAGGCTTAAACACTAATGAGTCCCCTGTTCCTTCACCTGTTCCCCACCCTTTACATCACATTAAACTCCTGTACATCATTAGCAGCACCAGCAAAAAGTCTTGGTGGAATGAGGGTGGGTTGAGATGTTGAAAAAGAGCAGATATATGGAAATTTATTCTCTAAAAACTGAACTGGATGACTGCTATATGCTCTCAAAAAAAAGTGCAAGACAACAAATCAGGGGTGCGATATAATGGTAGGGGAAGCACTGACTATATGTACCACATCACCATCTCTGAATCCTCAAATCTTAAGAAGCTAATTTTCAGCTACGTTCAGTAATGATACCCTTATCTAAGTCTTCTGCCTCATTTTCTGTTCTCAGTTACCAGAGGCAACGAGAGGCCGGCGGGAGGCGGGGGGGTTAATTGACCCTGGGGGACATCGATTCCCTGACCTCGCATTTCTGCTGTCTGACAGTAAACACTTGCAGTAACGTCTTAAATACTAGGAGGAATGAGTGGAAAAAAAGCCGCCAAAGTTAGAGGATTAAACATACAAAGTTCCTGTTATACAAAACAGAGTACCCTCAAGCCAAAGCGACAGTACAGAATGAAAGCTTACTAAATATAGAGTCTAACATATGGATTTACTGTATTTTGTTTCAAAGGCTTGAACAAACCGAATAAGCAATCCCTCTATAGCACAGTACTCTTTAAAAACTGTGGCATCTCCTTGACAAGATATTTTTCAGCTTCTTCTTCCTGGAACAGTACTCCTAACAAGCTATCACAAAAAAAAAAAAAGTAATGAACAAATTTGAGCAGTGAGGTCACAAATATGAGAATAGAATATTCATAACTGAGCACACTTATGCTCATCATGTCAATCAATACTGGCAATTTAAAGCAATGGAGATCTAAAGCAAACAGGTGCTGTAGTGAGAAGACTCATATACGGCAAAAATGTAGAACCTGGCATGTGCTGGGAATATCTGAGATTCCAGCGGAGGGGTTCATTATGGGTTACGGAATGATTAGATTTGGGGATGGGGGGTGGGGAAGGGTGTTTCAGATCGTCTGCGATGCTTCTTCTGATCCCATGACCTCCTGCCGGTCGGTGCATTAAACACCCACGCAACACAACGGGACACAACAAACCTCACCAAGTGCAGAGTTTCTGCTTTATACTTATAAACTTCAAAGACATCTCACAGCTCTCTGGAACAAAAAACCATAGAATGAGAGAGACAGACAATATTACAGGATATGCTTCGGAGGAGGGCAATGTTTACACAGCGAATTGCCAATAAGAACCAAGACTATTTTGAGTCATGAGTAATCTACATGGTTCAGCCAATAAACAAAACTATATTGTATTTCGTTTCCCTTTGAAATCCAATAACCACTTCGATTTTCCGGGGGAATCTTGCGGCTGAAACCCGTGCCAAACAGGCGTTCTGAACGACCTCTAGAACAAAAGCAAACTTCCACAATTGATGGCTTTTGTCAGCTTAACTGCAGTGAACAGGCAGCTAAGTATTGTCCTTTACAGCACAGAGAGCATTTTCATTCATTAAAAACAACGCCGCTACGATGCAGCAAACGAGAGCTATTTTTGCCCATTTTTCTTTTGAGCCCATTCATTCATAGAATAGGAGAATGAAGACGTTAATTTGCTCAAAAATTTTTGACCTCCTGCCTTTTTTAAACATTTGCTCAAAATGGATAAAGTTAAAAATGTTCCTAATATTAATACTATAAACAATGCATGTTAATGGGGCAGTAACAAGCAAATATTAACCCTTAAAAGACTGAAATCTCATGATCTGAATGTTCTTATCTGAACACTCTAATGTTGAGGTAAAAATCACAACAAGTAACGGAAAGAAATGTGGTTGTTTGAGAACATAAAATAGGAATTTTGAACATACATTCCTCTAAATTGTGTATTATTTAGTTACACAAACACACACACACACACACACACACAATTGTAGTAAGCCCCACAGTGTGGATTTGAACTCCAGAATGCAAAGGCATTTCTGTCCATGTGCACCTGAGGGAAGTGAAGCGCGACCACAGGGTGTGGGACGCATTCAGATCCCATCTCACAGCACGTCACATCGCCGTCTCTCGAGTGCCATTTCCAGGGGCGGGACTACGGCCAATCCCCCTAGCCTAATCCCCCAATCACCCTTTTTCACCAAACTCACGCAGCCTAATTACTGGACTTCAGTTGCATAAACACATTCGAGCCGCAACTTGAGTTTCAGTTTGTTTTTTTGAGGCGAAGCTTAACTGTAGCTGTTGGCGCTGAAATCGGTGGTTACATAACGTGCAATTCTGCACATGCTGGAACTGGAGCCTCGGGTAAGCATCAGCAATGGGAAAGATAAACATGTGGGAAATAATGAAAACCATCACTGGCACGCACAGCGCACAGGTCCAGGTGCCTGAACTGCAGCTATTCACCCTGCAGCGCTGGCATTCATTCTTGCACCTTTGCCGAATAATCAACCAATTTAGTATAGAATAGCCTTCTTGTTATGAAGGTAAAATTAACCATGTGAAAAAGTAAAATGGTAAATATGCAGTTTATAGCTCTCTAACAACAACTCAACAGAATTCACAGCATTTAGAAGTCAATAACAGAGGTCCCAGCATATAAAAACATATCCCAATCTAATTTATGTTGGCATAATCCTGCTGAGGGATCTAAAAGATGGGCATGTACGCTATGTCCTGATGGTAGAGGTTCCTGACAGCTGTTTGTTGTTATGCGGCGATCCACGCTTGAGGGCTTCAGAACTTCTGTATCCCGCGTAGGATTTGGACTCAACTTTTGAATTAAGGGCCCAGTTCTCAGAACATTAGACCGCACAGCAGCGCAACACTGATAAAAATCATTTCCTTGCAGCTATTGCATTGCCATCCGTTCATATTTCAGCTAACTCGAATTCATTGCGTTACATAATCAGTACACTAACTGTAGAATACACTCAGACTTCGCACACTATATGTCATACACACTCCTATCCACAGCCAGATGATACAACTGGCATAAGTTCACTGGGGCAAAAAAAGGATGGGTCAGGTCACTTTTCAGGGTCAAGACATATTGATTCAGTTTGCCTCATAATCTGGCATCACGCCATTTTATTCCATGTGAGCCGATATTCTATATGTCACCACCGTGGGGACACCAGAAACGGAATAGCATGTATGAGTAGGGAGAACCAGCCAATCAGCTGAGCATCAGAATTTTGGTAGGCAAGGGAGAAAGGACTAACAGTCAGCAAAACTCATGAAACATTATTATAGCTCCAAGCTATTGTTATCTTATGGTAAATGGATGGTATTTTCACAACCAAAGTGTTGTATTAGTATAGTTATACTATAGTTATTCAAACTACAGCAATACAGTTGTGTGGACTACAGTAATATCATCATACTGTTGACAGTGGTAATATTATAGCTATGTCATGGCTATAGTACTACTCTAGTTATACTATGCAAACTATAGTAATACTATAGTCATGCCGTTATTACAAAGAAATAACTATAGGATGTTTTCATAAGGAAAGTTACAGCCCCAGAAGCCACAATTAAAACACAGACCTCTTCCTTAAATTTCCTATTCTGTTTAAATGAAATATTAAATACCAAAACAACAAAATACCTTAATCCGCTATTCTGTAGCTGTATGTCCATAGTATGTTATTGCATTTAAGCGCTGAGTCACAGCACTAATAATTGATGGTGGGAAGCAGACCTAAGGTTAGGCTTAGGTTAGGATTAGGGAGGACTGGGTTATTAAATGTAACCAAAGTCCTGTTTCAGTGTAAATAGATGAGGGACACACAGCAGGGACACGTAGGTCTGATGGTAATCACACATGCAAAAAAAAAACCCAGAAAAAAAGAAACATGTTCTTTATATGAAGGACCAAAACAACGGCCACAAAGGTAAAAGAAGCAGCGATAGGGGATAGAATGTAAGATCAATGCTCCATTTACAAAGTTGAATATCCTCTTTGCTTCATGCAGGCCGCATGGCTTTGCTCGAAATCTGCATCTGCTGGCGTCTGATGCCTGATGGAACGGTTTCATCGCGCCAGGGTGGACCCTGTGGGTACTCACCCCAAATGTGTGAGTCAGTAAAGTTTGCAAGAAACGAAAATGGCGCGAGTGTATTTCCCAGAAAAAGCCGGCAGGGGCTTTGTCATGCGGCGGCTCCAGAAAGCGTCCCCGCTGTCACTTCAAGGAAACACAAGGCCACGACAGCGGGGGCTGGATCCCTGACTGACAACCTCATCAGATCTGCCGGCCAACAGGTTTAATGTAGTCAATCACGAGGACACTCAAAACAATCTGTAATGTATCAGCTTATCAGTTCATTAACCAAGAACCCGGCCACCTTTCTCGGGCATTCAAGGAAAATGTGCTTGTATCCTTGAGCTAGATGAGTAATGTGAATTACTGCAGCATATACTCATCAGCGGAAAGATATACTACATAAAACTATCAAAGCTGTGCAAGATGTTCTGTATAAAAACGACTGCTAAATCTCTGGGATGTAATGTTTTGACGATAGAAAGATAGAAAGAAAGAATATGAAAACAGGAGAGGTATTAAAATAAACACTGATCAAATTTAAATGGATTCAATACTATCGCATTACTTGTTTTCAATGGATAAAGTTTTCAATGCATTGAACAGTCCAAAATCGTTATGTATGGGGGGGTTGCTGGGCACCTCATCCAGTTAAGGCACTGGGGACAGAGACAACAGTCTGGCCTGAAACAGACACTTTAAAGTAGAGCTTTAAAGTGAGAGATCAAACTGGCGCTATATGGACCACAGAGAGCTTTAGCCTGAATGACCTTCCCTAATTGTTCACCATGGCTCCCATCCATCTAAGAGCATAGCGAGGTGTTCTAGGCACAGCATATTCCTCTCGAGCAGTGGACCCCCCCTTGTCCCAAGCATTTTGGCCCCGAACAATCCAGTATCCACCTCTTACTCTACAGGTGATGGCACCCCAATTTACACCCACTACTGTGCAATAAACATAGCAATTCTTTAAGCTGTGGACAAGTCGTTCCACAGCTCATGTCCGCTCAAGCTCGACATGCTGACTGTGTACCACAGCTCGGCTCAAAGATGAATTCCCCTCAGCTGTCGAGAAGTCTTAAAACAGCCAATTACACCCCTGAGGAGACAAGCCTTAATGCTATCGTCATCTTATAAGACAACAGCACTGTCAGAGCCAGGAGACAAAGTGAATAAACTCACGTATTAGCTGGAACAGCACTTCCGTGACACTTACATCACCTCCAACAATGAGCAGGAAGAGTAGGGTGGGTGAACATGGGACTAACGTCAGCTTTATCCCACACCATAAATTTCTCACAGCATGCTAGGGGACCGTTTCAACAAACAAATGTTCCTTTAGCAGGTCACGATGGATAATGCAGGCTGGTGGCTTTCCGTCGCCATAATGACGTGTACCGAACGCGAGGCCTCTGGAGCTGTTCTTTTCAAATGAAGCGGAAATCAGAAATCTATTAAAACGAGGTAAAGGCAAAGTGGATTAAGTGCATATGCATTACAGCCTTATAACTGTGCAGGTACTGATGATTTCTGAGAAAACAGCCCTGTAACGATAAAGATAAAACCAAACAAAATCCAGGAACGCTGCACCTTCTTTGGGCCCAAGCTCAATCAAGATGGACTGAGGCGAAGTGGAAAACTGTCCCTGAGGTCTAACCAATCAAAATGTGAAATTCTTTCTCAAAATCATGGATGCCACATCCTACAGGATGAATAGGGGAAAGATCATCCAACTTGCTAGGACAAGAGCATGGTAGAGCGCTATCAGGATGGGGAATTGGAGAGTGTAAGTAATAGCTCAGTGATAATAGGGTCATTCCATGTCAAATGTCCGAATGGCTTCCATTTGACCATCTCAGATTTGGCTGAAAAAAATCCAGCCAGTGCATTCACCTCCTAATAGGATAAATCCTAAATTTTAGCTCTCAACTCCTAATAGTTTTGTCTTAAAAAAATAGTTTTGCAACTAAGTTCTGGCCCTTTTTGAACAGCGATTTCTGAGGAGCCACTTTCACATGGTAATATCTAGAAAAGTATTTCAGCTAGGTCCTTCAAATTTTCAGGGGTGAAAATCTGCTACTCTAACTTGAGGAATATGGACTTATGAATGTGTCCCTTTAGTTCATCATATATTTCTGGGTGCTTAAAGCTGCTCGAAAATTTTACTCTACGCTGCGGTAGCATATTTGAAGGACTGTAAAAAGCCTAATGTCAAAGACAGGGATTTGGTATTGCACATACAGCTTCCCATATATGTTGTGTATTTTGTATTCTAATTTTGCCCCTCTATTATGAATAATCTAGAAAATATTAATCGGATCGTTGGATCGAAATCGGGGAGTGAAATCTGAGTCCGGAGGCGGCGTGTCAGACGGTGAGCCCAGTGCAGACGTGACACGTGGATATGCTGCTAGAACCAGTGTAACAGATTCTGTTCCCTACAGGTTTAAGAGTGCATCAAGGAAAATCACATTTTTATATTCAGCAGCTACAAATGGCATTTGTTGCCATCCCATATCAAAGAAATTACTTTGCTAATCAATTTAAAAGCAGTGAAGGGATCACAGCTGAGCTGCAGACAGTTAACAATTAATTAATGTGTTTTTTTTTTTTTAAATGTTTGTTAATTTATAGTTGATCTACAGACTAAATGTGAACATGCGTGCATTGCCAAAACCGGCCTGTGTTGTCCATTGCTTTTTAGAACAAAGAACACAATGGAAATATGTCTGTTTGGCTTTATTGTGCGTTGAAATCCTTAACAATTTTATTTGTGTATGGTTGTGGCTTAACTGCCTTTAAGCCTGTGTACTTTAAAATTTGTCAAATAAAATCAATCAATCAATCAGAGCTCAGTTTGAAAGCTGAGAATCTCCGATGGTGTGAGGGTGCATTAGTGCAGATGGGTTTGGTAACTTGCACATCTGCGAAAACACCATTAATGCTGAATAATATATACAGGTTTTGTGGCAACATATGCTGCCATCCAGGCAATGTCTTTTTCAGCGAAGGCCTTCCTCATTTCAGCAAGATAATGCCAGACCACAGTCTGCACATATTACAACAATATGGCTCCGTGGTGAAAGATTCCGTGTGCTAAACCTGTTGCCCAGTGAAAACATATGGTGCATTAGGAAAGGAATAATATGACGAAGGAGGCTGCAAAGTGTTAAGAAGCTGAAATCTAACATTAAAGCCATATATTTCCACGACCCTGAATACGGGGCTTAATATGCAGTTACCAATGCGTGCAATACATTTTGCAATGGACTCACCAAGATTTCATGCCTCTATGACAAACCGGAGGTGTTTGAAATTTACCTGCCTCTTCACCGGCATTGAAAAATCTACAAACCTCCATAAATATATATATAACCAGAAGTCTTCAATGTCTTTTTCTGGACAAAAAACTCATATATTGAAGTTAATTAAAGTTAGAAAGTGTTTTAGCAAGTTCAATCAAAATGGAAAAGATACTGGATCGCACAGTTACCTTTTGCTAATTCTTCAGTTACCCATCACAGTTACTACCTGAGGTCTTCCAGGCTTTTTTCTGTTCCTGAGCTTACCATTGCATTCTTTCTTTTTCAAAAATTTCCCAAATGGTTTATTTGGTCGCTCCTAAGCTCTTTGACATTTACCTGATGGGGTTGTTTTGATTTCAAACTTGGTCAATGTCCAGTCACTTATGGACCTGACTGAACGTACCATCTAATACACCGTAAATAAATACTTTAACAGTGACAATGATATTGGTGAAAGTAAGCATAACATTCTATGATTCAATTGCAGCCAACAGACACAAGTCTCATGCAGCAGGAGGGCATGTGCACTCAGTATATATGAATGTTTTAACAAAGAATGCATGCTCGTTCTACCAAGGATTTACAGTCAGAAATCAGTGAGGAACATTGCTTAATATCAACCAGGAGTACATTTCCAAAAAGCTTAGCGGCTAATCAAGTTAGCAATTTACATGATTTGACTATATATCGTCAATGGCTCTAACTATGCAAGTTTTCATCTGTGCTTTTCGGGAAACGTAGCCCAGCAGCAGATAGCAACAAACCGAGTTATTCAGTCAAAAACTCATTAATGCCCCCCAGTGAACTGGAACAATATTACATCTATAAAACAAACTCCTTCTGAAGCATTAATTTATTTACACTGCTTCATCAACAGAGCACACTTCCTTTTATTGATGAGTAATGGGATATTTCAGAAAAGCTCATAAGCCTGTAATGTCCTGCAATTTGTAGACCAAATATATCAGCTTCGAAGTGTTGTGTTCTACTAACCTAGATCACTGGAAAATAGCCCTGCTCCTGAAACTCCACAACCCTGTCAGCTTTCAAGTCAACAAACATCTTGCACATCTGACTATTTATTAGTAGCTAAACAAATACTCGCTATTATATGTAATGTGTTCTGTTCTGACTCGAGTGCAATAGATTGAATCGTAGATCCCCAGGGCCATCATTGGTTACCATAGCAATAAATCTAAAAAGCACACAATCCCATCCTGCTGACCACATCATAACACACATAAACACTTGAGAGCCATTTCAGTGGTAATATTTACCGCATTGTGGGGAGAGGGGTCCCCATTAGCAAGGCCTGCAATCAGCACTTAGCTACCGAGGTCAGTGCAGGAACACATGGCGCCATTTGGAGGAAGCCTCTCTCTTTAAAGAGCGCTACTGCAGTTCATGTAGTGCATCATTAATCAAACGCAGCTTTTCCCTAATGTGATATCACGCACCAGTTCTTGCAGAGCAGGATGTTGTGTAATATGAATGCAAGCCTTCATCAGTCAGTTATTGTTTAAATTAACATATATTTGGTAGAACCCACTTGCTTGAGGTTTCTCGACTTACGTCACCAGCTTTCCCTGAGCAGAACAACTTCCCCACTAAGAGCAACTAATAGGAGCTGATGGCCAAGATAGCAGCAATCATTTCTGGACAGGGAAACACGACGCTGGGTAAGATTAAGTGCTCATTGCTATGACAGAAACAGCCTAACTAGCCGTACATAATTACTGTCAATTCATATCTATCTTCTCCTCGAGTTTCTGAAAATAATATTGAACGTGCTCATTATCAGTGTGCAAGCTCTTCATGGACAACAAAACAAAGTACATTCTGTCCACATTAGAAATGTAAGAGACCGCAACTAAATTTCTTAACCACATGGCAATCTGTTTACTAGAGATCCAAAATAAGTGAAAGAATACATAGTTTAAAAATACAATAAAACGTACATTTTGTCATTATCGTTCCTCATTATGTTTTCCTCAGTGTAGACGTACGCACATGTAAAGGGACTATTGTTTTAAGTGATGAATTTAGTGACAATCAGAAAAGGCAATTTTAGTTTTGTGAGAATGAGCAAATCAGTAAGCTCAGTAGAAGTCAGCAAAATCTTCATTTGGGATTGGACTAAAATCTTAAAATTCAAAACAATTCTGAGGCAATGACCTGGTGAATTCTGGTGATTTTGCATGGAATGGCTCCATTGTGAGCCATCAAATTTTTTACCTTACATGACAAAATTATAAAATAATTTTATTTTGAAGGTTTGGTGCTTAGTCTAATTGCTTACACCTGGAATGAGCTTGACTATAATGTCTATATTGTCTGCACTTGCCTGCCAGCAATATTCTATTCTCAATTGTCTCACACAAAATCACCACTGCTGCATGTAAATCATATGTCATATAGAACAACAAAAGTAATGAATTGGTATTCACAAGTTTACATTTTTTTTCATATATTCAGACTGTGCACAGCCGCCTATCATGACCGATAAGAACTTCATGCTTATCAAGCCCTTCTGCAGTGTTCATTTAGCTTTCAAATAATGATCACCTCACCCCCAAATCACCCTATCACGACCCCCTCCCCCCATGCCTTCCACAGTCGTCACGTGTCAATCGAAAATCCAGGTGACTAAAGCACCCGCACCATACCCATTTCCTCCTCCTTATCAAATACAACAAGGCCTAATTTCATTATCTCAGGCACAACAGGATTATGCCAAAGTTTGAAGCTAGAGACCATCACTGATGTGATAGAGATAGAGACGGAGGGAGGGAGGGAGGGAGAGAGAGAGGGAGAGAGGTAACAGTGGGTAAACAAGTGTGACCTTTATTACATTTACCAACAGGCACCATTAAGCAAATCAGTGCTGAATACAGGAACTGAGTCGAGTCACAGGTCTTCAAGACACAACACAAGCAGTTTTAACAGGCAGAACGCAACTTTTTCTCCTCAGTTTGAGATTCTGGAAAGTTCCCAAGTGGCTCAGTCCATAAAGGTGCCCATCACAGAATCAGGCTGGGTTCTCAAATCACAGCTTTAGTGGCCAATATTAACACTAAAAGGTGAGTAAGAGATGTGCTTCCTCACCAACAGGTAATAGTCACCTGACCTACATAACATTAGGGTTGGGTCTGGGGGGGGGGGGGGGCTGAGACAAATGATCGTATTTGTCATTATGGTATTGTTAAGACAACTATAGCAAAAGCTAATGGCTTGCTCCATTCAGCTTGCGCAGTAAAATGATTGCCCTCTCCCAATTAGATTTGAGGACACGGATTGGCTAAATTTATGTCATTTGTTCGTATTTTGAGTCTACTATTGGCTAATCTGCTGCACAAACCCTCCTCCTGTGGGTCCCTCAACTGTTGAGATAAGCAGAGCAAATGTGCACGAAACAGGCTCATAATTTAATATATAAATTTATAAGATTGGCTCGTCCTAAGAAGCATTTATCACGGTTTGGGACAGTGCCAGGATATACATGGGCTAGTTTAATTTTAGAACAGTGGACTCTATCAATTACTTTGCAATGAATAGCAAAGTAGTGGGCACAAATGCATGAAGTGTTAACACATTTCAGAACTGACAGCCAAACTCCAGTGTCTTTCTCTGAGTTAAAATCCTTGGCCCAAATAATGTGTAGTTCATCAGCAGCTGAGCCCTGATATATTAGGAGAATGGTACACAGCTTTGAGATTGTACCTTTTAAAGTGAGGATTAGTGTGAAAAATTATATCCACCAAGGTAGAAGGAGGGATTGCGAGGAACCAAGAGAAGTGTTAATAAAAAAGTTTTGGACTTGTAGATATCTGAAAAAGTGGGTTCTCATTAATTTGAATAAACAAGATAATTGATCAAAGGATGCAAGTAAATCATCAATGACGAGGTGCTTTACGGAGGCAATCCCATGATCTTCCCAAACTTTAAATGCCCCATCTGTGATAGACTGAGGAAACAGAGGGTTGTACAGGGGATATGTACAGGGGATAGGAGAGGTATTGCCCGAGAGCCAAAGTTTTGCTTCACCAGATCCTGATCGAGGCAGTTTTAACTATAATGCTACTGGAGTAAGCAGTTGGTGATAAGGTTGAGGGGAGGCACAAGACAGATACCATAGAGGAGGATCCGCAAGAGCTGTCTTCAATCTGCAGCCGCGATGGGGGTTGACTGTCGACATGATGCCAATATAGTATGGTTTGACAGTAAAATAAGAAGTTAGCTGGTGCTAGACCATCCATTTCTTTCGTTTCTTTGTGGAGTGCCTTTTTGAATTCCGTTCCAGAGAATTCCATGGGGTTTACTGTTCCATATAAACTGAGAAATAGAACTACCAAGTGAATGAAAAAAGCATTTTGGGATGGATGAGGCGCAAAAAAAACTGGGAAACATATGAATTTTTACACAATCTATCCAGGCAGCGAGAGCTAGAAATAATAGAGCCCAGTGGTGGAAGTCTTGGGTCAACTGATTGAGCAACAGGGAAAAATTATGTTTAAACAAATCCGCATAGTTCTTATTCACACAGATGCCCAGGTATTTAAAAGTGTCCAGAGAGGTTTAAAATGGCTACTGCACAAGGGGATAGGCTGTGGCTACAGCGCTGAAGGGCGTGAGTTCACTTGAAAATAAAAATTTAGTTCATAACCTGAAATTTGACCATAAAACCTTTCTGCAGAGATAACGCAAAAGGAATGGACCTTTCTAGGTTGGAGATGAAAAACAAAAGGTCATCAGTGTACCAGGCCAATTTTTGCTCCACACCTCCTCTCAAGATGCTCTGGATCTGACTGGACCTAAAGACCACTGCCAGTGATTTGATGGCAATAACAAACAATAGTGGAGGAACTGAGCAACCCTGCCGGGTTCCACATTTGAGGAAGACGTACTCAGAATAATCATTGTTTGTACATACACATGCTTGGTGGAAGCATACAGAAGTTTAATCCATGAGACAAATTTTTCACAGAATCCAAATCTCTTCAATGCATAAAACAAGAAGGACCATTCTCCCCGGTCAAACGCTTTCTCGGCATCCATTGAAATAACCAGTTCAGGAGTATCACAAGAGGAGGGTGAGTATAATATACCCAATATTCATCTAATGTTGTAAACGAGTGTCAGTCCTTTAAAAATCCTGTTTGGTCTCTGGAAATAATAGCTGCCAGTACAGACTGTAACCATCTCACCAACATCTTAGCCAGTATCTTGACGTGTGCACCAAGCAAAGAGATGGCATGATAGTAACTGCAACAGATCTTTGTGCTTTTATAGAATAAGAAAGATGGTGGCCTAACACAGAGTGGGAGGAAGTATGCCAGACTGTAATAAAGGAATAAGCCCCGAGAAGCAGTGGGTTACAGTGATTCTACAACGGCGGAGGGGCGTTCTAAGGCACAACGCGGAGCGGAATGCCCCTCCGCCGTTGTAGAATCACAACAATTTATCACTAATTCTGAAATAGCGAGCTAGTTAGCAACGTAGCTAGCAAGCTAAAGTGATATCGAACTCTATAATGCTATAGCTAGCTAGATAGATAGCCAAATGGTTAGCGGGCTAAAAGGCTAAACTTTGCTAACACCGAAATAGCAAGCTAGTTAGCAACCCAGGTATAGAGTTCGATAGCAACCTAGCTATCAAGCTAAAGTGATAACTAGCTTGCTATTTCAGTGTTTATATAATGCTATAGCTCTTCTTTTTCTTTCTTTTCCATCCTGTCCATCTCCTCCAACCACTCATCCAGGCTCAGGCCACCCAGCAAATCAAAATTCACAATAAAGTCGGACATTTTGGTCACAAAAGTCTTGAAACAAACGTAACCTAACGAGTCAGTTGAGCGCAGAGTAGTTGGTTGCTAGGCTACGCACGCAGGGATATTTTGTGCTGCGGTCTGCCTCAGAATGCAGTAGGTTACACTGATTTTATACTGGCATGGAACGCGGCTCAGCCAATCACATTTAAGGATGGGAAGCACCCGTTTTATAATGATTTATTTAACATATTCAAAAATAACACGGATAGTTTGTCAGCAGACGTCTTTAAAAATTCGATAGAGAAACCATCAGGATCTGGAGATTTCCCTGTCTGCATTGATGCAACAGATCATTTAATTTCACCACCTGTGAAAGGTTCCAGCTCAGAAGATGCGGCAGCCATTTTTTTTTTCGAATGACAAATTTGTAAATTATCGCTCCTGGTTTTGTTGTCAAACAATGCTTGCTAATGAACAAGTTGCTAAACACTAAGCTTTTCCAACAATTTTTGAACTTCCAAGTGATGAAATGGCCATTCTGTACATTTACACTATTGCCACAAAACCGCACTCTCGGTTCGGTTTAATTGGTCCCAAAATGGCCTCCAAATTAAAGTTGTCTCAGCCATCTCAATATAAAGCTCTGGGAAGAGAGGCACCCTATCGTCCTCTAGTGGCCAGACGCTACTCTATATAAGATTACAAAGCGCAGGTATGACAACTGAAATGTGCCAAAACTAATTTTAAAATATCTGTATTTTTAAAACAAATTATTGGATTTTTTATGAAACTTGGCTCTGCACCTCCCCTAGTAACCCAGATTATGTGTGCAAAATTTGGAAACAATGCAAGGCTAAATTTTTGACATATCAGTTGTACAAAAATGTCTTTGGAAAGATGAATGGATGAACGAATCCTTTGTGTTACTACATACCCAAGCCCTTTCGGGTGGAGGATATAAAACTCAATCTCGGCTTTCAATCTGCAGAAAGATGTAACCCAAAAAAGCAAGAGGTGGGACTTCGGGGACTTGCATTGGAAATCCCATAATGCAGATACAACCACGGGGTTAAAAGGCGAGTGTAGTAGTCTTCAGTAATCCCCTTTTTAGTCCCAAACAAAGTAAAAGTCTGCTTCAGCCATTACAGTCATTAAGACTGTTTATTACATTGAGTTCCCACACAAATGCAAAAGCCCTCTTATGACAATTCACGTTCCTTTTCAAATCGGTTTAATTTAAACCCTCCTATAACCAATTTAGTCTGGCCAGCTGGGGGGCTGGAATGTTGGGACTGTAAAATTGGACTTTGAGCATTCTTCTTAATTGAAAGAAACGTGTTGACTCCTGGAGAATGTCAGCACTCCATCAAGGTCTCAGGTGCCCAGAGGAATACGCCAGGCCCCCCGCAGAGCCATACATGTGAGACACTGGCAGGGGGGAGCGAGGGGACCTGATCTTTCTACCTGCTTCACTCTTTCTCCCTGGTCTTTGCCTCCCTCTTCCTCCATCTTTCCCAACTCCTGAAGAGGTTAGTCTCCCTCTCGCTGATTTCATGCCCCCACCCCCCCGAAATGAACACAAAAAAAAAAAAAAAGAACTAAAAGGGCACTTTGTAGAGAGCATACCTCCGCCACGCCACTTGTTTGACCGATTGTGGTCATAGGGTCCATCCCTAATGTAATAGCAACCCACCCACAAAATTTCAGAGATATCCGTTCATTACTTTTTGAGTTATTTTGTACACAGACAGACAAATTAACCCCGGCAAAAAGGCAACCTCCTCGGTGGAGGTTACTAATATGATCTGAGAGTGATGTGCACTAAATACACTGGAATAGTGTACTCTTCTTTCTTATGGCTGATATAAACATGGACATAAACTAGTAATTTTTAGCCATATCTGTTGCTGTAAAAGATGTCACTGTAACAAAAAAAAGCCTTTGAAATGGAACAGGACATATTATGCATGCTGCTGTCTGTTAACAATCTATTTCCGTCAGGAAGGACCTAAATTTTGTCCAAGCGTGCAGCAAATGTGAATGAGCTATTTAACCGCAACAAAACGGCATCATGTCCAATAATACTGGAAAGCTGCTGTCAGTGGAATATTACTAGTACAGGGCAAAACTAGGTGTAACATCATGCAAGAAAGGCAACTGACTTCAGTGTGTCACCTGTGCAACACATGTGCCTGAGAAGTATGCCATCACGTGCCTTCGCTGTTCTGGGATCAGTCAGTGCTGGCTGCTTCCTGCATAAAACCAGCTGCTGTCAGAGCCTCACCTATTAGCACAGCAGCTTTGTGCAGAACTCAGCCTGACCAGACTGAAAACTGAAACAAGCCAGTCAGAGGCTGCAAAAGTCCACTGCTAAAGATTCGATACATGCACTCACCAACAGATGCACGGACCGACGGACAGATGGTCAGACATGGCCTGAATCAATAAACCCCTCAGCCATCTGTTGGGTGTCGGGGAACTAAAATGCAACTGCGAAAGGCCACTGCAAGTAGTGTGGGAGATATTTTACTGGGACATAACTGAGGTCAATTTCAGGAGTCAAACGTCTCATATACAAGTCCTGCAAAGGTTGAAGGTCAATTTCAAAACTTGCTGTGGGTTCCTTGACCAAAATTTAGTGGTTGTTGATGAACTGCATTAAAAGATGGTTGAAAATGGCACTAAACGGGCAAGGTCATGGGGAAAAGGTCAAAGGTCACAGGACAACAAAACATCCAAAAGGCACAACTCGAGGATAAGGGCCATAAAAGTAATTCCAAAAGGCCAACATTAACAGTGTCGGAGATCTGCTCCGAAACAAAAAAAACAATGAAAGATGTCATTGCTCAATGGTCAGACATCACAATAAAGGTCAAAGATATGGAACTTCGGTAAAGGTCATAAAGTCAGAGTAAGATGGTAAGGCTGCTGCTATAGTTTCGGAGTAATGGATCCAGACGGACTCACGTATGCAAGCACATGCCCATGGACAAGGCCTAAATCAACAGTCTCCTGACCTGTTCTTCAGGTGGAGAGAGACTGATGAATGTTGACTGAATTTTATTGGCCAGGACTGAAAAGAATGTCCTAAATGGCTCATGCATATGCAGTGGAGCTGAAGAATGGTCATGGTACACTGATAGATATCGTAACTTGCTAAAATCAGTAACCAAGATATCCTCTTGAGACTTCGTTGGAAAAAGGCTTATTTTAATTATTCTGACCTAATATGAGAGTCAGGCCCACTGATATTATTCTCTAAAAACATTATACAATTTTTCCGGGTGTCCCATGAGGTGTAGGTTGCAACATAGTGAAGTACATAGTTTTCCAGATGAACAGACACTCCTGACCCCTGGAAGGCACAAAAGCCATCTAAAGGCCCATTCACACCAAGCGCGAATTTCCGTGCGGATTATTCTCGCGGATATTTATAGAAGCTTATTTCATGGGTTCTAATGTAAGCTTGCACACCAAGGCGGAAGTTTCATGCGGCAGAAAAAACATTCGCACGGACTTAGGCCACTTTCACACGGAACGCGTAACGAATTTTTCGCACGACAGATTACATTCAAAGTCAATGCAAAGACGCTTAAGGATGACAGTACGCACTTGGTTTGAGAAAAGGCATTCACACAGGTTGTCTCACTAGTCTTACAGGCTTCTCTGGTTTCATTCCAGCACAATTCCACACAGATTTTTTGTTGGCTCCACTGGATCTCTCTCATCATTTCACCCATGCATAAGTACTGGCAATCATCTACTGCCAGTGACCAATTAACATAGACTATGATGTTTGCCAGCCAAACTGACTATAGAGTGGGCAATGTATTCTGACCATAAGGACTGATTACAGACCCTAGTAGCTTTAAATCCAGTCATATTCTCTTAGGATGATCAGAGACAGGCGTGTCCATTCCTCTTCCGCACCGAGAGATCGATTTTTTTCTCCATTGAGTTGAGTCAAATATAAAAGGCTATTCCCCCTGCAGGCCATCCTAAGAAGAGACCACTGTAATCTACTGATCAGACACTGCCTCATTGTTTAGCGCACAGGATATCAGGTTATTGAGTTTTTCACACCAAATACTGAATAAACCTTGGCTCTTCCACAAAGCGTTTTTTTCTCGCTGGACCAGCACTTCATGCTCATGAATAGCAGCAAGGCCGCATTAAGCTCCACACGAGGACTAGATTCTTTTTACACCTCAAAAATCATAAAGAAGGGAGAATTTGCTCACCTACAGCACCGTGGCTAAGTTTTAAAGGTTCTCTCGGCTTTTGCACACTGCAATCTCGCCAACTTGGAAATACAGAACTTTTATGTCACGCAAAGTAATAAGCATTACATATACACACCACCTGATGCCACAGTATAACTTATACTATCCTGTTACTGTTTTACATCCAGAATTGTGCAGTACACAGTACTGACATTTATGTCCGGATAGAAGTGCCTGCTAAATAATACGAAATTCAAGCTATGGTAGATCATAGCAAGTGCACAATGGGGAAAAGACATATTTCTGGGCAATACTGAAGGAGAATGCTGGGCATTTTCCCGGCCAATTCCACAACACTGTTTTTAGATAACCTGACAATATCCTACCTTTTTCTCCCCAGTGAATTACATTTCAACAATGGCATAATATTAGGAAACATCTGACTGCAATTAAATTATTTCAGTTCTATATCTTCTCAAAATTCCTCCAAAGTATTGAAAAACAAAGGAAAGAAAGAGAGGGACAGACTTTTCTAGAATGTGATGTGTATAAGTACAACTGCTGCACATTCCCCAGCACTACTTCTTAACTGGGAGAGCTTTTCTGAGTCCTGTAAAATGGTCTGCCACAGTTGAGACGGTGCTGGAAATTCACCAAGCGCTAGTGGCACACAATCCTGTCATAGCTCGTAAACCTTAGCCTGTACAAATATCGCTATGCTAACACGGGAACAGGGTCCCTGCTGTGCCACCCAGGTCTGACTTATTCCCAGGGATGCATAAAAACACATTGAGAAGTATGCACATCTCATATGAGTGCACAGGAATGCCCTTTCAGCCAATGTCACCCCCACCTCCCCAATACTGCAGTGCATTCCACAGGCTGCAAACGACAGACTTCCTACCTTCTCCTGCAGCAACACCGCACGCGAACAGCGCTAACAGTTCCCCCCGGTATTACATGCTCAATCTTAACTGTAGCGAGGGGAGGCACAGCACATTGAGTGAGAAGGTTTCTGGGACTTGAACTTGTGACCCCAGAGGTGAAACATCCGTCACACAGCTTCGCTGTGGCCCACTAAATGCGCCGTTGCACGCAGGTGTGGTAGCCAGGAGCGGCTGACCCTTGCAGACGGTATGGCACAGATAATATGCAGTAACACATGTGGCTAATGAGTCATGGAAATGCGTGTGCACATTTAAAAGACGCTGAGGAGGAGGGGGAGGGTTCGGGGGTGGGAGGAGCGGGGGCGGGTAACTGCACGTGGGAGCTGAGGAGATGCAGGCATGTGAACACGGCTCCAGACAGATCAATGAAGGAGAGCAAACAATCGAATCAGCGAGGAGGATGAGCGGTGGCAGATTAAAGAAGCCATGGAGCGGGGATGGGGCGGGGGGAGCGGATGGGGGGGGGGTTGTGACTCAACAGGCAGTAATGAGAGGCGCTCCTCTGCACGTGCAGCCGTGAGCAACCCAGGGCGTCTCACTCAGCGCCTACGCCCTCCCAGGCCAGCCCGCGGGCAGTGGTGGGGGCCTTATCTTCATGCAGGACACCACTGACAAGTGGGCAACCTGGACCCGCTTTCCCAGGCTACTGACAAGACACAGTAGTCCTCCATTCTAGACATGAGGGCAGAGGATTCAGGACACAGTCATACAGTCACATCCAAGGCACAGTCTGGATGTTAACAGCATCCCCCTCATTGTCCACACTCACATCCCAAAGAGTCACATCCATAGGTGTAGATTTGGGTTAGGGGATGGTCGGGACATGTGCTGACCAACGTTTGAACATGACAAGAATATCCCAACCAACTTTCAATCAATGGGGAAAACGAAAGAAACGCAACATTGTAAATGTATCATGCGCTCGCGTTACAGATGTCCCCACCAACTCTCAGATTAAACCTACACCCTTTGCCACATCCTTCACAGAAAAATGCTCCCCATTCACATTAGATTCACCTCTTTCACAGAAACATCCTCCACAATCACGTCCTTCATATAGAGCAATTTGCACAAACACATCCCACATAATAGCTTCCCAAGAAATACTCTGACAGTCACATCCTCTCTGCTAGCACTGTAACAAAGAGTGTGCAGCTATATACCAGGCACAGTGGAAATATCCATGGCAAAGTTTACCCCTCACTGGACAGTGCAGCTCCTTGCGAACCCAAACTCAAGCCAAACTAAAGGCTCCCTTTCAGACCTTGGGCAGTGAGGGTTGGGTGGATCTTTGAGGTTTGCTCCATTAAGCACTTATTGTGCCTTTGATTAAACATTACATACTAACACTAAAAATTCCTTCAGACCACTTTAAGGGCTATTCAAGTGTTTTGGATGTGATATTTGGGAACAAAATGACAAAAAAAAAAAATTCTCAGAAAGATTCATTTTCATAAAATGATAAAAAAAAAATACTAGTACATATTTTCAGAGCACCCACTTGAATGAGTGGAAAAGAAAGAAAATTGTAACTCAGTTATATAATTGTGTACGAGTCCTCCTACCATCACCCAACTAAACAAAACACGCAATAATAAAATAAATAAATAAATACAATACAACACAATAACGATTACATTCCCAATGCTTTTCTACCTTTGCATTAGTAGTTATTAGCTCTTCTATTCCATCTCTCATTATTCCCAACCTTCAGCCTCCCTTTCTATAGCCCATCTTTTGGCATAAATTACAAGTCCTGTCCCATGGGCCATCACACACTCAATTCTACTGTAATACTTGACTAAATTTTTGAATTCCTCAATTCTTAATGCCTCAACAGATGTCAATCTGAAAATAAATATTTTTGCCAAATATATAATTATATTACAGATTAGGTGTGTTCCTTTTGTTACATCACCCAATAATACTTTCAATAAATCTAATTGTTTTCTATTATACTGAGATATCCAGTCTTGCACCTTTATCCAAAATAAGGCTATTATAAGACAGTACCAAAATAAAGTGTTGGGGGGGTGGTGGAGGGTTTAAAAAAAAAAAAAAAAAAAAATTGTAAGTCAGGAAAAACAAATATCATACATTATCGATGTGACATTTGAGAAAACCATACACTAAACAAAAATTCCACAACCACGCAGTATAATTCAGGAAGTTTCATATCAAAATAATGTAAGAACCCTGGTGAACATATGAGTGACAATTCAGAAATTATTTTTAGCAGCACTGTGGATGTGCTACCAGTGTGTTATACCACTTTTTCAACTGAGCATCATTCTCTGTAATGGTAATTACATTCAATTTTGTTAGTCCAGTGGTGCAATGCAGTCTGCACTCCATGCCATACAACGTAAGAGTACAAGTAAAACATTTATTTTTTTGAGGAAATAACTTCATTTTTCATGCTCAGGTAGACATTACCATGGCATTGCCTTGAATAAATATTACACCCTTTCCCCTGTGGGCTTGCACCTTTAGAGACACAATCAGTGCTTCTTCGGGTTAATTGATTAATTTGTAGAAACATTCAGAAACTTAATCCACTGCTGACCATGGAGTTATGGCAAAGGTTATTTCATAACCTCTGGCCATCCTACAGCTGGTACATATATCAAAGCTACCATAAATCCCTTCCAACCTCCCCTCCATCACTACCCACCCAAACTAAGCACCGAGCTACGTGCGAATAAGACATGGCTAATGATGGCCTGCAGGTAGACTGCTAATAAATGGCTAGCAGAGGTTCACAGAGGGAAAGCTTTGCAATCCAGAGACACTGAGATGGGTGAGAGAGCAATATTTATTTGAATGGCTTCTCTCAGAGGTGTAAAGTTAATAAACCTTATTCCTGGGGTCAGGATGCTGACAAAGACGTGTCCTTCTGATATAAGTATGGGGTTGATCCGCTTCATCACAACCATTTTCCTCACACAAACTCCATTAGAATGATATGAAAATGTGGTCCTTGATGGGGTCAGTGATTCTTGAAATTTCAATAGGTTGTGCCCATGCTTGAGCTCCCAATGCCCTCCTTTACACAGCAGGATGTTACAGGTTGGAAACGCTGAAAATTGATGCCCCTCATTAGTCACATGGTGGAGAGAATAGAATAGAATAGAATTCTATTCATTGAAAATTAATTCCCCTCATTGGTCACACGGTGGAGAGCTTTATTGACCAAACCCTAGCCTCCGTCGATCCGGTCATCCATGGTGAAATAATTTCTTTGAGATGACACTTTTCAAGAAATTATTCATTATGACTGGACAGAGCTGTAGTCGAGCCCTCCAAGTCCAAATCTATGGTGTACGAGTCCGAGTCTGTGTCCCTTTCACTTTCTGATGACCGAGTCTGAGTCCTCAGTATCTGAGTTCGAGTCCGAGTCCTTATGAAAAAAATTTTAAGACCCAGGTCATTTAACAGCACTATAGCAATATATGAAGCAAAGTATCAGTCTTCTATTATTTTCTTGTAATAAATATCATACTGCTATTTCCACCTGGTGATGTGTTTGTGTTTTAGGTTGCATCTTGCAATCAGAGTACATGTATGACACAATTATTACAATTGTGTTTTGAAGCGGCAAAAGATGCAATATAACAAACACAATATGACATCAGTCACATGACTAGTAAACTTCAGGTTATCAGGAGTTTAGTATCGTACCGATTGTTCTGGCTGTATGCAGTGTCATAAATTTATAATGCAATTACATGTATGCAATTAATTATGCATAAACTGAATCAGAACAATCTATTTCAAATCTCTGAAGAACTAGGATCAAGAAAAGGATCAAAGGAATACAAATCAATATTGACATATAAGACATCAAATTTCAATTAAAAAAAATCCTTGATGGTGGTCTCCCACCATCTGGGGTCTTGACTCACTGTGGTCAGTATGACACTCATCGATAAGAGTAGGGGGTTCCCCGGTGTCATGGCTAAATTCCCAACCTGGCTCTTTCAACCTGCCACCTAGTCATCCCCTGATCTAATTGGCTGTGCATCTTGTTCTTGTTCTCGTTCTCTCTCGTTCTCTCTCTCTCTCTCTCTCTCCTCCCTTGAAAAAGATGTCAATCTCAACGGGACTTCCCTAGTTAAATAAAGGAAAAAAAAATTTAAAAAAATTCAGTCCTAATTTTTGTGCAATGCAGCTCAAAAGTTAGCAAAATCACACAAGTTGCAATTTTTTTTTTCAATTATAACTGGCAGATAATTTCTAAATTAAGAGCAATGTATGATATTTGGGGTATGAAAAGAAAAGTTTTCTGGCAATTAGCACAGTGAATTGTTAAGGTCTATCTTTCTTTATTGAGAAATTACCTGCCATTAAAAACAAACAAAAAAAAATTGTGACAAGTGTGATTTTGCTAACGTTTGAGCCGCAGTGCACATAAATTATTCCAGGCAACTATAAAATGACAAATGTTTCATAAACAAAATATTGATGCCTGCTCAGACAGTAAAGTTTATTAGCCCATTAGACCTTTGTTTTCTGTAGCTTCAAAAATGCTTGAAAAAAATTGGGATTTTCAATAAAATGACCCCCCCTTCATCAAGGGGGGTAGCACATGCCGCCCAATTCCATAATGCAATTAAAATTGATACAATTCATCTCTCAAGAAATTACTGCCACTCAGATTAAACTTCTTGCAAAATCCATGATGTCAACTGGGAAAAGTGTTCGAAATGGGGACGATTACGTGTGGAATGACCGCATATAAACTCAACATACAGCAGGACTAGGCTAAATTTTTGTTCACAAAACCTGCCGTACATTGAATTAGTACATGGCTAAAAGAAAGGGGGCACTAAGTGCAAAGGGTGAGCTAAATTCACAAAATGGCTGACCTGTAACCAAGTCAGAAGCAGATGTAGGCCAGGAGAGCATGCAGGCACCTAATAGCAGGCTTATATAAAACACGTTCAAGGTATTTTTCTCCTAACAATAGACAATAGTCTAGCATCCCCATGGCCACTTGGCACACTTTCAGGTGAATGACACCCTCCTGTGCTTTCAATATCTGTGAACAGTGTCATCTAGTCATCATTGCAGGCACATAACAGCTCTTTCTCCTGGCTGTTCCATTTAAAAAGCGAAAGAATGACCAGCTCAGCACTCCAACGAGGTCATCAGAATCCAGGGCACATGCATCCATACAAACAGACATTCTTACAAACGCAAACAAACTATATACAAAACTGCAAGGTGAAAGGGTTCGTGAAGAAATACACAGGCAGAAACAGGCAGATACAAACACACACTGCAGCACAGGCAGCGTCTGAACACCCCCTTTCAATACTTCAGCTATTCACAGCATAAACTGCACGCCTAGAAATAACTCCAAATGGGCCCCATCATCAATACAATATTTTTCTTCTATGTGTGTGTATTCTGCAAATGCCAGTAAAGGAAGTAAAAAATAAAAAACTGGAACAGCAAGCAATCAAGTGATGACCACAACATGGAGAATTTACTCTGGAGTTCTGGGTTTTTATAGAATGCCAAAATTGTTGGCGACAGCCTCATCACTCAACGAGTGCAAAGTGAATCAGAAATAAGATGGTTATTTGAGAGTCAATTCTAGGGCCTGAATGAATTTGGGATGAGATTTTTTTTTTTTTGATGAATGCGCATAAAAGTTCACCAAAATGCAATGTTTGTGCATTGCAGCCACATCTTCATATTATTTGTCCGCCTTTTAGAATTTGCGCAAATTTTCTCCTCAAAATGACCTCTAGATTACCCTGTTTTTTGTTTCTCCTAGATAATTAACAGAAAAATGAATACAGCTGATTGGCCATGTTGCTTTCACACCTGACTCCTTGATGAAGGGAGGGGGAAGAAAAGTCAATATTGAGGCTTAAAGACTGTGACTTTATGATCCTCATCCTAAAAGCTTTTGTTAGAAGAGTTTTTACCAGATTAACAACCTCCTATGAGCCAATGACACAAGAGAGGGAATCACGTTGAGTCTGAGGATCTTTAAATTTGACAAAGCAGGGGACACAGAACACAGCCATGCCACCTGAGGCGGACCTCGCACGACAGCCCAGCAGAACACATCGCATAATTGGAAATGAGATGAAGCAAAGATTAAATCAGCAAGCATAATTTTCAGATTTCTCGGCATCACCCGCCCACTAATAAAACAAGAAATATTCACCATGCATGAAATATTCACCGTGTCGCCACTTTGTGCCACTGATTTGCTTTGCATAATTAGTTACAAAATGCGAAGGAGCACTTATTTCCGATTAGCTCAGTTGACACAATCGGTTATTCACACTACGAGCCGTCGCAGCAGCGTGCTTGGATTTACCAGCACTGGCAGGAAGGAACTGCTTCAGAACAGATTGTCCTCATGCACCAGGGCAACTGTCAGACTCTCAGATCCTAAGAGCGTCCCCTGGATCACAAGGTGCATTATTATGTGCCAGGAATGTGGGACAGCCAGAACAAACGGATAAAAGCCAGCGCTCCTAACGCAATTAGCAGCAAGTGCACATTTGAGAGCCCACAAAGGCACATCATGTCACAAATAAATAGAAAAGAAAGGTGCCTGCTCAAACCAAGACAACTTTATCTGTGATAGATCGCAGGACTAATGGAACACTGCACTACACTTCCACCAACCTTAAGGCCTGAAATTAGCCATGAATTGGGTTGCATACAGTTGACAATATCTGTGCGTATATTCTTTCTGATCTGTATAAACCACAAAATCTGTATCTTCTGTGTCCACCACTGATTACAGTATTCAAAAAATGCACAGCTGTTGCTGGCTAGTGATGAAGGAATGGCTGCCTAGCTAGCAAACAAAGTTAGCAAGTCACAACCACCACTACGTCCCATTTCAGGGGCTGGAGCCTTTGCGGGCCGCGGCCATTTTATAACCCTTTCTATTGTTTCAATTCACAACCACTTTATAAATTTTTATTATTATACGCCCGCTCGACTTAAGTCGAGAAGGGCGTATTATGTTATGGCGCACGCCGTCTGTCTGTCCGTCCAAGCAACCTTCCCCTAGTCAACTCCAATCCACAGTGCGAAAATCAATTCTGTAGGACAAGTCGTTCTCCTCAAAATTGACGAAAATGGAAATTGTTAACAGACGGACGGACAGGACGGACGGCATTCGCCATAACATAATATGCCCTTCTTGACTTAAGTCGAGCGGGCGTATAATAATGATAAAAAAAATACAGGGACGATCGAGTTGACATGCTCTGCCCAGCAAGTCATTCGTGTGCGTTAATGCATTAACAGTGTCAACAGCCGTTTTGTGATAACCTCACATCACAGCGAGCAGCCAGCCGTCTGAGCCAGGTCTACTTTCAGCTTGACCACAAGGAGCAGTACGCTGTTGTCTTGAGTAGCGACCGCGATGATTGCCCAGCTAAAGCTGTTATCCAGCTGGTAACTGGAAACCTTTGCCTTTGCAGTTGAGCGGTACTTTATTTCTATCCAGCACCATTACCATGACTGAACTTGGAATAAAACTGCAAACTTACTGTGCAATGTGCCTGCAACACAGATTAAGACCCATATAAGTCCCAACAAAACTGTGGGCTGCCCCAACTATGCCTGACTGGGGAATTCAGCGCAAGGCCAGTTTATAGACCAGCTACGAAGTGTCACCTAGGGGTGCATTTCAAAGCGTGGGCTGCATCCTTCGTAGGCTGCATTTTTAGGGGTCGTCACTCAATTCCATCCGCCAAACTGACATGACATCATTTCATCTCCAGTAAACAGCTTTGGTTTAAGCGAGTCGTCACTGTGTTCCCTAACCCTAACCTTAACTCTAATCCCTAACCCTAAACCTAGCCACAAACCTAACCCTAAATTTATCCTTATCCCAAACCCTAAATGTTAGTTTTGCAGATGGAATTAAGTGACGACCCCTAAAAATGCAGCCAACGAGGGATGCAGCCTATGCTTTGAGATGCACCCCTAGTCTGGTGCCCCGCCCCAAAACTCGCACTCTCGTTAGCCTCGTGATTCGGGTCTGGCAGAGGCTGAAGCCATCTTGTATGCTGAGATCACATGACTGCACTTCCAGCAGTGAGTTGTAACACACTTGACCACCCTCAGATTTTACTAAATTTGAGCAAGTTCTCGTTGCCGATATTCAACTTGTGTGGTATTTTTGGAAAGCACAGGAATTGCTGTACTTGTTCCACCCTAAAGCACTGCAATCATCTAGTGAATTATCCAGCGAGGTAAGCAAACATGCATGATGCCATCGTTTCCAAGGAAGCTACTTTTTGTAAACATTCCACGATCTCTTTACTTTCTGTCTTACCATTTTCTCCCAAATTGCATAGCTAATGGGCCATACTCTGAGGATTCTCTGTGCCAAATTTTATGAAAATAAGACAGCGCCTTCATCCGTCATACAGTCTCGCATGTGAAGTCACATTGTTCACCAGCCTCCAACAAAATATCTTATATAAATTCTTATATGATCACAGCACATAATAATCTGTTTCCTTCCAAATCTCAGTCGGCTCTGTCACAGATTGGCAAATACTGTGGAAGTGCAGCCCTGACTTGACCTTTGAGGTTGAGAGATCCTGTTTACCAGAAAACATAATTTAGTGATGACTGAGAGCGCTTATGATTGAACTGCAGTGCGCCACAATAAACAGTACTCATATTCAATTAAAATGCTTCCTTTTTTGGAGCCAACCAAAAGTAAACACTTCGCCCACCAATGGAGCAGTGAATTCAAACCCTGGAAAAGCAGACACATAACTCATACAAACACAACAATTTTCTTTCCGCCATTTCAGAAACTGTGTGTATTTCTTGCATTTAATCGAAAATGATCGTTAACTACTTCAGTTAATTTTTGTGCTCTCACACACACAATGAACCAAAACCACATGATTATTAGACACGAGAAATCAAGCAGTGCAGTCTCCACCAAAAGTATTGAAACAGTGAGCTCAATGCCTTGTTTTGCTATACACAGAAGACGGTCGAGTTTGAGATCAGAGGTCGCACACAATACGACAGATCCTAATTTCAGGTTTTATTTCTGGGTATTTTCATCCAGATTTGTTAAACAACTTAGAACAACTTAGAACGTATCACCTTTTGCAGCAAAACACCAAATGGTTAGGCGAGCAACATCCACCCATCAGGGACAGCACTATACAGAAAGGCCCCAGGCAAGACTCAAACCCACAGCCTTCTTGCTGTGAGACATCAGTGCTACCCTCTGCACCACTTTATTATTTAATATTGTTATTATTAAGAATAATAATTTGCTGCTGATGTCTTGGGTTGCAGGATTAATGTAGCTATTCCAAGTAAGGGATATGCACCCAAATATTAAGACCAATTTATTTTCATTCACTTAAATACTCTGGTCCGATGTTTTAGTTCACCTAAAAAATGCGGGTTTGACAGCCAAGGTGCAATGTTCTCAGTAGTTTAAAACATATAAGTGTAAATACCAGGAAGTAAGCTGATATTCTGAACTCACATCTCATGTTCACCATTTGACCTCAACCCAAACTTTATCGAATTGCAAAAACAAAAAATTGCGTTGCTATTCCAGTTCTTCTGTAAGAGACTATTCAAGAGGCACCCAATCAACTGCTGCAGCTGTTCAAGCAGCCTTATAATACACTGGGAGCTGGAGAGGAAAATGCTCTCAAGTGCTTATCTTTAAATATTATAACGTGATTGTTTCTGCATTAGTGGCCGTCAATTACGTCAGTCAGTCCACAGTCACAAAATGTCAATTTTCACAGCTGCTGGAAATTTCCATGAGGGCAAGCTTCTGGTACACAACAAAAGATGGCACAGCCTTGGGGTGTCAAAGCTGCTAATTATAAAATGGTTGAAAGGTGGAAACACACTACTGTATTGTCATCCAACTGCAACTTTGTTTACGAAGAATGCTTCAGTTAACGGCTGTATTTTTTTTCATGAATGTTTCACGTTGTACATTATGAAATGTATAATAAATTTTGATAATTTTTATTACCGGCATTATTGTGTTTGTATAACATCACATTTGAGATTCTAAACATTAATTGAAATTAAATGTCATTTTTCCAAAGAAATATTTGTATTTCATTCATGAGTATAATAGGGAGATACAGTAATTCCTTGACTGAGCCATGGTCTCAAAATCTGCCAGGCTGTGTGGCAGTACTTGAGACATACAGTGGAAAGCGAGAGAATAATTCTACAGAACTGTGGCTAGATCTCCATTATGCTTTGAACAACCCACAAGTTAATTATCATGCAAAACGAGACCTCCAGTGTGCCTAATTTTTAGGCAAATGGGGCATAAAAGATTAATTTGATTCAGTTACCAGTTAAAGCATGTTCTAGCAAAATTTTTAAATATATTTTGAAAATTTTAGTTTCATATTTTTTAAAAATAATCTTCACTTCATTAAATTCTTAAATGTATGCAAGACTTCTGCAAAACACTGTATACCTTAGCTAAGGTCTGGTTGGGCAGAGACTGCTGTTTTGAATAAGACTTGCAGACCTTGATAAAATATCCATTAGGTAGCCTTGTCCTTGGTGGGAAGACCAGGTGGCATTAAAAGCAGCAGTTAGGATGAGCTTATGTGGCCTGAGAGCAACATCAGAGGCCAGAATGACAGCGGGGGGGAGGGTGACACGTGGCATGACCGCCATGACTCTAGTCGAAGGTGCCCCCCCTCAAGCAGACTGCAAGTGGGAAATGTGCGCCGAGTCTACTGCTGGTAAGCTGCTAATTGAAGGAGCTCCCACAGAGTGAGCAAAAATGGCCAATCCCATGAGGCTCTCACCTTGAGATGGAAGCTTTTTTAATAACCACACAAAGTCCACAACAAAATTAAACCATCTCAGGAAGAGTGTCGCACTAAGGCAAGGCTCCGAAATATAGGCTGGTGCAGCAGATTCTTTAATCAAACAAAACACAACATAACCTAACGTAACACAATGATGAGAACAGACCATTCAGCGTGACAATCCTCACCCTTTTCCCACCGCTAAAGTTCACGTCGTGCTTCATTTACCTACAAACTATACAGCATACAGTACCGTATCAAGCCTCATCTTGAAAAACCCATAACTTTGTCTGCACTTCATGAGCTGGAAAGCTAATTCACGCAGTGACCTCTACCTATGAAATAAAAATATTCGTCATGTCTTTGCACATATTATCTCAGCCAAACAGATACACTGCTGCTCGTTCAAATCAAGATTCTTAGCAGGAACTCCATTGGTTGATTAGCTGGTAAAGTTAGGCGTGCAAACCAAGGACCCTCTAAACAACAGATGCTATCACTTCTGCTTTTTTTCCCTCTCTGTCTAAAACTGTCACTCTCAGTTACTAATGAGACCCAGCTACAGTGGGGCCATAGTGGTTCCACCCTCCCTCCCTCACCCCCCATCCCGTTGCCTGATGTTTCCAGAACGATGTGTACTTTTCCTTTTCATGGCTGCGCTTTAATTGACACGTCGAAAGAATTAGCCGCTTCACCGCCACTTCCTACATACCTGGCGTAGCAGCTGGAAGAAGAGTTAAGGAGAGTTTTTGCCAGTCTGGCATTTTTGGGGGGCTCTTCAGCTGTCAACAATCTTTCTTTAGCAGCTATGTGTTGCTCTGAACATAACATTGCTGCGAACAGTAGCAACATTATGCTAAGTTAAAAGTAAAAGCTTTTACCACCGATTTCCGTAGCTGTCTACTGTGACCTATTATAAAATGTTGCTAAATTAGCAAACTTGCTATTCCATTCTACAGTTGCATCGCTGCAAACAGTACATGAGGCTATGTTTAGAGCTAAGACCGTTGCACAATCAATTTTCGTCAGACTTGCAAATCACTATAGGTTATACTCAGTTGTAGTGGGACCTAGCAGCTTATGCACGTGTAAAGTTAACATTGTATATCTTCTCAATGGTCGCACTCCAGCTCCATACAATTCCGGAAGTAAATCAACAGGTGACGACTTCTCTCATACCTCCTTTTTATTTATCAAATAACTAAATGAAACAAAATTTATCATAAAAAATGGACAACTCAACAAATACCAGCATGGTGAGAACTCCTTAAAATGACAGTGAGGCCCATGTCCCATCCACTATTCACTAATCCATTTTGGAGATATAATTCCTGGCAGCAGAAGGAAGTGATATTGGTGACAAAATAGATTCTTTCTGAGAGATGTTTTGCTCACAAGCAGATTGCCCACAAAACCTAACAAGTGGAAATAGACCAATTCCATTTCTACCTTTTTATAAAATATACGTTTTTATTGGAAAGCAATGCTCTGTGCTGTCCTCAGTTTAGGGATTTTATTATAAGGGGTATCTGAATGTAAAAATACTACTAGGTAATAATTCCTAATCAAAAAGATTAAAACTTTGTCATTAAACCAACAGTATACAACATCCATCTACATTATAATTCCAAATATGAAAATTTATTTTGTCATATTTCAAAGAAAATTGTATCAAACAAGACAACTAACCCCCTTGACCTTCCAGGCATTTAAAGTGGAATTATACACCCATGCTACTAATGAAATTTACTTCACCTGTACAATGTCCTCACCTAGTGGACAGGATAATACACTGCAGCAAGTTAAGGAAGTGCCCAAGCTTCCGTCTGCTGCCGTCGACACCGCCCAGACTATGGTCCAACCTGGTCTGACTGACACCTAACCCAGGATTGCATTTTTAACCCTGTACTGCCTAGGCCAGGGCTGGCCAGGCCTGTTCTTTGAGTGCTACCATCCTGTAGGTTTCTGCTCCAACCCTAATTCAACACACCTGATTCAGCTCATTAGAAGCTCGTCAAGATCTGTAACTGGGAAAGCAGGTGTGGTTTGCCTTGGTTGGAGGGATAACCTTCAGAATGGTTGCTCTCCAGGAACAGGGTTGGGCAGCTCTGGCTTAGGCTGTTGTTATCCTGAAAGATACCACTTCAATCATGGAATAAATGTTTCATCATAGAATATAAAGGTGTTCACAAAGAGTAAATCTGCTTTGATTTGCAGATCCTTTGGCCGTTAAGGGAGGGAGTGGACCCAAATCATGACAGGAAAATGAAAAGAAGAATCTGCATTTGTTATGTTTGTCTTTTTTCCCCTTCACTTTCTCAATTATGTACATACTATACATGCACACACTCACAGAGATTCTTTGTTTTATAGTATGATGATGATGATCCTTTTTCCTTTGGAATTGTTTTCTTTGTCCATACAATACCCCTGAATTTAGTGGTCTGGGAATCCTAGCAAATTGTTTAGTGAATTTTCAAAGTGTTGAAAAATTAAAATATTATTATAATGTAATATTTACATTGGTAGCGGGTCTGCTCTCCGAACAATTAAACACAAATAAGAATAACTGCAGACCAAGGGTTCTTTTCATTAGTTTACTCGCCTTGTGCATACGGAACATCCAGTTTACTTCACCGCCATTCTCTCTCCTCTCCTCTCGACCCCGCCTTTATCCCAGCATTCCCAGTCTCCCCACTCAAAACTCTCTCTCCCATCATGCACATCATCCTATGCATACAGTACCGCACAGACTACTAATGAACATCTATTTTTGTGTAACCCTTAGTACAGTAACAGTATCTGAAAAGTAACTTATTTTTCAGGTCTTACAATAGTGACAACAAAACAGGGAACAAAGCTCTAAAAATGCCTCCCTCCAAACCTAGGTTGCTTGATAACCTTGGAGTAATTTTTGATCATGCCAAGAACTTTGAAAAACACATTAATATTTTGACACGCACCTGCTTTTTTCATCTTAAAAACATTGCAAAACTGAGAACTGTTGTGTCACAAGCTGAACTTGAAATGATTGTCCATTCATTTGTATCATCGCGGCTTGACTACTGCAATTCTGTGTTCACCTGTCTCAGTAAGACAGCCATCAACCGTCTGCAGCTGGTACAGAATGCTGCCGCCAGGCTACTGACAAAATTTTGGAAGAGCTGCCATATTACCCCCATTCTGGCCTCGCTGCACTGGCTTCCTGTCAGGTATAGAATCCATTTTAAAGTCCTTGTTTTTGTTTATAGAGCTCTCCATGGTCAGGCACCAGAGTACGTGTGTGACCTCCTTCACCCTCATGTACCCAACAGGTCTCTTAGGTCTGTAGACCAGGGTCTATTGGTAGTGCCTCGTACCAGGCTAAAAACCAAGGGTGACAGAGCCTTTCAGTGCGTTGCACCCAGGCTGTGGAATACTCTTCCACAGGACCCAAGAGTCTCCGTTACTGTAGACATGTTTAAAAGGGATCTAAAAACTTACTTGTACAGGCAAGCTTTTCCTGAAAAGTCATAAACTAACTATGTTTCTGACTGTCACTGTCTTTTGATAACTTTGTTTTGTGTTTTTACTGTTTTATTTGTCTTGTGTTTTTATAATTTTGTGAGTTTCCTTTGTTTTTACTTTCATTTTGTGAAGCACTTTGTGAGCTTTTCTCTGTGAAAAGTGCTATATAAATAAATTTTACTTACTTACTTACTTACTTGATAGCACTTGTATTGATAAAGTACTTTACGGTGATAAACAAAGATTTGGTTTTGCTCGAGGCCTGTGACATTCCAGAACATCTTTAAGACCAGATTTTGGGACGACTTCATTAGGTGCATTAACATTGCATAAAATCGCGAAGATAAAAATCGCGAAATTTCACCCTGCTGTCCTCACTGGCACGAAAACTCGCGAAGTAAGCTCTGTTGGAAAAAATCGCGAAGTTTCAGGAAGCAGTGCGCATGCCCCGCTTATGTCGTTCAACCATGAATTCAAGCATTCAACCTAGATGAGTAACACAAGTCACGTGAGTAACTTCGCGAAGTTTCAGATGTGTGCATTCTCATTCGCACGGAACGCGACACTTTGCACTCTGGCTTGCGATTTTTCTTGCGACGTTTCAGACGGCTTTTGGCATGGTTGCTTGGCAACTTTCACCCTTTTCACTTGCAATGTAAATGCACCTACTGTCGCTGTTTCATTAGCACTGCCGTCTGCCGCTAAAACTGCAAAAGCGACAGTGATGGTTTTCTGCTCCCAGTATATGACATTAGTATTAAATATACAGCGCTTGTTGTGGATTAAATAACTGACCCATTTTACCGGCAGATAAACGGGTTGAAAGTCAGAAACTCGCGGTAAACCCCTGCTCCTAGTGGAGCCGCTGTTGGTCTGCGTAACACGCAAGTCGGGACTTTCTCAAGCAACAAGTTGCAAAATGCAAAGCGACTTTGCCTGCAGGCATCCCAGAACAGAGCAGTATCCGCGGCAGGCACTGTGTCAGTTTGTGATGTGTCAGTTTTCATGGCACCCCGTTTATCGAATGCAGCACGTGGGTATATGAGGCGACTGCTGACCCTTATGAGGATGGGTCAGTCCCAAATTTAATTTCAGAGAAAAGGCTGATTTAAAAAATAAATAAATTAATAAATTAATAAGGATTTATAATTATAATATTATCGGCAAACGTGGGATCATGTTCGCGTTTCCTTAACAAAAATGAAACATTGAGCCTCCCTCGAAAGCCTGCTGAGGGAAAGGGCGAGCTCGAGAATAATGTGTGCTTTTTTTTGTTATACACTAGAGGACGCTATGAATCTTTTTTGTAAGCACTCTCGTGTTTGGAAAAAAAATGCAAAGAAATCGCTTATGTTCAATTCACCTTCACGCGACAACATACTATAGGTGAGTATAACAGTACAATCAAAATGAAAAAAAAAAAAAAATTAATAATCAATCTGGACCGCACATCTTTAGCTTTCCTGAGCGATAGTAAAGGCATAAGCCCACTGGTGTTCTGATTCACAATTCCGCATTGCTTGTTACGTTCTTGAGTCCCCCCCAAAAAAAAAGTATAGCTGGCCTGCTGTCAATGTTAGGTATTCTTTTGATATTCAAAGAAATATACTAACATTTGTTGAATATTGCATCGCTCATACATGCTCTGTCTACCAGATACATTCATACTTGTTTTTTTGCATTGCGTGTGTCTGTAGGTAATCTAAAAATGAGTCGATGCCCTTTTGACACATCCCATGGTGTTATCACACTCAGAGTATACGTGTCATGAGAAATCGTCAGAAAGCCGGTAATTTCAGCCCCATCATGCAAACATGAGAAGTTTGGCCAGATACTGTGTCATGGCTCTAGGATATATTGATGAAAATCACAATCATCGCGGACCTCTGACCTCTCCGCCTGCCCCTCTGTTTCCAGTCAGAAATTTAAATTGCACCACGCTTCGACTGGGCAGAAACCTTACAAGACATAATAGATTAGAGGCACTCCCTGAATCTTTTAAAATGTATTATTTTGACCTGAGATTATTGCTCCTGAATGAAATCAGCACAAGAGAAAATGTGTCACCGTTGCTTGAAAATGCGTTTATGACTGTGAAACATTTCATCAAATTGGACAGCCTCCTTTATGCGACAGTGAAAGAAAAGGATATGATGTCTTACACTGGACTCCAGAATAGGCACCCCTGACTAGTAATGCTCTTAAAATACCACAAAAAAAAAGAATAGTATCATTATAAAGAACCTTAAAATGCCAACATGTGATGTAACCAGCAAAATTATTCACTCGTTTAATTAAATATAAAATTTCTAAAAATCAATTAATGGCATTCCTGGTCCTGTGGTTTGTGCAACCACCGCTAGCTAGGATTATACCATGGCGCCTTTTCCTGTACTATTTGACAATGTTGGTATTTTGAGTTAATCTCTATAATGTAATTAATTTTTAATCGTATTTTAGAGAATTTCCAATTAAGGTTGCCAATAATTCTGGAGCTCATCGTATGGTTGTCAAAATACATAACTCAACAGCAACACAATTATACGGCAAAAAATGCATCACAACAGAGGACATGAAAGACTGGTCATAAATCATGGGAAAATGCTTTTAGTCAGTGGATAAGATGCATAACAGAATTTGTCAAGTCAGGTTTTCAAAACATGGAAGGGAAAGGGACAAGACTGGTACAGCTAAAGCTGTATGACCCTGGTCATCATGATTTGTTCATTATGAAAAAAAAAGGAGCAGCCCTTTAATGCCAAACAGGCACTAATGTCCCTCGGTTCTATGCCTCATAATTCTCATCAATATTAAGTTCTGACCACATGACTCTCCAGATACACTTTCAACACAATTCACACCCTGGCCTGTTTCTGGTCACAGGGGTTGAAGGAGAGAACAACTGTGAAATAGATTAAACACAGCAGGTGATGAAATAATCACTAACAGGTCCTTGACAAAGGCTAATCTGTAGACAATGTGTAAAATGTAAACAAAACAGTGAGCAGCAATAAGCAAATCCCTTCTAACCCATTCACCTGAAACAAGACTGCATCAAAACTCAATATATGGCTGCTGGATCATTTACGATCTGTGTGCAAAATTGAGCGCAATTGGTGCGGATCTACATTCAAGGCCTCCTAACGACGTAATATAAACTGTTTGCACCAAATCAGATGGAAAGAGCAATGGCCAATGGGGAATGGACTTTGGCCAGCTGACCAATGGTTTAGCTTTGTCAGTCAGTCACAGTCGTATACTCATCCAGCCATGGACACCCGCGCATGTAGCACCAGATGATGCCAGTCTAGCCAAAAAGTAAGAGGACAAAACAAGTAATTTAATAACTCATTTCCTACTTTGTTTCTGAAAATAATTGCTCCTGTATTTCAAAATGTTATGTTAGCAACACTTTCCAATGAAGTATAACATCACCTCTCCTTTTAATAACACCTAGTAGAAGGGGCATTTTGTCCACTGGGGGTGCTAGGGTGAGTTTCCGACTTTCTGAGTGGGAAATCCAGAATTCCAATGGAAATTTCCAAAGGGGAAGTCAGAAATTCTGACTTCTAAGTACAAATGGAAGGCAGTATCAGCATACTTGTGTCCCACACTTGACACTTCAGTGATACCCGCCTAATTGGATAGAGATTGGATAGGCTATATTATCACATGGATATAACCCCATGCAATAGGTGCACCCTGAATGGCTCATGGTGCAGGAAAAAGCCTTCTTTTATTCTTTAACCTTAAAGCACTTAATTTTTCTTTTACACACCCTATCCCTCCAAAAGTTAATCATTCATTATTTAGTTAACAAATGACCTTCAGAAGGACTCACAGGTACCTGTGAACCCCTCTGAAGGTCATTGCCGACTACTTAGCAGACTAAAAATTGGCAAAATTGTTTACCTTTTGAAGGCTGTAGTCTGAAATTTTGCTTCACATAGTTTGCGCCTCGTGTGACTATAGCAGTGATTAGCACTTTAAGGATAAATGGTGGCTGGGCAAGGCGTGCTTTGTTAAGAGGAGACGAGTGATTCACGCAGATGTAGTTTCAGTGCAGGAACGCCAGCTATTTTCTAAAATATTGCTCTATTTCTGTAACTGCTCTCTTGTGTTGCTTGTACAGTGGTGTCAGAACATGGTGCAGTCGCTGAGTATCTTTCCTTAGCTTTACACGCGTGGGAGAGGAATTCTCGGGTCGCGGGAAGGTGACGCAAGACTTTGTTTGGTAAATCGATCGGATTATGCCTATATGCTGTCCGCACCTCACTGAGAATCCGAACTCAATGCAAACCAGGCCACAAACCAGGCTGATCAGATCTCAAAGCAAGCAAGATCCAATCTCGGAGCGTACAGACTTGACAGTTAATGCATCCTAGTCTGATCGGATGTCTAAAGTTCCACTGAAAAGTCAAGTAACCACGGCCTGATTTACATTGCAAAGTTTAGATGAAAACTATGCATTCCAATTCAGCCTATTCCTTGTGGAACAGTGGGAAGGTAACCTTGGGAGGAGCCAGGCTGGAGAAGAGAGGGCAGACCTCCTCTGACAGGCCCAGAGTAAGGGTTTGTAATGACCAACATGGTCAATATGCCGATTGAAAAGGGTGGTTCTGGATAGGCTGTTAGACTGGGGTGGGGTCATTGACCAGACTGCATCAACGGTGGAGACAAAGCAGCACGGACAGTGACATTTGCAAACACCGAGCAGCAGCATGCTTGGTGACTCAGAGCAAATGTTTTCATCCTGAGAATAAAACTGAAAATATGGATGACCAAAGTCCAGATGAAAGGCCAGGGAATGCCACAAGCCATTGGAAACTGCAATACCTTCCACATCGTCTGCCCTACATATCAATATTCGTTAAGGGCGGTGATATTTCATCCCAGTTTTCTACTATAAATTGGTATCACAGAAGGCAACAATCTAGGATTGGTTTCTATAAATGTTGATGCTTCAAATAACTGAAAAAACTTGTTTTCAGATTTGGACTGAATAACTTATCAGAACAATATTTTTTTTAAAGGACTCTGCTTTATATTCATAATGGTTTTTTGCAGAATAACTGCACAGACATTGTACATCAATTCAATGTAGGCAGCCAGTGAATGTCATTCTTTTTGCCGAAGGTAAAAATATCAGATATTTCCTCCTTCCAGGGCACAAAGAGACAAGCGAAAGCAGAGGTGGAATCTCTTATGGAAGTTCATTTTTAGCCGCTACTCTTAAAAAGTTTAAGCCTTACGTTGTTCACCTATTCACCACAATTTTTAAATTGAGTGCTAGTCCACACAGCTATATACTTGTAAGGCCCCTCCCCCAAGGCATTCCATTTCCATGGCGACCTGCCCTCACTTAATTATTCAATTATCCCCTCTGTTCTTTCAGTTCATTATCGCAGCTGGTTTTTCTAAGTTCATTATGATTCCCTGAGTAGATTTAAACCTTAGTTTTCCACTTCACTGGCAGGTAGCCTTTGAAACATTGTTTTGTGCACTCTCTTTTAGTTATCCCCTGAAGTTTTGTATTTTTGAATTGTTCAATCACTTTCTTTATTTAATAAATCTATGTTCCTGCACCTCATATCCCATCACTCTCCTGGCACCGTCTTAACACCGTTGGATGCCAGGATGTTACCATTTCTATCTGACAATTTAACTGAAAAGACATCGGCCCTCATTTATCAAACTTGCATAGGATCTGGTGTAGATTCTGGTGTAAATATCAGCGTTCTCCAGGTGTCACGTCTGATTTACTAAAAGTGTGTACGTCGCTGATTTCGGTGTAAAACTGGCGTGGCGTTGATAAATCTGGCGGCTGAAACCATCGTAATATACATGACACGCCCTTATAAATTCATGCTCCAGGAGGCATAGTCCTGCCCACTTTACGACATGGACTCTCGAAAGACTGCAAAGAAGAGAGAACTTCTCTGAGGAGGAAATATAAATTATCGCGTCCGAGGGGGAGAAAAACTAAATAATTTTATTTGGAAGCCTTAAGAGTGGCATAAAGGGAGCCCAGAAGGCTGCAGTTTGGAAAACTGTTGCTGCTGCGGTAAACACTGTTGGGGTGGAAACCTGGACTGCTGCAGACATTTGATTTAATTCATTAATAAATCGAAGCGACAATTCGCACTTATTTAAGTGCGTCCAAGCGCAAAAATTGATCGAAATTCGCGTTAGACGCATTTATAAGTGTGGCCAAGATGCACATTTCTCCATTGCCCACACTTATTTTAAGTATGTCCAAAGCTAAAAATTTTTTCTTGGCCAAACTTATTTTAAGCGGTAGGCCTATTTTCTATAAGCGGCACTGGAATGATCATCAACTGGCGCACTTATAAGTGTGGCCAAGACAAAAATTCAGCATTGGCCACACGTATAAGTGCGAATAACATCGGCCTTAATAAATTCAATTTATAGATCCATGATATTTCATGTTATATGGCCTACATAATCGACAATCCAAATGCTTTACATGTAGGTTAAAAAAAAAAAGTGGTCCGATTTTAATATCCCCACCAAAAAACGGGTTGCAGCGCTCAGGCGCAGCAGCGCACGGACCGGTGGAGGCCAACCAGACTCGAACCTCCAGCTGTCACCGTTTGAGGAGCGCGTGGCAGCAGGGCTACCCCTCCATTGTGGGAATACGAGGCGATGGGGACATGGATGAGTCCCCACCGCCTCGATTAGAGCTGCATGAGGGTAATTGTTAAAATACAGTCTGCAGAGATCACTCTTCATTGTACTTTTATTAGTATTACTCCATGACATTTTATTGGGTGCCTCACAAAACGAGCAGCCACTCGTCACTTTCCCGGAGGAGATCTTCTCTGTACCAACAGTTCCTCTCACGTCGGACAGTCCTAACAATAGAAGATCTGCCATTGTCAAAATATGATCATGGTCAAAGTGTCCGCAGGCCTACATATAGGCTACTGAGCAACAAAAGAAACGCAAGTTAGCTAATTGGTGAATTTACTTTTATCTACTCAGTCAAAGTGACCGCAAAATAAAGAGAAGATTGATGAAACGAGTGTAAATGTGCACGCGCTAGTAATAAATTAGATTTTCTAAAATAATGACGCGCAAACTTATTTTCCAGTCTGCCTTTAATTAACTTGCATTTCTTTTGTTGTTCAGTATATATCTGACTGGATGAGCATCTGACATACCGCACTGCATATCTGCCAAGCCGCGCATTGCGCTGAATCAAATTGATTGTAATTGTCAGCTGTCTGGCTTGACAAGCAGGTTGTCTCAAAATATAAGTTAATTCATTTCTCAACACATGTCTTATTTATTTATTTAGCCTATTTATTCATTTTAATAATAAGAGCAAGAACAGCATGACGTCCGCATCGCTGCATATGGTTTATTAATCTTTGTGACAGCCGCACTCGTTCCTGCATGTTGTACGCTGGTTTCAAATCTGCGTAGCCTGGTCAGACCTGACGTGAGATTTTTGCGGACCGTTCACTCACATTCAGATTGATAAATGCCGATCCTTGCAGGAGATTTAGCGTACACCCATTTTTCTGGTGTACGCACATTTGATGAATGAGGGCCAGGGTATTTCAAATGTGAGGTACATTTTTTTTTTACGACAGCCAATTGATACTTTCACTTTCTGAGCATTAAACTGCGCCTTCATTTTCTCTACCTGCTCATGCGATACCCAGAGCTTCTTAAGTGAGATAATTGTGATTGTCATCTGCATTTTCCCTTTTGCGTACCGATATTGTCCTTGTCACGACTCTGGAAGAGTCTGCCTGTATTCTCATCTGCCCTTCATCAGAATGCTTTGTACTGTAACATCTCCTGGACAAACCAGAGGATAAAAATCAGAGGGATATCAGCCCTCATCTCATCATCAGAACATCACACAGCTGACTGACCACAGAGCCAGAATTAAAAATTCCTTCAAATTCACAAAAATTCGCAGCCCAGGTGCAGTTTTCCACAAGTGTTTTCAGCCACTTACACAAAATCACAACAAACTTACATTTTTGCATCATATTGTCATGGTTCTGGATGTTTGTGCGTGCATTTTGGACTTTTCTTTGTGGCTCTCGTCCCGGGACGATATCGAATTCCTTTTCAATCGGATTCTTTACCCAGCTGGCTGACTGAACTGGGGCGGCGCTTCTCTGGACTCTATATAAGCCGGAAGTCCGCCACGCCTCCTTTGCTAGAGTGTTGTTTGTAGTTATGCACTATAGCCGAAGATATCTGTAGTCAGGATTTATTTGACGTTATATCTTCTTGTTATTTGTGGAGTTTCTTTTTCTCTATATAAGATTATTCCCTTTTCCTCTCTAATCTTTGTATCGCCCCATTTGAGGAGCTTTTTTTATCTCGGTTCTCGAGATACTTCTTCTTTCTCTCTCTCGCTTTGCTTCCCTTTTGTCGGATGGTTGGACGTCCTTTTGGAAGCGCGAGAGCTGTTCCTGTCGTGTGGTCTGTATCATTCTCTGTGTTTGTATTGAGTCCCTGCTGCTCTGTTTCCCTCCTGCCGCTGCACTTGGCCTCTCAATTCAATCTGCCGTTACACATATAAGTCATCAAGAAAAGACTATGGCTCACTTTTTTGAGCTCTGGAATGCATTTATAAAGCATTTACCCCCTTTTCAATACATTTTTCATAATTCCAACAAGCTGTTTTACAATGAATGTGAGTGAGATGCATTTTCTGAACAACCACCACAAAAGCTGAGGCACCGCTGACATTTCGCATCAGAACCAAAACTAAAACTTGGGATATTTTTAAAAATCTGCTTCTAGAATCTGAACAGGCCATTATCGACCCCCAAATTTTTAGGTACCTTTTGTTGATGCATAAGAACATGCATTGAAATCATGAGAACAAATTTTCAGAGACTGTTTTTGCATTATAAAAATAGTGATTTATCATGTGAGTGAATGGGTGCCATGTCGACCACATTTGTTGCTTGTCTGATTTTTGTTGAGAGTGATTAAGCCCCACCCACTGCATTACATGCAATACTGTGTTCCTTCGTTGGACCCAACAGCAGATACCTACAGAAAATCATAAGCCGAAGCTGGAAAATGCAGAACTGGCCTTCCCTAAAGTAAGCACTGTTTTGTCCTCATTTCAAATCATAAAGAGATCATTTTGGCTCAACAGGCACAAGCAAGTAAATTCACATCCAAAATGTACTTTTTCTCAGTAGAGCAAACTCTGCTTAATATAGATATCCAGATCCTCCTCACTTGTGCGCAATTTAAATACTTAAAATTAAAATGAAGAGGTAAGGAACATCGTAATTACCACTTAAAAGAGTACAGTGCTTTATAATTTTTTACCCAAAATTTTAAGTGTGTGTTCAACAGCTCTTTTGCTTTAATTTACCATGCAGCAGTGGTTTTCACATCAGCTTGAAAATGCGCAATTGTCATAGTTTTTGAACATCAGGGGCCTAATTTATAAAAATTTGCATGGATTTCATACCAAAATAATACATATGCACAAAAAAAAAAAAAATTAAATTTTGTGGAAAATAACCTACTTTATAAACCTATGGGTAAAATAAACTGTGTGGAATTTGCATTTATTTAATCAGGATGGACTTGGAATTTATTGGCATTGTGCATATTCTTAATTATTTCCCTTTTTTTCATGTCAAGTTTGTTTTTATAAATCAGAAATCTGCAAAGAAGTGACGTACGTATCTTTTGTGCCTACGCACTGTTTAAAAATGAGGCCCAAAATCTTTAGCAGTTGAACTCACTCACACAAATGAATCTTGCATCTCCCTCGCTTCCATTCCCTCAGATGCAATGCAGAGAGACACTAGGCCAATCAGCATGCACTCAAGACAGAGGTACGTTCAGGATTTTGATACCACACAAATCATATCTGGTGTGAAGATTCACAATCTAGATGGCAAGCCAGATGATGTTTGTCACTCCAGAGATTTGCAAGGGCCAGTTGTGCTAATGGGCCTATGATGTTATCCTTCCATCCAATCGGGGACTGATACTCGAGACAGACCTATGCATTCCCTGTTTAAAAAACAGAGTTTGAGAAGCAGGTTTTTCACAGATATTTCCATCAACATCAGTCACGTTGACCTTATGAGGCACGAGGTGGTGCTTCATCATAGAACGTTCCGCCCTGCATGTCCTCAGATTACCGCAGAACCTGATGAAGGCTCTGATTTTGCCTTCAAAAGAGTAAAGGGCAAAATAGATCTTTTATGGGCTAAAATTTGTTGCAAAGCCAAATTTTGAGTATATTTGTTCTGAATAGGCATTAGAGAATGACAAACAAATTACACATTACCTTTATTGTTGATTTTTACAAAGCCCTCGTTGCTAATCCTTACTTCACAGGCTGACTCAGTTTGCTTTATCATGGAAATACAGCACAAGGTATCTGAAATATGAAATGAGAGTGAATTAACCCTGTCAGTTAATTTATTTTTTCTTTTAAGAATTTACATCCATATTGGGTGATCCTTTCTTATGCTCAAGCCTGAAATACATGTTTACTTTTACTATATTGGATTCGTGGGCATGTTTCAAAATTACGAAATGATGACCTCAAGCTCTTCTCTGATAGGTACTTGTACAGCATGGGTATACTTCTGTTTCACTGTTTCACTGTGGAAATAGTGCGTTGCCATGGTATTGGGTCAAGCAGTGTGGCATTGATATAGATGGTTCTGTTATGGTAAGTCAATAGTGGGATTTTAATAAGCTGTTAATTTTTCCAAATTAGGCACGTCATGTTTGCAGTAGTTATTTACCATCTTACGCCACACTGTGACAGAAATTTCAATGTACGGAACTTCAATGTATTCTATTTAATATTTCTCTGTTGCAACCACATTCAGCACAGCCAGGCTTTCTTTGCGTGAGCTGGCTCAACAAACCATTAACACATACCATAAGGTACAATGGTGATAATGCCACACTGTGAACCCTGACAAGTGTGGTGAACTCAAATATTTTGTGGAAACTGATTACCTCAAAAAAATGGAGTATGCCAAATTTATGATCTTGTGTTCACAGCACTTAAAAACATGTATAAAGTTACTTAACCTTGCTTTCTTTAAAGGTGACCAATGTGTTCTTTTTTTATATATATAACTTAATAGATATGGCCAAAACAAACGGGAAGAAATAAATGTTTTCTCCAAGAACGCTTGCAATATTGAATATGAAAATAGTTTTTGCGACCCGCACTAACTGCCTGCGCCAGATGAAATACCTCATTAGTATTCATAAGTATGCAAAAATGATGTCACGTGAAAGCGGATATGCGCGGTGGACGCAGAAATGAAGAGAAGTTGGTTAACTGCAAAATGCCACGGCCAAAAAAATATCTGACTGATTCGGCCCGTGCAAGAAAAGGCCAGGAAGAAGATCGATTGAAGACCAGGATAAATATAAAAGGCCAAAGTGATCGTTGGCAAACTTTTAAAGCCAGGTTTGGAGATATTTCCGATGAAGATGTGGCCAAACTTACTTACTGGATACGTAAGTAAACTTGATGCCTGGTGCAAAATGGCCGATTTCCCTGTTTCCTAGCACTTTCAGATCGTTATTCTACTGGAAATCTTCTCATATTTGTGACTAGACATCTTTATAGTAATGAATTTCTAATGCATAAACGTAATCTATCTACCAGCAGTCGAATCTGATGACTGATCTGACGTGACTTTTCATGCAAATCGCTCATGCATATTAAGCAGTAGGCACGTCGAAATGGGCGCGGTCCGGCAGCCACAATGGCTGATCGTAACGGTCGGGTAATGGCTTTCCTTCAGAATTTATCCTTGTTAGGGGTCGAGGAGGACATTATTACTTACACACAAATCTTTTTATTGGAACAGCCTGGCAAATTATGCAAAAAAAAAGTTGAGGATAAGGAACAAGTTGGTTACCTTTAAGTTCCTTCCACACAATGCAATTAAGTTGGCCTACACAATTTTTTTGAGGTAATCAGTTTCCACAAAACATTTGAGTTCACCGCACTAACAGGGTTTACGGTGCTGCAGGTTAAAAGAGAGCCGTTGTGACACCCCTGGCTTTGGGCTCAGCACTCCCCGCTAACCCGCAAATCTCGCTTTGTAGTTCACCCTCAGCCCAGCTGCCTGTGCCCGCTTATGATGCGCATCCCATTAGGAGCCCGCCCGCCCATGGCATCAGTTTGGAGGCTCAAACACTGACGGAGAGCTTTCAAGTTTCAATTGTTAGCCTTTCATCTGAAAGGTGGGATTTGATAGGCAGAGTCTCTCCTCGATAATCATTTTCTGAAATAGCCCTTCTGCTCAGCTGGTGCACTCTGCCAAATGAGTCTTTGGTATTAAAACGGCTCCCCAAAGTTGTGCAATTAGCTGGCAAATCTTTCAACTATATGGGATTAATTATATCAAACACTGATTAGTTCCATTTTGCCTTTATTGGGATTTATTGTCAGTTCGGTATATATTGTGTCAACCTTCACACGGGAGTTTTTACGCCAAATTTGTATTATTCTACGTAATTGGTAACTTATTTGATAGGCTCAGCTAATTAGGTAGCCTGAGTATGGTCATCAACATCCATCATTGCAAGTGCATTTGTAGCAGATGGTGAGTGATTACCAGCAACCACAGTCAATGGTTAAATTCTACAGCTAGGGAACTGGATTTAGGAGGCAGTTGCCAGGCTTGTGGTACATATTGACTGGGTCAAATAACACTGACACTTTTGCTCTCCACTACATGTCATATCGCCAAGCACAGGGGCTGAAGGGAATATGGCAGCAGTATGGAACTGGTGAAAAATGTCAGCTGTTGCCACTACAACAAGCTGTCTCCAAACTAGGTGTCTCACTTGCCAAGGTGGTCCTCCAAGGTCACAGCCGCACTTGCAATGACTGTATGAGCATTAGCTTGTGATCCTGGTCAATACCTGAGTAACTTTGGTGAGACAGATGTTTTATCTGACCAAGATGCTACACTGGCAGAAAAGTTCCTTGTCTGTGTCTGGCCTGGTGTCTGATCAACCAAAATGGCGAACAGATTTGATCAGCTGAGACTAGAAGTGAATACAACTGCTGTATCTGGAATTGATCGGCTTCCATCCACAAGCAAAGTCAACGGAGGTCACATCAGCTGAGCAGCATACCTTGTCAGCAAAGCTGGTCTTCTTCTTGCAACAGCTCAGGAACATGAGGATCCAATGGATGCGACAGAACTTGGATTGGAGGAAGGTTTGGGACCCCCCCCCTTCAAGCTCTCTCATGCAACCACCCCTGCTGCTAAGGTAACAAAACTGAAAAAGCATTTTAAACTGGGAGACAGTGTGCCCACTGTGCCATCTGTCATAGTGCCAATTAAAATCTACAAACTAATTTCAGCTCGTTTCCAACCTTTTTTTTTTTTTTTTTACCTGAGGTACCTTTATAATTGGTTTAAAAATATCAAACTTATTAGTCGTTATTGCAGATAATCAAGAACATTTTCAAACACACAGTTCCAGACACAACATACCTCACCCCAGCAAGCATTTCAGTGCCTTCTGTTTTAGCAAAAAAATAACCACTAAATTATTGTTATTACATGCCTGCGGCAACTGGCGGATAATTTAGCACTGGGGAGTAAAACCCCATTGCTCATAATGTGATCGGTTTGCTTGCATGAAAATCAGAGGTTAATGGGCTTATTCTCTCCATATTTTTCATGAATAACAAACTATCCATTTATTGGAAATAAATGATTTTATGGATATTTGACATATATGACCCAACACCCCCCCCCCCAAATTTAGCCCCACCGCCAAGGAGGGGGGTGCCCCCATGACACGCTGCTGCTTCAGAGGATGTAGAATTGAATGCTGGATATTTTCAGCTGGGTTTGAACCAAATCCAGCCATTAAAACACACCTTACAGCGAGAAAAAAAAAACAGATTTGGCCTGCATTGTTATTGAAGTTTGACCTACTTTCATCGAAATGAAATGGCTTGTACTCGTGACAGTGGCCGACCAGTGTACCAAGTTTGAAATGTTGCAATATTCTGAGCACGAAGTTGCGAGCAAACAAAAACAAACTTGCAGAACTAAAAACAATACAATACCCCCCACATTGCCACTGGTGAGATGAAGTACACTGGGGTTGTACATGGTGAGATGAAGTACACTGGGGTAGTACATGGTGAGATGAAGTACACTGGGGTAGTACATGGTGAGATGAAGTACACTGGGGTTGTACATGGTGAGATGAAGTACACTGGGGTTGTACATGGTGAGATGAAGTACACTGGGGTTGTACATGGTGAGATGAAGTACACTGGGGTTGTACATGGTGAGATGAAGTACACTGGGGTTGTACATGGTGAGATGAAGTACACTGGGGTTGTACATGGTGAGATGAAGTACACTGGGGTTGTACATGGTGAGATGAAGTACACTGGGGTTGTACATGGTGAGATGAAGTACTGGGGTTGTACATGGTGAGATGAAGTACACTGGGGTTGTACATGGTGAGATGAAGTACACTGGGGTTGTACATGGTGAGATGAAGTACACTGGGGTTGTACATGGTGAGATGAAGTACACTGGGGTAGTACATGGTGAGATGAAGTACACTGGGGTTGTACACGGTGAGATGAAGTACACGGCAACGAAGGCCCCGTGCGTTTGCCCAGCTGAAGATCTGCATAATGGAGGAATTATCAGTGTTAGATTATGGAGATGTCATTTATATGCATGCTTCTTCCGCTACACTAAAGCCACTTGATACAGTTTATCATTCTACAGTTAGATTTATCACAGGTGACAGGTTCAGTACCCACCATTGCCAGCTTTACCATAATGTAGGATGGACCTGTATTAGCTCTGAGAAGAGAGCTACATTGCATTGTTTATTTACCAAGCCTTGCTTAACAAATTACCTGTTTATTTAACGAGTTTACTGACTTACAAGTTGTTTAACTATGGCACTTGTGCTCAAAATCCCTCGGGTCTTAATTTTCCACATGTAAGGACAGAGGTTGGAAAAATTGCTTTTAGTTACTATGCTCCGTATAAATGGAATAATCTGCTGACAGAGCTTAAACTGAATGCCTTGATTCCTTTTAATCATTTTCAGCCGATCATTAATGATTTTATGCAGTCTGAATGTGTATGTAGTCTATGAGTTACACCTTTTGTATTTATTATGTTATATTATTGTTGTGTATATTAATTTTATGTTATTATTGATTGCATTGCATTGACTGTTGTAATCAGGGCGTCATTGGATAAGAGAGCTTGCTCTCAATCGGCCTTCCCTGAATAAATAAAGGTGAAATGAAATGCATTGGGGAAAAAGACTTCACCAGTTGTTGTCTTCAGTGCCCAAGTGCTTAATAAGAGTGATTAAAAGACATGGTGATGTTGCACAGTGGTTAACAGTCGACTGTGCCAATTTTTTTGGACTGTTTGCACTCTGTTGCTGTCATCACGTTGTATATTGTCCAAAGCCAATTCAATTAATGTTAGAACAGCAAATAATGTGTAATTACACTACTTTCAATATGGTAGAGGGAATGGACTTTTCAAATCGGGTAGAGGGTAGAGATTGGAATTAACAGAACACCTTTCAGAGAGTTCCTTCATGTCCTAAAAGGGAGCGGTTCAAATGCCTGCAAATCAGTACCATGTCATCAAGGACAGGCATAAAGAACCTAACATGAGCTGAAGGCCAGAAAATGGAAACAGAGGGAACACATTAGCAGAGCTTTTAACAGAACCAAGCTCTCTGACGTCCACAGCTAATCCAGGAGATCACAGAAAACCTTGTGTTGTCCTTTTACACACATATTGCAGCAGTTTATTTTTACGGTGTAGCTGAGTCATACGGCCATTCTGCTAATGGACAACAATTCTTATTAACCTTACCACGATTTACCTACACGGATGGCTTGAAAGCTCAATTCCTGTGTTTTAATTAGCACCCCGAGCTTCAGGGTTGTCGACAGTCTCTGAATCCTGTTTATCTCATGATGACTTCTTTGGGGGAGATTGAGCCTGACAACTCTGTTTGGGTGTAACGCTAATATGGGGTAAAATAAAGGGTATGATTTTCTGAAACAAGACTCCTTATGGAGATGGAAATCATACATCCAATTAGGATTCTGCCCAAATCATATTTTTAATTTGTTATGTTTTTATCATCAAATTACATAATCTAGAAACATTGACATCCTGACAGCAATGATACTATGAAAGCAAAACCACTTTTTCAAAAACCAATCCAGATTTTACCCCTCAAAAAGGCACATTTATCTTTAAACGTCCCTCTGATAATTGCCACTGCCAGAGGAACAGAAATTTACCCAGGAGTCCATGTTGCACACACATAAACATGTGCATGCCTGTATGCATTGCAATAAAATGGGGAATTTGACACTTGCTGGGGGGCTAACGTGTGCATATTGCTTCATTAACCCAGAGGTCACCCCTGATAAGCTTAAAATAAGTCTGTCCAAGGCAGTGAGATGGTAGGAGATCTCTATTTTAAAAAAAAACTTAATTGAATGGGATTTGTTCTGAAGACTCAGTTAAGACAGGATTTATTTTCAAAGACAACATACTAGGTTCCATATTTTGGCTGCAGGCAAAAACACTCATTGCTGTCATTGTACACTCATGGTCATCTGCGCCTTTCTTTTTCATGAGGTCCACAGACTGTAGGTTTTTGTGCTTTACTTGGGTTTTAAACATTTTAGTTATTTACTTTGGAACACTTTGGGGACACAACATCATTCTCAATAAAAGCTAAAAAAGCTCTCTGGCCACCACAGCGTAATCACATTCTGTCAATAGCGTCACTTGCTCGTGCCAATGCAAAGTGCACGTCAAGTGATTTTTATCTTTATTCTTCTTTTATGTGAATGTAACTTATACAGCCCCCAGGGGTCAAATAACTTGTTTTATGCATGTCATCTCTTCTTAGACATGACATTTTACACAGAAAAACCAAGAACATCCGATAAATGTTGAACATTTATAATTTGCCATATGATTCATATATTATTTACTTAAGGCACCGGCAGTTGAAGAATCAAGCGGATATTTACCTTAGCGCAGGTATAACTGTTGGGAACTATGAATTTAGCCATTTTCACATAGTTAAAGGCATGCAAACTTTATATATTTATCATCTGTAGGTTAAGAGTTTTCAGACGACACCGATTTTAAAATCAGACAATTTCGAAGAGTTCAGTGAGTGTGTGAACTTGTGGTCCCATGAGGGTGTGGTCACCTTTGACTGTTTAGTTTGTTTATAACTGTAGTTCCCAATTTCACCACCAGGGTATTGCCTGATGAAGAGCCAAATGGAAATTAACCAGAAGTCTGCCTTGCGAATAGCCACTTCCTATTTCAAAACTAATGTCTGAAAAAAGAAATTGCTCTTGCACCATCAAATGATGAATCAGACATGCATGCATGGATAAGACTCCCTGCACTAATAAATAAGACCATATTTACTTATTTAGGCAGCGAGAAGTATTCATGTATGGAATGACAGTTGATCGCTACATATAATAACACTAGATCTGGACTCACGAGAGCCCATACCTCTGCCAGCATAGCTGGATTTGAACTTTGGCCTATATCTCAGCTGTACTTTGGCCTAGATATGCCAAAATTGAATCACTTGTTCCTCTTCTGCTACTTTAACATCCTGCAAAGTTTGGTTAAAATCTATGCAACTGTTTTTGAGATATCCTGCTAACAGGCAGACAAACAAATAAAATAAATACCGGTAAACAAATGGAAGCAAAAACATAACCTCCTAGGCAGAGGAAATAGGTGTCATAACAGCTCTGTTTTTCATGGCTCTAGCATGGGATCTCTCTCCTGGAAGACCAGGCCCATAAACATCATGTTTGGGCAAGAATGCAAACTATTCGCATAACTGAAAATACCTCTTTCCATCTGTCTCCTCAGTCTGGCAGATGAAGAATTACAGGAAACAATGTTTGTTCCATGTGTTGACATCGGGTAGTCTAATGAAACATTTGTAGGCTCTCCATGTCTGAGTTACTTACTATTTTCTTATTTCTCAACTTAGTGAATGTCAACATCACATGGAACTCAGTTCATTGAGACACCAATGTCACAAGGAGTTTAAAATCACAGTGTGTTTCACTGCAAGGCCAGGCAGCTTTGAGACCACACTAATTACTTTTAGAGAAAGCTATGTTATCTACAATGAAGCGGACAGATTTTCTGGAATGCTTAAGGCCAAATAATTAAAATTGTTGCTATTGGCAACCATTTCCTCTTTTAACGGAGCAAGCAGTCAACATTAAGTGTGTCATAATGATACCTCACTTGAATGATCCTCCAGGGCACCGAATCATTTTTTAAACTATCAAAGTGTTTTTTTTAATTATTTTTTTTGTCAATCAAGTCAATGGGAAATACCAATACAATCTTGACATATCCGACCGGAGATAATTCATCGAAATAGTTCACATTCCAGTACAATTCTGGCTAATTCAAGTTTAACTCATGTTCATCTTTATTATCCCCGAAAGAGGGCCAATCAGTTGGCCTTCAGTTCCACATGTAAGACATACGCACATTAAAACATTTAAAACACAACGAGAAAGATGCATAGTATCACAGAAAAGTACAAGTAAAGAGAGCTTAGGCGATAAATCACAAATCAAGCCCTCAGCTGTCCCTCCAAAGATTGAATAGCCATGGAATGAAGGAGTTGCCAATTATGCACAGTGCACATTTATTCCAAAACAGTTGCCTGTTTCCTCTCTGGCTATATCTGCGCAGTGCCCCATGCTAGGAGTGGCAGTCATCAGACATTAGCTGCCTTTTTTTTTTTTTAAAGATTATTTTTTTGGGATTTTTTCCTTTATTTGACAGTTATACAGTGTAGAGAGACAGGAAAGTTGGGGAGAAGAATGGGGGAAGACATGCAGCAAATGACCTGAGACGGAATCGAACCCAGGTCGCTGCGGGAAGGACTCAGCCTTTATGGTACGCGCGCTTAGACCGATGAGCCACCGGGTGCCCCAGGCATTAGCTGCCTTATCTTGACCACCGATTTATCTTTGGTATAGGTCTCTTGCCGACTGTTAGTTGATGCCCTTGATTTTTCTGGCATATTTGGCTGCCCGTTGGAACTGGAGTTGTTCTTGGCAGCGCGTGTTCCCAAGCATGCAGAGGAAGCAAAAGGAAAGGACTATTCTGTTCAACTGACCGATAAAAAGTTACAGCTGAGATTGTCCATTTCAAATGATTTTAGCTGCATTAGAAAGTGAATTTGTTGCACCGTTTTGCAATATTTTGCTGCTGCACGTACACCAAATTTCAGGTTGTCATCATTTTCAACTCCCAACTACTTATATGATGACAGTCTACCAATGGGTGCGTTTTTAACCACGGTGGGGTGGTAAGTATGCATTGCTGTTGCAACTGCAGTCCCTCACCCTCATCATGTCTTTGGTTTTATTTACATTAACCTCAAGGTAGGTCTCCTCTGACCAGTTGTTGAAATATGGTATTTCTCCTGATGAATGAGACCGAGGGAGTGCTCAGCGGTCCAGCAACCAATCTAGTATTTATAGTGGCTGTTTAAGTGGGTTGCAGTCATTCATGTGGACTGTGTAGAGTACAGGTGACAAAACAAACCCCTGGGCTGCACCCGTGTAATTTTTTTTGAACGGAAGATGCTTATTTGTTTATTTATTCATTCATTCATTCATTCATTCATTTATTTCTCCTATATTTATCCAGGAAGGTCCCATTAAGATTCAAGATCTCATCTTCCAGAGAGTTCTGGTCAGTACCACAGCATAAGCAGTGTCTTATATAAAAAAAAATCTATTTCACATTTCGACACGTAATATGCATAAAAAAGACACGAGGGAAATAGTCAAAGGAGAGAGGCATTAAGGTCATATCAGCACCAACCATAACACATTCTGTCAGAGATTACGTAAAACAGCTGCATGTTTCCTTCTGGACAGTTTGTAAAAAGTATTTAAAGAGAATGCTTCAAAGGTGGTGGTATTTTGCTGCTGATTCCTCGCCCTGGGTACATAAAAGGAGAAAGCAGTTTTACCGAGCTCTGAGGGCACCCTGGGGACATTTAAAAGAATCCAATTAGTAGACCTCACACTGTAGTTGCTGGTGTGATGGGATAAAAGACAGGAAATATAAGTCCAAAATTTGCCTAGCAATATTTGGCGATAAGTAGCGACATATGCATCCTAAAGATTCATATAAAATACAATAGTGAGTGCGTGAACCTGCATTTGTCACAAAATGTAATGCTCCATGATATGTGAAGTAAGGATGAAATTGCATGCATATAAATCACATTGCCATAGTCAAATCCAGATAAAAATGAGCTGTGCACAATTTTCCCTCTGGTCTCAAATGAAAAGCATTTTTTAAATGGAAAAGCAAGCCCATTTTGGCCAAAGCTTTTTCAATAGATCCACAATATGCACATTGAATTACATCTTTTCATCCAGCCATATGCCTTAGTATTTGTAAGAAGTGACTCTTTCAATACGTTTCTTCTAATGTGGATATTCTCGAAACAACTGCCTTAGAGTGAGAGGCTTATACATTTGGTCATTTTTGGATTGAGGACGTTTTAATTTTAAGAGCGAAAGCTGCAGGGACTGAAAAGCATCCTGCAAGTGCTCTGTGGCTCGATTTAAAGATGGTGCTGCCATATAAATGACTGTGTCTTCAGCATGCAAATGCATCTTAGGTGGATTTTTTCCATGACCCAAGTCATTTAATAAAATAAAAACTAAGAGGGGGCTGAAATAGAACCTTGTGGGACACCTTTGTTTGCAGCAAGTAAGGCTGAGGTATAGGCCTCGTTTTCTACTGAAACGCACTGAATTCTATCACTTAGATAGTTCTTAAACCTATTCAGAGCAATGTCACTAAGGCCTACACAGGCAAGTCTCTGTAAAAGCAGCTGGTGATTTATAAAGTCAAACGCTTCAGAACAAATCAACAAATAAAGGTGTGCAGTGCTTTTTACTGTCTAAAGATTTGACAATGTGAGAAGTAACTACCATAGCTGCTGTTTTTGTACTAAGGCCTGATCAAAAACCAAACTGACATTCCCTGAGAATATTATCAGATAAAAATTGTTTTATTTGGTCGTTAACAAAAGATTCAAATACTTTGGCTTTAACAGCCAGCCTGGAAATGGGGTGGTAATTATTCAAGTAAAAAGGGTCTCAACCCTTTAATAAAGAGAATAGTTAAGTTATAGTTAAGTCTTACTTGTTGACCTCTTTTGGTGACCAGGTCAGTAGACTAGCTGATTAGTCTTGGTTTGACCTTAGCAAATGAGTTTACCATGTCGTGTGAATGGATTGTATTCATACCACTGCTGAAGTCAATAAAAGCAATGCTGGTGACCAAGTTTGGAAATTAAACATTTTTTTTTAAAGAATCATGCGCAACATCAATTCAGCAACATTAATGCTCCTGTTTGGTCTCAAAGCAAACTGAAACTCATTCACTGGTCTATTTATAGATTTTAAGTCTTTTAAGCATGACATTTTCAAAACATTTCATTGATGCTGAAGTTCGTGCAACTTGGCATATGTCATCCATATTCTCTGGGCCCAGCTTTTTGGGAAACCACTTCCATAGATAAGGAGTATGGTTGGAGTCTACAGAGAACTGAAACCATTCTTGGTAGGGGTGGGCCAATTACCAACCACATGATTTTAGCACCTTAAAACGAACAAAGTCCAGTCCCGTTGGTTCTTGCAAAATGACTGCAATGTCCTCTTTGTTTACTGTAACTTTCTCTTCGTGGATGTTGTTAACAAGGTCCATAGTTGCCCCCCTGCGGTTTACTGAGGTCCAACATGTGAGAATGACAGTTGAATTGATTTAGCATATTTACCCCATGCAATATGATTTTCTACTATACAAGATTCTGTGGTTTGTATTTAGTGATGATCTGTATTCCTTGCCAAGCTTTCCTAGTGTCATTTTCCCTAAAATGAAGCGGATTCTGTCCTTGGACTGTAGTTAACACTCTCGAATTTCTTTAGTCATCTACTTCTGAATAATTTTGCATTGCCCTATATCACAAGTCATTAAAATGCTTTTTTTTTTTTTTTTTTTTTTAGAAATGCTTTTAGCCCTTTTGTAATCCATGGTTTGTTGTTGGAAAAAAAAAATGTATGTCTTACGTGGAAATACAGTGTCCTCACAGAATTTTATGTAATGAGACACAACCTCTGTAGCCTCGTTAATGCTTGCGATGGGGCCTATCCATGCATCCCGGACAGCGATCTCAGAGCAGCCTTTAAGGGTTTCAGCAGCCTTCTTTGACGAGGCTCTGATTTGAATTTTCTGGGCTGGGCTGAAACATTTCTTTGCATGGGTTTATGTACAGGAATCAACTGTCTCATATTATCATTTGACAAGCTCATAACTCCCAAAAAAACATGCTGCTACCAGCCTTCCTCTTTCTTTTCACACAGTTTACCTTATACATAAACAGAGGAAGAGTGCTGTTGTCCTGCAGTCCATGAAAGCCTAACTCAGGAGTGGAGGGGTCGCAAAAGTGCAATGAATAACGATACCCTTACTAAATGAATCTTCCCATATCCTGGTTAATCCTGAAATGGATGTTGCCCACCAGAGCTACCAGCCACAGTTGGCACTAGAATGGCCTGGATCATAAATTATACAACCTGTTTTGACAAAAAAAAAAGTGCAGAAACTGAGACAACCGACAAAGAATGGGGTCAGAACTCACATGCAGATGGAAGTCCAGTTTACAGGTTTTAATAATCATAGTCGGGCAACCCAGATCAAAAACCTACAGCGAGACTTCAGTACTATAAGGAGAATCCAGATTCGTAAGCAATGAACAGTCCAAAAAGTCAAAATCAGGATGTTGGTACGCCAAAGCCAAAATGAGAGACAAATCAAAGACCAAAGAACCAAATAGGATATCAAACACAGGTAATCAATAATACACAGAGGGCTAGACAAAATCGCACACAAAGAAGTCCTAGCAGAAAAACCGCTTGTAAGATAGACACTGAAGAACAGACTAAACAAACTCACGCTGGGCTTACACGAACTGGCTGAATATAAAGGGAAGGAAAGGACCTAATTACATTGGGTTCAGGTGTGAGGAGCTAAGGTTTGTGGAGGGACGTGTGGCAATAAATGGAGTTCTAAACGTAGGTTAGTGAACCACATCATGCCTAAAAACATCACTCCATTCATCCACATCATACGCAACCAGCCTATAATGCCTTCATTCTACAATCCTCGTCTGTCTCGTTCAACATTTCTCCGGTTCCCTTCTATTCATCTCTCACCCTATCACTCTTTAGGGATCAATGCCCTTAAGGTTGAAAAACATAATACTTTGTGGGGTCATAAATGACCCCACACAACTTTTCATTATTCTTGCCACACAAAAACAGTCAATCAAAACTCTTAATTTCATTAGACAATTTAATTACATCTCCCATAGTTATATTAAGCTGTGTTGATATAATGAACGCAAATAGTCATTAAAATATGTATTTTTTCATAACACATAGTGGGGTCATTTATGACTTAGTCATTTTAGTCACCAAAAACATGTGGTCGCTTGAGGGTTAAACAGGTGAGCAGCATAGTGTAAGACTCCTTGTAAAAATAAATTAAAACAGTGGCCAAAAGCCTTAAATAGGCAAAAACAAAGTTATAAAAATTTGTGAGGGTTGGCTAGTTTCTTGATACTACCCATCTATTTGTATTACATAATCTCTATTCTCCCCCTCCCGCCCTCAAAGATTAGTCAAGTCTCTAACAATCAACGAAAGACGCAAAAGGCCAGGACAATACTTGGGCTCAAAACTTCCAAGGCAACCGTTAATTGCCAAGAAGACAGACATAAAAGCAAAAATATTCAATTTGGGAAACAGGTACGGAATGAAGAGCTGTCGCGCGCCGAATGAAGGCAGGCGCCCAAGAGCCGAGGAGGTTAAGAAGCTTGAGGTATTCGCTGGCGACCAGCGCAGCACTCCGGACAGCTCATTGCGCTTTGCAGATAACAGAGGCTGGACAGCATTCGTCAACTGAGCGACAGGCAACTTTCATGCAGTGTGTTTTATTAATGTAGGCTGTTCATTAGTTAATTTTTGTTGCTTATTTAATGCGTTTGTTTTCTGGATTACTGGTGTAGCACTCTGTAAACGTGCGGTGGCTGATAAGAAAATGAAAAAATATTATGACAATTCAGCGGACAATGGGGATTTGGAGTTATAGTACAGGAAACGGATCTGTTTTTTTTTTTTAGTTTTTTTTTTTTTTTTTTTGCAGTTCGGATCCAACCGCTTGTTAAAGATGATGTACTCAGCTGGCAGCGCAGCAGGCGCACTTTTGACAAATTGCCTCGGTGAATTCCACTTGGCTGCCATAGTTTGTTTTGCGATAACTTTTTGCTGTTCCTTAACATTCCGAAAACATGGTCAGAAACAATTAATTTGAGCTCTCCAATCAGCCTCCATTCATTCCACCTCAAGGTGCCGTATCGAAATAATAGCCTCCCTGGTTTCCGGTGAGTAATATGCTTTATATTATCGTTAGATTAAACATTGTGGAAATTGAGTGCTGGGAAAAGATATACTTTATTGAACCTCGTTGGATGAGTAGTCCTTTGCAATTGACCCATCTTAGTTATGCAGGAGCAATGAGCAGCGACAGCGCAGCGCCAGGGGAGGGGATCGTTAATACACGAATCATTAGGCTACTTGAGAATGACATGCCTAGCCTAAATGCTTCAATACTGACGATATGACTGGTTGTCAATATTTAAGTTATAACTTCTAAATGAAGGGCAGACTTTGAGATCGTGACTTTTTTCTTTTTTTTTACTTAGGGTTTACCAAATTTAATTGTTTGTTGGTGCGATTGGGTAATACATTGTACGCAGTCCTGACGGATCTCTCAATATCTTAAATCTTGCACTAAACCGAGACGTGGTTAACCTATATTTTGAAGACCTGGATTCATCAGCATTTCAGTTCGCAAATGAACAAGTACAACCTTCATCTTTTGTTTATCACTGGCGCGCAATTATGCCGCATTAGCTCAGCAGGAACATAAATGTCAGAAGTAATAAACACTGCGCACTAAATGCAAAGTTTATTACTTATGACCTTTTCCAGGAAATATTCCTTCCAGCCAAAATGGGGTTTTGTTTCTTATAACTCGTGAACACCATCGGTCAGGAATATTTGAATACTTTCCTCATGTTTTTCTTCCACGTTTTAGTGAAGTATTAGCAGATTTAAGGCATGTAAATTACCTCAAATGGCGCAATGAAAGGTGTCAGTGGAGATTAGCCAATTTAGGATGACTGTCCTAGTAGAAGAAAAATGCCCTGAATCTGCTTCGCCGTTATGAGGCATCTTACTTGAATTCCCTCTCAGTTGTACCAAAAGTCGGAAATATACCGAGCGGTGAGAGAACACGTGGCATCTTAAGGTGTTACTGAATCGACAGTAATGGTAAAAACATAAAGTTTTTCAAGTATTCGGATTCCTCATAAAATTATACGCAACCTACCTCCGCACAAACAATGACACGCAGATCGTAGCACGTGACCGAAGCTTGGCTCTGTAATGATTTGCTGTCTAGCTGGATGCAGAAGTGCCTCTGGTTGGTACTGCGCCAAAATGCAATTAAAAGCATTTGCGACGGCAGTATTTGTTCAGTCAATTTAAGTGAATACAGAGTGCAGGTATGACCTGAGCGTGTGTAAGAACTAAAAATCCCTAGCTGTGCTGTGGATAGTCTACAGAGGAATGCCTTTTCAAAATTATTATAATTTGTTCTATAAATGCATGAACATCAAAGTGTGTGGCAGGATTTGGTGAACAGAATGACTACTCTAAAACGCTTAACGTCGCTTAACGTGAAAAACGCTCAACGTGGTCTGAAATACAAAATATGACAGGTAGGCACTCCTAACTGCACAAATTTTAAGTTATTCTATAGTACTAAATACTGTATATCCACAAGCTTGCTTGTCATAGGTTTGTTTGATATCTTGGAGGATGAATGTTCTTAGGCGTAAAAACTGTGGGCAGTAATGACACATTCACTGCTGCACGATTTTTGTGTTTTTTGAGGCTAGATTAAGACTTTCTGGCTATGAACAATAATGTTTATGCCCATTTCATTGACAAAATGAAGGCGCGATACCTGCCATATCACTGATTAGATTACAGTGAATTAATTTTCTTTGAGGTATCCTTGGGTGCATCTGGTGGTGCACCAAAATCGATTCCATAAATTAGTTAACTAACTGAAGCCAGAGTAATAGATTACTTAAAGTAATAACTGTAATATTACCTGAATTTTAATTGTTACTATTATATTTCTAAGTTAAGATGAAAAGTGATGATATCACTGTAATAAGTTTCTGCAGGAATATATTAGCCTCAACACTGATGCCGAGATGACTACAGTGAAATAACTACATTATAGGAACAGAACAAAGAGAAATCTGTATTCTTTGCAGCAAAGGCCACCGGAGTCTCTATTGACTGCCATAGACTACACTGAAAAAATTGAGACTTTGGATCAAAGTAAAAAAAATTGCGTCAACTTGTTACAGCTAATTTTTTTAGTTTTTCTCAATTGAAAAAAAATTTAACAAAGGTAACTTTTTTCAATTGAAAAACAAAAAAAAATTAGCTGTAACAAGTTGACGCAATTTTTTTACTTTGATCCAAAGTCTCAATTTTTTCAGTGTAAGAACATCAGTGACACACTTTCTAAAAGCTAATATGAGTCCATCTGCCCAAGAAAAATTAGAATTTTACTTGAATGTTGAATTTGGGGCAACCAAAAGTGTTGTTTCTCCATCACTGTAACCCTTTCATATACTATGGGTTTTCTCCGGTAAGGTCAAATAGGAAGACTGTCACTAACAGGCCAAACAATATCACTTCCAGTCGTGATCTATGTTAACCAGGATTGTTATATGCAAGTAATTATAAAAAAAATAGTTTTGTGATCCAGGCAAGGATCCAAATGTAGATTCAGGGTGTAATCAGTAAGGGAGAATTTATCAATCTGAACGGGGTAATAGAGGAGGGAAAGCTTGTCGCCCAGAACTGTTGAGGCTAAGGTGGGAATGACTGGAGAGCATAGGGGCGTATCCGTGTCCAGGTCAGGCTGTCCTGGGGCAGAAGCCAGGTGTTGAATCCCCCTGCCCCTAGCAGGACTGCTTTACAGTAGAACTGAAGGGTTTAGCTGGAACTCAGTCCCAATCCTGGAGACCGATGATGGCTTAGGTTGCATTCCTAATAAATTAACTCACAGGAACAGGCAGGAAAAATGGATTAACAAGAACATGGTCCCAATCCTGAAGACGAAAATAAAGGCTTGGGAGCTTGTTCCAATTGATAAGACTCCAAAGAGTAATTACATTTTTCTTCATCATTAATTTACAGAAAACTCAAAAAAGAAGAGCTCAGCTCAGTACTAGAAGACACAAACTGACTGGAAGGCTTAGTAGGGTGTGAACCATGACAATCCAGCCATCACACTAACACCACAATGAACATGTAGAGTAGACAGAACATTCACAAAAGGGACAAGGCATATAAATGATAACGCCTGGGAGCAAGGGAGGGGATGAGACAAAAATCAATTAAAGGAGACAAACCATATACACACATGAAGACTGCTGGACGAAGGGAGGAACCACTTCATTACACACAAGGATAGTGACAAACAAGTTTCAGAGAGGCTGAGTGATTGGTTCGCACTCTGAATGAAATAGACAAAAAAGTCTTAGCAAAAGGAGCAACTTTAATTACGAGCATGAGCTGTTTACTGGTTTTGACGCACCTGAAGAAAACAATCTACATCTTGAGCGCAACAATATTTTTTCATTTTTGACAAACAAGTTTCAGCCATAGCACTGACTGAAGAATCATTCTTAAAAACATAATCATTCCCAATATGTCGACACCTTAAGCTGAATAAATGAAATTGATGGCAAGTAATGTGTTTGAAAAAGCATTGAACTTCATGTTGTGATTTTTGTCGGTTGGTCATTCTAACCTCACCTTTTTAATTGTGTAGGCCATCCAAGAGTCCAACATTAACACAGGACACAAGCTCCATTTCCAAGCACCCAAATTTTACTCCCTAACTCCACTGCGCCCGATTGAGTGAAGAAAGGCTGGGCCCAGCAGAGACCGTGGCTGCGTCCGAATTGTCTTTTTTGCCTAGGAAAGGTCCTAACTCCTAAAAAATGATCCGGAAATAATTACGTGGCAGCCACGATAAGTGTATTAAAATTCTTTAAATGTAAAGGAAAGGTGTCTCAGTGCTTCCTAATTCACCTCCTTAGCACAGGGTACACAGAACCATCCTTTTCGAAAAGAGAGGAGACAACGCTATCCCACAATTCTGCACAGCAGCAATATGTCAAGCAGCAACCACTCATCCGGCCAATTGTGGAAAGAAACGTATACGATGGGCAGGGGACTCATGATCAGTTGCCTAGTGTAAGTGCATTAGGATTCTCTAATTAGAGCGGTTGTCTTCTTAAGCGGTTAGGAACTCCCTTTTACACCTTTCCTTTACCTTATGACGTTTTCCACAAAGGTTAAAGAAGAGTGGTTAGGAATTAGTGGATAGGCCATAATTTTTTAACTATTCGGACGCAGCCCGTGACTTGCCCAGGTGCTCCCCAAAATGAGTGACTCCACCCTCAGCCCTGCTGCTCCCACCCTCTCCCAGACGACAACCAATGGCATCTGGAGGGCAAAGTTCGCCCCGGATAATAAGAGCGGAGAGGAAGAGCTGCCTGTCTTCACCACTGCTGCTAAAGTACGCGTTATCATCACCTTTGTCCTGTGTGTGGTGTCAGCCATGTGCAACCTGGCGGTACTGTGGGCGGCCAGCACCAGCCACAAGCGCCGTTCCCACGTGCGCATCCTCATCATCAATCTGACTGTGGCTGACCTCCTGGTGACCTTTGTGGTGATGCCTCTGGACGCCGTGTGGAACATCACGGTGCAGTGGCTGGCTGGAGATGTGGCCTGCCGCCTGCTCATGTTCCTTAAGCTGCTCGCCATGTACTCGGGCGCCTTCGTCACTGTGGTTATCAGCCTGGACCGCCAGTCCGCCATCTTGGACCCATTAGCCATCAGTGAGGCCAAGAAGAAGAACAAGGTCATGTTGGCTGTGGCGTGGGCCATGAGCGCCTGCCTGTCTATCCCACAGGTTAGTCTCGGTGCAGGCGTAGCTAACAAGTGTGTTCCTGTCAGTTAGCCTGGTTTGTGTTAAAGTGGCTGTGGTTTGTTAGCACACTTTTCTCTGATTCACGGAGTACTCAAAGAGTAATGGGCGAATGGGCATGTTTCTGTCCAGTACACCATCTAGCATAAGAGTTGGTGTGGTCAATGAATGCATGTCTGCAAGCAACAACAAGTCTGTGTTAGCATGGATACGGTCAATGACGGTGTTCTGCCCGCTACATTGGTCAGTCAAAGGAGATGCATGTTATTGCCATTTTAGCATCCTTATTGAAATGTTAATTTCAGCAGACACTTCTGAGGTGTAATTGCCAACAATTTAATATGGCCAGAAAAAAGAAAGGAAAAATACTGCATGCAGAATCAATAGGTTGGACTTCAGAATAGGTTGCTTACTAATAACTCAAGATTAATTCAGTTGTGTCTTGGATCCACTGGGAGTAAAATTAACATTCTAACAAAAAGCTATGCTTGTGTTTGTGCATAATTAGCAGAATGATTCATAGTAGCTTGTGGAAAACCCTCTGAATTACAACCCCAAATCAGAAAAAGATGGAAAGGTACAATTGATTAGAATGAAAACTGAAAGCAGTGATTTGTAAATGATCCTTGATCAGTATTATGTTGTAAACAATACAACAGCACATTATGTGATGTTTAACCACATCAATTTTATAGATTTTTCTAAATAAACACTTATTTTAATTTTGACTCTAGCTGCATAATTCAAAAATTCAAAAAGTTGGGACAGAATTTTTTTTAATGCCACTTTTAATATTGCCATTCCTTTTCACAACATTTATTCAACAGTTAGGGACAGAAGACACCACCAAGTGATTAAGGGTTTCAGGTGCAATTTTTTCCCATTCCTGCAAACAAGTCTTAAGGCGTGTGAGAGTATTGGGTCTTCATTGTTGTATTTTTCTGTGTCAAAATGTGGCACACTTTCTCTGTTGGGGACAAGCCAGGACTGCAGGCTGGCTAATCCAGCACCCACACCCTCTTCTTACATAGCCATGCCTTGTCAAAGCGTGCAGAATGCCATTTAGCAATTGTATTATTGAATGATGCATGGTTGTCCCTGGAAAAGATGTCGTCTTGAGGGCAGGACATGTCACTCCAAATCTCAGAGTACTTTTCTGCATCACTGGTGTCCTCGCAAGTGCAGGTTACCCTTGCCAAGGGCACTGACAGAATTTATACTGATGACAGAGCACGGCTTGCTGCTGGAAACAGTCTGGATTTTCCTTTCTCTTCTTTGGTCCAGACCATACTGCATCCATTTCTTCTGTAAATGACCTGAAACATTGATTTGTCTGACCACAATTCACGTTTTCACTGTGTGATGTTCCATCGAAGATGCCTCAATGCCCAAAGAAGGTGACTATGGACTATAGTCATGAGACTACCTTTTTGCACAGGGAGCTGTCATTGATAAAGGTAACTATGTATAGTAGTGCTTGAGAAATGTTTACCAAAATAACCCTGAGTCCATGTGGTTTCATTACATATGGATAAATGACTGTTCTTGACGCAGTGCTGTCTGAGTGAATGTAGATCACAGGTATTCATCTGAGGCTTGTTATGATCCGGATAAGGAACTAGATGCAGACACGGGGTACAATCCTATAAGGGTGTTTATTGATAGGAATACAGCAACAACGGGAAGGGCTGAAGCCCAGAATAGAATGATCATAGTCCAGCTTAGGAGATATAGTGTGGTGAGGGGAATGGGCGTGTCGATGCCTGGCGAGCGACATCCTGGGGCAGAAGTCTGGTGATGTTAAACCCTCGCCAAAGCAGGAGTGTCACACAGCAGGTCCGAACGGTTTAGCAGGAAAATAGTCCCAATCCTGGAGATTGATGAAGGTTTGAGAGGTGTTCTTAATAAACTGGGCAGAGGAACAAACTGGAAAGGAGGGTTTATGGAAATCCAGTCCCAATCCTCGAGACTGATAGAAAGGCTTGAGAGTTTGTATCTATTAATAAAACTCAGAAGACTAATTACTGTATATATTTCACTATCGTAAGGGTTATGATCATTTCGAAGACGTTAGTACATTTCTAAAACCCACTGGTAGCTTAAGGGCTTAAAGCATAGTAATACATCTACTCTGTAATAGAGAACTAAGGTTTATATCCACTACAGTGGTACAAGGGAACAGGGCATACAAACTGATTACTCCTGGATGAGGAAAGGCACGCAAAACGCCAAACCAGTTAAGAAGACAATACCTCTAAAAGACACACACGTTGCTGGAAAGGGGGTGGAGAAAATTAAGGAGGAACAAGGGTTATGACAAGGCTTGTGTCTTTGCCCTTTGCGTACAGAACATCCTCCAGATTCTTTTAATATTTTAATGATATTGTGCACCTTGAAGGGGGGACATCCAAATGCCTTCCTATCTGTCTTTGAGGAACATTGGTTTTGAAGCTTTCAATGATAGTCTTGTGCATTTTTGGGCAAATTGGTGGTCTTCAGCTCACCTTTTTTCCTGAAGGACTTGGCCTTTCCTGGATACTACTTTTGTACCACTCATGTACCATCACCGGCTCGCATCAGCTGTTTCAAATTACATTATAATCCATATATTCCCACCAATACTTGTCCTAAATTGCTCCCATTCCAACTTTTTTTGGAAAGGGTTGCAGGCCTTAATGGTGGGAATGGATGTATATACTGTATACAAATAAAATGATGTTTAACAGACAAAATATTAAATACCTTGTCTTCATACATCCTGCAATGAAATGGAAGTCAAAGTTAATTGAGAAATTACTGCTTTCTGCTGTTATGTGCATTTTTCATGAGGTCCCGATGTTTTCTGAGTTGGAGTTGTGAAGTCTTCTCTTGAGTGCTGGCAGTCAACACATGAATATGACCAACACCTGAAAAGTATTCTCAGTCTAACCAATTGCTGTGACGGGATTTTCCTTTGATGGATGAGTAATCATTCCTACAGAATTGTTAACCATTGACTTTTGGTGTCCCTCAGCTCACACAAAATAGTTGATTTGGTCACACCTAATGTTTTATCCATTTCTCTGATAGTTCAGTTTGATTTTCATGCTTACATGGAATTTAAAAATAAGATAACAAATTTTGCCTTGGGTTAGCTGTGCAGCCAATTGTCCAAATACATTTGGTCTCTTAAAAAGGAGGCGACCACGAAAACAAAATCTGCTATAGCTGAAAGTATTTTATTATTATTATTATTATTATTATTAAACCTTCATTTAACCAGGCAGCTCAATTAAGAAGATATCAGTATACAATAATGGGCTGACGAGAGCACAGAAGGACCTCTTGAAGGGTAAGGGGGAAAAGGGGACCCAAAAAAACAGATTAAATGTACAGTAAGACACTGTACATCACACTGATAATGCAACAATGAGCAAAATGTAGACTACTGTTCAAATAAAAAAAGATTTTTGTGGATTGAATGTTAAGAACGTTCAATTGTTTGTACAATCGCATGAATATTTGTGTTATCTGCACTAGCGCGGTCCAGAAATGCTTCCGAAAGTCAAACCGTCTGATAAAAATGTTAAATGCACTGTAATGTTCGTTGATTGTCGCAAATGACTTTAAAGACAGTGTTAATGCCTTTCATATTAACGCAAATGAAAGTATTTTTTCTCTATTGTGTGCCGAATGACGCTAAAGAATGTCAAAAAATGAATGATTAAAATGCCAATGAAGTTACTTGAGTCTGCGGTACGCGCTAATGTTTGATTTTTGGCGCTGATGAATGTTTCTTGGTGAAATTGGTCGCCATTTCGCACAAATGAATGCACATTTTCTCGTAATGAACGGCAAAAGCTGTAAATTCAAATCAGCCATTAATAATGGGCTTCTGGACTGCACAAATGCTTCTGAGAGATACGATGTACAACATGTAATCGGTTAAATTCAAATGCAGTTTAAATACTCTGCATGGAACAGTGCAGCAGTGAAGTTGCATCAAAAAATTACATATTCATAGAATGAATTCTATATTCATGAAAAACAGCACTTAAAACACACTGACGTTATACTCATAAAACATGCATGTGATTTCTGAATATTTTCCTCCTGTTGTGCTCTGTTTATTCTTATAATATATTTCAGGAATAAAGTCATCTCGAACAAATGCCATTCTTTAAAGATGTAGAGAGTAGGATTTTTCAGTTGCGGTTTGTAAACACAACATTCAAAGTTGGCCCCTCCTCCCCGGCTCAACAACACCAGAAGCACTACCCTGCAGGGCGGTGCTATGTCCCGCCCTCAGACCCTGCAGTCTGTTATTGGATTGGTGCGTCACATCCACAGCCCACAGGCTGACGCTCGGAAACGTCCTGTACAAAGATAAAGAAAATACCGGCAGACGTCAGAGTTTCTATAGATACAGACACTGCCACGGATGTACAGCAGGTTATATATGATGATTGAGAAGGATTAATGTTGTACAAGTCTATACATTGTTTTTAAGAAAATCCTACTCTGTATGCCTTAAAATCAAATGTCACCATAAATTATTTTTGAATCTCATACTTAGTAAAATGAGGAATCTTAGTTCCTGAAGTTACATGAACTCAGGCCACACAATGTCACACACGGCAGGAAAACTGAGCGTGGAGCTTGAAATCACTGACAGCTCCCTCCCAACCCTTATTACCCGAGAAAACCTTTATAGATGGTTTAAAACTTGGCACCCATGTCCTTGTAAATGCCAGGTTAAGGGTCCACATCACCCGCTCATTTTATCACCTGATCATGCTCCTATTCTACAATCAGTTCAATATCCTTCCATGCACACACAATGCAGCACATGCAAGAGCTCTCTAGCTCTTAGAGTGCTGAATTAAATTTAAAAAATGTATAAATTTAATGAATTTGTGCTGTTGAAAACCTATCATGTGGCGACTTGTTTAAAAGAGCTCCCCTGCGAAACAGGTTGCCACATGATAGGTTTTCAGCAGCTTTGATTTTGATATCTTACATCATTGAGCAACAGTAGCTACATTTTGCACTCTAAGGGTTAACCTCTGGCATCTATTTCACCACTGCTGTATGCTCAGTGGGTGTTTGTTTGCGTCTCGGGAGGGAATGAAGGGCCACAGACATCATGACAATTTATCTCCCGTCTCCAATTTTTCTCCTCCATCGGACCCGTGTATAAAGCCCAGGAGATTGTTCATAGTGTCACCCGGGGCTGGTGCACAGGTATCAGCTGATGCTGTCATCCACTGCGAGATTCTAAAAGGTCAGGCATCAAACACAGTCCTCTCACTCTCGCGCTGAAAAGTTACATAATGTGAAAAATTATCGTGGAGTTGGCTTGCTCATGGATATCGCACCCTTTACCACCGCTGCTGATTAGCTCCCAGCAAATTATGATACTTTCTTCAGTTCATACGATACCCTACACAGCTCTGGTCAAGCATATCTTCAGTTTCCATGAGAAGTGGGCTTTTGGTCAGTTGTTTGATCAAGTGGGTTCTAAAAATCAGCACGACTTACGTAAAGAAAAACTATGTAATTTCAACGGTGATTATTCAAAGATACTCATGGCTTGCTCTTTCATCACTGCAAAAACGCCCTCAAAGACGCTTTTTACTCAGAAGTGCCCAGCGCTGATGAACATGGAGGAAATGCCTACAGCTGAAAGAGAACCAATTAATTTAGAGCTAAACTAGAAGTGAAGGCCTATGACTAAGCGAGGTCTTCCATTTCACTGCAATGAATGTGTGGCCTCCTGCGTGCGTCACAGCAGCTCTTGTATATAAAACGGCTCGCTGCAGTGAGGCTTTGAGTAATGGGAGTGCGCCAATTTCTGCTGGGTTTTCATGCAGTTGAAGCTACTGTGCACTGTCCTCTTAATTCATGTCACAGTTCTTTATGAACAGACTTGTTTGAAGGAAACATACAGTCTGCTTGGCTGCTACACTTTCCTTTTGAGAGTTTGTCGGACTCGAATACTGCTCGCTGACCTCTACAAGTTTCAGTAACATTGGATGAAAGAAAAAGCGCATGCCTTTTTGCTTTTAACGCGGGTAACACTTTTGGATAACTTAATAGTGTGGAGTAAATGGTGCTAAATGGCACAGATTCAGGAGCGGGACTCTCCCCTTCTGCTCGTCTCCAATAAAAGCCTTCCCACCTGCAGTACTTTTGCATTACGATCTTGTTCACGTAGTAACGCTGCTTCTTTCTCGATCACGTGCAGGCCAGCACCAAAATTCTGCTTGTCAGCTCAGCATGTTTAGCCACATTCAAGAAGTTCAATCTTCATGCAGATCTATTTAGTAATCTTATTCACCTCTTTAAGGGAACCTCATATGCTGTATAACCCGACAAAGTTCGTCAAATGGTGGCTTCTCTTTCAATCTGATCTAACATGCGATATTCACAACTCGCCAATCAACTCTATCATAATTCCAGTGATCCTACAGCCTGTGCACAGTCAGGCCGAGGGTCGTCTAAAAACGTTCAAAATGCCATTTTACTACTGTACTATTAAATTATTTTCATCTTAAAATGGTTTATGCCATTAGAATGTTGAGTCTTCACACCTTCAAACGATATATAGTTTTCCTACACAGACAACGTTTGACTGTATAAAAGCGCGATTATTTCTAGAAACCTCTAAGGACACAGTGGTAATGAATATGCTTAAATATGACAGTGATGGCGACTGCAAACAGGATCACAAATTCATAGGACACCTCACTTAGTTCAGGGATAGAAGAAGTGCTCGCACTAACTATTAGGTGCTATTAGCATTTTGGCCAATTAGCCTTCATGCGATTATATCAGCCACAGCAACTTCTTTTAGTTTACATGCACAGCCCATGGCCTGGACTTTTCTAAAAGTTTTTGGAAATTTACCAGAGATTTTCTTCCCCTTTGCAGCTGTTAAAGCTTCTGGTTGTTGCTGTGTTGTTTTTCTCACCTGGCATGGAGGCATGGTCCCAGCGTTTCAGGGACAGAAGAAAACAGAATTGTTTTTGCAAAACAAAAAATGTACATTTCCATTGTTGCTACTCAATTTGGGTAATGTTCTCAGTAAATCTGACCATCGGAGAGCAATCAACTGAGTGTCACCTTTCAGAAGAGACCAGTATTATACCTGCAGTCAAAGGAGTTCAAAAGTTCGCACTTTAGTTTGTAAATTTGCTCAAAAGAAGGAATTAAAATTAACTGGTTACGAGGGTTTCCTAAGACCAGGCAAACTTAAGCAGTAGTTTGTATATGTCATACACAATTAAAAGCAATAATTCAGATAACCACGCTTCAGTGTATGCATAACATAGTTTACTGTATACAGTGAGGTCCATATGCATTGGAACATGGACAGAATTTTATAGGGCTGTGATATTCACATCATTCGTTCTACGTGGATATGAATTGGTCAGCTTTGAGGGCATGTAAATCCACAGTGAGTCAGCCATTTTGGAATTACAGTCCCTTATGTGCATCGCTGTTCTAATAATTGCTGATCTCACTACTGGTTGCTCTTATGTGCATAGTTGTGGTTGCTAGAGCTTGGATGCTTGGATCAACTCTGTGCCCGTGTTCCCTCAGCTATTTATATTTCACAATGTGACTGTCACGGTCCCGGACAACTTCACACAATGCTCCACACATGGCAGCTTCTCCGAGCACTGGCAGGAGACAGTCTACAACATGTTCACCTTCACCTGCCTCTTCCTGTTGCCGCTGGCCATCATGATCTCCTGCTACACCCGAATCCTCGTGGAGATCTCCAAGCGCATGACCAAGGGGAAAGGTGTGTGTCCCGTTACATGAGGGCAACTAGGTGCCCCCTAGATAGCAGGAGCTGGTTGTGAAAAACAGGACAAACTCTACTGATTTTTGCCAGGTTTGGAGGGTATGTCTGGTTCAGATGACCTTGGAAGCCTACTACAAGAAACGTGTGATAACGGGAACTGTTGTCTTGTATTGTGACTTAGAATTATCTTGATATTTCAAGTACAGAATATTGGCTTGCTTCGTCCATGGTTGCTTGACTAGTGAATTCTTTCTTCCTCTGTGGTAATATCTTGTGTTATTGCTAGTTTTTTTTTTCTTTTAAATTTTTTTTTTAGCAAAAAGTAATAGTTTCAATGAGAAAAGGATACATTTTCTGAAAAAAATCTGAATGCTTGGGTCTGTTTGAAAAGTTTAAAAGGGTGAATTTGGAGTTGCTTAAGTAGTTGAGGATATGTGTCAGTTGTAAGCTATTAGAATAGTGGTTCAGCGTAAATGTCTAAAGGAATTTAAAAGTATAAAAGGTATTAAAAAGCTGAACAGTATCTTAATGTGGTAAGTAAACTGAACATTTCACAAGTGGAATGGAGTTTCTTGCTGAAAGGATGAAAGAGCAGTGTGAGTTAACAAATGGCTGAAAACTACTGAAAGTGAATGAGTTCATAAGGAGTTCTTCTATTCCTATTAAGGAAATATACAGGCTAAATAAGTGAGACGTTTCATCACAACATGCAACAAATGCCATTTACGAAATTTTTAAACTACAACTGCAAGAAGATCATCATTGACGGGCCGGCACAGTTATAAACTGGTACCTTATTTGCCAGTTATTTCAACTGTAATTTTACAGTAAGTTTATAACAGAGGTTCCGTGTATGTTAACTGTAAACCACAGTTAAATGCACGCAGGACTCTACTTACAGTTAAGACAACAAGGAGGCAATGCATTAATTTAACTGTTAAACGCAGTCAATTTATAACAGTGTAGTCATTCCAAGTTCAGCCCTTAACAATACGCTATACTGTTCATCTTCATTCAGCTGCAGTCCAATAAGATGTGCCTCTCCTGTGTTTCAGGGTCATCCAAAGAAGTGCATCTCCGCCGATCCAAGAACAACATTCCCAAGGCTCGGATGAGGGCTCTGAAGATGAGCATTGTCATTGTGGTGTCCTTCATCGTGTGCTGGACGCCCTATTACTTGATGGGACTGTGGTACTGGTTCTTCCCTGATGACCTGGAGGAGACCGTGTCTAACTCGCTCACCCACATGTTCTTCATATTTGGGCTGTTCAACGCCTGCCTGGACCCCATCACCTACGGGCTGTTCACCATCCACCTACGCAAGCGCGTCAAGCGCTACTATCACAGCACCACTGTGCTGGTGGAGTCCGAGAACAACACTGACATCACCGGCTCTTTCCGCTGCTCTGCCTCGCCCCTGCACCAGCGGCGGGAGGAGGTGGGGGGGCCGGCCCAGAAGAGCTTGGGGGTACAGCAGAGGGAGATGCCCAGAAAGGATGGGTGCTTCAGCAGCTACCTGACTGTCCACTGTAATGGAAGGGAGGAGTTCGGCCAGTCAAGCCCAGACAGCATGATATGACGGGCAGGGAGTGTACAAGGTAGGTGAATTGGATGGGCATGGAGTGTAGAAGGTACAGTAGTGTGCAGTCATGATCATACACCACCACTTTCGTCTGAAAGGGGTCCTAATATATTACTTCTCTATAATTTGTTGCTGAAAATGTATTGAAAATACAACTGTTGGTAACAAGAAGAAAAAAAATAATTCCCACAAGTATACTGAGGTAAAAATATGGGTAGTAAACAAAAACACTGAAAACATAATTTTTTTGCACTTTTTTTGACTCTTGCGTAGCCTGAAGGCATGTTTGAAGTCTCATTCCATGATTATTGATGCTAAAAAAATTGTTTAAACTGGTTTGAGGCAACATTATTCTGCAAAATTACCTCCGATGGTCAGTTGTTCCAGTATACAAGGTGACATGAACTTTGAGCAGTGTCACGGTGTTAAACACGATGGCAGGACGGAAGGAGCTCTCTGAGATTCCTCGTAGCTGCATTGTGGCCTTACATGATGCTGAAGACGTTAAAAACTGCCGTGGCACTGTAAGAAACACCATCAAGTGTGTCAAAGAGACCAGTTCGCTGAAAACTAGAGATGCAAAATGGAAGTTAAGTGCCTCTGATGTTTGTTGTCTGTGTATGATGTAAAAAAAATAAGTAAAGAATCGACAGTTGACAGCACGACAACTCCATAATGATATTAATAGCGCCAGAAATGAAGAGATGAATGTGTCAAGATCTACTATGTCCAGACGCCTGTGTAAAAATGGCTTGATTTGTTTTGTTGCTGCCAAGAGCAGGCAACATCAAAAGAAGACTTGATTTTCCAAAGAAATTCAAGGATTGGACACCAGTGAACTGGGAACAAGCCCTTTGGACCGATGAATCAAAATTTGAAATTTTCTCACCCAAATGCAGAATTAATGTGTGCCATAGAGTTGGAGAATGTTTAAAAATTGACTAATCCCTTCCGTGAAACATGGAGGTGGGAATATTATGGTTTGGGGTTCAGGCTGCTCAAAAGGAGCTTGTGATCTCATAAAAATCTACGGAATCATGGATCAAAAGAAGTATCACAGCATCCTTATGAGGTACGAACTGCAATCTGAAAAGAGACTGATTGGTCTGGGATTTTATTTTCAACAAGATAATGACCCAAAACACACTTCTAAGTCGTGTAAGAATGATCTCAGTCAGAGAGAAACATCTGGTGACATAAAAATTATGACTAGGCCTGCTCAAAGTCCAGACCTTAATCCGATTGAGCAAATCTGTTGTAACATCAGAAGAATCTCTTTGGAATGAACTTCAACCATATGGAATGGTTTTGCGAGGAGATAATAAAAAATTTGTGAAAACTATGCCTGAAAGATTAAATGCTGTAATGAAAGTGCTGGGTGGTTACTGTAGGTCTTGACTTTTTCTCTCAAAAAGACATTATTATTTTTGTTTTTCCTGTATATTATTATCTGTTTACTTATTTTCATCTGATCCAGTATTACATGAAATAAATACTTGAATAGTACTTGGTTTCTGATTTATTTTCATTTTTGTGAGGTGTATAATCATCACTGCACACTACTGTTGGTGAATTGGATTGGCATGCAGGGAACAGGGCAGGTGCACTGGGGTTTGCTCCACTTGTAAAAAATTCCACATCATCTCACTGTAATTTGCCTGTCAATCTCCGAACATATCAGGTGTGCGCTGTCACAATAGATATCGGTTGACCAGACATGGAATGACAAGGAGACTCGGCAGTAAGTCTCGAAACTTCGACTGCGACGATGGAAAACCCAATGTTTAAGGTGGCCTCTCAGTTATGGTCAGCTACCATGGTCTCCAACTAGACATATAATACAATTGCTGCTGGAGGCTGGACTCGTGAACTATTCATGAATTCTCAGAAAAGTGAAGTGTCATTCAGTGGTTCTGTGCAATGGTACAGAGAGACCTATTGCATTGCAGTAGACGGACTGTCACATCAGCCAGAATGCAAGAGGGACCTCTCTGTCAGAAACAATAAATCACCATTAAGCTATGAATTCTATTTCAGTTCAGCTCCTTAAACTGTGTGATGAACATGGTTTCATTTTTTTTACTTTTTTTGGAGGAGGGTTAGGTGGATGATAAACTATAACTGTGCGCTACAAATTCAAGGGGCTTCATTTATCAGTAGTTAAACAACATATCAACTTATACCATGGTAGTCTCACTTCAGGTTATACAGTGCTTGAAGTGCAGCAACTAAAACATAACCAGGTAAAAAGGGAATGAATGGTTTAGGTTACATAATTAGAATTTATGAATTTATTTATAATTGCAAAACAGTGCTGGTTCTCGTGCGAAAAACACTGCTTTTAAAACACCGCAGGGTACAGGCACCTTTCACCCCACTTCAGCTCTTCACTGGAGTTTAACTGTTACATGTCTGAAATATGTTATCAACATGTTATGAAATAAATTATAAGGATATGGCACACTCTTGCACGGATTATTGACACTTGGGTCACACTTTAGATGAAGTGTTGCTCATAAAGGCTTCATACAGCATGTATAATGCCTTCATAAATGAGACATAATGTCTTCATAAATCGTACATAAGCAAATATCATGCTTTGTAGAGGGTGAAATAACACAGCCTTATTCAGCATGTTATGCTAGATGTGACAATGACAATGTCACCCTTTATAGCATTTTGCCACTAGCTAAATGAAATTGTCAGTTATGTCACATCTGGCATCACATGCTGAATAAGGATGTGTTATTTCACCCTTTACAAAGCATGACATTTTCTTATGTATGATATCGAAGACATTATGTCTCATTTATGAAGGCATTACACATGCTGTATAAAGCCTTTATGAGCAACACTTCATATAAGGTGTGACCAACACTTGCTACTTTTATACAAGACTGTCAAGGGAAATTTCTGGAATGTTTACCAGTTAATATGCATATGCTAAATTTGACCGTGAAATGGACAATAAGAACGGAAAAGCTTGACAAACCCAGAACTACGTTGGCTGAAGACCGCAACGATGCTGTCCCTCATTTACTGAATACCAGTCATTACTTACTGTTCATTTATTCTGATTTAAGTCTGGACAACTAAAACATAGAGTAAAACTAATGCACCGGTGAGAATTAACTTTAAAATCTTGATTCTGTAAGCTGCTTTTGAATAACAGAGTGAATTAATTATGGGTCATACGCTAAGAATGGTTGCTGTCCTAATGAAGATTTCCATTGCTGGCAAGGAGGATCTGAGTGGGCGGGGTGTTATCTCAGTATTTCCACGGACAATATCTGGGACATGAACATTAACATCCATTTTAAAGGCTGGAAATCTCGACTGGAAATTCCACAACTGCAAGCAATGGACCGGCCGCTTCATCATAGAACTTGTGAGGCAAATGTGTATGTATTTAAATTATTTAAAATTGCACCACAACATATTCATGGTAAACATCACAAAATGTATGGATCCATACATGGGTCTGTAAAATGCAGCTGCTGTTTTCAAACCTGTGGAACATCAGACACATTTTAAATTGTTGTCGAGATCCCTAGTTACCAAACAATACCAAATATGTGTCCTGATGAATTAGAGGGAAGTGTATAAAATGATGAACAAGATCTAGATATTTTCAATTTAATGTAATACTGTGGTCATGAAAACATGGCGTCCTGGGTTTGAATATTTTTGTCAATATTAGTGTGATGTAGCTTTAGTGAAGTGCTGCAACCAGCAGATACAGAATATGTGTGTGACATTATCCTACAATAAAAAAAAAAAAAATGCTTTTTCTTACTTAAAAACCTACTTAATGGAAACAAAGTGGTTATTCCCCCAACCGTTGGTGGAACAGGGGGTAAGGTTGCTCTCTTATTCCCCCAGTAAATCTAAGACGCCATTCAAGTGGCGCCAAAAAGTTTCATAGACAGATGTTGCTCAATGGCTGGGGGAATAACCTTTGCCTATGGGAAAACTTGGGCAAAAAATTAGAGTTTTAAGGGTGAATTTCAAAGAACCTAATTTAAAGTTCATCTGTTCTACTTGCTTCAAAAGTCAATTGCCTAAAACACATTGTATAGCACAGCCTTCACACATCTTTTCTAACAATGACCTTATATTTGTTCATATAATCACACTCAATGAGATAAGCAGAATGTACAAGACTGCTTGTATTAGCATGTACTGTATCAGTAATGTGATGCTGTTGTTGTGAAAGATGAATTTATTTGGTGCTTTGGTCAGCGGCATCAAAGTGTCTGATTGGTGTCTTTGTTTTTGCCTGATTGGGTCTGAACGTTGGCTTTTGATGTTAATAAATGTATATCTTCCTCCTCAAAGCTGGCTTTTGATGTTAATAAATGTATTTTGCCTTCCTCCCTTTCAAATTTATTGCTTGAGAGATACAAAAGAGAAGTATGTGTTTGCAGTTTTTGCATGAATGAAAGCTCCTTCACAAAGTGTTGGCTCATTCTGGGAGTGCTTCTCAGCTTCATTTCACAAAAGCTCCATCTCTCAGATATACAGGGACACACAAATTCTGCCTCTTAAAAGTTCTGCAGTACGGCCCTTTTCTCCCTCGAGAATATCCCATGCTTTCATATGCATGCTGATTATTGTAGCAGTCGGATATTAAAACCAAAGGAGGACTCACCTGACCTATGCAAGACTTTACCAAGAACAAATACGTCTGTACTGTTCCACTAATCCACTGACATAAAGGTCTTCTCAGGATCTCAGGACAGAAAAACTAAATGAACACATATGATTTCTTTATGAAAGAGAGAATGGTGCGGCATGAGAATGCAATCAATCAATCTCGGGAGAAAGACAGCAGGATTAAATTTTATCTGAAGAGCGTATGCAGGCCAGCTCAGAGGAGCCTCCCACAGCCAGCAATTCATCTGCTCTCTGTGTGTTTGACATCTGACAGCAAAGAGCTTCAACAAGTAGCAGAGTGCAGTCTGAGAGAACAATAACAAACTGAAACTGAATTTCAATGAAGTGAGTCAACTCCACCCTGTACGCCGCAAAGCTTAAAACCATGGCGCAGAAAACCGAGGAAAAGACAATTGAAAAAGGCATACAAACATGCCTCTGCAATGAATGGAATTCATTCTTTGGGACGGTGTTTTCATTGGTCAACACCAATGAAGATTTATAGTTATGGTTTACAGTTACATAATTTTACAATCAGTCCACGTTGGTTCTTGGATAAGCCAGGATGAATGTGTAATGCTCAGTGACTCAGAATGTATAATTTGTCTTTAGCAAAACAAATGCAGCAGCAGAGCAAGAGGGTTTCATAAATTGCCACTGTGGAAATAATTAGACTGCCCACTCACTTATTTTAAAAAACAAATATTTCATCAGGAAGAACAAGGAACGGGGCCATCAAAGGATTTCTCAATGAGCGTTGACATCTGGAAATGGATTGTCAAAAACTGAATAACTAGCACTGAGAGCAAGAGCAGTGGATATAAAGTCAAAAAATAGAGCTGGGAGTCCCCAGACTGGAGATTTAGTTGACTGTCATGCAATATATTCAAGGGTCTTTTATTCTTTATGGCATGCGTATATTTCTGTCAAAATGTAGCTTAGGAGCATACATGACTGTTCTAAACAAGAAATGCACCAAATCAAGACAACATAGCAGCTTGTTAAAAGCTAACAACTGCGACTGTAGTAGGAACAAAAACCAACACATACAATAGGCCCCCAGGGCTGACATTGTGTACCACTGTTCTAGATGATATATTTTCAATTATGCTCCTGATAATTTCAACAAGACAAAGGCAAGCCATATTCTGCATGTTTCAAGAGTGCGGCTTCCCAAATGGAGAAAGTAGTTGCTGGAATAACCTTCCTGCAGTTCAGCGATCAAAGGGTCTCACGCCTTAGTCTCGCAAGGGAAGATTCTAAAGTTGTGAAGGACTGGTGAGTTCTTGCGCATTTTCCAACATGGCTGCCAACTAAGGTCTGCATCAAATTCTATTGAACAAGCTGTGACAATACTGGACGCCATCTTGAAAAGCAAGGCGAGACTGTTTGCAGATGTTCTCGATTGTCTTCGCAAGACCGAACGTAGATTAATCGTTCAAGAGGCAAGAACTTATAGGCTCTCGCTCGACCCTGCGATCTTGAACATGCCCCTGACCTGCCTCCCCTTCAACATATGCAATGCTCTGTGGACTGCAAAGTACAACAACTAAAGCCCGCAGTATCTGAGCAGCTGAAGACCTATCACAGAAGGAAAAATCCTTAAAATTTGGACAATTGGTGTCCTCAGTTCCTCGAATGATTACTTGTTGGGTTGTCGAAAGGATGAGTGCTGCAACAGAGCAGCAAATGAATCCCTGTCCCAACTTTACTGGAAAGTGGAACAGCATAGAATTTGGATTAAGAGTGTATTTCCAAGAAAACAGTAAAGTAGAACAGGGACAACATTAAATATCTTGTCTGTGCACTGTTTTCATTTTAAAACAGGCGTGGCAGGCTGAAGGAGGGCCCGGGCGGGGGATTGAACCCCAGACCCCAGATAAGAGTCATACATGCTTACCACATTGCCAAAGAGCCAGACTGGTTGGCAAAGTAGCCAGGGCACATACTTATTAGGAGGCATTTCTAGTGACAGGACCCTTCATCTGTCACGCAGGTGGAGGATGATTTATACATCACAGGTTTTTTTTTTTTATACTGCAGTTCCCATGTAATCTATTCTATGTATTCTCCACAGATTTCTCAGGAGATGGGTTTTATATGTATATACAAACAACATGGAAATATACTGAACATATAAAACACCAAGACCAATCGTCCCTTGAGAATCAGCTGGTTCTATGTCCACTTTTCCTCATTTTGAGAAAATGGAGTTTGAAAATTTCAACTGTCTTATCTCTGATGTTTAGAGAGTTATCAAAATTTATTTTGTGTGGAATATTGTTGACTGTGGAAGGTACCCTAAACATATTGCAAACATGTTCAAAATCTCCATAGGCTTAGAGATATAAGCAGTCAAAAATGGACATAGAACCTTCTGATTCCGAGGAACGTAAGTTGTCCTTGGTCAACAAGTTCTATGTCCAACATAGGACCTGGTGCCTTTACTGGTTTTACGTATGATCGAAATCAGGAAGTTCTATGTCCATCAGAGTTGTTTTAAAAAAAGTTATGAACAAACTAAGAACGTTTTAGTCAATGAATGGTTACCTGTATTTTATACTTATTTCATAAAAAATGTACTGGGACACCATGAACGACATTTATAAGACAGGATTAATGAGTATTGAAAATGCTTCATACACTCATAGATAAAAGTATTGCATCAAATTAACAGATTGATGAATGAGCCGCCTTCTCATTTGAACCTGTGACACCGGACAGCATTGCCCACTGACCAGAATCAATAGCATGAAAAATAAAAATGAGAAAAATTAAGTATATATACAAAATGCAAAATTTGGCATCAAAATGCTTCATACACTCACATATAAAATAACTACATGTATATCAAATAAACAAGTTTATAAATGAGCCACCTTTCTCATTTAGACCTGACACCGGGACAGCCTTGCCCGTCCAAAAATGCCAAATTTGAACATGAACAATTTCTGTGAAAATAGCATAGGCCTATGTTCTGTAAAATCAACTACAATATTGGGGTAGGCCTAGCTAGGGCCTAAATGGTGGGTGGGCTGGGGGTTTGGGTGGGGCAGGCGAGTGGGTAGGGGGGTCTCCCCCGATATCCCTGGGTTGCCCCGATGTCGCTGACAAACTGTATATATATATATATATTTTTTTTTTTTTTTTTTTTTTAAATTTGGCATCTCAATCCCACCCAATCTGGAATGCCCACTTGGTGAACTATGAACAAGGCTTGCTCGTATGCGACCCCTTGCTGCCAACTCAGGAGAGCGAAGACAGTTCACGGCTCTCCTCTGAAGCACGTGCCTGTCAGCTACTGCTTCTTATACACTCACTGGTTGAATCTTCGCAAGTTCAGAACGAGGGCGGAGGATACCCGGACATGAACAGACTTAGAATCTTCCTAACGCGCCCCTCGCCTGGCCAACAGGAGGCGCTTTGAGCAAATCGAACAAAGCTATTTATTTATTTTTTTTTCCCGGCAGTCCTTCCCAATTTGAAACCCTGTAGCGCGATGGCCAATTGTGCGCTACTATGAAAAAGCTGCCGACCACTGCCGGTTGGTACAACCGGGGCTCAAACCCGCGACGTGATAGTCACTTCTGCACTGCAACGCAGTGCCTTAACCGAGTGAGCTATCCCGCAGCTGCTGACAAATTGTATATTAAGTGCACTGTACATTAGCACACTAGGCCTAGAGTTGATCGTTTGAGAATTAAGTAGTTCTATGTCCATGCATATTGACGAATGTGACTTTTCCACACCAGTCCTAACACGACAAAATTAAGATTTACAGTGTGTATACATTGTTGGTGAACAACTTACCCATCAAAATAATCCATTAGTCTTTCAGAAGGGATCAAAATCGAACGTTTTTTCTGAGGAGTTCTCATTTTGTGCTTTACATGTGCTCCTTGGCCATTTTGAGCGAATGTCACATGATCCAGGTATGGACCCTGATTGGTTCCTTGGACATAGAACCACCTGATTTGAAACGAGCCCCACTCAGGATATAGAACTAAATGTTTCTACGTGTTAATATGGTGTAGACTTTAGGTTGGAGCTAAGCACTAAGTGACATAAACCTAACTGATTTTAGAATGTCCTGGTATGCTTAACTCCATTTCTGCGAAAAGTGGACATAGAACCAACTGATTCTCAAGGGACGCAATGTCATCCAGCATACACAGTGACCAGAAGTAAATATCAGCAGCCTGATAATGCCAACAGGGAGGAAGACCTTGACACAAGGCTGGAAAAGAAGCTCCCAGGAGGCATATTACAGACACTGAAATCAGCTCCAAAACACCTTCAGCTGTGAAGGCTCTTTCCTGCTAACCGGCAGCATCATGACCAGCACCATCAATTCGGTCATGATTATCATTGATATTAGCCCCTTTGTAAATCTCTCACAATTCACACACATTTACTTCCCTCTTCTAGCTTGATTGGGGTTTGACTTTTGTGGATTGCGCAGTTTTAACGCTAGTGACCTCATTAATTATCTGCAGTTGGCATCTCAAAGATCTGGAGCATTACATGTTGCGAGGGAGAAATGTAAGAGAATACTGTATTTCAGGACACATGTCCTGGAAGAGTGGTGAAGTGCTCCTTGAGGCAAGCTGCACATCAACAGCAAGAGCTACTCTTCCAACAAGCCGTCTCAAATTAATCTGCACCCGGCTTCCAGAAGACTACTGAATGATGCTAACGACATTGAAGCACTTAAATTCAGTGCATGATGCTGCACAGCAATTAATGGGAGGGTCAACTCAAGAGAGCTTTCTTTCCTCTCAGCCCGTTAATGAGATCCTCTCCAGCACAGTATTGTTAAAGTTCTGGCCCAATTTAATTTGAACTTTCAAACTTCTTGCAGAGTTTATACATCAAACTTTTTGTGCCCCGTGGCCCTCAACTTTAGTGGAAAAAATAAAAATGCTACCCCTACTTCCATCAAACTGCCACTGCAAACTGCAACACTGCCACCCATCTAACACGCTAAGAATTAAATGGTTTACACAGCTTCAATTTTTATGTGCTTCGCATTTTGTGCAAGACGATGTTTCCAAGTAAAAGCTGAATAAATTTATTGGTAGGACGTAGCGAAGAATGCCGTTTGTAACCTGGAGCTATGCCATTGATGAAAATTATATGTTTTGCCCACAGTATGACAATGGCAGTAAATGATAATCCATACATTTCTCTGAATTACACAGTAAAAGACTCTATATCAGAATTGGTTCTGCTCAGAATCTCATGCACTGTAATGCAATCAACCTGTTAATGTCTGGTAAATCAGTGAATTTAAAGCATACCTCAGTCAATTCTGAGTTTGTATTGCTTTACACGGCAAATGATGCCCACAAGGCACCAATCAAAAAGAAAAAAAACAGTGCATGTGTGCGCAGAGGGCTTTTTGTGTGATTAGGCCGGCATGTCGTTCCGCAGATGCAAAATTGCCTTCGACCGTGGGTGGTAATTGAGACCATAACACAACTGGAAGAAGTGAAGATTGTAGGGGTTCAATCACTTGATTGGCTTTCAAGGATATAGAGTTTTTCTGCATTGCTCATAGAATGTTTTTTGTTCTTTTTTTTTGATCATACTGTGTAGCAAGGGTGACCAATGAGGAGGACCCATTATTACATTGTATTGAAACTGAATCTACAGTGGATGCAACCGAGTGAGCTTTGAACAGTTACTCCCTTAAACTCCAGGACACTAGTCTTCAAGAAAGCTGATCCTGTCCCAAGGCTCACTGTAAAGCTTAATACTGCAGATAACCATTCTTCTACTGATCAGAGGCCAGCGATCGGCACATGGAATTGTGTCTACGGCTTTCAGTACATCTCATAATGTGTATTTTGTGCCAATTCTTATTACATATTAAACGCTTGTTCTTCTCAGTTAGAACTGGACTGAAAGTGAAATATTGGGATGGTACTCGCTGCGATAAATGTTCAGTGTTTTCAGAAAAAAATTCATTATTAATACTCTAAAAAATCAGGAGAGATTTTGATTTCTATTTGCTAGTGTTAGCTAGGTGTGCTACAATGCATTTTCAATATTTACATTGTTAGCAATTTCTGATTTCTATCCCCTTCTGCGAGGGGGATTCACTACCTAGCGGGCACAGGCCTCCGCACGGACGCGCCCCTACCCTCTCCAGTCATTACCACCTTAGGTGGACCAACCTTCCACAAAGGCTATGGCCTATATCTCATCTATCACTCTATTGCTGTTAATAAATACACCCGTGCGGATTGTACCCTGAATCTGCGTCTGGTTCCATGTCTGGAGCATAATTCTTTACAACTGCTAATATATTCTAGCTTCAAAAACAGCGGAAGAAATTTAGAAAGATCTGCATATTTCTGTACACGGGTAGAATTCATTAGTTTCTCATCTGTCATGTAGATCATATTTATTAGCAAGAAAAGGTCTGGCAAAGATCAACAAAGCAATGTGTTCTGAGCATAGATGTTTAAAAGAGCACAAGCATGAATTTACATTTCTTATACACCAATCACCAGGGCCGTGCTGGGTCCATGCTCAACACAGAAGGGCAGCACCTGTTTACATAAATTTACACACAACAGGCTACGATCTTTTTAGGTGGTATAATCACCTTTGTCACCAGACTCCCCACGCTTGCACACTCCACCTAATTCTCACGTAAGGTTTGACAATTATTGTTTCAGTAAATAATATTACGTAAATTATACATGGTACAAGTGACCACTCAATACAAACATTGAGTAAAATCACATTATACCTAAGCATTTTTTTAGTTATATCTCAATTCAGAAAATGAATACAAAGACTAAATATTACATTCATAAAATAAACCAAAAAAGAAAATGAAAGCAATGTAGTGATTTGGCCCCGTCAATGCAAGAGATTTGATTGCAGTGTAAATTCTTGCCTTAACGAAAATAAATACTTTATAAAGAGCAAGAAAGTTGCAATTTACGTTCACATTAATTCTTCTTATTCTTTAATGTTATTACACTCTTTAATGTCTCCACATTATTGACTGTCTTTTCATATTAATGTTTTTTGTTTTCCTTAATGTCTTCTTCCCTGACAGATGTGTTCTCTGTGTTTTTAATGTCTTCCTCTCCCTCTTTGATGTCTTCATTTTGCATTTTTGTTCTTTCTCCACTTCCTTTGACCAGCAATCACAAGAACACAGGTTTACGGGAGCATTCTCCTGGGAGTCATGAGCGTGAAGATGTTCATGACTTCACTGAGGATTATAAGCATATCCTTCTCCATGGAGATAAGAGGAGGGCCAGAAAGCTTTTCCCACCTTGCAGAGCCGTCTGAGTTTATTAGTTTGGGTTATCGGAAAGACCATTCTACGAAGGTAGTGCACTGTAAAACTGTGGAACATGTGACATGTTTATAATCTAAACACCAGAGTGTAAAAGCTAAATGCCTGGTGATTATTATTGTAAATAGGTGTTTTCATGATGTTTATTGGATGTTGCCATCGAGGTTTTTCAGATTTGTTGAATACACTGCAAAACTGAATTTAAACACTGTGACATGTTTAAAAAGTGTTACACAAAAGTGTTCAGCATATGTTCAGAACTTAAAATTTTAGTTTTACAGTGTGGAATAAGGTAAGATAGCTTATGTTCTCAGTATCTCAACCTGTGTTGGAGAGATGAGATGTCCAACCTAAAAATATACAAATAACAATAACAGAACAATAACAGAACAGAGTACACAGCAACATCAGAGCCCAACAAAGGCGGGTGGATGAACTGAAAGGGATTTTGACAGAGCAGTCAGAAACCTATGCAAGCTTAGTTTATGATGGTTTTTAAAGTGTGGCGTGTGCTTTTGTAACCAGAGTTCGGAAATGTGAAAAAACAAACCGTTCTTAATCTTTTGAGTCTTTCAGAACACTAAGCTATGTTTTCTGTACTGCATCTCTGTGCTCTGCTCTGACCCCGTCAGCTCTCTCTTACTCACACAGACTCATACAATTGTTTTCCTGCAGCGACTCACCTCCCGCTAGATTTCAAAGCAAGACTTCTCTTTGACCGAAACTTTCAAGCCTGTCATCTTTTTTAACATTACACATACATCTATCTTTGCAGGGGTCCTTTCCATGATGTTGTCAAACACAATAACAATCTGAACTAGTGGCAAAAACATGCACTTTTAGTGGACGCAATTTGACGAAGGCAAATGCCCCATTGGATTCCATTCCAGCTATTTTGCGTACTTCAGGTTATAGCGTTCTCGCCCGATATTGGACCAACAAAAAAAAATGTATCCCTATGAATCATTTAGACACAAATGGATCGAAAAATAGGGCCCAGGTTCAAAAACACTATATTATCCTTTAAAGTGTTTCCAATTTAAATCCATTGTGCGCACAAAGTTAAATGTATGTGATAAAAAACAGTGAGAGAAACAGTATGAATAATTGCTTTGTAATAATTATAACATTTGAACAAAAATAATTATTTACATAAAAATATTGTGTGCGGTCATACAGTTTTGTGTTGCTTCTGTATGAAACTTTGTGCACCCTGGTTAGAAGTTTTAAAAGGAAGGACAGGCTAAACCACAGCAGGGGCTCCATGGGAATGAACCACAATGGCTAGCCCAGAATTTTAATGAGATCTTTATTTTCCTAAACTGGGTGTTTTTCACATGAGATTACTTAAAATTTCTAATTACATCATGTTAACAATAGGCATAACATTACTGTTATTAAGCTGAGGCCTTAATTTAGAGCAAATTACAACCGACTCAGCTAAGCATGAGACTCTACCCCTAGGAGCTATATTCCAAATTCATGTCACATGGGAGAGAAGAAAGATTCACGCTGCTACAACATGCAAGTTTTCAGGTACAAGAAAGTCGAACAGGATCTCAGTGCCTGGTTTAGTCTAATTGTATTCGGATGGACTTGGGGAGACTGAAAAACCATTAAATAAAAATGTAGCTCTTTATGATAGGCAGAGTTTGTTTGTGAGAAGATGATCTATATAATGTAAATTAATATTGGTGGTTAAAGGTCTGAATGCAAATGTTGACATGAGCCATAATTACAAAATAATTAAGGTTATTTGTTTATCTGTGAGTTGACTAAATGTTTTGGCACATTGCTGCATGAAAAAACCTTTCTTTAAATCTCATTATTACTTGACACTTAGGCAGTATCATCATGCCAATAAAGCCTTGAGTTGAATTGAATTATATAGCCCTCTACTGCAACTACCGCAACCTGGAATGGTGCTGTTAGTTCATATCCCAGTCTAATATTGTGCCTTTGAAAATTAATGGTATATTGAGGAAAGTCCGCTCACAATATTATAGGTGCATTTGAGGCAATCTAGTGCTTATTTTTCCAACTTTTCTTCTGCTCTATTGAATCTCTTTGAGCAGCCGAGTAGAGTTCGCCATAATCGAGAGAGCAAGTGACCTTCAGTAGCACATATGACTGACAGGAGTGATAAGTACTTGTGACAACTGCTGTGCAAACCACCTTTTTTTAATCTTCTGGGTACAAGTTGGCCCTCATCTACTGCTGGAACAGAGATACTCTGCACCTGGTGCCCATGAGGATAGAACACTACATTCATCCACAGCACAGTCATAAAAGCTTTTTCAGAATTAGAACTCCAATCTATAAATACAGCCAAAGGTTTTAAAATTTAATATATTTTCCCATGTGTGCTGTCAAAATACTGGAACACAAGTGAAATGATTGCAGATAATGATCGTGACATGACTGTGTATTTTTATAGCAGTTTACAAAACATTTAAAATCGTTCTTGACCGTTCAGGTGAATTTCTAAAAACTTTGCCCTTTCAGTTTGCACCATGTATTAAAAATTTGAAACTTAAATATATAAGCTGTGAAAAATTATTCACTTTCTTCAGTGAAGGCAAGGAAACTACGAGGTTCACATAATAATTTATATGGGATACCATTATAAACCAGCTCCAATGCGAGTCTTGCACAGCAATTCAATCACCCAAAATAAATCGTATATGGATGAATGCACCCTGGAATGTTAATAAGATGCAAACTAATAAAGCAAACACCACAAAGATAGAGCGATCTCCACTCCTTTATTTGCCGTGGGAAATGCATGGAATTCTCCTCTCATAAATTTTACCTCCACCAAAGAGGTTATGTTTTACCTTAGGTTTATTGGTAAGTAGGCTATGTTTGTTTTTTGTTAGTGACATTATGGACAGATTTCTATGATTTTTTTTTTTTTTTTTTTTTTTTGACTAGAGGTGCGCCCAACTTGGACGTGATTTCATGGGAGTGATCCGGATCAGATTCTGGATCCAGGTATTTTTAATTTACTTGTGTGGTGGCGCCTAGTAACGCTACTCTTAGGTGTCCTAGACATGTGGAGGACTACTGGACCTTGGCGGAGGTGTGCGCTCCCTGAGTGCTCTTGTATAGAATAGAACCTGGTAATTACATCTACATAACCATTTTTAAGAAACTCAACATCACGCCCTTGGGAGACATGCGTATCAAAGGATATATGAGGATATATGCCATTCTCAAAACATCATTTCAAGTTTCACTTCATATTTTCAATGAAGCTCCCTAGATTCTGCATATCATGAACAATTTTAGGAACATGAAGTTTCAGACAAACTGTCGGCTCTTCCGTGATAAAAATCTACAGTTATGGGATTGCTATTTGAAGCAAGATGATACATTACAGAAAAGTACAAGGAAGCTACAACAGTGATGCAACGATTGCCTTTGCGCGGGTCTAAAATCACGGTATCGGCTGGTCACCACTCTCTTCAGGTGAATCGATGCAGCTCTGAGTTTAGATTTGCTGAATACCAATAAAAGTTTTCACTTATGACATTTTTTGGCTGGGGCAGGGGCAGAGCCATATCCCTCAGCATTTTAGAAGACACACGGAGTCAGTACATGCTGCCGTGATTTTCCCCTGCCAAGATCTAAAATCTCAGATCGCCCCCTTTTGGTCTAAATCTGTAGTTACACATTATCTCTGGGCTCTGCTCAGACGCAAAAACTGACGCAAGTCTTGTCTGCTACTGCAATAGAAACAACTGCCTACATAAAAACGTTAAATGAGCCAGACTGCTTATTCATAGTTTATGAATCACTGCTAGTAAAATGCGATCAACTGCCGTGGTCATTCACCCGTCCACTATCCACTATTGTTTACGGGCCAGGTGGCGCGGTAACGGAGTTACAAAATTGGTGTATTTTGTATCATAGCTCCAAATTTGTAACTCCGTTACAGACCAGCTTTTTTTTTTTTGCCGTTATTCACCCAAAATAAATCAAATGACCAAAATTTGCTATTATGTTGTTTGATGTACAAGGGAGGACCTACACAAAGCCATTTAAATTGTAACTCCATCTTAGTTTTGGAGCTATGATACAAAATACACCAATTTTGTAACTCCGCTACTGCGTGACATGGCCCTTATTCTTGGTCGCATGGCAAGGGGAGTTGGCTGGGTCAGGCTCAAATACAAGGACTATTTATATTCTCCTCTTTGCCAAGCATGCATGTCCTTAGACTGTGAGAGAACATCCATATTAACTACACACTGAAAGCCTTAGCCCTGATTCAAGGCAACTGCCTTCTTCTAAGGAGGAAACAGTGCAACCCGCTGCACCACAGAGAGAGCCACTACATTGCAAGTATAAGGACTTACAAGTATGAGTGGAAGACAAAGGAATGTAAATTGATATTCTGCTGTGCTCTCCAAAAATACTGGCACCCTTGATAAATATCAACAAAGGAGGTTATGAATGAATTGATGTCACTGTTGTTTATCTTCTTGATTTTTAATTAAAATTATTGACATCGTTAATATGCCACAATTATTGGATCCCCTCCATTTTACACTTTGTACAGCCTCTTTTTGCCAGTTTAACAGTTCTGAGTCTTCTCTTCTTGAAATGAGTTCGAGGAAGACATAGCAAGGAATCTGACACCATTCCTCAATGCAGAATCTCTCCTTCAAATTCTTAACTCCTCGTTGATAGGCTCTCCCCATCAACTTGTTCCAAAGGTTTTCTATTGTGTTCCGGTCAAGGAGTGGGATGGTCATGGCAAATCCTTGAGTCTGCGGTCAGTTAACTATCTTCGTGTTGATTTTGATGCATGCTTCACACCAATGTCCCTTTGGAAGATTCAACCACGGCACAGCGTAAGGTTTCTGGCGGAAGCAGTCAGCTGTTCGTTTAATAACAGCTGGTACTTGATGGAATCCTTGATTCCATGAATCTTACCAAGTTGTCAGGGGACGTTGGAAGAAAAAAAGTCCAGCAACACCATTGATGCAAAAGGTTTTTAAATGACGGGTGGAATGTCCTTAGTCATTACAACAGCGTGAAAAAAAAAAAAAAAAACTTAAAACCTGGCCAATGCACACAACATTCTTACTCGTGTTGCTATATATATCAAATTCAAATTACAGTCTTTCAGTCCGATCTGGAGCTCATACTACACTGCAAAATTATTCATCGACTCCATGCAGGACATGAAATGAGATCAAAGTTTCCCTTTTGTGACTGCTGGAGGAATGTTGGCAATACCGCATCAGTCTATGCAATAGTAGATGCAGATGTCAGTTGTTTGTAATACCATGTGAGCCCGCCTTGTGTTATACGGTTCTCCAGCAATAATGGCTTTTGGACAGTCCGGCAAACTTTGAAACAGGCCACTGAGCAGCACACCACTGAGTGCTATGCCTTGTGTCGAGCATAGGGCTTTAGCGGAAACCCCTCTCCCAGTTTGCAAAGAGCCTTAGAGAGGCTTATTGAACACCCTGTTTTTTTATTCTGCATAGTCACATGATTTGACATGCTCATTTTCCTAAAAGAGCATGAGAGTGGAGCCATTTTTTTCTGCACTTACAATATCTATGAAAATTATGAGGGTACGGAAGTTGTAAAAAAGAGCTCATGAGCTTCCCTGTGCACCAACGGGTCATAACACCAGTACTCATTGTTTTAACAGGCATATTTACCTTGTGTATGTCATATACTGATGTTACCTCAGGATGGGTTTATCTGGCATCTACCAGTATTATTTGTTCCTCCGCTCATGATAAATTGACAGCTGACAACCTTAGATCATGAATTAATGCCATGAGAAATTTTGGTCAATATACAACTTTTATGAGGAAAGAAAGGATTATGAGTCGACACGTAATTGAAGAATGACCACCTTAAGCAGGCTGGCTTCTGAAAACAACACTCATTTTATTTTTCAAGCAGGTGCTTGCATGTTTTTTTGTTTTTTTTTTTACATTATACCAGAATACAGTCAAGACTGCAAAGTGAGCTAAATGAATTTGAATCACCACCGGAAATGACAATGATAATCTTTCCAATCGTCAGTGATAATGTGTCCAATCATGACCACATTGCCTGCGGGACAAAAGCACACCCGCCCAGTGAAATAAGAGAGTAGTGAATGGCTGTGATAGCAATGGTCCTCCCGCTGTGACAGTGATGAATGTGCGAAATTTCATTTTTCTAGCGCTGTGTCCCTTTTTCATTGTGATGGTGATATGATGAAGGCAGCCTCATCATAAAGGGGAGGGACATACAGACTCGCCTTCACTTTGCTTAATCAGGAACCTATTCTTCTGTGCCTCTTCAGCAGTATGCGCAGTGGTGCTGGGCAGGAGTAATAGTTTCAGTTCTCTGGGGACTCATTACAGGCCTAACACCTCACTGATTTTAACTCTGCTCTGTGCAAAAACAAAAAATATCAGTGAAATGTGACAAACTGACCAGCCTCTACAGCAAATCAGTGCAGCACGTCAGTATGTTCTTTGCAAAAGTGATATTCATGAAGATTCAAGAAAGATTTCTTATATGTGTTACTGGTAGCACCTTTCCCAACCCATCCCGAGGCATTTTTGTCACGGCAGTCTTTTTGTAAGTTTAGGCAACCCATGAATTTTTGTGAAAACCTTAATTTCATCAGATTTAAAAAAAAAAATTACACACAGTGTGAGGGAAGGAGCACAAATTGACTCAAGCTCCGCTGAGCAAGACCTCAGATACGCCACCTCCCAGCTACACTTTACCTCCTGTTAGACCAATCCTTCACCCCTACAGCACCAGGGCGTCTCCCTCTTTGTCAACCAAGTCTCCTGTATGACAACAACCTGTTCCTCTCTGAGAACATCGCGGCACATGACAAAGAAGCATGCTCTTGGATAATCCACCCGTCCCTTGCGCCACCCAGCTCTTATTCCAGGAAGTGCTCATCTCCCGCCAGCCCAACTGTCACTCCCTCCATCCCTCTGCCCTCAGACCTCTTCAGACTTTGTACTTTCATTGAGTGATGACAGATTGTATGACCATACAGCAATACAGGTCAATCACTGATTTTAACAGATAAACAAGAAACTCATGGCAGCATAGGTGATAAAGGGGGTGGGATCGATTGTCCAAATTGCACCAATTGATATTGGGGATGTTCGCTGTTGGTCTGCTGCACTGCTACACATCTCGGCTGTATGGACTGTACCACATGGTCAATGGTGACTTGGGGGATATCTGCACAGAGTTGGCAGATATTGGTCGGAAGTGGGAACCAATGATGAACTCGTTGGGCGAGGACGTCCCAAAGATGCTCAATGGGGAACAAATCCAGGGAATAAGCTGGCCATTTAAGCACAAAAATTTTTTTCAGCCTCAAGGAACTCTGAGCCTACTCGGGCGTCGTGGGGCCTGGCACCGTCATGCTGGAATATGGCATTGTTTTGACAGACAGGAAGGACGATAGACCGCGGCGTCTCATCACAATATTGCACTGCATTCAAGCTACTATTAATGGAATACAGTTGGGTGCAATGTCCATGCGATATTCCCACCCAAACCAGCACTCCTTCACCACCGTACGCCACTCTGCGCACCAAGTTGACGTCAGCATAACGTTCCCGTGTGATGCTGCTGTCCGTCCACTCTGTGAAGCGGTAAATATGATTCGTCAGCAAAGAGAACAGTCCTCCATTGTGCCCTCGGCCATCAGACGTTTGTTCACCCAGGCGAGCCATTTTCTTCGTCGAGCAGAGGTGAGATCAAATCCACAAAGGGCATGATGCACGCGGAGATGGACTTCCCTGAGACGATTTCTCAAGGTTTGGACAGAAATGCAGCTATTCCAAGGACCAACGGTCTCATCTGCAATGGCAGTTGCTGATCTCAGACAGAGGGCTGTCACACGTGGTTGTTGCACATGCGGGTGGTTTGCGGTTGTGCACAATTCTTCAAAATGGTATCTTAGGTGACTTATTGCTGAAACATGTACATTAAGAGCCCTTGCGACAGCCCTGAGCAGTGGATTCTTCCACTGAGCTCCCTGAGGTTTTCAGTCATCTCTGGCATTTTGAAAAATGGCCGAATTGGAACTTTTGGGGGGGGCCTTTTATTGACCAGGGGACTGGGTGTGCATGGGCTGACCATACCTGATCTCAATAACTCTAGATCAGGCCCCACCAGTTTGACAGCCAGTTTTGACAAAGGGCCAGAAATTTTCAATGATGCGGCAAAGGTGACTGAAATACACACAGATCAGTAGCACGCAGTCTTTCTCACGTCAGTAATTAAACTGTACCAAGTCAAATACAGACATAACTTTGTGAAATATTGAATTAATTAGTGTGTTGCATTTACATTTTTGCTCAGTGTAATTCACTGTGAAAGCAATCATGTAGTGGGGACCAAACACTGAGAAAGACCAAAGTTAGAAAGTAAGGTTGAGCAGGTACGGCCACCAGGCATGGGTCCAATTACGATTATAATCATGATTATGGATTACGATTATCGTGTAATCATAATCATAATCAGAAAATCTAGAAAGTTTGTAATTGTAATCATAATCATAATCAGAGATTTTGACAGCTAAATAATCGTAATCAGAAATTCAGAGCATCCCATAACCGTAATCATAATCGTAATTAAGAGTTTTGTAGAATGTGTAATCTTAATCGTAATCATCCTTCATAATCAGACCCATGTCTGACGGTCACAGGTATTTCTTTCCTTTTTTCTTTCTTTCTTTCTTTTTGAGCTTTCATAGCGATCGTCATTAACTGTGCAAGTGAAATTAAAACAAGTCAGAATGGATATGAATTGTATTGCATTCAACGACGGAGATTTTGGACATGACTGATGTGACAAGAGATGTAATACACAGAATTCTGGAGATAGAGTTGAAACTTGAAAGCCAGACGTTGACAAGGCCTATACAGGGTTTATCAAAAAAAAGTAGACTCTCCGAAAAGTACCCACCAAATTTACAACTGAACATTTTCATGAAATGTCTTCATTTGCATATGTTGGGATGGACATCCTGCTTCGGTCCATACCAAAATTAATTGCATAATTTCATGCATGACTGAACACAGGCCCGTTTTCCAGTGGGCAATAAAATATCCTTCCTCCAAAAAATTAAAGGGTTAAAATTGGATGAAAAGTCTTAAACTGTAATGCAAAATGTGAATTTTTGTTTTCCTACACCGCGATACTCAAATTAACCCTTTTTTTGCTGCTTTTTGCACTGGGGCAATGGATAGCCGTTCATGTGCTTGTAATCAAACATGCCAGAGGGGCGTGGCATGTTTTTACACCTGATCACTTGTACGAAAAACAGGGTATTAAAATGATTAAATGTGACTTGCTCCTCAAAATGTCCTCTCCTAAGGATGCGGGTGGGTAGTGATCACTTGTAAATCACTGTGTGGCCCTCCGACTCCTTCCCATACATCCATTGTCCCAGTGCAAAAAGTAGCGAACAAAGGGTTAATTTGAGTATCACGGAGTAGAAAAACAAAAATTCATATTTTGCATTACAGTTTAAGACTTTTCATCCAATTTTAACCCTTTAATTTTTTGGAGGAAGGACATTTTATTGCCCACCGGAAAACGGGCATGCGTTCAGTCATGCATGAAATTATGCAAATAATTTTGGTATGGACCGAAGCAGGATGTCCATCCCAACATATGCAAACGGAGAATGTTCAATTGTAAATTTGGTGGGTACTTTTCGGAGAGTCAACTTTTTTTTTGATACACCCTGTATAAACGCTTGATTTGAGACTGCGGATAGCGGAGAAACAGATGAGAGAATAAAGTCCGCTAAGTATCAAATATCCAGTGGAAGGCGGTGATACTCCAATCGGCCTGTCAACCCGTGAAGCTCCACGAAGAAGAAGAAAATGTTACTGTCCGTCGATTTGAGAGTTCCCTGCTACAACTAGAGCCAGTAGCATTCCAATGGAATTTCTGATAAACGCTGCTCTTATTCATGATCATGTAAAGAGGTTTCAGTCACATAAAACGCATGGTATTTTTTCAAAGGTGTGAATATAAACATGTGACGAGTTAGTACCAGAGAAAAGGACAAGTCATTCGTTAATGTGCACCGCTAGAAGCGTGCGTATGTCATCGTGGTTTACACTCACCAGTTGAATGGAAGTATTGAATTCAGAGAATACATGGCGCACAGAATTTTTTGTTATCGAACGTAATTAATTATATAAGCAATAAACGCGTCTAAATAGAGTAACTCTGTTTCCAACGCCTCTGAAAGAATCAGACCACCTCAAGTGGGCGGGTACGGATAAGTTGCATAACAATGTCAGGTTTGCCTATCATGCCCTTTGGCTGAACGCATTCCTGTTGTAAAACTGGATCTAATCCATGCTATCCAAATAATATTTGAAGTTATTATTTTTTTTCCGCGTGCGCATTCTAAACGTGTTAGGAGTAACTCGTGTTTAGTATGGAAGCTTT